>JBAMNC010000871.1:1966721-2608443 GCA_037902135.1 Cetoscarus ocellatus | reverse complement strand
AAACAAATGACTAAATACAATAAAATGAGTTCAAATTAGGGATACACATATTTTTTGCCAATATCTGATATGCCGATATTTCCAGAATCATTTAAGCCAGTTACAAAAAATAAACCTGTTCTTTTCTTTAAAAAACGCAGAGCCTCTCCCACACTAACCCTGTGACCTGTTGATCTGAGGAAATACTGTGTACCTCTATCTGTGAAAGTTTTTTGGTTTATTTGTTTTAGAAACAGATATTACACACTGGAAAAAAACTTTGATTCTGCCACAAATTTTTCCATGGTCGAGATTTAGCAATAATATTTTTTTAGATTAATTCTTATCTTAAGATTAAAATATTTTAACAGCAACCTGCCATGGTGAAGCATTATGGTACACATATACAGTATATTTTCAAAACTACAGCCGACGCATTCTGAAAATGTGGGCAGAAACTTTAATATCTGTCAATACCAATAATCAACGTTTAAGCTATTATCTGCCAATACTGATATCACAGGGATAATATTGTGAAATCCTGTTTCCAAAGCTAAATTCTGCCCATCACTCTAAGAATATAAACACAAAATGACTTCAGTGTTAACAAAAACAGCTATTTGGAAAAATTTATGTTGAAAGAGATGTGTGAAAAATCTTGAAAGGTAAGTTTGAACATGACAACAATAATAAAGGGATCTGCTGAATGTGTAGACAACTTTTATTCTTCCTTGAGCCTTGATAACAATGGGTTTCTATGTAAAGTAATTCTAGGGTGTTAAGACGACTGTGTTCTTTTGTAATGTTCAAATACCAGTGGGAAATATCAATGGACCTTTACATAGAAAGATTATTAGTGAGTGAGCAAGGCTTTTTGCACAATATTATCTGGTTTAACTACTTCCCAGTGCAACAAGGATCCCTGTCTTTGCCACTCTTGTTTTGGAGGTACTTGAGGTAATTCAAATTCTGAGGGCTAAAGGTATAGTATGCAGGATGTGACATTGTTTCATGTGTCCCAAACAACTTCAAAGAATTAAGAATGAATTTTAGTTTAACGCTTCATAAATAATCTTAAAAATGTCTGTTTAGTTGAGAACTAGTTGCAAGAATAAGCGTGGCTGTGATAACTCTGTTTAAAAAAAAAGACACACTGCTGACCCCGCAGGTTAATTGATATAGGAGGTAAAAATATCCCAGAACCAAAGAATGGCTCATATTGACTGACAGCAGGCCAGAACTGTTTGGTTACTCCAGACATTGTTCATCTTTAAGCCTCTGCAAAGTCTCGTTAAGCTTCCCATACAGAGTTAACTTGACATAAGCCAGGAGAGAACAGACAGTCAATCTTTGTGCACAGCATGGAAGTATAACACACAATGGGTGTTATTCCTCTCACCCACCCTCCTTCTTTATCCTCACTCCCCCCTCCAAAACCGCTGCGGGAGGGGTGTTCAAAGCCGTCGCTCTGGTCCATATTCAAATGAGCGCTGCGTCTCCCCTCTGTGCTCCCGTTGCGATCAGCACTTTGATCACCTCCGACGGCAACTTCCACCAAAACATTTAAAATTAAAATCAAATCTGCCTTAACAACCTGAGCATTAGAATTTAACAGGTGTTCGGGAGGAAGTTGTTACAGAATTTGCGATTATGTGCTCGGATACACACACCTTTGGTTAGACCCGCACCCGCGCAGACACACAAGAACACGCATACGCGCACAACCTGTCAGTACGATTACAGAGTGGGAAACAGAAAGCCCTCCTGACTGAGTGTTATACCTTGGGATACCTGATCTGTTCACTTTGATGTCAGTGGGTAAGAAAGTTAAAGAAACAAATCAGTCAGACAGCAGCTACATGTGTTCTGTAAACAAAAGTTCATATTAATTCTTACCAAAGGTTTTATAGAAGATACTTTTGTAATTACATCTCAGAGCTTGAGATGATGAGTTTTTTCACTCTGACCCTGGAGGGGAAGAGGAGACATGGGGTGGAGTGCATGTTTTGTGTGTGAAATTAAACATATATAACTATACAAACACATACAGTCAATATATCCATGCATGGCCTCACTACACACAAATAGCTCTGGCTGTATCCTCTCTAAATGTAGTATTAATTACTGGGGGAACACTGCTGTACTGTATTTAATTACTGACTAAATGATCCATTTATATTTTGCTGCTGCTTAAATTAACGGGGTTAAGTGAGACAGGGTGATTGTAACTCACTTAACATTTGAGCTGATATCTTTAAACCTCCACAGTCTGGGGGCAGCCCTGTCAGAAAATATCAACCAATCAAATTGAACAATTACAGTCTTCAAAGACACAGAAATCACTCAAGTGCTGCAAAAGTATTATCTTGCACATCATCAGTCATATAGAGTTGTTTTATCTGGAAGAAGACCAAGTGGAAGCCATACTGCGGAACAGATTGAGTGACTCATTATAACAACGAATGCATCGTCTTTAAACGCTAACAGACTATGGCTGCGTGGCTGAAGACTTAGGACTGGGAAATATGGGCCTAAAATCAAACAGTGACAGATTTTTACTGGGAATGCACAACATTTGTCTAAATTTAATGTAAAAAATGGTTGTCACAAAAAAAGATACTTTTAAGGTATTGAAAAGGTCTGGGGCCCTCATTAAAAAGGCAACATTTCATCAGGGCTATAAGCCATAAATAATTTGAGTTATAAATTTGTAGCCCCTTTATCCTGGGTGTTGGACAATATTGGCCTGTTTTTGCAAACACTGGCCACTTAAAAATAATGCAAAAAGAACAAGGGATGCACAATATTTATCGGACCGATATAATATCGGCCGATCTGGGGGAAAATGACGTCATTTTTTAGCGGCCCGATATGTACATTTTATCCGATAAAAAAATCCAATAAATTATTGAAATTGGGGAAATTGTTTGCTGGCAGCGTAGCCTCAAAACAAGCCATGTCGTGCTGGTTATGTCATCTATTGCGCCTTACTAGAAGGACCTAAGCCTGCCCCCGTCTCTCTGCCAGACCAAAAGTGAACATGGCTTCACCAGTGTGGTTGTTTTTCTTCAGTGGAGGAAGGTAACAACAGCATTGCTGTTTGCACAACCTGTTCGGCGAGAATTCCAAGAGGAGGAAAGAGGACTTCAAGTTCTAACACAACAGATCTTACAGCTCACCTGAAAAGTCGTCATCGCGGTAAAGCGGTATTGAAAGAAGACGAAGCAGCCGCAGTAGCAGCTAGCATGCTAACGCTTAAAACGACAACACGGAGTGTGGATGTCCCCATTCAGCAGGCGTTTGAAAACTGTAAAAACTTTTAAAGAGACAGTGAAAAGGAGGAGCCCGGGTTTTCGCAAGTTAATTAATTGCACATTTGGAGCCACGTTACACCCTCCCAAGCCGTCGCTTCTTCTTGGATGTATTCCTCCATGCCCTCTAAGGTATCGTTGCCACACACATCCATAACTTGATAACGTAACACATAACAAGAACAGACTACACATAAGTTTTACCACAGACATATGGACACCTGACGTTAGTCCGGTCAGCAAGCTAAGCTTAACGGCTCAGTGGTTGGATCAGGATTTCAACATGCAAAAAGATTATATTAAATATAAAAATATAAACTTATCGGTTATCGGTATCGGCCATGAGAAGCAGGAAATTATTGGTTATTGGTATCGGTTGAAATTTTTTATATCATGCATCACTAAAAGGAACGGATGTCAGCTGAAGTTGTTTGTTTGTTGTGTCACATCAATTGAATGATCGAATCCAGCGAAACTACTTGCTGATTCAGAGAATTTTTCTCACTGGACAAAAGAAGTGGTCCGTTGGAAAAACTCTGATCTATTTTCATTGTTGAACAAAAGAAACTTTTGGCACTGTGAGAGATTGAAACAAAAATGATAAAAATCATCCACATCAATATCTGCAATCAGCTATTTTTTTTAGGTATCAGTATCTGTATCAGGCTTATCTTCATAATTTATGCATCTATAGTTTTCAGTGTCTTTTCCACATTAATGCAGCACCACTGGCAACTGCCTTTTGACTCAATATTAAGGACTGTTCATACCACAGTGAAAGTCCTGAACATCCAAATTGTTCTTTTTGTTTTTAATCATCGAAATCTGCAGACAGACTGACACACAATGCTTAAACTATGCAAAAGCATGGACAACATCTGTGTACCTTAAGGCTGTCTAAATGTTTCATTCTCTTAAATACCATGATTAATCAGAATCATAGCACTTTAATGATCTGTGGTTTCAAAAAGTACAGAAACTTAATGATCTTGAGTCATATACTCAAACAAAAGAGAAAGCACACTCTAAATTTCTGATTTACATTGATGGCAGTGTTTGAAGAAGTTGGTGGCCCTGGGGGAGAGGAAAGAGGAACGATCGGTCCCTCACACCTTGCTAATATTACCTACACTACAAGTGTTGTCAAAATGTCTGTGCTATTCAGCCAGTGCTTGAGAGCTTGCCTGCAATTTTGAATGTTAAAAACAACAACATGTAACTTTATTGTCCAGCACCCATACCATTTCCACAGAGCATCCTGGTGGCTTTCAGCAAGCTACAGTTTTCTTAAACAAAGTGTGAATATCAGTACTGGTTCAAACACCAGCTTTATTCTCAAACAAAGTCAGTAGGCCAGTGTTGTCATTATTCTGAACTTCAGGTACAATGACCAAGGTTAAAAGCCAAAAAAGGGAAGTGACAGACGAAATAGGAGGAATGCAGTTCTCCCTGTTGAAATTGTTATTGCCCTTTGGCTTGAGAATTACCTTTACAATGCCTTCCCAGTTCTATGTCTTGCAAGACAAAGACATCAAACTAAGGATGCACGCTATCATTTGCACAGTATTGTTAATAGCAGATAATAGCTTAAAAAGTGTATTATCAATATAAGCAAATATGAACAGTTATGGCAATATTTACAGTCATTATATACATATCGACCATGTAAATAGAAATAGGCACTGAAAAAAAAAAACTGCAGGTAAGAATCAATAAATTTCCCAAGAAATCAATATTATTAGTCTACTTTCTTAACAAATCCCTTATCAATTCCTTCCACTTTACTCTGCATGCCTTGCAAAGACAGGGGACAAATTTGTACCCAAATTTAACAGTTAATGATGCTGACTGGACAACGACCAATGTCTGTGTCTGTGATATACCATGTGTGTGACAATGCTGCTATTGAAAACCTGTGTAGGAAGACTTTTCCACACAGGAGTTCACATGAATCAATAAGGGAATTTATAAAGAATCCTTATTGGCATTGGTATACATTGAATTTAATCAAAGTGACAGAGAATAATCTTGGCAGATAGTATACAGAGGCAGTCTAAAGTATGGCTTAATTTTACACAAAGTTACAGAAATATTACAACATGCAGTGGTTGTGTGATTTTAAGCCAGGGTAAAAACAACAGCAATATGCTGAAACACAGATGCAGCACTGCATAAAAGGTGTGCCGTCTGTTATCTGTGACATTGTTGACACAGATCACACTCTGTTTGCAGAGCAGAAAAATCACAGGAATCAAAATCATTATTGGTAAAGAATCGGATGGAAAGCAGAATCAATAATGGCACTGGTATCAATAAAATCTTACATATTTCTACCCTTTAGACTACTATTAGGGTGGAAAGTTACATATTGCAGCTTTAAAACAAGAAATTTACACAATTTTGGATGTTGATGATTTCCAGCTAATGAGACAAGTATTAAAATGTTTGGTTTCTATTGATTAAAAAATGCAAGTAAAATAAGTGAAATGATAATACCAAAAATAAACAAAACATTTCAAAGGTATTACCTTGTCGTCAATAAGCAAATTGTTGTTCGTGTTAGTGAAATCATTTTACTGAGCACTGGGCCTGATAATTTATTGTTCCATAAATTAACATCATTATCTACATTATCTGCTTTGATTTACATAATTTAGTTTTACTCTTGATCTCTTAACAAAACAAACATACCTAAAAAAACTACTGCCCATCCCCATTTAGAGTTCCAACTCTCAGCTCCATCTTTGACATTGTGTGGTCTGCAAAACACTGAATATGGTATCATTAAGAGTTTTAAAAGCTCTGTATGTAGGTGATGTTAAATGTTCTTTAACATCAACTACATACAAATGTGCTGCCTTGAGGTGATGGTTCAAAGGGTGGTGAGTAAACTCCAAACCCCCACTGACTGACAGATGTAAAACACCAACTTCATCTTCAAGAACATTACAGGGCTCCAATTAAACCAGCTCTCTCCTCCTCTTATCTATGTTTGCCGTCTGACCAGAGTGTGTTGAAAGGACTTTCAGGTACTTGGGTGGGAGTATGGAAAGAAAATAAAGTCAGAGCGCCAAAGAGTGCAGGACAGAACGCAGGAGAAGATCAGATAGCTGACATGAAAGACTGGTGCAAAGAGAGATGGATAGATCAAGGGTGAAGTAGAGTGATATTAACAGAGCGATTCCCAGCTAAAGACCACCACCACAGGCCATACTGGAGCTTGTCAGTTAATGCTGTGCCTACTAATCAACCTACACATTGCTGTCTATATTCTGTTTGACAATTACGCCTTTGCCTCAGGCATATATGTAAGAGTTGTATCATATAACATACATGTGTTTATTACGTAGGAGAAAGTACATTATGCATACTTATTTTGTACCCACACGTTTTTATGCAAGTTCAAGTAGTTCAGAGGCAAAGCAGGCATCTTATAAAGAAATGCATCTTTGCCTGGAGTTGTAAAGAACTTGATAAACAACAAAAAGAATAAACAAAACTTTTGTGGGGGAGAATGGGAAACGTACTTACCTTAAAGTTGGTTTGTCTGTTTGGTGAGTATTGGAAAGGTGGTTGATGTGTCTGTTGTTCCTGCTGTTGTTGTTGTTGTTGTTGCAGTTGTGTTTGCTCCTGCTGCTGTTGCTGTATTTGGGTCTGTAGTTGCAGGATGTGTTGGTCTTTCTGAAGCAGCAGGCTGCTGAGCTCCTGGTGACTCTGACGAAGACTGGCTTCACTGGATGTGAGGGCCTGGTAGCACTGACTCAATTCTTTGTACAGCTGTGGAATAACAAATAAGATGAGGAGGCTCGAAGTGACAAAGGGAGACTTACGACAAGTTTACACGATCTAATCATTCAATATAAGGAAGTTGACTTATTTCTATACCATTGATAAAAAAAATACATACAAATGCATACATATGTTAAGGCCATCAAAAGAGACAAGAGTAAAAATCAGAGGAAGAAGCAAACAAAAAGAAAAGACAATACAGTAACATTACAAGAAAATGGAAACTGCTGACATTCTACTAGAGCTTTACAATGTATATATAAAGATATAATTAGGTGTTTTAATCAAGATAAAGAATATAATCTTTCATACTAGTAAGTTTATTAAAATAAAGACTTTTGAAAATATACACGCCAGTCCCAATACTCAGTAGAAATATTGTTTGCAGTAAGAACCACTCACACTAAGGTGCTTACTGACCATAAGATCATCTATTTGAAATATTTAGTCCAGATGATAAATCATATTTATATTTATCTTATTCGATTTAGACTGTGATCCCTCTCTTTTAGTTAATATGAGACAAAATCAGGTTCTTTATTTTTTGATAGCGCAGATCATTAGACTTAAACAGATTCATAACATTTAAAAAAAAGTCTGACATCAATACACAGAAAGTTGTGATGTGTACAGCAAGCCAGCAAAGAGTCGGATAACCAGTTGACACAAGATTTACTAATTGGTTGTACTAAAACTTCTCATTAAATTAACAGGCCCTAAATCCCTGTCAAACATTTGTAGCTCCATTAAATGGCTGTTGCTTTGCTGTCATTATGCCTTCAAATACAGATTCAAAAAGAGGACTGGGAATAAACACACTATGATGAACAGATAGCATTGGTAGCATTCTGTAAGCACTTCAGTATGGCAGTATTTTCATCTAAAAATACAAATAGTTGCATTGGCTGGGTCATTTAACGAATTTCAAAATATCTGTTTGAAAACACTCCTTTTAAGAGTGTTGACCCTTTTTTCAAATTATATTTAATCTTAATCGTTAAAAAGAAAAATGGAAGTCTAATAATTTACCTTTTTCTGTGATATTAAACAGGTAAATGTATCATTATTTATCAATCCAAAATCTTCAACTGAAATGCAGAAAAATATTAGGATGCTGTGCCTCTCATTTTCCACCTTTATGCAAAAATGATCAAGATATGATTTTTGGTCACGTTGCCCAGCCTCATGCCGTTTGGAAAAAATCTCATGAAAATCCATAAAGAAGATGAATAAATGAGAAAAGGTTCTCGTCTTGTATCATTTGAATAACTTAAGTATAAAGCTAGACTTGTATTAAATGTACAAAGTAAGGCCTTAGTGAAGTGTAACACAGCCATAATAACAATGATGTTTATCATGTGGCTGTACCCTTTGATAGGAGGTGGTGTCAGCAGTATGTGCTTCTTCTTGGTTCCTCAGGACTTTCTGTGTGTCCAGGTTGAGTCCCTCCAGTTGCTTGATCAGATGGCTCTGCTCTGCTGCATGCTCTGTGCTCTGTTTATAAAGGGTCTGTACTTCTGCAAAGTCACGACTGCAAACATATGAACACACAGTAACACAAATTAGGGTCATACTATAAATTGCAGCTTCATTTCACAATATATACTTGTAAAATTAACACACTAAAAAAGTCTGGGTCTGTTGACATAATTATAGTTGTTTTATCCAAACAAATAAAGCATCTTCATTCAGAATGAGTATATTTTACATACTCTCACAACACTTTAATGCAGTCAGACAAAATTCAAGCTGTGGATTCATTACTATGAATGTGATAGTAGCCAGTCTAAAATATAAATAAAGATGCAATTCATCTAGAAAAACAACAACCAAACCATTGTGAAAATATACATTAAAATATGATAATGGACAAGGACAGCTTTTCTTGAACACTCAAATCTCCCTCAAAAGAGCAGCATTAGCATCACAGTTCAATGCTTATGTCCTGAGGAATTAGCAGCGAGTGCTCCTCTAACTTATAAGGACATCTTTAATCACAGAGCTAAACCCTTCAGAACAGTCTCCGGTCCTGGTGTGACTGACACGTCAGAGCGCCTCTGGCATTAAAACAGAAAAGTAGTTAAAAAAGGTTGAGATTACCACTAAGACTCCGACTGTTCTAACAGTTTTTATCATATCGACTAAAGCTTAGCCAAAGCCTGCCCCGTTTCCCTTTCCTCCCCGTTTTAAAGCACATCCACTATGCAGGGCTTATCAAGTGGCTTTAGGTGAGCTGGAGAGGAAGAAACCTGTGTCACCCTCAAGTCTTTACGGTGGAGAGAGAGAGAGAGCACATACGTACTGCTGCAAACGCTGAAACATGTCAGGTGATACTCACTCCTGCACAGGAAATATGCAGCTCGCCTTTACTTAATGAAATTACAGGAAACAAATCTATAACAAACGCAATCAGAGGCCTTGGTTAATTAGGCAGAGCGCCTGTTGTTGGAGCTCACCGAAGTTGACTGAGTTGGCTCTCTTTTGTATCAACCTCCCTCTCTTTGGAAGACAGCTGGGCTGCAAGACTACTACTGTGGCTCTGCACGCTGGATAAGTCATTCCAGGCACTGTGTAGCTTCTCCTCCAACTCCTGTTATAGACAAGAAAAACATTGTAAAATCTTTGAAATAAACAGAGGAGCACTGACTTATCAACTGCCAAAAAAGTTTTCTACGTATGTTAGGTCCTTTTATTAAAAGCAGATTGAAAGATGACAGAGGTAAACATTAAAATAATAACACCCTTTTGGCTTATAAAAATAATTCACCTTACATTAAAATCAAAGCATCTGCAAAGTCCTGTCCAAAACACAAATAAACAAACAAGAAAATTAACTTCAAGTGTACAAGTTTAGTTTGAAAACTATTTATATAATGATGAAAATTAGAGCATTTAAATACACATTTTTGCTATTAAGAGTAATTGCTTAAGATCATTTATTAACTCCCGAAATACATATTACTTATTAACGTTCAGAAAATAAAACTGTCATCTACATTTTTTTTTCTTTTTACATTTAGTCACCCTTAACAAATGTGTGAGAATGCCTCTACTGCGCAGGAGTTTAAGTATTCTGCAATGTAAAAGTGAAACACACATTTCTGCCAGAATTCTCAGTTGTCTTGTGAAAAATAACACTGCATTGTTTTATATTTATTAAAAACAACTTATTATATTACAAGATGAAACTTAAGCCTCTTTTTAGACTCCTTGTCCTTTTTCTTTCAAATTACCCATGTAACCGCATTAACAAAACATTATGTTTTAATTCAACCAAACTTCATTTGCATAGCACTTAAAACCCCTAAAAGAATGCAGCTAAAAGTGCCTCACAGAGGAAAACAAACAGGACACAGAAATAGACAGCAACAGAAAAGGCAAATAAAGAAGAAAGAGCAACTCTCACTAGCTGAATAATCAGTGATTTGTTCAGATAGCCTCAATCGACAGTGAATCTCAA
This sequence comes from Cetoscarus ocellatus, assembly GCA_037902135.1. Taxonomy (NCBI): domain Eukaryota; kingdom Metazoa; phylum Chordata; class Actinopteri; order Labriformes; family Labridae; genus Cetoscarus; species Cetoscarus ocellatus. The sequence goes on along the minus strand of JBAMNC010000871.1, from coordinate 2,597,904 downwards.
CCTGCTTATAAAACAAGAATAATTCCGTTACATCTACAAGGGGCTCAAAATATCTTCTTTGAATGTTTTCCTCAAATCAATTAAAGCTCATAGCCTACCTGGGTATAAATATAAACCTCTTATAAACTGGAAATGCATTTCTAAAAATGGCTGATGTATGTATGACATGCCTACTTTAAAAAATCAGAGATAAACCACGAAATTTAACAAAACTGTTCAACTCATTCGTCTCTTTGTAGTTATCATAATGTCAAAAATGTAAGACAAAATCTTACAAATCAGATTCAATTACTGACCCAAAAAGTAAATAAAACAGAAATCACAAGTCTGTTGTGTTAGGAATTACAATCCGGCTGACATTAGCTGGATTCCGGGCAGCGCAGCAGGTAGTGCACATGCCTCACAGCGAGAAGGTCGCTGATTTGAACCCAATGACAATCTTTCTGTGTGGAGTTTGCATGTTCTCCCTGTGCATGCATGGGTTCTCTTCAGGCACTCTGGCTTCCTCCCACAGACCAAAAAACATGCTTGTTAAGTTAAATGGTGAATCTACGTTGCCCTAAGGTGTGGGTGAGTATGTGAATGGTTGTCTGTCTCTCTACGTGGCCCTGTGATCAGCTGGCAACTGGTCCAGGATGCACCCTGTCTCTCACTCAAAGTCCGCTGGGATAGGCTCCAGCATCCCACAATCCCAAAAGGCACAAGTGGTACAGATAATGGATAGATAGTTGGATTTTTCACAATATTTGATGGCCATTTATGAAAAAAATATGATCATTTGCGCTATCCAGCTGCTATACATAAAACCAATGATCATAACGTTTTCAAATAGACTTGGGTCGGTCACATTACCAGGATTTCCTTCGTTTTTTCAACATTATGTGAACCTTGTATCAAAAATTTTCAGGAATAGATGATAAATTCCTGGACAAATCTCTGCTGTGTCAAACAAATTGGCATGAAGTATCCAGTGCACAACCCGTGCTCTCCATCTCCATCTTTCGTATCAAAGTGTGTTACAAAAAATGAGGAACAGGTGGAGGGTCTTGTGCTGTGATGGATGTGCATACACTAGTTCCTGGGCTTCATTCTGTCCAAGTGTAATTACTATGCAGCTCTGATTAATTCAAGACTTTCTGTCCATCTCCATTTGACCAGCGCAGCAATATGTTTCATAACAATTAGTCTATAAGGAAGAATAAGATGTTCTTGTCCTGAAACAGGAGTACTGGCGGGCAGCTTAACTCTTGGAGGAGATATGAAGAGGCAGTGGGTTGAAATGTGAACAAGAATCCTTGAAGGACTTTGATAACATGAGTTGAATGTTTCAACAGCTGCACGTCTGTCACCGACTAATGACTGCATTTGGTCAGTCAGTGGAGATCGGAGGTATTGATTAATATTGATTTTGACATTTTTTTGCCTGCAATTTGTGGAGAATGACTAAAAAACTTTCATTAGCTACAAACTTTTGCACCCTCAAATGCAAATGGCTTCTCCTAAATACATTTCAGTTGTTCTGAGCTTAATCCATTTTTTACAGGATGACCCATCTTCCCATGTATGAATCATCATTTGCCCTCTGTTGAAAAAAGTCCCTTCATATTTAAACTGTGTGTTTCCACAGAGATGTCTTCATTTTCACATTCTGAGGAGGAAAGGCTATGAGGGATCAGAGGGTTAGGGTAAGCAGAGGAAAAGAGAAGCAGGAGGGTGAGTCCTGTTGAACTTTTTGTGTGTCTGTGTGTGTCCGGAGAGTTGCGTCCCCGTGTTCGTACCCTGATTCTGGCCTGGGCTGCCTCCCCCTGTTCTCGCTGGCTGTTGGCCTGCCTCCCTTTCTCCTCCAGGTCAGCTTGCAGGGTGCCGCAGCAGGACATTAATCCCTCTTTCTCCTCCTCTAGAGCACGCACCACCTGCCGCTCCTCCTCCTCTTTCCTCCTACGCTCCATCTTCATTTCCTGGATAAGAGAGGTGTGTATGATAGAGGGGGATACGGGGGTCATGAGGGCCAAATAAACACGGTGGCAGAGGTAGAGAAAAATAAAAAGTAGGAACTCAAACTGAGGGAATGAAAAAAAGAGCAGCAGAGAAATACACAAGCAGGAGCAACCCATGGGGTGGAGGCAGAGATGAATATGTAAAGAGTGGAGGGCTTTTCTGCAGGAGCCCCCTGCATGGGTCGCTGATTGGCCAAGGTCACCTGTGCCGTATGACGGGGCCCATGCGGCCAGATGTTGGCTGTTTCATCCGAGCTGTGCTCTAAGAGCCGGGCTCACACAGACACAGGAGCCAGTGTGTAAGCTTTAATGACAGGCTCCTAATGAGAATCCTGCTCGCTGCAAGACCCATTAGATTCAACCCAGGTCTCCTTTGATGCTGTCCCCCACAATTTCTCGCCATGAGACCTCACCAAGTCTGTGTAAGGACCATTCCTTTATCAATTAATCATGGCCAGGTCCCATCGAAGTATAATTAGGGAAAAGCCACAGCATCACATGCCCCCTTTCCACTTTTCCCCACTGAAGCAGTCATTAAGTATTTATCTTCAAGTTAACAACCTGCTTTTCCTTCTTTCCCTCACACACACACCCACACACACCAACGCCCCCCCCACATACACAGACTTACCAGCTCTTAAGGATTCTCTGTTGTAAATTGCGAAAAATAAAGTTAAAAGTAAGAAAAGTTGAGAAAGAGCAAGGGTTAGAAACAGAAAAAAGACACATGGACTCCTGAATATTTCTAAATTTTGTCAGACTGCCCCTAAAACCCACCAAAGTTAGTCATACTAAGGTTGTCAGAACTTTTGATACTTCTGCACTTTTTGGTACCACAGACAGTAAAAGGCTACCAGGACTGAAACTAATGATTATTTCTGTCATCTATTAATAAGCCGATATTTTTTGTCTGATTCATTGATGGATTGGATAAGGATAAAAAAAATCCAGGCTCTTTCATCAAAACTCTGACACAGACATTTTTGAAAGTCTGTTAAAATGAAATGAAATTGTGTCTTAAAAAATCAACATAAATAATGGGAATTTTGCAAGCATTGTTGCTAGAAACAGCTTTAAGACCAGCAGCTTTAGAAAAACTTATGCACATAAACATATTCTCTTTTTTGAATTAATGTTCATGCTGATAGTGAATGAAAGGCTTTATTATAAACTTCTAAAGAATATAGTGCTTTAATGACTGTCCTCAACATCAATTTTAATGAAGAAAAGAAACAGAAATCACCTAATTAAATACTATATATATACAGTGCTTAACCTATTTACCAAACCACCACCCAGTGTAAGGTTTCTGCCAGAGCTGCCTTAAATTAACAGCGCTGGTAAATACAAACATCATTTTTATGTCTCTGTAATGGATAATAAACCAGTATGTGGGGGCTCTTTAATCAAAATGATATTTTTAATGCTAAAATATAGTAAGTATTGTAGTAAAGTAAAGTAAAGTAAAGCACATTATTATTTCTTGACTAAGATGTCAAACCATATTTTTATTTGCATTCATGAACAGAAAAATTAGTTAATAATAAGTAAACCACTTACTAGTAAGTTAGTAAGTGGCTGAATGTTATGCTTGATTAATTTCTTACTTCTCAGAGAAGCCCAGTGAGCCGGCTCAAATTTGGGTACAAAAACATAAATTCAGCATCTGCATGAAAGCACTTTATAATACTGGATGGTCTTTGAGACAAATAGGGAAAAGAACATACTGGCAAAGAGAGAACATGATGGAAAAGACACATCATATGTATCAAGTTTATAATAGTCCGGCACCAGTACAGTTTACACCTGTCATGTGACAAAATGTCAACCTGTATGCTTGCTCGAAAATAATCTTATCTTCCTAATTTTTTTCCAGCAACGTTCATACAGTAGCTCACAAAGAGTTTATGAGAATATACAAGAGGACTTGAAGAAAGAAAAGGAAACATGGCTGAGTGACCCACCACACACTCTCCAACTTCAACAAAAACTTTAAACATTAACTTGTTAATTTGATTTTGAATCACTTTTTAGGTTTTAGACAGTCTTTCAAAATTTTGCTCTCCGAGTCAGGAAGTTGATTTTTGTTGTTTCTTTATTTTTTTCTTTCAGATCTGAAGTCATAATGATGAATGGTTGCAGTTGAGCTGCCACTTCATGTTTAAGATGCCCAAACTTTTGTATCAAACTCCTGGCCAAATGAAGGTCTAGCTCCAAAATGTTGCAAATAAATGTGGTCTTGCAAGTTGGACAGTGTGTTGCAGTTTACCTGAAAGTTTTTGATGGATGCATTGCCATCCTAAGCATCTGTCTCTTGGAGTAGATGCGAGACATATGTCTTGATTCAAAGTCTGTGTGGAAAATGTGTATATTTGTGTGTGTAAACATGCGGCTCACCCAGAAGATTTAGGGCAATATCAGGATATTTGTGCTTTTGTGAACAAGGTTAGAAACTGAGTCTTTAGCTGAGGCCATATTACAAGATTCTTTTGTCTGTTACAACAGTTACTTTGTCAGGTTAGGCCTCACGTGCTATGACTTGGTCGACAAGTATGTCAGATTGCATGGTTGTACCCAACTTCACATTACTACTCGCCTGATGAAGATGGGTAAAAGGGGGCCACATTGAAGACAGCAAACAAATAGAGCGTACAATGCTTTTGTTTATCTCTCCAAAAGTTATGCTGGAAATCTTAGCCTAATGTTAAATGCTAGCAGTTACTAAAAAAGGTGCAAAGTTTCCTCTGCAACAAATCAAAAAGTTGGGAATGTTGCATTAAAAGCTTTGAAAACTTCACTTTGTCTTGTGTTCCGGTCTCAAGGCAAATTGCAGTATGTTTACATCTGTGATTAACAGATATGTAGAGCTCCCTGTGCTCTAATTAGTTTAACATGACGTATGTGTGACGTGATGGAACAAATCATAGGAGGCAGGGCAAAAATCACACACCAGTGTCTCCATCAGGGAGTCGTGAGGCATCTTTAGCGAGTCTTTTATTGTAACTTCCTTTCATCAGTTTTCATAGCCAAAGGCCCTTGACAGTCACAATGAGCTATAACCATACAAAAATCATGTAGTCTGACCTTTGCACAAGAGGGACATGCAACACTCACTCAACACTGCCTGCAAATAATCAAAACGTTAACAGTAATAGGGGACATGTCAGGTTTAGTGCCACACTGATAAGGGACTTCTCAACTCAAAGGCCAAGACTGACACAAAAAACAGTTCCACCAACCTGAAGATCCTGACTCTTCTTTGCCAGTTGTTCATGCAGGTCAGCCAGCTCCTTCTTCACTGAGGCATTTACTTCATCTGCTGTCATGCTCCTCTGTACTAAGTTATTAATTTCCTGCTGCCAACCGCACACTTTCTGCAGCAGATAGAAAAAAAAAGTCAAAGAAAGACTGAAAGATGAGAGAGATACAGTCAGACGGCCAAAGTTTGCATCATACAGTATAATAAGTCTTGGGAAACTCAAATACAAAATGGGGTTGGGGTCATTATAATATAAATAAACTAAAAGAAACAAATCGTCTAAAATTGATGGAAACATGAGGTAATCTTGTATATACAAGTTAAGGAAGTCATGGAAAATTCTCAACACAATTTGATTTCATTAATGCCTTCTAAGTATTTTTGCAGCATAAAATGATAAAATTTCATATATTAAGTTTTCAATATTGCCAAGACAAAATAAAAAGAAAACTGTTCTGACTTATTGAGAATATCATTAAAATGAGGTAGTTTTCCTGGCCACTGTCAATTTTAAATACCTGTTTTGGATTTGTGTAAATATAAAGATAATATATATCTAAAGATGCATTTCCTCCTAGCAGTCTGGTTCAGTTCAGTTAGGTATTGCACACACAATTATAGGTGTTTCCATTGTCAAAGGAGAAAGGTACAAAAATACCTGATCTCGACAGTCCCATTTGTTGGCACCCTTCTTTCAGGGTGCCAAGTGTCCAGAGCCGACCCATCAAGGTGGAGCTAAAATGGCTTAAGTCTGTTGACAGGTTGCAAAAATCGTCACTTCCCATGCACCAGCAGCCAAAACAAAAGCAACCCCTGGATCCAAGCGAGAGACTTTTCTACTTTTACTATAAAGAATGTCCACACAGAACAATGCTGCTTAGAGTACTTTGGAAGCCTTACTTGCCACTGCTGAAGAGCAGGAAGTGCAGAGGGAGTTGGCGTGACCCTCATCTCCCAGACTTCATCCCCGACCCCAGATGAGGGTACAGCTGGCAGCAGAAACACAAGCAAGATGGCTAACTGTTCTGAAACCAGACCACTCAGTGGAAGTGCAGTGGAAGTTGATTCTGATGTGTTTTGTGTTTCTGTCTTGCTGCTTCTTTGGCCAGCTTTCTCTTGCATAATACTTGTCAGCCTCAGTGATTACTAGAAAAATACATTTAAAATAAAAAATATAACTTAATTAAATGCCATGCCAACAATTCAAAGAAAAAGTAGTGTTCTAAGCAGGAAGAAATTGCATACATTAAACTATTGTGATGTAAGTGGGATCTCTGTCTAATCCATACTGAGACAAAGAGCATCATAAACTCCATTATGATCCATTTAATGATTCATCCAACTAGTGATTTTAATGACAGCCCCCTATTGAAGCTGTTATATGTTCACTTCATGTTTCTTTGGCCCAGGAAGGAGAAGACTGGCCTCTTAACACTGCATCAGCTGGGGTTTGGTATTGGCTGGTAATCCAGAGCCTTCTGTGGGTACACCCTCCTCTCGAATAACACTGTGCACTGGGATGCAATTAATTGCCATGTTGAGGGAAAATCGCTCAGATATATCCAGATAGTGGATTTAGCGTTCCGCGCTACTCCTAGCTCGTCGTGCTAAGAACAGAAGGGCTTTAATAGAGATTTATAGTGGAGAGCGGAAAATAAATTCAAACGTTGATAATGAGGTAGGCGAGAACAATTTGAACCCCAGAAGTGCTCAATTGATAGTGGAGGAAAAAGAGTAGGGGGTTCGGCCAAGTTAAGAGGTCTAGGACAGAAAGATTAGCATGTGGAAATTCCCAGAGCAGATAAAAAATGAAAGCTAATTATGTTACAAAAATGAAAAGGAGAAGTGAGGGCAGTGTGTAGAGGAAGAGGTAGAGGAAGAACAGAAGAGGAAAATATATCATCAAAGTTGGAGAATTGAGACATCAGGAGAGGCGGAAGATCCAAGAAGTCAGTGGACCATTACCTTTCCAAAAAGAAAAAAAAGGTGAAAAGCCAATTATTCACCATTAAAGTGTGTATGGTTCCAGACTTGAAATGAGATGATGACTGTCAAAGGGATGAAGGACACAGTACAGAGCTCAGTACTCTTCATAGGATTAGAGAATAAAGGTCTGCTTTAGCTTTTATAAAAGGTAAGTTTCATTAACAAAATTTGAAAGAAGAGGAAGACAAGACATTGACATTGATGAAGAGACAGGTCAAGACTGTATCTACTACTGTACAATTACAAGTTTTTCACCTGCCATCTATTGACTTTGAAAAAGCTATTAATAATATAGCTTGGATTTTGGTGGTGGTTTTATCCTGATAATATCAGGGTTTCATGTGTGAAAAGGGTTTGTGTCAAGCAGCTAAAAACAACATTAAAGATTTATTTTATCCACTGTCAAGCTTTTAAGGTCCAGGGTCATGAAAATAAGCTCTCTTCAATGATAGATATTGTAAAAATCTGTTAGACCCTGCTGTGCTCTGTTCAACTCATGTTGCCCATCATTTACACATATTACTTCTGACAATGTCTTCACAGTAAACGTTTCCCTCTTGTGTTTGTACAAGACCTTTATTTTGAAGGAGCAATATTAGGGAAGGATGTATTTAGTTGTAGCAACTAAACAAAATTTAGACACTTTAAATATAAAAGCAGGAACAGATCAACCCTTCTAATCAATGAACATGTGTTTCAACATGCAATGTTGAAATAAGAAGTTCACCTTTCAGCACAAAACTTTTGGCCTGTCATGACATAAATGTGATTCTGGCTCTAGAGATTCCAATGTGTGCACCTTATAGGTCTGTAGAGCAAACAGATGAACCTTGATTTTCATGTTGTAACCAATGTAAAAGTGAAGAGAGAATCGTTTTCCTTTGAGTGGGCATGGTATAAGCATTTTAAATGGATGTGGTCACAGGGTCCTTGAGCAGATATTGCCGCCTCATATTTTCAGTCTTGAAACCTCGTTCTATAAACTTAGAGATTTGTCCATCTCTGGTGTGGTTGAAGACACAGTTTTCTGTTACAAAACTAAATTAAAAAAACATATTTTTCACATCTTTACAGAGCTTAACATTTGATGGAATGCTATCTTATATATTACAAATGAAATCACAATCAAGAATAGCAGAGGAGACAGGACTTTTGGTCTGACATCCACAGAAATTTAGTGCATATTATTAAGTATAACATACCCTTTTGTCCAGGTTTGTTTTTTCTCAGGGACCCAATGCCCCTTGGGGAACTCCCTCCCTTTGAGGCAGAATGGGTACAAACTGCACTGATGTTAGGGTGTAAGCTAATTGTGTCTGAATGGAAGGCTCCCTCTGCCCCCTCGGTTAATCTATGGCATAGTCACTTGGGTAGAGTAGCTGCTCTGGAGGGTCTATCATTTAGACTTATAAACAGAACAGAATACTACAATTTGAAGTGGGAACGATATCTGGTTAGTATTAATGATGCAAACTGAGGTGTGGGTGACTGGTGAAGCTTTAGAAATTTTTTCAGCAACAGACATTTGGTAGCCTCCTTCCCCAAGGTCTATATAGGAGAGAAACTTGTTTACCTTGCATCATGTCATGCTGGTGTGTCCATTGTCACCAAGCTTTGATTTTAACCTTTGCAAAATTATTTATTGTTTTGTTCTTTTTCCCTTTTTGGTTATCTAAGCCCTGTTTCTTCTTTATCAGTTTTTTTGTTGTTTACATTTTTTCCCTCTTATTTGGTCTACAAGTACTAAATAACAGATAAAATAATTGTACTTGATGTAAAAATCTAATAAAATGTTCATCATAAAAAAAATAGCAGAGGAGGTAATATTTGAAAAACTCTGACAATCTGACGACTTTATTACAGCCAGTCTAATTAAGAGCGAACCAGATTTTGGATGAGGGATGCTAATGATGGGGACTGATAGATGCTTCAATGAAGGGATGATGATTCAGTGTAAATTACATTAGCAATGTCATAATCGTTAGCTATTACATAGCCTGGAAATATTGCTCAAAGAGAGAGACAAATGGCTGCAGGTAAGAAAGACAGGACTTAGTGGCTTGAGGTTAAAACACACAAACTAGGCACACATAATTCAGTAGACTAGGAGGAACACTTGTCTGTAAACACAACTCTGAAAAGGAAAGATGGAAGCATGCAAATAAAAAAATCCCTGGTTAATTAAATAGTATCAAAGAAACCTGGTTAATGAGAAACGAGAGCTTTCAACTGAAATGTCAGAAAAGCAGTTTTAGGAGTGGTCCTGGAGATTCAAAAGAAATGCAGTTCTTTAAGACCTTTGGCCATGGCATTTAAGACAGCCTTTAACTTTCAGTGGTTCCACTGGTCTAACAATCTTCAGAGTTTAACCCTTCCAGTTCCCAATTCCCTTACCGATTCCTGCGGATCTTCTGAGTGGATAAAAGGTGGCCTACACAGCTTTCCAGTGGCAACAACATTTAACACATGGCACTCCTGATATTGAATAATGTGCTGCAGAAACTTCTGCCTTAGCAAGTTACTGGCTGTTTCACTTTGTCTTGAAATCACACGAACACAGACACTGTACAAGGAGCAGTTAATGTCATTTTGTGTAAAACTGAGCCACAGTTTTGACCACTTCTGTCTCCTTTGTGCCATAATCAAATCTTTTACTTATTTGTTGTTTCTGCAGGCTACCTCTGAAGATTTGCAAGGCATGCAGAACAATGTGGAAGGAACCGATAAGGGAACTTTTGTATTGCTGTACCAGCACAATTATGTCACAAAACGCTCACAGAGCACAAGACACCAATAAAAAAATCACCATTTTGTGTCATTTTACATTTTTCAGTCTTTTTGATTTAACACAGCCCTCCAACACTCCACTACGGTTCAGTATTATTACTTGAGGGAATGGTCGCTTAAATATAGTACCTTACCTAAGCAGCTGTACGAGGTCAAAAAGAAAAAGGCATTCACTGATCTCCTCCTGTTCATTCATTTGAAAGGAATGGTTTCTTATACTTAACATGGACCTTTATTCTTCAGGGTAAATCTTTAAGGTAAACCTTTTATAAAGTTTTCTGCAGCTGGTGCTGTGGGTGTTATCTTGCCCCTCCCAAACTCTCTCTTTTTATTTTAGACCGCTGCATATTTATACATCAACAGTAATCTCCATCCCCACACTGATCAGTCAATTTGATAACTGAGTAATGGGTGACATACATCTCAAATCCTGAGTTGTAATACTTGTGTCATTAATTAAAGCTGAAGAATATTAATAGTTCATCAGACTCAGATATAGAGAAGCAGCAGGATGTGAAGAGATTAACATGAATTAAAAGAGGAATTAGTATATGTGATCAAAACCTAAAAAAATGAAAAAAAGACACATCTTACATTGTCTGTTATTGTAACAAGATCTATTCTTATAACAGACTTAAATGCATTCATGTTTTTATCAAGCAAAAAGAAGAAAAAAAGTACAGAAACAAAATCACCTGAACAACTATGATGCCTACAGGACTGGATTTATTTAATTTTTTATCAAAGGACTTCTGTGCATGTGAAAATAATGTGTTTTTATTGCTCTGGATTTTTTTCTTTGATTATCACAGACATTTGCACAGAAATTTAATTTGCTCAGGATTGAAAGCACAAACATCCTCTGCAACAAATTATCAGATAACCACAGATGAGGAGCTGTTACTGTGAGGACCGGTCTTGATGCTTGCATGTGCCATGCTGAAACCCACCTCTTCCAAGTGTGCCAGGGCCAGGCAAGTGAATTGCACTTCAGCACAGCATGGAATACAAACACTACAACAACAAGCTTGATTTTAGGGGGTAAATATTCTTGAGCATGGCACTGACTGCCAAGACTGAGTGCGCCCTGAGATTCACTTTGACCTCTTAAAGTAAACTGTACTGTACCTGTTCCAGCTCTTGTATCCTGTAGTCTTTGGACTGGAGGATCTCCAACACTTTTCTGTCCTTCATCTCAGCTTTGTGCTTCTCACTAAACAAGGATTTAAAAAAAGAAAGAGAGAATGTAGAAATAATTCCCAAAACAAACAGAAATCAGTCTGTACTGTCTTTTAGTGGGTATAATGTCATACAGTATCCTCTCACTGCACAATACCCAGTAATTATCAGAGCTAAGATGCACTTACTGTATTTAGAGTTCTGAAAAACCTCCCATTTAGCAGCAGATACAAAAAAAAATCAGTGCTCTTCAGTACTGTATCTTAAATAGTCATATCATATCAGTCTTTTGAAACCTTTCCTGAAAATAACTACTGGTGTAAAAAACTCTCTCTATATATATATATATATTAAAAGTTGTGATAAAAGAAGACTTTCTGCACAAGCAGACTGCTGTATCCAAACTTTTTTTCTATCCCTCTAGCACCTCTTTTATCCTAATGAACTTTTGGAGAGACAAAGGCAAGGCATCAATTGGGGACCTGTTTGTTTGGACTGGTGTAGGCCACCAGGGGCCACCCATTCCCTCCAGTCATCACTTTCTCCGACTACAGCTCCCATCCGTGAGGCCCTTTTCTCTGGTCTCTCTGCCTCTTCTGATCAGCCCTCTCCCCTGATAGACACTGAAATAAGTACCTGGAGTCCCTTGAGGGGCTGGAACGCAGGCCAAAAGAGTTACATCTCCTTGTATATTGGGCTGTATTCACCATGTCCTGAGCAACCAACCAATCGCTCTACAAGATCCTCCCAGAAAGGGTAAGGGGAGGGTGAATGACAGCTCCCAGTGGGCACTAGTGCTTGACTGGAGTCGACACAATTACCATGTCAATATCCTGTGCATCAGGTGATACAATACACAGGCACTCTCTGGGTGCATGTTTCCACCTGTAGTCTCAGCAGACAAACATACTTTGATGTGTTTCCTTTGGGGATAAAGAGACTGAGAAGGGTGAGGAGAAGGAATGAGTACAGAGGAACAGCATGCTGCAGCACTGTGTTTAACCTCAATTAAGGATCTACTTACAACCAAGAGACCCCAAAAAGCATGTGATATGTACCCAAGATAGTAAAAAAGAACAGAAGTGTGCATGCATTTCAGTGCCAGTTAGAACAATATAAAAACATTGCTCAACTGAAATGACACCAGCATCAAGAGTACTTAGCAGCCACTGTGAAAAACTATTCGTAATTATTTTAGCCAATGACAGAGCCAAACTTTTTTACTGAGGTGGTCAGACAAGGTAAGTGACTTCTCCTGAAGGTGAGAAGTCATTGACAGAGTCAAAGTGTTAAGTGCACACATAGACTTGAATAAAACAATCCTGTTTTCATTCTTTTTGTCCAGACCAATAAAATTAACTTAAACTGGGAATATTAGAGTATATACAGAAGTTATGGCCTTTATGAAGATATGTGCATTAAAACATTTTGGCTTCAAAAAGCAGCAAATTAGAGATGGAACATTTAATTATACCCACGTACAGTTGTGTTGTTCATTCCCTATAAGTTTTACCTTGTGGTAAAGGTGACTAATCAGGCTTTCCAATTATATAATAAACATGGCCAATTAGGAGAAGAGGAGTGTAAATGGAATGCCTCCATTTTTGCATTTAACGCCTAATAATGTCTTCACTTAATCAGTTTCAGCCAAAAAAAATGGGGCATTTGAACCAAAAGTGTATTTAAGTATAATTTCTACAGAAAAGATTCAAGGTGAGTGAATTGAGTGTTTTTTCTTTCAGTGTCAGAACACTGGTTATTCATGAGCACTGAATAAGTAAAAGAAGGATCACCTGTTTACAGTGGTCAACAAAAAAGTAACATAAAATTACCATTTCTGATAGCAGCTTTACTTTTAGTATAGCTGCAGTGAAGTTCAAGAGGATCTCAATTTCCAAATATACAATTTATCTATCAAATCTGTGAATCCCCCAAGCCCCAAATTAATTAATCACCTCTCTCTGATGTTCTTGTTTGCTTTCAAAACATTGTATATATATCAGTAATAATTTCAGTATGTTTCATAAAGACAAAAACTTCTCACAGGAGCTTTAAAGTCAAACCTTTTAGGAGGGAATAAATTTGATTCATCCAACTGTGAAAAGACCTAAACCCCTGTTCTTTTCTGAAAGTTCCCATGCCACTGTGTTTGGAGTGGCTTAGCCACCCTGCAAAAGGGGTCATATTCAATCTTGCAATTTATCCGATAAAGACAAGTATTTGGCAGGAGTGTTTCAACTGTCCAGAGTGGGTGCGGCGGAGGAAGACTGTTTTCATTAAAAGGGTTTCCATGGTTGAACTGCTAGACCGGGGATAAGAGGGCTTAAATCAGCATCTGCACCAGATTCCGTCGTAACCCCCGTAGGACGGTTGAGGTGTCTTAAACACCCCTTGAACGACTTTTCACACATATTTTCCTTCACTCATGAGATAAAGGAATTTTCAGCTACTGAGCCTCTCAGGTAGCAATTTGAAAGATGAATCTGCTCACCGCTCAACCACCAAACTGACAGCCTGGGTCAAGTCTGGATTTGCCACTTGCAGGCGTTTCCATAGGGACCACACAAACTCCTTGTCTGCCTGTGAAAATAAAGGATTCAGTGAGTCAACAGCTGTTATTTCTGATTGAGATAAATTGCTTTGGAGAAATTTGTCTCACAAAGCAGTGAGTCTTTAAAAAAGAAAGCTTCAGCACATCTCAGCATTTCTGGCTGAAAAACAAAAAATTAAATAGGATGCTCCATGACATTAGCATATGACGGAAGAGGAAGGCGATCAATAATTTAAATATCTTGTACAAAATAGTTTTTGATCAGGCCTGCCTTCTCTAATCATGAGCCTCTACTAACAGGGATCTTCATCGCCGAGATGTGACCTTGGACTCAAGGGGAGCGAGCATTGACACTTGTCATTATGCACTATTTATGACTGGGGAGAGCTGGGATCCAAATCAAAACACAGCAGTCAAGCTTGCATTTTCTTCATTAATCAATTGAGCTCGGGATATGTTTTCCTCCACGGCTCCAAAGTAACTAGCCCCAAAGAAACTCAAAACTGATGACAGAGAGAGTCATCTTCAAGTGGAGAAACCCAGCCAGCCCCTGACACATTTCCAATTCAAATTGTCTCCCTCTGCTTTTTCAAACATTTTTAAGCTACATTACATTTAATGAGGGACATCTAAAAACTACATTTTCTGACATTAAAAGACAGAATTATACCAAATCGACTTAATATAAAATTATCTGATAAATTATGTTCACATCATCATAAGATAAAAGTCATCCCTCCCACTGGAATCTACTGGTCTCCAATTAGTACATGAATTTTAACCCCCTTTTCGAAAGTGTCTAATCAATTATTTACTCAAATGGCAGAAGCAGACCTTGATAAGACCATGAGCTGAACATATAAAGTAGAAGGACTGTAAATTCCTGTCTCTGTATGCATCTGCCTGTCTCTGTGTGTATACATATAAAGTCAGAGCTGGGCGAGAGGGATAGAGAACCCTCAAAATCAACGCTGCGATGCCACTAACGATTAAATTAAGCAGCACAGTTTGTTTGACTGAAGGTAGGTGGTCTCTCTCTGCTTGGCCTTTGGCTGCCATTAGTAGTTCCACCGATGAGTGTTCAGTCAGGACCCTCATCAAGAGCTCTCCTAAGATGTGTGTATTTAAACATGCATCGATGTGAGTTTGATGGTGGCTGAATTATTAATTTGTTCAATCTAGATGCTGAAATACCATGGGCCAGATACCACAGACAGCCACTGGATCGCAGCCACATATTAATAAAATTTGCATGGTGTAGCAGGAACATTTGCTGGCCCACAGACGAGACTCTTTGTAGTTAATGGCTGTCCTGAAGTACATCTTGCCAGAGACTTAAGACATCAATGGTATTCAAATGCCACTATTTAGATGGTACACTGTACCACTAAAGGTCCTTATTAGATAGACAGAATCACTGATGTTCAGCTCCAAATAAGACCACCAAGGATGGTGTCCATGTCAGTTCAACACAGGGCAGCAGGGATGGCCCGAAATGATCAGGGGTAAACTAGCATGATAATAAAGTACCTAATAAGAATTGGTACAGACATATGAATAATTGTTACACAAAATCTTTGTCGAAAGTTTGCAGAAAAAAGGAGTCGCTCCATGCTATTAATGGAAACTGTTGCAAATATGTTCACCAAGGTTAAACCAAAAATCACATCTTATATTATTGCAGGTGAACAGCAAAATTAGAAACATATTTATATCAATTCTCTGCAGACAATAACACATATCTGCCTGTCACAATACCAGAACACAAAATTTGATGATTGTGAAAATAAGAAGTGCTCCAAGAGCTGAAACCTCTGCCAAGGCATTTCCAACACCCTCAAAAATGTGGAAAAGTACCCTATCTTACACTGTTAATAAATAATTTTTAAAAAATCCTAGATCAGAATCTTGATTCAGGTCACAACCAAAATCCTATTACTTCTTCCTTGTGCCATAACCAACATTCCCTGAAGATGTCATGAATATGCTTTCAGAACTTACTGAGTTATTAGTAAAGATGAGGTGAACTTGCCCCATGCTATATATTTGACATGCTGACCCCTTAAAAGCTAGCCCATAGCCCCAGATCCTTAGGAGGGGGCCACCTGGTTGCCCCAAAGTCGAAACTCAAAACTAAAAGTGATGGAGCTTTATCAATCAGAGCTTCTTGACTTTGAAACAACCTGCCTAATTAAATCAGTTAGATCTTTTAAATTAACTCTTAAAACTCACTTTTTATAGACTTGCCTTTTGTCCAATGTTACTATCATTATTAAATAATACATTGTTTTGTTTTGTTATTGTATTTTGTCCAGATTCTTAACATCTTTTAACATCTTTGGTCCTTTGTAGTTCTTTCCTCTTGTCTTACTGACCTGTTTATTGATCCCAAATGATTTTGTTTTAATTCATCTTACCTTTGTTCCATCTTCAGCGGTGTACTTTTGTCTTTAACATTACGTTTTAGCTTTTTGCTGTGCTCAACCATTCCTCTCATATTATTACCCCATTCATATAGTACAGTATTTCAATTGCCTTCCAAAATCTATCACATAATTCAGCTTTATCAGCTGTGTTTTAGTTGACTCCCAGTGTTTGTATTATCTTACTGTAATTACTATTCATATTGTGACCTGCTCTGTTCAGCCCACTTAATTTTATGTCCTTTGTTTGCTGAGTCTCCACCTCTGTTAAAGCACTTTATAAACATTTGTTTTTTAAGGTGCTACAACATTCAACATTCAACATTGTTCAAATCTACACATTTGTCTTTAAACTTTTGCATTAAAACTCTGATTTACCTGATGGTTCTTGAAACTATTTAATCAGAAGAGTCCCAAATAAACTTTTTGACTCACTGGCCAAGGTAGTGTGTAGATCAGAAAAATACTTGCATACATGTTTTTACCACCAACATTTTTTTAATTTGTTTTTGTGTCACATGTCTTTGTTTCAGTGCATTAAATGAAATTATTTTTGTTGGATCAGGAAATAAATAAGTGGTTAATTTTTTGGTTTTTGTTCAGCTTGTGTCCAAGGATTTTTTTATGTACAAGCATTTACCCATCATGTGGTGTCTATGTGTTATTTCCACATGATGTCTATTAATATTTCTGAGTGTCAGTACATCAATAAATAATTTACACAAATACATCGGCAAACATTGTTTCACCAGTTTCATCAACTTTTGTAAATATTGGCAACGTTTTAATACAATGTTGCCAGTGTGCAGAAGTTTGCCTGCAATTTCTGACAATAACTAACATTAAATTACCGATACTGGGTGTCTGGGATTGAATACTTTGTTGCAGCGATATCAAACATGTATCAGTATTGTTTTGCTTTCACTATAAATAAATATCTTTTTAAATTTAAACTAAACAGAGAAATCATTCAATCAAATGACAATCCTTTATTGAAACATTTAAATTGATTATTTTGTGGGCAATAACTATTTTACTGTTAGTTGTACTGGAAAAAAATATATAAATCTTAGGGCCCGGAAATATCCAAAAATGACTGCATCAATATAAACAATATTATATTACCCCAGATTTCATGTGAAAATATATTAAAATATCTTAAAAACTTGATCTGTTACTCAGCCTAGTTTCAAAGGCACTGGTATTTTTTCAGCAAAATGTAAATTTTAGGGTTTAACATAATTCAACAAATTCCAAGAACTTTGTCAAGCATTGCAATCATCGTAGGTTTCCTTACAAAAAATAAATACCACATTTTTGCATACAAATACCAAAGAAATTTGACAATTTGTGTAGATTCAAAAAACAAGGGTTTTAAAACATGCATGGTTTTTCGAGGGCTCTTTTCTCAGGTCTTTAATATTGAAACCATCACTTTATTCAGGGTTAATTTAGAGACAAACTAATGAGAACTTTCTTGGTTTAGTAAAACACAGATATATATATATATATATATATATATATATATATAAATAAAACTGTTAAAATGCAGATCTTTCCTTCGCATCAAATACTTTGGGTGAAAGGGTGTATTTGTTTTCTGAGTCATCCCATTATAATATATTTCTTTGAAGGAAAAAGTCAGAGAATTGAAATAAAAGTGAATTCCATACTTCTTACACACACATAATTGTGCGACTTAATCCTGTCTGCATGGTATCAAAAGATGATTTGTCAAACATCCCATCAGTCAAACTGAACTTAATACACAGTATAATTAAGACAGCAGGCATAAAAGCAGTTACAGCCAGATAACAACACCACAACAAATGTTCATACCCTTCTTGTTAGGTGGTGTCTCCAGTCTAATAAAAACTCAGATGTAACACATCATCTGCTCAGCCTCACAGCTGTCTGTGACTACCTGTGCAACAAGATGCTGTATGCAAATTGAGCAATGCTTGGTTAACCTGTCTCATGTTATTAGGCACCACCTGGTGGTGAGTATGCAAGGACAGCATCCTTCAATCACTGGCTCTCAAAGTGAAGATGAAAACCTCACAAGCATGTTGTGGGTTATGTTATGTTCTTTTTTTAACATAAATAATTTTTCAGCTGTACTTTGGAAGAAGATACCTGTTATGCATTATAAACTAAGATGCTAAATGAAGACTCTTTCAGTAAAACTAAATGAAACTAGTATGTAAATATGATTTGTTATACTTAATTTCAGTAGTGACTGCAAATGACAATCAAAAATCTTTCAACAAATTAAAAAGTGCATTTCATCAGGGCTTGTGTGAACTTAAATATAAACTGTTGTAGAGATTTCATAGTAGTTACAAAGAAATTTGGCATTTACCTGAAAGTGATTTAAACATAACTCAATAAAACAAAAACTTAAACTTTTAACTTAACCCAAACCTACTAAGCTTTGTGATTTTTCTATTGCCAAAATTACTGTATATTTTAGAGGCCATTTAAACTTAAACCACAAGTTTATTTAAAGAAAAATGCTGCCATTTGGACCTTACAAGGGACTAAAACACATGATTTAGCAAAGCAACAGGGAAAGTAAACTGTATTTAAAAACACTGCAAATTTCCCCGTGCGGGACGAAAAAGGTTTATTCTATTCTATTCTAATAGTATAATATATTAACATTTGACCCAAATAAATAAACCACAGAGTAGCAATTTGTCCTGATATCTATGGAATTACATATAAAAATGTTTGTGAGAATAAAATAATTTGTACATTCAGTGAGTCATAGTTTTATATAAGTACACTGTATTTTGATAAATAAGCAATGATGGATTAACAATTTGCTCTGATAAAACCAACGAAACCAAAACTGTTTAAGAACAGTGGTTTGTTTTACTAGACCTTTTTAATAAATAATCAGTTCCTTTTGCCTCAGGTATTAAACCAATATAATTTTAGTTTTAAGTCTCATTTCATAATCAAGTAATGTGATATTTAACTCAGTATCAAAACTGAATCACAACTGTGCTGTTCTGACAACACTGGTTGATGGAAAACTTTGACTGGTTTAGGTTATGTTTTATGTTGTTTTGTTTTTTTTAACCCAGTACTCAGATGCTATGACAAATGTAACTAGGTACAATATTTCTAAAGAAGCACCCTCAATTAAAAGTATTGATTTAAAATAATCACTCAAGAAAGCACAAGTAGAAATAAAAAGCTATTCTATTACAGTTATTTTTGCCAATGCAAATATTAGGTTTACACCCCACCTCTGTTTTCATACCTGACACTGCATCAGCTCATTAGATAAACTCTTCACTTGTTCCTCCAGGACCAGGATGCGAGAGTCATCTTGGGAAGACATGTTGGAGCTGAAAAAAAGAAAAAGTTACGACTTAAGATTGTTTAGAATACCTAATAATAAAGAGGAATTATTTTAAAAGTTTTAAATGTGATGAAGCTCTCAATGTGGTGGACATTTGCACAAGTTTATGCCCTGGCATGTTAATTTCACTTGAGTATTAACGATGACCACAGGTTTAAGGCGTATTGTGATCCACTTTAAATAGCTCAGTCGTGGTGCATTTACAATTAAGCTAAAATTATAAAGTAAAAGGTGGTACATAAGGCAGTGTCAGCATATATCGTACTGTGCACAGTTTTGTGAGTATTCCATGTTGAAAGCCAGTTATTTCATCCGTACTGTACATGTAACGTTAGCTTTAACCAACTCAAAGCATGGGACTTAAACGCTCCTGTACACACCTATATAGGCGTGTATAGTTTGTTCCTTACCTTTGTCGACAGCTTGAAAACGAGGCAGACGTCAGAGTATCTCAAAGACACTGCTCTCTATCATAACACTGCTGCTGTAGCTCTATGCTAACGTTAGCCTCCGTCAACACTCGCTAAACTCTGCTGCTGACATCATTCCGCCGTTGACAGTTTATATAGCTGCGTCACCGCATGTTTCGACGACTGAGCTTTAAGTTTAACCGGGAAATAAATACTTTAAAACCGATTTATCAACACCAAAACAAACTTTCCTCCGAGATGAATCGCACTGTTGCCATTAACTACAGAGACGCCATCCTGCTTCCCCTTTCAAGAAGCCCGCTCTGCCCCCCTGTGTCATCGAGATCACGTCAGTTTACGACAGCTCGTATCGCCGTACGGCAAAAGGAGAAGCACCAAATACACTGATGAGAAAAGTGAGCAAACACATGATCTCTGTAGAAGTTTGAAAAATGAAAATTACACAACTTAAAGGGGAAGAAGAGTAACTCTGGGTTAAGTATTGAAAATTCTTAAAGGTCTATTTTTTTCATCGTTTTGTCAGACAAGGATACAAAACAACACAATCCACATCTCTTGCTCCATATAAACCACTCCAATGAGAATACTGGTAAGAAACAAAAATAAATAAATAAATAATATATATAGATATATGTCTGACCAAAATCTTAAATTAAACAGTTTTCCAAATTTGAAACAAAGAAAAACATGTTACCAATATTTAGGGCCTGAGCACTGAGTGTGCAGAGGGTCATTGTAATTGCATTTTGGACAGAGTTTTTTTGTGATTTCAGTTTGTTAATTTGAATGACAAGTGTTGAGAATTTGCAGGTAGATGTAGGTCTGGTGAAATGTTAGATATTCTTTGTGCCTCCCAAACACATTATAAGGATTTGGCTCAACTGTCCCCCCAAGAACACTTTAAACCAGGGCTGTCCAAACTATGGCCTGGGGGCCAAATGCGGCCTGCTGCCCATTTTGAATTGGCCCCCTGAAACAGTTGAATGAATAAATACATTTAGATTACAGTAGCAAAACACATCAATCATGCACATTTTCTGCCATATTTACTTTCTCACAAGGTCTCAGCTACAAAGTATATTGCAATATTCATCTTCAAGCACTAACATTCTTGCAGTTTACTCTTGTTTTGTGTCTGACAGTGAAGATAAGTCTCCCATCTCTACTGCTCAGAAGGTCATTCTCGCCCTGACGAGGTGTGAATCCAGTAATAGCTTGAGGTTACAAGGGCCCCTTGACAGGTGATAACCCACCCCAAACCCTAAAACTTTAACTTAAATACACTGAAAGCAAGTGGCTCAGTCGTCCATGTATTCCTCTTTATGTGGCCTTCGATGTAGAAAGTTTGGACACCCCTGTTTTAAACCAACACTTCCCCTAAATTTCATGCAAAAAAAAACATCTGAAACTTTGTACACATCTAGCACCCTGAGATGAAAAAATGAAGTCACTCAATGTCATGGTGAAATATCAACAGGGAAATCACCACTTTGGGTCAATGGTCAAATTAAAGCCTATTTTGGTCACTTCCAGGAGTCATTTTAGGGCTCACTGATCCAAGGGCATCTTTTGGTCCAGAATGCAGCAGCTATGCTTTTAACTGGTTTTAACAGACGGCATCACCTAACTTCTGTTCTTGCTTCTCTCCATTGGCTCCCTGTCCATTTCTGAATTGATTTTAAGATTTTACTGATCACTTTTAAAGCTCTTACAGGTCTGGCCCCAGCCTACATTTCTGAATTATTGACACCTTATGAGCCAGTCCGCAGCCTCAGATCCTCGGGTGGGGGCCTCTTGGCTGTTCCAAAGTCGAGGCTTTAGACAAAAGGTGATCAAGCCTTTTCTGTCAGGGCTCCTCGACTTTGGAACGCCCTGCCCGAGGAAATAATCAGTGACATCTTTTAAATCACATCCTAAAACTCACTTTTTTAGACTTGCTTTTACGTGATCCTTTTGTTGCTTACATACTTGTCATCATCCATGTTAGCTATTTATTTTTCCACATAACTATTTTACAATTATCTATTTAACTATTTTTTAACTCTTCTGTTCTTACCCTCCTCACCGGTTTTCATCGCTTTAGTCCTGTTTTTACCATATCTTCATGTTTTTAATATACTCCCTTTTTAATTACTACCATTGCTCTTCTATTTTGTTTTATGTTTTCATGTATCTTTTCTCTTTTACTCATCCTCTATCTACCTCCTCCTTTTACATCTTCCTGATGTGATGCCGTCATCTATCATCTATCACCGATCTCTATGATCTGTCAACTGTTGTCAATTTATGCATTTACAATCCCATTATCTATCAACTGTCTTACTGTCGCCTTATCATTATATATAAGACAAATACATCAGCTGTCTGCCTCTCACCAGTTTACCATTGTCCTTCCTTTTGTTGTTTTAATTAACATGACCCTCTGTGCCTTTGCCTTTGACTCTTTCGGTCTCTGTCTGACCTGATTATTGATTATATTCTGCACAGAGTTCTGCCTTTTCTGCTTTTATTTTGTCTGTTAAAGCACTTTGTAAACGTCTGTTTTTAAAGGTGCTTTATAAATGAAGTTATTATTATTATTATTATTTCGATGCACTTCAAATTTAATGTACGGCTGGAGGAGACCTTGATAATCCTTAAAAAGTATCTCAAAAGACCTGATTTAAAAAAATAATCTTCAATTTGCTTAATTCCAGCACATACATAGGACATATTGTATTTCTCATCTGTATATGATCCCAAACTCTTTGTTCATGACAATGGTCGTGGCTTAGGATTAGCTGTGAAGAAAAGAAACATAAACCATAGCACCTAGTGGTGAGAGGGTAAAAAGTATTTGGATAAGTTTGACGCGACAAGCTCTTGTTCCAATACAAAAAAATGATGTATCCATGTCAAATTTGTGGTTTCAAAAAATTCAGAAGAGGGTAAAATCAAATCAAATGTGTTTGACTCTAAAGGTTTGCTCATCTTGCAGATAGTCCTTTATTTATTTATTTGTTTTTTACCTACCTAAAACATGAAGTTGATCAAAACTCAGCCGTTTATGACTGGATCTTCTAACAACATCTGGTGAATATGAATGGGATTAGCCTTAACGCCTGTAAAAACAAAATATTTAAAACATCTTGCAGCTCCACCTACTGGTGACTGAAATTACCAACATTTGCATTTTAAATTTGCCATTCATTCTTGTGACCATTCAACAGGCTGCAGTGGTTTTAGCTTTAGTTCCTTTAGGATCAGCTCAGTATGCTCTGCAATGTGTCAGAGAGATGCCAATTGTGTGACAGAAAGGATCAGTTAATCAGGTACCTTCCCCCTTATGTGACAACAGAAACACCTTTAATTGTCTTCTACACCGAGCGGAACTAAGCTGGACTGTTAGGTGTAAACACAACAAATGGCTAAGGCCATAAGAAAGAAGAGGGCAATGACTGGAAGAAATGAAAGAAATAGAAATGCCATTCCTTCTGTTGAAAATTATTGTACAATTAGGTCAACTGTAAAACTACTCTTTTGGGGGGATATGTCACATACAGGTTGCCTTGTTTATTACACCAGCTTAAAAAAATAAAAACAAAAGAATACTGCATGTGTTTGATGTTCTGATATAGTGAAATTCTTCAGTGATTGATTCCCTAGAGTGCAATCCATCCAGATTTGGATACCATGACATATATAACCATGATCATGTACATTGTTAGGCAGTTGGATGAACTGCCCTGGTGGTGACTCCTTCAATTAACTCATGTCTCCTGCTGAGCTCTCATCAGAAGCACATTTTAGCTGACCAAGACCAACTCTGAGCAACCGTTGAGATCAAGTCTAAAGCACCACAGGTCAAATCCATTGGCTCTAAATTATAAATAACTTATATGTGAGAGAATTCTTAAATGCAGGATGGAGAATATGCAGCATTATGTGTAATGATACATCCGTGTTTTCTGCTCGCTTAATCACTTTTAGGCCCATCTAAGGATGCCAGACAGAACTTAACACAGTGATAACCTTTATAATCAAGGTCAGGCTTGACTCATGCAAACAACTATTTTCAAGTCGTTTAACCCAACATGCATTTAAGATTGATAGATTAACTGGTATCAAATAGTGGGTTTTCTAAAGAGTAAAAATTACAGTATATTTGGCAGACATAATTTTTTGACAAAGTTTTTGCAGTTATCATGCCATTACAGGGACACACATACACTAGACACACATATTCACAAACACTACACGCACTTGTACACACACACACAAATACACAGTGAATAGAATGAGTCCCCCTGTGAGCATGAGCACTGTTTTACAAGCCCGTAAATTCCAGTTGTTACGTCAAAGATCAACATAAATAGCGGTAAAGAAAGATGACAGTGATATGTGGTATTGATCTTTATGAGGCTTTTTAATGTTTAAATTGTTTTTCTCCCCTTAATAGACACACTTATATCTCACCCTTGCTGATTCTTGTCGTTTTTAACGATCTATCCTGAGGTCAAAGACATTATGCATGATACATCCTCTATCTTGAATTTATGAGTGGGAGCTATAAGAACTCAACGTAAGCTAGGGAAAATGAACAAAGACTCGCGTTTGACATCTGTTTGCCACTGACACATGATAACTGTATATTGTGTGACTGGTTAATGTATTTAAAAAGTCCAGCCCAGATTTGGAGCAAAGGGTGAGGGATGGAAATGAAGAAATATGAGGACTGGCACTTCTCGTCAGTCAGACAAATGTTGGTTCATCTGCTCGCTGCGTCACATGCACACACACACACAGACAAGATGCAATTGACTTAGCATGATTAGGCTGTTCCTTGACCCAAGAACACTGCCTCTCATTAAGATCCTCATTTGTTGAACAATTTTAGAGGCAGTAGACTGGTACATAATGTGCAACATCTGCCTGCTCCCTGTTTTTCTTGCACAGACGCACAATCTGACACATTGTATACACAAAATAGCCTCTCTCTTCCTATGTCTCTTTAAAGATGGGGAGAAGTCATCCCTGTCTATCCTCAACAGTGTTTGTTGCAGGGCTACAACTAACTTGTTTTTAATGGTTGACTGGTCAAATATAAATCCACTGTTAGGATAATATTTTATGCTCGACTTCCGACATGTTTTGCTGAGTTTGTTTAATGAAGTGGTTCACGTTCTGTCCTTTACACCACAGCAGTAGCACCCGTCTATACTACATTATCTGATAGGCCCACAGTGATTGTCATTGAAGTAACAATTGTATAAATCACCTGCCGGAAACACTTTTGAAAGGTTCTACCCTTACCAAACACTCTCTATAGGCTGTTGCCCAGAGGGACCGGTGAATTATATTGTACGGTCCATCTGGTGCGTCAGGTCAGGTACTCTACCAACAATCTTAGGGTTGAGGGTTTGATGTCTGCTCTTTCCTGTCACATATTGATTTGTCCTTGGCCAAGGCTTCCAAGTTGCTTCCACTGCTGCATCACTGCTGCATCATTGGTGTGTGAATAGGCATGAAAGTGGGTAAACCTGTAGGTAGATATTAATGGAAAACTTATACAGTGATTTCCACCACCAGTGAGTAATTGATAACAACAAAAGATAATGATAACAGATGTGAGAGTGACTGGATATTAATGTAGGTGTGAAAGCACTTGGAGTTGTTGGACAGAGTAGAAAGGTGCCATACAAGCTCAAGTCCATTTACCATTTATTACCTCCCCACTTATGTAGCTGTACACCTGTATGATGCTGATCAAAAGCCCTGTGATTGGGCTTCTTCACAGAACTATAGTACTATAACATTCTAGAATGGCTGCAAAAGACAAACCAACACGTTCAATGCACTTGCTGATTTAGCAAAAGTGCATTTATGTCTCATTACGGGACCAAAGATTGTCAAAATGTCCCCATGGGCTACCTCAGCTGATTCAGCAATTATAAATTTCGGTTCTTTACTCCTACATTATAAGCTCCATTTCTGTCACTATGGATTCTTGTAGACCAAACATGCAGAGAACATGTCAGGACATGAATAAAAATTGCTCCACCAACTAGAGTTTTAGCGGAGTAGTGCAGAGAGACACGGGCACACCAATGCACAGACATGAATGCTCAAGACAACATTTGGCACTACAGCACAGATTTGGCAAAAATTTAATGCAGAAACCACACCATAGGTTGTTATCATCAACAGAGCTCTAAGAGCAATCTGTAACTGTAAGAATTAGCTTGAGGAAGCATAAGGACTTTTAGCTATGTAAGCAACAAAACAGCCTAATTTAGAAAGATTTAAGCTGAACTCCAGTGTCTGTTTGTTGCTTGTTGCCGCAGGTTTAACATGAGGTTAGCTCCATTAGCCCTAAAGTAGCTTCAACCTTGGCCCTGACACAATCAGAGAAGGGTGCACTCTCTGTAGACATTCAGTGCTGGACTCAAGTACAGTCAACCTTCTGTCTGTTTTGGGTTGTGAGTGCCTATATGTTGTACTTTGCTGGAGGAGGTGTATATAGGCAAGTTATGCTTGTTTATGCATGAACACAAACATAGGCATGAGATGAGTGTGAAGTGACCACTCTTCGCAACAGTAACTAAAAACAATGGTGGTGAGTCCCCAAGTGGAGGAGTTCAAGTATCTCGGGGTCTTGCTCACAAGCGGAGGAAGGATGGATCGGGAGATCGACAGGCGGATCGGTGCGGCGTTGGCAGCGATGCGGGCTCTGCACCGGTCCGTCGTGGTGAAAAGGGAACTGAGCCGTAAGGCGAAGCTCTCGATTTACCAGTCGATCTTCACCCCTATCCTCATATACGGTCACGAGCTGTGGGTCGTGACCGAAAAAACTCGATCTCGAGTACAAGCGGCCGAAATGAGTTTCCTTCCCAGGGTGGCCGGGCTCTCCCTTAGAGACAGGGTCAGAAGCTCGGCCATCCGGGAGGAGCTCAGAGTAGAGCTGCTGTTCCTCCGCGTTGAGAGGAGCCAGATGAGGTGGCTCGGGCATCTGGTTAGGATGCCTCCTGGACGCCTTCCTGGTGAGGTGTTCCGGCACGTCCCACCGGCAGGTGGCCCCGGGGAAGACCCCAGGATGAGCTGGAGGGACTATGTCTCTCAGCTGGCCTGGGAACGCCTCAGGATCCCCCGGGAAGAGCTGGATGAAGTAGCTGGGGAGAGGGAAGTCTGGGTGTCCCTGCTCGGGCTGCTGCCCCCGCGACCCGACCACGGATGAGCGGAAGAAGATGGATGGATGGATGGATGGTGGTGAGTCTTAACAAGTGTTAAGAGACTGTATCCAATCAAATTCAATCAAAGTAGGCTGCATAATTAGTAAAGTTTCAGCCATACTGAATGCACTTTGTTGCTCTCCATTGTGCTGACTCTGGCATGCTTGTTGTTAACTGCATGCATGCTATGAAGCAGGATGTAATTGTGTTCAGGCCCAGCTGCAACTAAGGAGGGGAACTATGGAGCTTGATCACAGGGCAAACAGGCTTTGAGACTGGGTCCCAAGTCTTACCCGTACCTGAAGTATTAACTATGGTGGGGCAAGGAAGTTTAACACCTTTGTTGCAGCATTGGAGTGATCTGTTCCTGGATTTTTGAAGTTTAGGATGTAGTGTAGTCACTGCTGCAATGTTGATAATTTTGTCATTTCAGTGTGTTCTGTTTGCTAATGCTGCCCCCAACAGAGAAAGCAAAAGGACTGGGATGGGATGGCTCCTTGGCAAATCGCCCCAGAAAACAATATGTTTGTGCACAGCATGAAAAAAGTAAGATGTATTAAAGAACTCATTGACAGTTCAATTTGCAGGGGATCAGTTTTGTCATTAACTTAACATGGAAAAATAGCTGCTGCCTTTGTGCTAGTCTGGTTTGCACAATAAAAATTTAATTCTTGGATTTGGTATTCATCACGAATCAAACCAACAAGACAAAAATCAGACCCTGTAACTCTATAAATAAACCTAAAAGTGACTAATTAGGAGGCAGATTAAATGGAAAAATACAATCAACAGATGGTCAAATTAACAAAATTCCCTCTTAGGAACTTCATAATTAAAAAGGATTCTTCTCTAAGCAGCCCCGCTTTCATCATCAAATGCGTATAATTTGGCCCCAGACGCTTCCAGTCACTTACATGTTGCACACAGACAAGTCCCACCATGTTTGACAGTTCCTGCTGCTGCTGCTCTTTCCTACAGTACGTCTGGAGCAGCTTGTAACTCCTTCTTTCAAGTGTTTGTTGTCTGTGCCACTAATGACAGATTAATCCACATCTGAGGGTGATTTAGGTACATAAAAGGCAGATCTCAGTGGCAGGTAGTCTTTCATAACATCACTGATGGGCTTCCTGCATTTACAGGAGAAAAAAAAACTTTCTGTGCCTTTAAATGTGTGTCCCAATCTGCTCTGCTGCCAGCAGTTAAATAAGTTGTTGTACCTTTTAAAGGGGTATAATCTGTATAGAAGAGACAGAGGCTGTGGAGAAACCAGTATGCTCTTAACTCAATACTTCTATCAGGTTACCTGCAGGCAGTCATGAGAATTATGATATTTCTTTTTACTTTAAGATTCATGGAGTCATTCAAAGCTTGAAGAAGATCTATAGGAGTGATAACTGATCACAAATCACAGCTCAGAGGATATTTTCATCTTTGTTTACTGCTATAATCTGTCGACTGTTTAGAGAGACATTTTGTAAAGTAATTCATCCTGTTTATCTGATTGAAGCGGACAGCTTGTCCTGTCTTGATAAATTTAAGAGCACTTAATCACATGAACAATGCTTCTGCATACAGGCTTACACCAGAACAGCCAAAGTTCCAAAATGAATGACATGACCAGTGAGTAAGAGCTCCATTGCTTCCTTTATGTTATCTTTCAGAAAAGCATTCGCTGGACTGTGTGAAAGGGGAGAAGAAAATATCACCCACAAGCAGTGTTGCCCGACCTCCAGTAGCACTGACTGATTTTGGATATAATTATGTTTAGATTTTTTTTCTTGTGAGATATATTGTTTTGGTTTTTTTTGTTTTTTTAGAAAGAAAATTGCATAAAGGGTGTTTCAGTTTTCTTGTTAATTAAATTTCAATTTGGATCTTAATTTATCTTTTCAACATTTCTTTCTTTATATGTGGAACTACTGAGTGGCTTACAGGACCAAAGCCACCATTTTCTTTTTAAATTAAATGGCCTATTGTTAATTATAACTGTTATTTTTTTATTTTTTTTTTTTAGTTTAGACAAATATAATGAAAACAGTAATAAGTATTTCTTGTTGGTGGAATCATTATTTTTGCCCCTCTTTTGACATTTAAAGAATATGTTTGTGTTTAGAGGGAAAGAAGATAATTTGTTTAACTTCCCAGGTGAGTTTAGATTGATAGGGTAGCATGCACTAGATCTCTTCTGTGTTTAAGAGCAGAACAAGCTCCAAATAAGCGACTGCACTTTTGGAACAAGCCCCTCTTTTGGAAACAAAAGAGAAACATTTTCATCTTTAAAAGTGGACTATTTTTATGTTAACCTCAAGTGCTGAATAGATTTCTCATGAGCTGAAAGTAAAACAGAATCAAGGCAACTGTAATAAAATTGACAGCTAAGAAATAGTGTGAAAATTTAAGAAAGAACATCAAGAGACAAAGTAAAACACAATGATTTAAATTCACTTGTGCAGTAGAAACAGGTAATATGAACCCATCCTTGAAATCATACATAAAAGAGTATTGTAAAATCATAAGTATGAGATGCACTCTCAATACCTATTCTTCATCCAAAAAGTTGGCTTCAGCTTACACTATCTGACTAAGGATGGGCATTGTTTGGGATTTTTCCAATAGTACTACTAAACCAATGCTTTAATAGCAGTGCATGTTCCTGATTGGTTCTTGAATTGATACTTTTAAAAGAAAAAGCATTAATGATGTCAGCTCACTGAAAAGAGAAAGCAGAGAGGGTGCAGTGTCTTTGGCTCTGAGATTTACTGAATTGTTCCAAAATGAACAGCACTACTAAATATGAATCAAGTGTAGGTAACGTCTTTGGCCTGTGGCAGATGCAGATGCTGTGCTCCCCTGTATTAAGGTTGTCCTTTCGCACAACAGGTGTGGAGGGTGTGGCTTTTGTTTACAGTGAACCGGACCTACAGAAATTATGATTGGGCACATGTCCTGAACCTTGAGTCCAAGTCCAGTCTGATGTATTTGAGGGGCAAGTCCAGGTCACATTCAGGTGTGACTTACAGTAAAAGCGACTCAAGTCTGAGTCTTGATTTCTAGTCCCTGTCTCTGGTAGTAGGATTCACTTATCAGCATTGTCTGATTCAACCTAAGACTGACATTTTTCATCAAGGTCAAGAAAAAGTGGATAAAAAGACTTAAGGGGTTGTGATGTGCACCGTTGAATATACTCCTGGACAGAAAATGTCTGTTCAATTGCTCTGATTTCCTACTCACTTAAACTATTTAAGCTGTCACAAAACTGCATAGCATGTTTAAACTTTATTGTATGACACAGATTTGGTGTAAGATATGGTATGTACAGTTGTGAATGTAAAGTGCCATTTGACTGAAGTTGCTTTTGTTCACCTCTCATGTCTAATTGCCCCATTGTTAAAACAGTTAAGAGTTCTCTTTTAAAACACGACAGCTTTTGCATTGACGATCCCAATAAGCATGCTTGTCTCACTTCTGTTCCGCCTCAGCGGAGCCACAGGGAAGTTTCAGGTGCTAGACAGCATTTAATCTACCGGGGGGGAAAGAAAAAGAAGAAGTGACACAGAGTTGTGATCATGCAAATGCACCTGCATGAAAAATTCAAGAACCAAACGACAAGCCCCAGTGTGCAGACGCTGACAGAGGAAGGAAGAGAGGCACAACATGACACTCCGTGGAGGATTGTGAAAGCACGGTCTCCGCCTGCCGCCTCAGGTAAAGTGGGGATATCGTCTGCATTAATGTGGCCTTGCTTTGATGCTGAGGGAGGAAGAGAAGCTCAGAACCGCGGGAGATGACAATAGATACTAAAGAGTCACAAGTCCCCAGATTTACAGGAGCAATGATTGAACAAACGCCAGCGGGGATGTCAAACGTGCGGCATGTTTAGCAGAACATCACTCCCTCCTTGCGTGGAAATGAGACAGGCTCCAACATGTGAGAGTCTTTGAACACAGTCACTTTGTAGCACGACTGATGACTCTATTTGTCAGGAGTCAAGAGGGAATAGGATTAGATAATAATAAGCTGCTACTACATTCCCTGTTTGAAACTGAAATCGGCTGTCTTAAGCGTTTGAGTTCATGCTCAATTGAAAACATTTAAGATTTGTTCAATTAACTGGGGGACTTCGGGGCTGTGTTGTGAAAATGTTAAAAGATGCTGTGACAGTAGGCTTCCCAGCCTGCTTCAAATCATCGTCTATGGGGAATCATACAGAAAAGGCAAGCATTGTTTTCACAGAAAATATCAGAACATATTAGATGATAAATAAAATGATTAATGCACTTGATTTTTTTTTACCAGTAAAGAAAGTTGCAAGCTTTGTCCCTGAAGGGAAATATCCAGGGGCAGACACTAGCAAATACATAGCAGGATGGTGCCACCGAAAGCCTTGTAATTAAGTCACTTACAGGTTAAAACTATTCAAAAAACAACACTGGCTCAACTCAGCAATACAGTAAGCGTTTTTTACTGCATTTAACTTTTCATTTAAAGCCCCTGAGTTTAGAACTTTAGTATGGTGAACCATAGGGGTTATATATCCCTCCACCATCAGCTGTCCAGGTTGTCATGATAAATAACACCACCAGCTTCACTAAAACCGAACTAAAAATCAGTGGGATGAAAAAACAGGGATGTTAAACTGTTGGGTGAAACTGGACAGGAGTTACTTGGTTGTGCAGATGCATTAATTGTGAGCCCATGTCAACAAACCCAAATATATATATATATATATATATATATATATATATATATATATATATATATATATATATATATGTATGTATATATATATATGTAATTTATCTGCAAGGGACTAAGGCTAGAAAGTAGTTGGTCACCTATATCTATTACAAATAATTCTATCTTCTCGAGACTAATCTTATTTTGTATTTCATTTAAATAAATCATTATAATAATATCTGGATTCCAATGACCACCAAAATGTAATCACTTGTCCCTTGTGCTGTGACCTACATTGCCTGAAAATGTCATGAAAATCTGTTTAATTTGTTTTTTAGTTATTCTGTTCACAATCAAATAAACTAATGCCAGCAAAAACATAACCTCCTTGGTAGAGGTATTGTAATAAGTCTCATGATCAGGTCTGTGGGAGAATCCTATACGCAAACTCATAAACAGCTCATAAGTTAGCCTAATGTAATGTGCACACAAGGTTCCTTTGCCTCAAGTATCGACAACCCACCTCTCCAACAAAGAGGAGAGGAAAGGGGGAAAAATGAATAACATCAATAAAAGAAGAAAACAAAGAAGAGAGCTGCTGCAAACTACAATACATGTACATCAGAGTCCTCTCAGACTGCCTCAGAACAGACAATGGCCAGGTAATTTTGTATAATTACGACAAACAGAACTAAAAGATAAAGGTGTTTATTTGACCCTGTGACATTTGCATGCATTTATAATGAAGTGATGCCTCGAGGACGGTTATTATATCTCTCACTTGCATCCGTAGGAGAATTATCAGCCACTCTTGACCTTAAGCATGAGCCATCCTCATGCTGAATCCTGTGAGACCTTGGAGTGCCTTACAAAACCCCAGGACAGAGAAACCATTGATTACCACTCCTCTTCTCTCTATCCAGCCTGTAGACATTCTGTATCCGTGCACCTAAATCCTGGCTGGGATCCTTCCTTCGTCACAAACCTTGCTCTCTATCTTTGCTGTCATGTGCGTTCCTGTATGCATGTGATGTCGCTGACCTCCCATAAGGCCCCCTCTCATTCCTCCCCTCGACAACATGCTGTGTGCACAAGCTGCCTTGTTCATGTCCTAACCCCTGCCCTGTTGATATGACGTGGCCCTCTGTCTGCCTCCCATCTGATGACCTTCTGCTCCTATCCTCAACAGACCAGCGCCCTCATAAAGGAGGAATTGATCCACAGCAGTGGTTTTTGTGTACTTGTGAGCGTGTGTTTGTGTGTATACACAGTCCCACGAACCTCAGGGCCACACTCCACTCACGACTCACCCAACAAGTGTGCCACCCCGACCCACCAGTTATCCCCTTCAGGATGTGTGGGAACAGAGAGTCGGGCTATTTCCCTGGGGCTTTTGCTACACAGCTTGTCCTTTGCTTGGTGAAAGGGTAAATTAAGGTGGTCAGGTTGTATTTAAGTTCATATTTCCCTCGAGTGTGAGAGAAGAGGAGACCAAGGACATGGGACATTGATCGAGTAAATGCTGTCCAGTCAGAAAACAGCTTTTAGATGAGAGAGGTATTTGTCTTATTTCCAACACCTGTGGTTTATTCTCTTTGAGGCAAGAGGGATCTAACCAAGAGAGTGACCCCTGATGACAGCTTGGTTTGACTTCAGAGTTTCTCTGTAATTCTCCTTTAAATAATCTTGAACCAGATGCCATCAGTCTAAAGTAGTTTTCACTAGTTGAAAAAATGCTACTAATTTGCATATTTCCCTTGAATTGTTTCTTGTTCATGTGACAGTTCTTAGAAAAGGGAAGGTCCAGGCCGAGTTGCACCAGTCCAGCACTGTTCAGATTTACACAAAATGCCAGAGCTGCCCCTACATCATTATGCCACAGACAGCATTGCCTTGACTACTCGAGTTGCACTGTGCATTATAGGAAGGAAGTCAGAAGGCTAAGCTACCCACAAAACAATAAAATGATATAATAGTAGAGATTAAATGTCCAATGTAGGATTATATAGTCGAGCACATTTATCAATGTGTGACAGGCCTTACGATATAGGTGTAAACAAACTCGGTGCACGAAGATGAGGGGACCATTGCTCACCCCTGTCCACAGCTAACCATAGAAGGCACGAGATGGCATGGCAACTTATCACAACATAACACCTGTAAAAGAGTCTGAAGAGAAACTATGGACACTTCTACAGGCCAGATATTATTGTGCCAACTTTTAGATAATATAGTCCCATCCACAGCATTAATATCAAAGAAATAAGGATTGTACCATTTCAGCAAGAGGTAGGTTTGCACTTTAAAACTTTTTTTTTACTGTAATAAGAAATGGTAAGTATTTAGGTTTTAAGTAATAGAAAATCATGGGCTAAATTTAGGATGGACCACGTCTTTGCTAACTCTCATGGGCCCCCACATGATTCAAGGCCCCAGAAAGCTTTCCCCTTTACTAATACTGTTTTTTTAATTTAAAAATTCATTCAGCATCCAACATGCTAACCCATTACAAAACAAATCAATAAAATCTGTCTGATTTCTCAAAAAACTGCAGCCTCTGTTAAGCATGCTGAATCTGAGTGCTCTTACCACCCTGCCCCCTGCTATCTTTTTGTTGAGTCCCTGTTAACAGTGCACCTGTATCTGGGCTTCATTACAGTCTCTCACGGTTTTCTATCCCTGTCAATACATTAGCTGTTTCCAAAATTTAAAAACGTGGGATGTAACACAGACTGAGACGGCAGGAAATGTATCCAATGGGGCTTGGCACTATCAAATCCTCTTGTGGTGGCAGGCCTGACAACAAGTTTAGAAAGTTCAGATGTAAATTTGTGTCTTACAGATTTAAGTAATTCAAGCATAGTCATGAATTAGCAACATTCAAAGTGCTCAACTTGTTAACCTGAGCAAGATATCAGTGTAAAACTATGTATAGTGTACATGGTAATATGTACTATGTTCCCGAATTTCCCCAAGGGTATTAAAGTATTTTATCTATTTATTAATCTACTTAAAGTAATAAAGTTTTGCTTCAGTAAAATCCCCAAATTCACCCTAATTCATGATGTACAACACGTGGTTTGTTGCTTGTTGGCTGGTGCCGCCACTTGCTTTTGAAATGAAAAATGTGTAAAAATATGTAAATAATCTTTATAGAAAGTCTAGAAACACTACTTAATTAATGACAAGTAGATGATGTGCTGAGCATTGCCTCCTGCAGGCTGTGTCTGTACTTTACAACTATCAACGTCAACAGAGGCTAAGAGACCATTTATCAGACCAGTGTGCAGGGATGCAAACTCCACACTAGGGAAAACAGACAGTTTTGGGAGATCTGCTGTTTAGACAGTGACGATCGTGGACTTTGTTGAACCTGGTGTAAACTGTCATGCAGGGAGAAAGTTGAGCCTTTATACCCCAAGGAGACCTCAGCAACAGACTGCACCTTATATACAAAAGAGTTTTGATTTTATGGTATTGACTGAAATACTAAAAATGCACCATGGCGAAATTATTTACCAAACTTCTTCCCTGACAGGCAGGGTCAAATATCTGTGGTGGAAGTCAGTGTTCATAATATGATAGTAGATGAGCAATTTATATCCTAACTTCAGTGTTACATGTTAAAGGGACAGTTCAGTTTTTTTGAAGTGGGGTTGTATGAGCTCCATATGGCCACTAAGTACATTAGATGCAGTAGAACGTTCTCTCCTCTCCCTCAGTAAGCCACAATTTGTAAAAGTTTGTGATACAGAACCTGCTGCAAAGAGGGAAGTATTGTACCAAATCCAACGGGTATTTTCTCCACCTACAAGAACTCCCATCAAAAAATAATACACAGTTTAAGAGTACGCCACCTAGAAGTTTTTTTTGAGTGCATTAACTTTTCGGAACTTTTCCGTGTATCGCAGCTCACGGCAGCGCAGCTCACGGCAGCGCTGCGTGGTGGAATGCGTGACATAAGTCGGTTAGTTCCAGATAAACTTTATTTTACTGAAAAGTTAATGCACTCAAAAAAAATTCTAGGTAGCCTACTTTTAAACTGTGTTATTATTTTTTTTGATGGGAGTAGCAGGGGGACAAATCACATGAAATCCATGGCATATTTGAACATGCGAGGTATGTGTTTTCATTTCTGCTGCTGTCACATCAGAATTGACGATTTTTTGACCAATCAACAGATTGCCACATTCTTAGCTCAGATGGTTTGGTACACTCTGCATTTTGGAGTGCCAAAATGTGGGACAGCACGGTTATTTGGGTACCTTTTCTCCCTATCTGGCAGCAGAAACAACAGTAACTGCGTGCCGTACTGCGCCAAACTGAACCGAAACGCTGGGTGGAAACACAGTTTTGGATTGCCTAGCTCAACTATTGGTTATGTCTCATGCATGATCAGAGTCTGCAGCCCAATAAGGACTTCTGTAGGCTTTTTACAATCTCCTGATGACGATGAGAAAATATTAACCAATCCTCACAAAACTATTCTTGCTTCTCAATGATGGTCAGACTGACCTTTCCAGACCCTTCCTTTGCTTTAGTGAGAGTGGCTTAATGAACTGGGGGACCTCTGTGGATTTGATGGATCCACGAGTGCCAAGCTGCAGCCACTGATGGTTCTCCCAGGAGGAGGGACACTTAGGTAGAAGGTTCAATAGCTCATTATCAGGTCCTGCTGGATAATTAGTGAACAGTGGGATCCTGTCACAGGGACAAATAAACATGTACTCTGCATCACTATCAGGCTGCCAGCACTCCTACAGCACACGTCAGAGGAAACAACAGGGTGGTACATGCTCGGGGTCATCTGGACTGGATTTTCTTTATGCATGACACAGATAGTACACCTTTCACTGCAAGTACCAGCAATTCCTCCTTTC
Source organism: Cetoscarus ocellatus (assembly GCA_037902135.1). NCBI lineage: Eukaryota > Metazoa > Chordata > Actinopteri > Labriformes > Labridae > Cetoscarus > Cetoscarus ocellatus. The sequence continues at coordinate 2,561,153 of JBAMNC010000871.1, read as the reverse complement.
AAGACCTGGGACCACAATGTGTCCTGAATGAGACATTTTACAGTCCAGAAAACAAACTTGTCAGTGCTCTTTGGTGGACATGTTGTGTGATGGAGGAAATGTTTACCAATGTGTGACCATACGGGCTGTGTGATGAAAGCAGCTCTTCAGCAGTAGTTACTTGGTGCCTGTATGCTTGTAGCACAGGGAAGGGCAATGCTGATGACAAAGATGGTCTCATCAATTTTATTTTACCTGCCAGAGGGCCAAATTGTGATGCATTATAGGAGACTGATAATCCAAATCACTAGTATTACAAAAAGGAAAGAGATGCACATAACCAGAATTTGTTATGCCAAAATATATACATATAAACTCAGATGTAAATAGTAAAGCAAAATTCGATGAACTAAAACAGAATCAAAGTAAATGTGCATGACTTTCAACCCACTACTTTTTTCCCTGTTTAGCACAGAAGCAAATTCCACACCCCTGTCCTAACACTTCAACCCTGATGAATTTTTATTCTCAGTGTTGTGTAATAACAATAATAATATTGTATGGCACTGTAGGCCACATATTTACAAACATGTATCACACTTTTACCTTTCACTTAAAACAAAGGCATGTGCAAAACCAGCAAAAGTCTTTTTGGCAGTAAGGTGATCGTGATTTATATCTAAATATGTTCTTTTTATTGTAAAGATATAAACAGATAAATTTACTTCTGAGTCAAATCCACAAGGGAAAATTTCACACAGACGTTTTTACTGCACACAGTAGATGCACTATTTCAACAAGTACATGAAAAATGACAAAAAAATGAATGGCCCTTTTTGGTAAGTAAGAAAATAAGTAAGTAAGTAAGAATGAAACAAATAAAGTCAATTGCTAAGTAAACAAGAAAAAAATTAAGTAAGAAAGTAAGCAAGCATTTCAGTCAGTAGGTAAATATACTCTTTAAAAAGTCTGTATTATGTGAAATTGTAACTCCCAATTAAGACCAAAATGTAAAACAGGTTAGTTTGTGGTTATAAAATACACATTTGTCAGTAATTCTAAGTGCAAGAAATCTTTGACTATATTTAATGATGATGGCAAAATTATAAGATGCTCAGTGACAATAATATGATAAAAGTTACATATTTAATGTACAAATTCAGTTGTTTACATAATGAGAAAACATGCCAAACCAGAGAATTAAAAGACATAATTTTAAGATACAATGTGAAGACCAAAGGATAAAAAGTCAAAACAAATCGAAATAATAAGATTAAAAATCAAAACTTTGGAATAAAAAAAAATCTAAATTATGAGATTTGAGTCCTCATCATGAGATTAAATGGATTTTATTTTATACAGTGAATAAGAAATACAAAAAGTCAAAACTACAAGATATTAAATAACAGTTATTGATCTGAAAAGTCTAAGTTCTGAGATTAAAGTCAAAATGATTCAAAAAAATTAAAATACTAAAAAAGACATAAGTGAAAGATATCAAATAGTTGTTATGGATTAAAAGTTTATGATATAACAAAGACTAATTATGGGATTAAAAAGTTATAATAATGACATAAGGTCAAAATGATTCAACTCATGGTCATATTAACCTGATAAATAAAAATAATGAAATTAAATTTCATCTTTGTATGATAAGAAGTTGAATTTATGGTATCTTTTAAGTGCATCATAGAATAAAAAATTGAAATGATGAGAGGAAAAGTCCAAATGAGCGGATAAAATTAAAATTTATGAGACAAAAGGCATAATCATGTAATACAATATCATAATTAAAAATATGACTTATGAACAATAATTATACACTTAAAATGACAAATAATGAAAAACAAAAGTCAAAATGATGAGACACTAGGTCATAAGTCTGTGATAAAAAGTCATAATCATGAAAAAAACGATAAATTTCAGACACAAGGTAAAATACATAAAAAGGGATAAAACAGAGTAATGACATTAAAGGCAAACATAACTTGATAAAAGGCTAAACAATGAGAAAAAAGCAAAAATCACCAATGATAATTATGAGATTACATAGTTTTTAAACCTTACATTTATGATTAATTATCATTATTTTTGCTTTTTCTTTTTTTTACATACTGATAATCTTTTATCTTTTAAGTATCTTATAATTATGACCCTGATAAAACAGTTTATATATGGTGTCTGATAATTATGACTAATTTATAACTAAGAGTTGTTTTTTCCTAACTTTGACTCTATTTCATACTGACTTCAGTGTTTTTCCATTCATTAATACCTCATTTTCTTTATCAATTTTAAGTGTTAAATTGGCCTCCAAGGCACTATGTTGACTAAAGAAAGAGTTTGACTAGAGTTTTTATGTGTTTTATGTTACACACTGAATAATTCCCACAGTTAGGACCAATAGCTTTCCCCACACAATTCTCTTCATGTGCTTTATCCTATTTGTTTTTAACTTTCAGAGCATCCGCTGGTCCAAATGAACTCTTTGCCTCAACAACAATTAGCTGAAGGGGTGACCAGCCCGGCTCAACCAGCCCACTCATAAATGTGGGAGCATATTTGTTTGAAAGAATTATACACCAAAGAGATTGCTAGAAGCTGAAAGTAGAGGGTATGTCTATCCACACTTTGATTATCATATCTGTACAATCACATATGGAGTATTAATCATAGCTCTGCAGCATGCTCACAGGAAAGAAAGGTCATGTTTATCTTTGATGTGCACTTTGTGTCACATTACTCATCCACAGCTCTGGTGTCTGTGTGGCTAATAATCAGAAACACTTCCAGAGGCAAATTAAGGCAGTATCAAAGCATTTTAACAGATTCAGACACCTTGCTTTTTTTCTGGAAAATCCTTTAAAGGCTTGTTGTTTTGTTGCTCACATAAGTATGTAATATCTCATTTAATTAGCAATGTAAGCCCTCTGACAAACAGGCATATGGTCCTCGCTCTCCCACGGCCTTGGCCAGCCGATGAATATGCATATCCTGGGACCCCGGTAGCTTGTTACCCTGGAATGAATTCTACACAAGCCTAATCCCTGATCTATTATTTACCCCTTGACCAAACATGCAAGTGGGGCTTCCAGACGCTTGACTTGATAGAAATGACTGCCCTGGGACTGTACTGCCTCTCTCTGTTACCCCACAGTGCAGGAGCTGGGCTGAGGAGCTGCTGTGTGTGTGCGTGTGTGTGTGTGTGTGTGTGTATCTCTCTGCTACACACACACACACACACTCAAACACCTCTCTCACCCTCAGCTCCTCACTCTTGAGATGTCTCAGTCAAATGTTGAGCAAATCCTCCTAAAAACACGGACACGATGAAACTTTAATGAGAGCACACACTTCAGAGGGACACAACTTAGAAAATCAGTGTCACATCCCTGCTGCACACAGACACAAAACTATTTCCAACTGCCTTAAACCTGTGTGCCCATGTGAGCGCTTAGATGAGACGTATGTGAGGTGTACTCCAGAGGGCAGAGGAAGTGAAAAAGTGGGAAAGTTTGGTTAAGTGACTCCCAAAAGTTCAGTGTGGTGCATCATTGAGTCCTAAATCAGAATTGAATCCATATTTGAGCACTTTTGGATTCCTCATTTTAAAGTCTATGGGATTTTGAATGAGCTTGCGGTTTAATGCTCAAACAAGAACCACAGTAAACTAAAGCTTAGGAGATTTAACAAAAATCTACAAAATAAAATACAGCTGGACATGCTTGACTTGTTAACTTTGAAGCATCTTACAAAAGGATGATTGCTGAAATCGGCTAATCAGGACTTCTGAGTTTATGGGGACATCGTTCTCATTTTGATCACCTTTAAAAACAATGCACAACTGACACCATACTGAGTGCTAATGGTGCATTCCAGTTGATCTCAGTAGAGGGATTTTCCAAGTTGCAATTTCCTGCTGGGAAGTCAGACAATCCAAGGGTACCCTGATTTTACCAGCTTTTAACTGGAACATGTTTAAAGCCAGAGTTATACTTGAAGTTTGCCCTTCATTTGCATCCATTGGCGTCATGAATGTTTTTCTATATACTGTATCCTTGACTCTATGTGACATGTGTTACTGTGGGATACCACTAGAGAATGCAAAAGACATCAGGCTGTATGTCACTACCTGCTGTGTCAGAAGTACAATGCAAACATGGAACCAACTCTGAGAGTAAAAGTAACAAAATCAACATCAATGATCCATCAAATATTTGTTAACAAGGATGACCAGTTGTCAAACCTCACCATCAGCATCGTCTAAACGCCGTTTGCATGATATTTTCTTAAGTGTACTGTAGAACCTGTCTCAGTGTATGGGTGTAATGAGTTACCATGTTAACTGATGACTTGCGGCTAACTGTACTGATAGATGTAGGAGTCAAAGCACAGGAAAAAACAGAGGGGGTACCCTTCAATGCGTCACCTTCTTTGACCATTGTATCAAAGAATACTTCATTAGTTTATGAGTGAGAAAATACAGCCAAAAATAAACAAACTAACACAGACATATCTACAGACAAAGTGAACCATGGCAACAAAACATTTTGAGCAGGCAATTTATTAAAGACTGCATTTAAACTCAAACATGCTTTTGTCAGCTGATCAAAAGTTTCAGACCACAGCCTCTTGAATCTAAATCTGCACAAAAAATTTGGATTCCATGTCATTTTCTGTCAGGTAGTCACACTGTCATGACCTCCCGGTGGCAAAGGAGAAAAGCTTTCTGTCTCTAAACGTTGTAAGATTGTTGAGCTGCATAAGTCAGGCCTCTGACAACACGCCATCACTGCTGAGGTTGGAAGCAGTAGGAGAGTCATTTTGAATTTCTTAAAAGATCCTGAGGGTTATGGAACAAAAAAAGTTCAGCGTTAGACCCAAAGAAATTTCACCAGCACTGAGCCAGAGGATCTGATTGGCTGTCTGTCAAGACATAGGACGATCCTTTACACAAATGAAGGCCATTACTGGTGCTGACTGCAGCCCAATAACCATCAGACAGCATCTGCAAGGGAAGGGTTTAAAAACAAAAACTCTGTAAAGTCCACATCTCCTTCAACACCACTAAACTGCCTGTTTGGACTTTGCAAGGGAGCATCAAACACGGGACATTGAAAAGTAGAAGAAAGTTTTATTCTCTCTTTAAAAAAAAAATTACACCTTGACAGTTCTGATGGCTTCCAACATGACAATGAGATCTCACTTCAGATGTTTTCTACACGGTACAGTGGAGGAGGCGCCATCATGATCTGGGGTGCTTTTTCCTTTAGTGGAGCTTCAGTTTAAATGCTGTTGTCAGTAAATTGCCTTCTCAAAGTATTTTGTCTATTGCTCCCATTTTTGTTTTTTTTGTTTTGTTTTTTTTTGCATTTTGAAGCTGTTCTTAGAACCTTCATAAGATCCAACAGTGCAAAATATAAATTCTTGCAATTTTTAAACTGGTCTTAAAATTTTGATCAGGAGTGCACCACACTGAATTTATTTCCTACAGAATTTATCCGTCATCAGCTGGATGAATGGTCATGTTTGTGTATGTACAGTCTCATACAGTATTATTTAGAAGTTCATGATTTATCAGTTTGTCTCTTCAACTTTCTGTCATTGTTGTTCCTGCTGCTGTGATCAACCAGTCACCTCTCCTCTGCCTCTACACTGATCCTACTGGAGACGTGCAGACTGCAGCTCGCGTCTGTATAGCGTTAATTTTGGATGACTTGAAAAATCAATGCACTGAAGTGATGCAGGTGGCGCGTGGCGGCCATGATGCAAACATGTCCGAATATAGTTATCAGCAAGTACTGTATCTCCAGTTAAAGTGGGATGCCACATAATTCCCACTTCCCACATTCGAGTTCCAAGGTTAATGGGACGCGCTTAACTTGATGAGGTCACACTGAGAAGAAAGTCGTTTGACAAGGTAGGAGTGTAAAATAAAAGATAGAAGCTCAGCAGCTGTGACATTCAGTAGTTGAGCGAAAACATCTGTGTTCTTTTACCTTGATGAATAAGATGTGCCAGTGTCATTAACTTTTTTAACACAAAGTCATCTGCAGCAGCAATCCAAAGTCCATTAAAAAAATTAAGATAATCCATGCAATGCTAACTACTGACTAGATCGGCCCTTCTTACAGTATATTAATGTTGTAAATATAGTAATATCTGTTTATAGTATGGTATATAATGAAAGATATACCCTCTAATAAATATTTACTTTGCTTTGTAACATAGAAATATGCCAAACTGTTAATTGTTTTATTCAAAAGGTTAGGTGTTTATACAACAGCTAAGTCTGTCTGGCTACATCAAGATTTCTCTAAACATCTGCAGGTGAGGAGCCATGTGAGATCACATCTTCCTGACTTTGAAAGTGCAGCGCCTGACAAATTGGATTTGTTAACCCTAAAAGCAGACCGGGAGGCAGGGTGAACTGTTATTAGTTGATTCCTCAGGATAAATGCCTGAAAATTGGGTGCATGTGCTCATTTAAAGCATGCCAGTGTTTGATACAACTTGGTATTTCACAGATTGAACATTTTAAAATCCAAATTACACAGGATATTCTTCCCAATTTCACCACACCACAACTAAAGCAACTTCACAGAATTAACATTAAGGCACAGCGACTGATGTGTCCCAACTTGCAAAATCTCTGGATTGGGATTTTTAATTTTCTCACGACAATGTTGAGGGTCAGATTAAACCTGGTCCAGAATCAGTTATTCTCTGAGTTTGAGAGGGATCAAGCTCCTCAACATTGCCTCCTATCTCACACACTTCTCACTGCTAAGGCACTCACTCTGTTTTGAAAGAAGAGAGAAGCACCTACTATTAAACAAGGGTTATCTGAGCTGAGAGACGCTTCATTTATAGAGAATAAGATGTATTCTAAAAAACAAACCAATTTATCTCTATGTTAAACTTAAAAAAGTCTGTTTTTATATGTGCATCATCAGGTGGCTCATCAGGAGGGGGGGCAGACTGTTTGGGCACCTTGGACAGTAATGTTATGTCAGGCTTTGACGATTTACATATTTGTTAAATGTAAGGCCAAAACTGATATTTCTGTCCTACTTTATAAACATATTTGGAACAATATCTTTGGTGGCTGCTGACTGTATACACTGTGTTATATAATGTAACAATAAGCCACTTTGAGTGGTCATGGGAAGCTGTAGGTAAAGTAATAAATACCTTGTTTTGTGAGCAGGTGATTAATTCCAAACTGGTATAAGTTACTAAAAGTTCAGAATTGACACTTGATACTGAAGCAATACTGCTGAAACTCCTGCAATACTCAATACCTAATGGGTGTCTACTACGGCTACCATTTTTTGAAACAACACTTTTACCAAAATCAAATGTTAGAAAAAAAAACCTTGGTAGGTAAAGATTTATGATTTCATACTAATTGGGACAAAGTGTCAGTCTACATTCATGTATTTGGTATTCTGTGGTCAGTCATGGTCAAACATGGTTCGCTAAAGCAAAAGTAAGACTGAAAGAGTTAAAAACACATTTTCACTGACATCTTGAATATCTTGTTTCATAAACATTAGAGCACAGTGGGTGCCAAATTTTGCCAAATGTTATTTACAAATAATATCATTTACTGAACCAAATAACTGACTTATCCCACTCCAGCTGCTGTGGTTTTCATATAACACAGAAAGAGAATCCTTAATACTTAGAACTAACAGATACATTTCAAATGAAGTACATTTAATTAGGTAGATTCACAAGGTGCAAATTCTAGTTGCATTTGAATCAAACTTTATCAAAATAACTATACTTGAAGAACAATTTATGTGTAGTCTGTCCATCCCTGCCTGAAATACTGAATGAAATAAAAAAGTTTTTGTTTCTCTGTTACTTTGATCGCCTTTTTAGTTACTTTGAGTCACTCTACCTCGTTTGATATTGTTGGAAATACAAATAAGTAACATTTAACACTCACAGATTCAATGCTTCTTTTCACTCTTACAGTATAACGCTTCTCTCCGCCGTTTTCTTATCTTCAGGCTGAGGATTTTTGGCACATTTTTGTCGCTCGAAGGTGTGCCTCCTCTTCACCCTGACACTAAAATCGTTAATCAGCTCTGTGGTCTTGCAGTCACTCGGGTTACAGTCACACACAGAGTGTGCAAAAACTCTGGTCTGAATTCAGTCAGCCTTACAAACACAGCAGCAGCAGCAGCAGCCACCTTCTGAGCAGACCAGGACCGTCCGCAGCTCTCCTCGGCGCGCAGCGCTGACTCTGCACAAGACATCCATCGGGGAAGTGTGTGAGGCGATTTTTCGCGTTCTCCTCCTTGTAGGACAAGCTGTTACAGGCAAGCTTACAGGCAAGCTCTTCCCTGTCAGCGTCCCACACTGCCTCACTGACTTCTTCAGGTTACGGTTTTGGAAAAGAAGAGGGAACAGAGTGTCGTGGTCGTGCGCTCCTGTCCATGACACCGACGCGTATCCAAACGTGGTGACGCGCTTTTTCCCCCGCGAGGACGCAGCGTGTTCGAGGTCAAAAAGAGTGACTGTTTGCCCGTCTTATTCCAAAAACTGTCAAAAAAGCGGTAAGTTTGTGAAAGAAGAACGGACCAAGAACCATCCCAGACAGCGCGCAGCACTGAAGAGGAGAAAGTTCCCCACTTGAGGGCGAAGTCAGACTTTTTTGAGGACGCCAAGTTTGAAAAGTGCCAGCAGCCCCGGGGTCTGTCAGAAACAACATGCAGCAATGGTAAATATCATTTTTATGCTTTTAGCCTTCCTTAGTTATTAGGAGGGTAACACGGGTCTTGTTAAAAAAAAAAAAATAAAAATAAGACAACTTTTCTACAACTCACGCGCGAAAGGGCTAACCAAATTCACCAAAGCGCATTCAAAAAGCAGACTCACTTACTTTACCATTTTCCACACTTTTTAAAAATTCATTTGACTCATCCAAAAGAATTTCATCATTCCTTTTGAAGGAAAATTAATTTAATCTTCCTTTTCTGGTTGTGTTCTTCTTCCTCTTTTTCCTCTTAGTCCCATAAAAATGGTTCCAAAGTATTTAATGCTTATTAAAACCGTGTCAGGAATGAAACTCGCAATTAGACATCTGGAGTAACTTCACAAAATATAACCCCTCTTCATTTCTCTGGACAGATTTTGTTTTGCCTGGATAGAATAAATCAATTCCATGCTCCCCTGGGACAAATTAAAACCTTTGCTTGACATCTTTATGATAAATCATTTAGTGCACACTTGAAAAAAAAAGAATTATGATTATATATGATGTCCAAAGAGGCTGAACCACCTGTAGAGTCGGGCTCTCTCATTTAAAATCAACGACAAGGATTTCTTGAATTACACTGAATTTAACACCATGTCCTCAGATAGAAAGCAAATATAAAATGTGGCTGATAAAAAAGTGATATGGATTTTTCCCTCAGTAAACGTGAGCAGAATCATTTTATAGCTTGCAGCAAGTTATTTCTCCGGCCTGAAAATCCCTCAGCTAAAATCCTGCTTCACCTTTCTCCAGCAATTCCTTCCAGAAGACACACATGCTTTGCTTTGTCTCCAACACATTATTGATTTCTTGAAGTATTCACTGTGTTGTTTTAGTGGATTTTTGAGTTTGTTTGTGGAAATCTTTATCAAAATATATCTCACACACAGAGAAAAAGAGAGTTTTGTTTGTGGAGGATGTCAGTGCAGACAAAAGCTCTGAGTAATTTGATTTATTACCTTTAACAATGTAATCTGTGTCTGAATACACTCGCCTAAGTGCCTGTTTATACAGCCATATACCTGTTAGAGAAAACCCAGGGAGCTAATGTTAACTTACGACAGTTTAAGCTGAGTGTCATTTAATGACGGAGTCAGACTTTTAGGATGAATCTGAAGGCTTTAGGGAAAGAGAGGGAGATGAACGGATAACTCTAAAATAGAGCTGAGCTAACTTCACACTCTCATCAGTGAAAGTGTGTGGGATTAGTGTCAGGCACACTGTTTTGTGCTCTTCTGTGTGTTTATGTTTCATGAGTCTAAGATGTTGCTCATGCTTAAGCAAAGAATGACAATTTACATTTTATTATCATTATCCTTTAAGTGGTCTTGGATGTGTGTAAATTCAAATCACTGAAATTAAAGTTCTGCTTTTCTTTTCTTTCTGCCTCTCCTCTGAGTGCTCAATGCTCACATGCTGAGGGATTTGTAGTAAGAGAGTCGACGCTCATTTGGATCCACAGAAAAATATTTAGACAAGAGCAGAGACGCACAATATCATGAGCATACTATTTGTACCAGCAGATAACAATTTCAGTGTTCATTTTGTGTATCAAAAGATTTGACAAATTCTGTCATTGATAGAGCTGCCGTTCAGATACATGTAGGCTTCACTTTACAAGTAAACCATAAAGTTTGTGCTCCTCCTAAGCTCACTCTCCAGACTTTTATCTGTCTTCAATTCTCTATTGGCTTATTTTTGACATCTTTTCCTTTGTGTTTTATTATTATTATTATTGTTATTATTATTATTATTATTGTTATTATTAACAATGGATAATTTTGGGGCATCAGGAAAGTTGTTTAGTGTGGGCAGTCCTAAACCAGGGGAGGTAGTATCAGCGTTGTCACTACCTAAAGCTTGCATGTACAGAGCCTGAGTCTGTTAAAGTTGGTGGTGCTGTTTTGGCTGTGATGGTCATGTAGTTGGTTAAGTAAGATACAAAAAGGAATTTGTAAGGCCATGGTGTCATGGGGACACCACTCTGATAGGAGGTCACCACTTGATAACCCCTAACTCTTGCTGCACATCAGCCTACAGAGTTGAGCTGGGTGGCCTATGGGAGGGTATGTAGTATCACTGTTATCACTACTCAAAGCTTGCATGTACAGATCCTGGGTGTGTTGAAGGTGGAAGAGCTGAGGCAACTATGAGCCTCAAAGAAGTGTATCAGGCTGTAAGTGAGGCAAAGGGTCTCTTCAATATGGCACAAGCACCTTGTCTTTCTTTAAAAAAATGACTTTATTGTTTTCCTCCTTCACCCTCATGATGATGCCCCACTAGAGTAGTGGTTTCCGAGGTGGGTGCCTGGACCCTCTAAGCTGTTGCGGGACACTGAAGAGGGGGAAGGGAAGCAAGATGCCTTCTACCCATTTTTGAACATGCATTTGTAAAATGTACACAGCACTGTAGTCTGGACATCACGTTTGGATAGATAGTGTTGTAATTTCATGTATTTTGTGTTTAGCGTCTCTTACAATTCATTGGTGTGTAAAATGTTTTTAAACTGTTGTTCTTTTGTGCTGGTTTTATGTTAGTGCAAGTAAAGACTTGCATTAATGAGTGTAAGAGGCCATGCACAGCAATTTATGCTTTAACCACCTTACAGGACAGTGGGGTCCTAAGTCTCTGGCACTGTTGTTTTGGGGGTCTGGGGCTAAAAATTTTTGGAACCCCAGCGCTAAACTATCTACAAGACAGTTTAAGCAGTGTGAGGAAAGTTACTCAGACATTGTGATAAAAAAAAAGGATGCATACAGCATTGATCAACTAAGTTTTTGTAAACCGTCTTGAGATAACATTTGTTATGATTTTGTGCTATAAAAGTTGAGACTGATTGATTGATTAAAATACTTTTTACTGATTATGTTTTGATAACATGCTAAAATTACCTTACTTAGTATCAAAAGTAACTAATTACTTTATTTTGAGCTACTTATTATTTTTCTCCCCAAAACACTGTTGTACAATAGCTTTAAAACAAAGTTTACAACAAAGAAAACAATGTTCTTTACATCTTTCATAAGCACAAAAGTAGAGATAACACTCTGAGTTTTAGAAAGTACAGCTCATTACTTCCCTCTCATCCTCCATGCTGTGTAGAACTTTATTGCTTGTCACTGAATGCATATGTAACTATGATAACAGCCCATGCAGGGCAATAACTAAGTAACTGAGACTGACTTTATTAACCTACAGTAATGATATAACTTTTTAGAAATTGCAGTCCTTCACTTTGCCTGGCAAGGCAAGGCAACTTTAAATATAGAGCACCGTTCATACAGCAATTCATTGTGCTTTACAGAGTTAAGAAACAAGACATTAAGATATTAAGAGCATTAACAACATAAAGTTAGCAAAAGAAGGATAATAATAAGGATAAAACATTGGAGAATTTTATAGTTAAAAAGAGAATTAAATAAATAAATGTATATTTAAAAGTAAAGAGTAGTTAAAAAGAGAAGAAAAATAATATGAAGCAGATTTCATGAGATGGCAAAAGTGAAAAAAAAAATTGTTCACAGATCTGTTTTAAAAGAGTTCACAGATGAAGACAGTCTCAAGTTCTCTGGTAGTTTGTTTCACAGGTGAGGAGCATATAATAAAAGCTGCCTCACGTTGTTTAGTCCTGACCCTTGGAACACTGTGTAAGCCTGTTACCAAGTAATATCATCACAGTGATGTTTTACATGTAACCAGTTATTGCCCTACAGCGTTGAGACATGCTGCCCTGCTCGGTCCACCTCTGCTGCTAATTTTTAAGTGAAAAGTCTACCCTTACAAAAATAAACTTTTATATTTTTTTTTTACTTAACTGAAAAAAAAATTGGTTTAATGGGTGAATTTTACATAATAGGGGAAATGCTGTGATCTAGCAGCAATGCCTGACTGATTCATACTAAGTGCTACTTGCGAACCATTCTGTGGAGGCTAACAGTGCAAAGTGTGAGGGCATCACCCCTTTTTAACAGCTTTCCTCGCTTTATAAGTGAAATTCATTTGTGAAACACAAATTGTGGTTAATTGATTAGTAAGTATGTATGAAGGATATTTTTTAGAAGACTCCTAAATTCAAATGGAGTAATAGTAAGTCACTGAGAGCACTGACATATATTACACTTTAAAGCAATGCTGCTCTACTGGCATGAAAAATTGTTTTTGTGTATTATTTTATTGTTTTATGCTAGTTTCAAAGTCAAATAAACTGTCACAGTAAGAAGTAGGGATGAGAATTGCTAAGATTTTAATGATACCAATGCCATTGTCAACTCTGCTTATCAATTCACTTCTTTAACAGTTCCTTTATCAACTTCTGAGAGTAGGCCCACACAGGTTTTTAGTGGCAACAATGTCAAACAAATGAAAATCTGGATAATCAATGCTGTGCAACGCTCTGAGACAAATGCTTTTTCAAGCTGCTGGTGCTTCCACTTAAAAGATGCATTCTATTTGGTTGAAAATTAGGACACAATTTTGACAATTTTTTACCCCGTCTCTACCATGATTTTTGACCTATTTTTTCTCATTTCTGCTGACTGCTCCTGGTGAAAGCATGATGTCCTTGATTTGCAAAGCATGCAGAACAGAATGGAAGTAATTGGTGAGAGAACTGATAAGCAAAAAGATGAATGATATCAGTTCCTTGAAGGAGTTGTTATTGATTCTTAACAGGAACTGTTTTTGGATTCCCATCCAAGAGATACTTAATACAAAGGTGAGTGTGTATTAGTGTTGTGAAAGAAAAGTTTTAAAATATTGTCATATCAGATATTTGCAAAAAGCAAATATATTCATCCCTCAATTAATGTATAACTCCCCAGAGAAACATAAAAATGCAGATAATGTGGAGGCTAGATGCCCCTGGGCTGAGCCAATGGTTCTGCAACGTGAGGTAAAAGGAAAAAGTGAAAGTTGTCAGCGGCTGCAGTGGGGTCGTGATTCCTCTGGGTCCGTGGGAATCAGAGAGGGAAGAGTGTGTGAGGAGTGTGTGTGTGCACGGGGTGGGAGCCACTGGTTAGTCGGTTCAATAATCTGCTGGACAGGTAGGCCTGTGACGCCCCCCCTTAGAGAGGCTGCTAATGAAGAGAAAGGCTGCTTTAGTGGTGCTCCGCTCTGACCACTCCAACCCCCCCCCCCCCCCCCCCCGTTGACTCCCTCTGATTACTGCTCACATCGAGGGCTCCTTCCTCTCAGTTTAACCGGCTTCACTCACTTTCTCAGTTTTTTTAAATAATGGCTGCTAAGTGTTTGAGGAATCTTTTGATGAGCTATTTCAAACGCAATATTCATCACATTCTTGGTCTGCCTCTACAAGTGCACTTGTGTATTTTTGTATCTTTTGTAATTAATTTAAAGAGATTATTACTATTCGACCTTCATGTTCCTACCATTTCTTTGCAACATTAATTATGATGAAGCTGCTCTCTAATATTTGTACTCCAACTTGTGCTAAAAGAGGTAGAGCAATTTTCTCCCTCTCAGCCTGTTCAGATTTTTTTTTTACATCAGTGAATCTGAATCTATTGCAACACATTATGACTGAAGGGAATCACAAGAAGTTAATTGCCATGCCATGCTTTTTGCCAATCACCTTAAAAATCTTCTATCTAATACAAAGTGCCCATATCTTCTGACCTTTGAAGGATAACTAAACCTCATGACTTTTTTCAGATGGAACGCTATGTAGATGTAAATGAGTAGCACTGTAAATTATCGATTCCCCAAATTTTGATATTAAAGTCCAAATTGTTAAAAGTATACACATTGTGTAACTTTCCCCTGCTGCTGAAGAGGAATTTCACTATTGGCTGATCTCTGTAGGCAGATGATGGTTTCAACCATTGTCACCACAGAGCTCAATATCAGTGTTGGACAGTGATGAAGTAAATTTACTTAAGTAATAAGTATATTTTCTGAGTATCTGTACTTCATCTGACCAGTTTTTATGTGAAAACTTTTTACTTGCACTCCAAAACGTTTTCAAGACAAAAGCTTACTTTTGACTCCATTACCTTTTTAACTAGAGGTGGTCTGATAGCACAAACCTCCACCAAGGCCTTTTCAGCATTATTTGCTGAGTTATTGTTTACAATGTGAAAAACTGCCCTGTCATGCAATATCAAGAAATCCCTAAAATAATCCTTGATCTTCATCCAGATTTGGATCACCACCAAAATCAAGTCACTCTTCCCTTGCGTCATAACTAAAATTTCCACAAAAAAGTCATTAAAATATGTACTTTTCAAACTTTTTGAGTAATTATCAAAAATTTGGAAAGCAGTCCTATCTTAACAAATCCTTATAAAAATTCCTGAAGCCTTGTCCGTATTTGGATGACCAGATCCATCATTCGTACCCTTATGCCATGACCAACATTTCCTAAAATTTCATCAAAATCCCCCAAAAAATCAGACTCCAGAGGGAAATGAGTAACTATGACAAAACCCCGGAGTTGCATAAGTTGTATGATTAATGATCTGATACATTCAAAAGAAATGAAAAAAACTGCAAAGGTTATTGGTGATTATTGGTATGAGCAGATACGAACATTTTTACAGATATTTACAGCTGACATTTTGGACGTATATGTTGGCCATACATATCTCATATATTGGCAGTAATATTGGCAGAATGTGCAAATTTACATGGTGGTTTACCTCATTATCACTGGTTGTCCACTTTTGTGAATCAAAAATATTTTATATTTTAAAAAATGGTTTTGTCTTGCATCACATCTATTTCTAATACAAATAGACTGTCACCACGAAAAGGTCTATTTTAGTAAAGTGGAGGCTTTGTGCTCCTAAACAAATGATCAGTATTTGCAATTATGTATTTTGAAAAAAAAGCATATTGGATGTCAGCAAAAAAACAATATTGTGCCCTTATAATTGTCAATCATTTTAACAGTATCTTATCAGAGCTTGAAATTCTGGTATCTCAACAGCCAGTGTTGTGTTGAACATGTTAAATAGAAGCATTCACTTAAAGCAGTCAGATTTTGTTGAACAATAAACTGAACACACAGATTTTTGACCCATGAATGAACCATGGGCACAAGTTACCGTAGAAGCAGTGACCAACAGTTCATATCCAGTGGTGGTGAGAGTTAAGAGCTCTGTCAATTGCATTTAGTAGACGCATTACTGACAGCTCTTCTTTTGCTGCTGCATGGACCTCCTACACCTGTTAAGAAAAAATGATCGTATGAAAACACGTCCTGTATGTGATTAAAAAGTAAAAGCTAACTTTTCACCACTCAATAGCTGGACTTGCCATGCTTTCACAACATGCTTTTATTCTGAAAGCATTTCATGGACAATAGACAGTGATCCTTTTTGCTCGGTACTCCTGGTTCTCTTTATTTACACACATACCCATGAGCAGTTTTTACACACAGTTACAGGCGAGATTAATTAATGTGTGACATCCCTCTTGTTTTCTGCTTCCCTTACAGACTTTTCTCTGCATGCTGTTATAATTGTGTCTGTTTATATGAAAATCACATGAACTTTATGAAAAAACTCAGCTATTATTTTGCAAAATATTAGTTTTAATAACCTGTACAATACCATAAACCACATTTGCTGTATACCAATGGTCTGCTTAAATAAAGCTGATCAGTCTTTTTTTGTTGAGAATTAAATCATATAACTTATCAGCTTTAACTTGATCTTTCCATGGCATTAATTTGAGCACACCCATTAAGAATAGCTCAGTTCTGCAAAAATAAAAAGTTAGTTTAGTTCATATTCTTGAATTATTCGCTATTAATGTAAACTAGTTTATTTTATGGTGTGTGAACTGAATTTTAAGCTCATTTGAAGTCTGAACTGGTTAAACACCTTTAACGCCCCCAAATTTATCCATATATTATCAAATGCACTGGCGTCAGCTGTACTTGTTGTCAAGATAGGATAAAAGTATCTGATCAAGTCTTGTTTGAATATGTCCAGGACTGGGTCATCACTGAAGCAATCAGCCACTCTCCTTCCCCACACTCTTTCTGAGTGACTGATAGTGTGTGTTGGCAGTGACAGAAAAGGTAATATTTTCAAACAGGGAGTGGAGTCCTTTACCTTGTGGTGGCTTTAGATGAAAATGGTTAAACAAGACATTGAAACCCAAGCTGCAGACAACTGGAGCGACTAAACAGAGACGCAGTGAAAGGTTCAAACAAATTGGATCGCAGGACTCCTAATTTAATAAAAAGCACAGTGTGAGACATACTTGATTTAAAACAATATACACTTAGAGGACATAATTACATTTTTGAACCTCAGCACACAAAGTAAGAAACTTAATCTTCACACACTTACACTCTTTAATTTCCTCTGAATACATTACGAAATTCAGTCTGTGTTAAAAAAAAGAAATAAATAACTAAATGTAATAGATAGGTTAGACAGCTGTTGTGACATGGGTGTTTAAGATGTGTTTAATCTATAATATCATGAGTTATTGATCTCCTAAATGATAGTTTTGACTGAATGGTAAAAGGGCTGCTGGGTAATGGTACAATTAAAATCATGCTTTGATTGATAATGACCTAATGGTTGGTGGCATGATTACTGTAAAATCAGGAGTAAACTCTGCACTTATTGTACCTATTTTTCTTCCAAAGCCTATCTGTGTCATACATATTCATGCAACCATATAACACTTATAAGATGCTGAGACATGCACTTTCATGGCCACAACTGCAGTCAAAGTTTGTATCTGCTTATGCTTCATGCTCAAAATGTGTCAGGAAACACAGTGATACAGACAGACGTGGAAAGGGGTCAGGGACATTTTTTAACAGCTTCTCTTCTCAAACAAGTCTTGCATATAAATCACACCCTGCTTTATTGTACTGTGTGTAAGGCTGATATTCTGACACACCAGATGGACATTTTCACATATCCATGGGATGAATTTTAAGGAGACATATTTTACTCCTTTTCTGCACTTTAACATGGATTCTTGATGTCTTCATGAAACGTTGGTCACATGCTTTGGTCCAAAAAAACCATGAATCAAGCACAGCTGCATTCTTTCCACGCTCACATAAACGCTCTGTTCAGAACGGCTGGTTTGAGGGCGGTCCCCTTCATATGCTAATGAGCCAGAGCAGAGCAGTTTGCCTCAAAGTCAGATCTCTATTCATTTTAACAGTGGCCAACACAGTAACATACGACGGGGACTTAACGTTACAATTCTGAACACACATGAACCTCAAATTCATGCCAGTTACCAGATAACAGCAAAGCTTGTTTCCCCCAAACATTTCAGCTAAAGCACAACATGCAAACCTCGGCTTAGTCACCAGCTTAGCGTGACACAGCCGCAACTTAGCCTACTTTCCTAAAGGACTGATTATATTCAGCCAACTGTTAAACTTCTCTTGACTAATGTAGGAATAATCATACTATGAACCCTTCAGACTTTCAACAGTGTTAACACTGACAAACATGTTGTGCAGTTACTGCTGGTTTGCTTCCCCCAGCTGTTAGCATCAGCTCATAGCAATAGGCAAAAACAATACTATACAGCATTAAAATACTCACATTTCCATCATCAGGTTTGGCAAAGGATGGTTGGTACTGAACCCAGATTCAGGAAAGTCTAGTTGCCAGTCCTGTGTTGGACTGATCGAAGTTGGAGAAGAAGTCGGAGAAGCAGTTGGACATGAAGCAATTGGCACACACATGCAGGTTTTAGCCGACTGTAGCTGGCTCATTCCCTTCAAAAATAAAATGAATCCACTGGACCCTTTGGTCCTCTGAGGCTGGTAGCCTATATGTGAAAATGTATGTGGCTGTTTACAGCCAACAACCGAGCAGTGATAGGTTTTGGGTCTAGACATGGTGTACACCGATCTCTCACTAACAGTGAAAACAACAATGGTGGCACTTTGCAAAGATACTTCTTAAGCCAGGGGGTGGGGATACTCAGGTAGAGGTAGGCTTACCCAAATGTAAATGCTTGTTACGCAACTGTATATCCACAGGTTGAACAGCTCGCCAAATACCATGAATTTACATTTATGCAGCCTGCTAAATACAGGTTTTGTTGTCTACTCTCACATGTTGTGGGCTGGGAGGAAGGCCAAATACCCACAATTATGTTCAAAAGCCTTCAAAAAGTGATTTTTGCATGATATGTCCCCTTTAAGTCTATCTAGGTGGCATCATGAAAGTGACTGGCTGAGGCAGACTCTTTAAATAAATAGTGGAAGAAGACTGAACAAGTGTTCTGTCTATCATGTCCATTATGGGCTCGTTAAAGGCCTACAGGTCTCACTTTTTGCACAACTCGACCACATTGGCAGCTACTGCCTCTTGGCCTTCAAAAAACTCAGATGAGCTTTGCAAGATGAATCTGCCTTACTACACACAGAATCTGTCAAGTCTGCTTTGCAAGGTTAGGGGGGTGGTTTGTTTAAAAAGACTTCTTAATTAAAGACAGCTAGTGACAAGAGGGGGTGGGCAGCACATTTCATATGTGTTGATTTGCTCCTCACGAAAATCCCTGCAGGTTGAGAGTTTAACCACTGTAATACATAGCAGACGTGTATTCCTTATTGTGGACCTTACTGGAGACAGTGTAAGTCATCACACAAAAGACAGTTAAAACCACGGGCTCTAACTTCCTGGCGTAACTCAGGGTGGCGCAGGGTGGCACAGCCTGGCGCACCCCGTGCAGTGGTAATTTTGTCCGGCGCACTACCATGCGCAGCCAATTTGGCAATTTGTTAGACCAGCTGTGCTGAGATGGGTGTTACGGCGCACCAGGGGGAGGTGTCGACAGATTCAGCTTGGTGCAGTGACAATTTCATGCCAAAAAACCGCACGGAAGTTGCACTGAAAGCTCGCCAGCTCCAACCTGGTCTATTCTCAGCGCAGGCGAGGCGCACCCAGGGCAGTGGTAATCTGGCTGACAGGCACACAGTGCGCACACGTCACCAAAACGTCACAGGCAGGTATCCAGAGTGTCAGGCACATTTCAATGCAACAAACAATTATAGCAACCACTTTTTAATGTAACCGTCTGAACCAGCACATACATTTGTATCTATATTAATTGTACTGTCACATCTGATGTCAGATCAGAGACGTTTGTCATAATGGAAACTGAACCTGACGGCAGCTGGAAGAGTGACACAAACTAATGAGTTCACATCTCTCAGCCAACCACATCATCCGATACAGAGTATCCGACTTCTCTCATCTCATGAAATTCAAAAGAAAAGAAAAAAGAGAGAGACTCTCGCTGAATAAATGTAGCCTAAGTCACTCTGTGTCTTAAGGATTTACCTGTGATTGCCCATATTTCTCTGTTTTAATCTTTATTCTTAACGTGATCTTAAAAGATGGAGTACAGTATTGCAAGGAGGATGAGGAGGAGATACTGGGGGGAATATTTCACCAAAGGTTCTGCTATTTGGCGATGACGGACCAGGAATGCAGGTGGATCACAAGCATGATGAATGGATTAGCCTGTTGATGTGTTTAAATGTAATTATCACTTAATTTTGTACCCCTATTATGAGACAGGAACAGATTATATCTGTCCCGTGAGGTGGTCCACACGGTGACGCGCATCGTGGCCTCCAATGCGCGGCCTGGTGGCCCCTGCACTTTCCCAGTTGCTGTAAAAGTGACAGCAGCTCTGACCTTCTTCGCCACCGAGGTGAAATTGTCACTGCGCCTCGCCCACGGCACATTTAAAGGCGAGGAGAGGCGTTCATTTGATTGGTGAAGATTACACTCGGCTGTGTTAAACCCTGACACGCCTACTCTCCTCCCTCTCTGCTACTTGCGCTGGTGGGATGGACAGAGGCGTGGGTGCGCCTGCCTGCGCCTGCCTGCGCCTGCCTGAGCCTACCTGCGCCGTGCACGAAACTTGCAAAATGCCCTGGACACACCCCGTTGGCACGGCGCAGGCGCGGCCCAGGGCAGGTGCGCCCGCCAGCGCCTGGTCTACGAAATTAGAGCCCCACATCTTCCTCTGGAAAAGCCTTTTACATGCAACCCACCTTGAGGATTTCTGAACTAGCTTGGTAACACTTGTCTCTTCCTGTAGGAAATTTTTCTGCCGCTTGCTTGTTAGTGAACAGGGGTGGGGGTAAGGAAAGATAATGACGGGCCATCAGGAAAAATTCAGTATAAGATTATACACTGACAATGTCGCTGGTGTATCTCCATTTTAAAAGCGTAACATTGAAAACCATCCCAACTCGGTAACCTTTATTTTAGCTTCAAAGGTTACCTGCTGTGATCCTCTCATTTTTGGCTTAAAACCCCAAGTTTTTGCTGATCTAGGTAAGACTGCATTCTACTAGAATACTCCTTGGGTAGGGAACAACTTAAAATTAGATTTTATTCTATCTGTAAGCAAATTAAAGGCAATCATAAAGAATGTGTTTACACAGGCATGTTGTTGTTTTTTTCTTAATCATTTAAAAGCATGTTTTACATTATATGTAGACCAGTAAATAAAAAAGGTGCAGTAGACAGGGAGGTAGGGTAGGTAGGTTGGTGGGTAGTATTGATAGGTAGACAGGTAGGATACATAGGAAGGGCAGGTAGGTAGGTTGGGTGGGTAGGGTAGGTTGAAATGGTAGATAGATAGGGTAGGTGCCAGACTATGTGCAAACAAGAAAATAAAGAAAAGAGGCATTTTCTCTGTAGTACTTATTGTTATATTATGTGAATATTTTTACTGGCTGGTTTACTCATGACATTCGTCAATCGTGAATGGTTTCACCTGGTTCAGCACTACCCCAGAACATTTTTTTTAAGTTTCACACTAAAAATCCACCCAAATACTAAATTTTGGCATGCATGTAAACCCCTCTGCTTCAGTCTTGCTCAGAGAGGGCTATTTTAGTGTAAATTCTCACTAGCTCTGTCTGACCATCCCTCTTTCAAGAAGTAGATGATGTAAGTAAGGTCACTTGACAAACGGTTTTGATTCAGATCAGAATGTGCTTCTGCCTGCAGTGCATTTAGAAGCTGTGTAATGGGATGCAACACAAGAAGCACAATATATGTGTATCAGACATAAAGCTCATGTATTTACAGTACTTTTTACAGAAATTACAGTAATTCACATACACTGCCAACAACCTAAAACAAAACAAATTACATGTATGCTGAAATTGACAAATGTTGGAATAATAAAGCTAGTAAGACAGCTAACACACCAGGACCAACACACCCTTTAGTGTATGCAGAAAGAGGAGAGAGATGCAGTGCGACAGAAAACAACAGCATCCTGTTCTAACTGGCAATCGGTTAAAATTAATGGGTAGGCATGTATAAATACCCATAAATAAAGGATAGAATCATGATCAAAAATAAAATAAAACTACATGTGCTCCAAGAGCACAAGGCCAAAGCATTTCCAACATCGTCTGACAAGTTATTGTCAAAATGTGGAACACTGCCCAATCTCACACTGTTAACCAATAGTTGAAAAATTGCTGGATCCACATCCAGTTTCAGATCACTACCAGAATCTAATAATTTCTTCCTTATGCCATGACCAATATTCCCGGAAAATCAAAATCTATTCAATACTTTTTGAGTTACAGTATCTTGCTCACAAACTAACAAAGAAACTAACAGTCACTGGCAAAAACATAACCTCCTTGGCGGCAGTAATAAGTGCTACCCAGCATGTGGCATAGTAATATTTAATCCTGATTATCCTGTTTTTATAATCAGGGGAAGCTGGAATTGTAAATGAAATTGAAACTCAATTTGTTGCACAGCTTGGTAAGAAGGCTGTCACACTTTGAAATGGCAAATCATTCAGATTTAAATCAGACTGGGAGCCACGAGCTGTTTAAACTGTAAACTAATACCTGTACTAACTTGTGTTCCATTTTTGTGCCCTTTTCCCCCCCCATTGGCCTTATTTCACATGCTAATCCAAACACAATCATACTCCTTAAGGAAGGAATCAGGAAAACTTTGGTCGTGAACACACCCAGTGTGTGCAGAAGCCACACACTCCCTCCGTCTTTATTTGTTTAAAGTAGGAAATGATAGAACACATTTTGCAGAGCTCAGCCTTTAGAAAATACTCCCCTGTTGCTGCATTTTTCTCTTTGCTCCAGCACGCAGTCATGATTCTTACATTTTCAGCTGTAATTTGGGGTGGTCTTAATTAATTCTGTCCAGAACTAATTACTGCGTAAAATAAACACTTCAGTGTCACTGGGTGGCAACAGCCCGATCGGTGGGGAAATTACTTTTCACTTGTAATCCATACTTTCTTCAGCCAGGCCGGAATATAATTCATGTCGACGCTATAGAAAGAGCAGAGACGCTGGACCGGTGCAGCGAACAGGAGTATAGTTGTAACCAAATGGCTCAGTTGGGAGGTATAGGGTTATGTGGTATAATTTATATTTTATGGCTCCCTTCTGCACTACTGCGCTCCAGAATAAAGTTGTTCGATTTTGTTCCATGAACACTGAGTGAGAAAATCTGGGATTTCACTTGTGATGGAAACTCCAGACACCACTTAGGTCCTCGCTTTCTTCTATTTTTTATTTTCCTGTTGAGTCTCATTTCTTGCTTTCTGATACTAAAGACACCAAGCTGCTGATTTTTCTGTGTTTGTGTGTATGTTTGTTGTACAACTTTGTGTGTTTGTGTGTGTGTGTGTAAATGGCCCATGCCTCGGTGACTCAAAGACAGATTTCCTCAGGCCATACAGAGTGATTTGATTAAAAGAGAATAATTTGCCCTAAAGGTGTCTTTTCTCCTCCTTCCAAAAAAGATGGTGGAAGAAATCTGATATGACAAGATAAGTGGTGGCTCATGAAAAATTCCTGAGGACTGAGACAGAGCACGTTGACTTTGGAATGATTGCCCCGAGTGTCTGCTTTTTTGCTTGTAACTGTGCCTGACAATGTTATTTTTACCTGAGCAGCCTTTGAAATGATTTCTGAGGTTCTCAATTCAGATTCTGGACAGATTCTCTCATTTAAAACCTGTTTATGTTCTGTCCAAAGTAAGGACAAAGTATTCTCCACACTTCATTCCTCACATTTTCTTCTACAGGCCTTTCTGACAGAATGCCAAAGTACTCTTAAATGGCATGGTTTTACAAAGTGTCATTCAGCACAGCGTGATTTAAGAGATTTGTACGTTGTTTCTGAAAGGAAATGTTCAGAGTGTTTTGAAAGACCATAACAGTGGTTTAAGCTTGACATTTTATAACCAGGGTTTGCCACTGTTAGCACACTTATTTCTGCTGACTAAACTCTTGGTTAAACTAGTGTTACCAATCACACAAAACCTTTTGAATGATTAAGACTTTATGGTGCCATCATCTTTGGAGCTCTGTGTTCATGTGAATACGGACTGAAAGCAAATCATAGATATGTGATAGGGATTGCAAATGGGAGAGTAGCCATCAGACATTACCTGCAAGATATTTTGATGGTCCATCCATCCATCCATCTGTCCATGCAGCGATTCATCAGACAATCCATCCATCATCCAGTCCTCAATCCATATGTCTGTACTGCCATCAATCAGTCAATAAATCAGTTTATCCATCCACCCATCCATCCATCCATCCATCCCTCCATCCATTGATCAGTCCATGCCTACCACCCATCCATTCATCCTTCTGTCTGTACAGATATTGATCAGTCTTCAAATCAGTCCATCCATCCATATGTCTGTACAGCTATCCATCCTTCCATCGATTGATCAGTCCATGCCTCCACCCATTCATCTGTCCATCCTTCTGTCTGTACATATATTGATCAGTCTATCTATCTATCTATCTATCTATCTATCTATCTATCTATCTATCTATCTATCTATCCATCCATCCATCCATCCATCCATCCATCCATCCATCCATCCATTCAACCATCCTTCCATATGTCTGCGCACCAATCCATCAGTCCATAAATCAGTAACCATTTCCTTAATCACCCATCCATTCATCCATCCATCCATCATCCATCCTTATGTCTGTACAGTTATCCATATAGTCAAGAAATCAGTCTGTCCATCCATTTATCGATTCATATGTCTGCACAGTCATCCATCAGTCAATAAATCAGTCCCTCCATTAGTCCACCGGTCTATGCATGCTTCTACCTTTCCTCCTCTCCATTCATCCATCTACTTTTCCATTCATTCATCAATCCATCCATTCATCCATCTGTCCATCAATCTATCAGTCCATCTATTTAACCTTTATCAAGTCTTTATTCAGTATAGACATTTATCAATCTACCCATTCATCCTCGTCCATCCAGCCATTCACCCATCTATCCATCCATCCACGCACCCATCTTACCCGTTTTCAAAAAGAATGACAAAATGACTGTTCAGGTATTATGAAGCTTTTCATGTGACTGGTCTACTGCACAACACTATAGGATGTTTTTACTTAGCATGGCATCTGATAAATGTTGTCCAACTACAGTTTATTGTGTCCCTGATTTAAGATACAATGTTGATCTTTCACATCGATCCTTCCACCATCCTCAACTCAGTCAGTTGTTGGTTTTCAAAGGTCTGGTTCCAATGATAGGCTCATTCTAAGGCCCTGTTTACACTACTCCGTTTTCAGCCGTATCCGAAGAGTTTTGATTGCGTTTTAGCCTCCCGTTTACATGAGACCAGTGCACGGAGTGCTTGAATCCACAAACTTTTGAAACCAGGGTCCAAGGCGGAGAGTTTTCAAAATGCATTGCCACCCGGCCTCATCTAAACAGGATTCATCGTTTCAGGGGGAAACGCTGACGTCTACGCATGCGCAGTACTCTTTTACATGAAGGCTGCGCATGCATACCAGGAACAACAACAGCTTCGGCCGTCTACCGAGTAACATGTGTGATGCTTACCGTGCTTGGTTTGTCATCCAGACAAAACTATCCGGACAAATTTGTTGTCCAGACAAGAAACTCCTGCATCTCCGTGCGTCCACTCGCCATTGTTGTTTGTGAAAAGTTTTTCTTCTTCATACGTGTGTTGTAACAGCGCTGTTTCTCTGCAAACCTACATCGCCATCGACTGGTCTGGCATGCACGCTGCAGCGTTTTCAGTCGTTCTTGAGTCTCCGTCTGAACGCAGATCGTTTTTGAAGACGCAAAGAAAAAACCTTTGCGTTTCAGGTGAGAGCGTCTCCATGTAAATGGGGCCTAAATATTTGATACTATTGTTATGATAATCTTAAGAGCGAGTGAGTAGATTGGCTTAGCTTGCTGCCTGTTGGATGGACCAAACTGTCCTACTTTTTTGCCAGCTAATCACACCGCAGCCTGGGACTCAAGATTCTGATCGGATGGTCTTGCAAAGGAGCATATCACACATGTTAAACACAGATATTTACATAAAAATGACATGGAAAATGACAGTTTAAAAGCTTGAGACAGGTTACTTCAACAAAATATGTTGCCAAAATTTACCCAGGAACAGATGTTTAGAGATGTTTGCTCTGCAATTAAGCAAAGTGTATCAGACAAACAGAATTCAACAGGTATGATGGCCACTAATTGTTTGACAGTCAATTGTGAAGTTAGTTCTTTAAGCAAAGATGTAATATAACTTTAAACATTTATTTTCTATTTTAAGATCACAAGTATGAATTTTTGACCATGTTCTACTTTCATAGTAAAAGCTGTGGTGGACTATGGAATCACATCTGGCTCTTATTGATTTTTCTGGTTGGGGAGTAATTTCTTGACAAGTTACATTAATCTATGTGTTCATTTTAATGTACACATGGTTTAAATTCCATAAATATGAGGTAAAAAGAGAGCAGTAGTCACGTTGTTTTTTCTAAACTTTACTTTGAGGGTGTTTTATCAATGAATGCATTGATAATGTTTCAGGCACATGTATAACCTTGTTGGCTGAATGCATAATCTAGACTCAATACCCAGTCTCACAGCAGAAGTTGGAATTTTATCCTTGTATGAGGTATGTGATTGATTTTGGATGTATCTGTTAAAAAATTAAGTGAAGAATGTCAGTGCATTATCTTTCATCCACATGCCCAGTGGATCGTTGGAATATTTGAAAGAATCTTCCTGACAGCACTTCTGCTTGAAAATAGTCCCAAAATTACATCTATTCATTATTATGCCATAAAGCCCCGACCAGCCATGATAAACTTATGTCTGGTCGATACAAAGGAGAAGGTCTGATAACAGAAATAAAGGAGGTCATGTTGATGTGGTTAAAAGTAAAACTGGTACATTTTTATGGGAGGCAATATCCACTTTGATAAGACCATGACTGACTAAGTCATAGTTTTATTTGTATACTGTATTTACAAGGTACACAATCTGAACTAAAAATGTTTGTTTTCCCCAGAGGAGACCTTCTGGTATTCAACAATGTTAATATGAAAGTGCATAAGGTTCCTAAAATGTCCATTTGACGCTGACTGCCAAAGCCAAATAATCCCAATTAGGAGTCTTTCTAAATATTAACTTTTACAGAAGAAATAATTTTATAGATCTCATACCAAGTTGGACTCAAGCACTATTGCCTAGAGCTGCAGACTGGCTGGAGATGTGTCTGTTCACCACATCAAGGCTGTTGCCCTTAAAGAACAAAGTCTAGGTTTAAATCTGACCTGCAGCTCCTTTACTGCTTCGATTTCTCGGCAAATTGTTTTAAAAGATGTTTAAAGGATCATGTAATTACTGTTTTGGAATAGTTTTTTTTTTCTTTCATGTCATTAATGTGTACCTTTTCAAAATTATTTAATTTTTTTTTTTTGTTTGTTTGTTTTTTGTCATTATCTCTGGAGTCATTGGCAATAAAATCCCCCATAGAACTTACACACGATCATACACACCACACTCACATTTTCTATTTTAATCTTTTCTTTTTTGTAATTGTTGTTATATGTCTTTTGTTACCAGTATGTCATAACTTGTGAGAAACTTATTTATTTATTTATTTATTTTAAATTATTATTTGGTTTTTTTTTTTTTTCGTATTTTATAGCTACATATAATATTGTGTAACCTTAATATACTTTAGGTAGAGGCTTTAAATAAGCCTTGTGAGCTTTTCACTTCTCCCTGCACTACATACAGTATAATTTGTGATCTTTTTCTTTTGTGTATTTCATAATTGTGCACATAAATAAATAAATACTGTTTTGATTCCAGACACATTCTCACCCTGATCCAGAGTCCTCTTTCTAGGTAAGGCATAAAAGCTCTAAAATAAAACTCTGAAAACACTCAATTATATACTCTTCAAAAAAAGTTCAGAAACTTAATTTTTGTTGATTATTTCTCCCCTTTAATCAATGCACAGTCCTTACAATCTGTGCCTGTGTTAACGTTGATTAATCAGGCTGTCCAATGATATAAAATACAACACCAGTCGGAATTATTAAAGGAGAAGAATTAGTCGACAGAGATAACTTTTCAAAACAAAACAAACAAAAAAAACAAAGATGTGCTTATATTTGTACGGTTATTTAAGTGGGTAAACTTTCTCTTTATTTTGGGAATGTCAAGGCCAAGAGTTATTCATAAATTTGAGTCATGTTGGTTGGGTTGACTGAAAGGTAAAGCAATGCATACAGTATGTTTGCCCCGCCTCAACTCTACCTCTTTTTCATAACTAAGTTGACTAAAAGTTCAGTTCTACTTCTTATATCGACCTAATCATTTAACTTCAAACCGCCTTCTTTATAGCTGGATGAGGTCCGTGTTTTGGACAGTCTATTGCTTCCCCTAACCAGTGTTGTTCTTGAATGTGTCAAATGGCTATTGTTCATTGGGGATGATAATGTCATTGGTAAACCATGAACTAATTTTTCCAGTCAAAAACAGAACTTGAGTGTATTTAACTTTAGAGACAGAGAACTACCATGCATGTTTCCAGAGAAAGTGAGTGTTCTGAGCACATTAGGATGCTCATCTCATGCTCTCAGTATGAAATTTATCGGCAGAAGCACTTCCTGTTATTTTGAAAGTGCAAGTACAATTGTATATTATGCTGTTACATTTTGGGGGACAGTTATTTAGTGAAGAATATATTTTACAGCTCTTCCACTTATTGTCAAGACGCACTTATTAATGATTTAAAAGGCAGGTTACAGGTGAGATTATTCTTGTTAGATCTTCTTCTTGTTCTCTTGTTCAATCTCAGACATTTCTCTACATACAGCAAGCTGCACTTGTAGGTTAGACAACCACATGTACAGGGATGGTTTGGGCTTTTTGAATTGGGGTTGTGTGAGGCACATGGCATGAGCCTGAACGTGTGCCGGAGTGTCACAGCTCAGTTCTCTCTCCGTTCAGAAAACTTGGGATGCTGATGCATATATAATGCATAATACATTGCTGTACATGGTGCCAAATGTTTCGCTTAATTAGGCTGTGCTGTGTCGTAAAATAGTGCCTAATCAAAGTGGCTTGGTAGTGGGAAATTAAGCGGTTATAAACAAACGGTTCTTAGCTTGAGATGACCCCACGCTGTTATTGTGACTTGTTTTCTTCCACAGTTCTTTTAATTACATGAAACGTTTGGCTCCATGCACAGCAATGTATAGCATTAGCGTCTGTCCTGAGTTTCCTGAGCAGAGAGAGACCTGAGCTGCAACACTCCAGAACACGTTCAGGCTCATGCCATGTACCTCACACAACCCCACTTCAAAAAACCCCAAGCTATCACTTTGAGGTCTGTTAAAACCTTTTTTTTTTTATTTACAAATTTCCTTGTGTGATATCCTGCCAATCAGATCATGTTGTGGGTGGGACATTGGTTCAGGGACAAAAAGTTGACAATGCAGCGAGCAGCAGGCATGCAGGCAGAGATGGCCAGGGGAGTGGATTAGAGCAAAGCATTTTTTCTTTAATTAATATTTTCGGCAAAAAAGTCAAATAAAAGGTTGATATTGATAATCTGCAAAATGCTAAATATGGGCCCCAACAATAGTCCTGGCTGATAATCAGTCGATCTTTATTCTGGAGTTTTTAAGGGCACTAACAAGTTATTCTCTATTAAATTGATTGTTAATGAAACAGGGGAGTGAACTTCACTCACAGAGTCACATTCCTTGCATTTTTAAAAAATATTTCAAGCCATGTAGCTATCCAATTTTGTCACCTGATCTTAACCTCATCATGGTCTGGCAGGGACACATGGATTCACTCTTTGGACTGAAGGATCAAATCTAATTAAGAGCATCGGTTGGGTGACATTTACATTGTTTGTCACAGTCTTCAGGGGATTCCAGTTTGAAGAGGTTATACTGCAGCATTCATTGTGAAATGCATCAGCACACACCTGGATGACATGTTTGAGGTCCTACCTGGTGATTGTTGGTGACAAAGTTGCTATTTAAGGTGATAATGATAGTAATTAGGCCGTCTAAAGAGATGATGGGATTTTGTGTGTTTGTTTGCGTCTTAGTCCACTTTTCCTGTTTGAGGGAAATGCAGCGCTCCTTGAGTGTGAGTGAAGGGCACATCTGTATGGTGTGTGTCTAGCCTGCGTACAAATGATTATGTGTGTGTGTGTGTTTTCACATGCTTTTGCGGCTGTGTGTGCTTTAGGAGCTGAGGGTTGATCTGCTGACAGGTAGTGTGTGAGGAGGGGGACAGTGGCCCTTTTGAGACAGACATAAGAGACGAGTTACGGAGCAAGCAAGCAAGGAGAGAGAGAGAGAGAGAGAGAGAGAGAGGGCCTCTTTCATGTGACTCCACATTCCACCAAGGCACAGGCAGGGAGAGGCACAAGACGAGACATGCGTCCCCCCCTCGTCACTCCCTCTACCTCCTCCTCCCTCAAGCTGCACTCCCTTTCTCTCCCTCCTCACCCAGCCTCCACCCCTCCCCTCTGCCGGTGACCTTAACATTTATCAAAGAGCCCATGCTGGAATTCTTCTTCAGCATCTGTGTCCTGGCGGGAGAGTCGGCACACACATCCATGACACAGACACTCACGCACACACACTTTGTCGCGCAGCAATCTGTTTTGAATATTGCAGCGCTGTGGAGGGCCTGTCCTTGTTGTT
The DNA here is from genome assembly GCA_037902135.1 of Cetoscarus ocellatus. NCBI lineage: Eukaryota > Metazoa > Chordata > Actinopteri > Labriformes > Labridae > Cetoscarus > Cetoscarus ocellatus. The sequence goes on along the minus strand of JBAMNC010000871.1, from coordinate 2,530,390 downwards.
CCCTGAGCCGGGGAGGCCGGCCTCGAGACACTCGCACACAGAGACACATGCTTGCACAAACACTCTCTTCTCCTTCTTGTTTCTTTATTGTACCTCCTGTCACTTTGTCCTATTCATTTAACCTTTCATTAGAGCCAGCAGACAGCTCTGTGTGTGTCTGCACAGCTTCAGGAACAATGCCAAAAAAGCCCCACTGTCACAGTTATTAGATTCCTCCGGCCCCCTTTTACCAGGGCAACTCAATATTGGGAGAGGACGAGTGAGCAAGGAGTGGCAGGATGGGGAAGAATGAGAGGGAATGAGTGGAAAAACAGGGGTGCATGTTTGATTCTGCCACCAAGCTCCTATGGTGAGGGACTGTCTTGACTTGTCAAGGACATATGGCACATGTTGATAGTAGACAGGTTTCAGAGAGAGCAGTAGAGGAGAGACAAAGAAGGGAAGGACAGCTCGGCTATGAGATTGTTTGTGTCAAACAGCAAACTGAAGGAGTACTGAAAATACAAACAGCTTGTTAAGGACTTTTTTTTAGCTGTCGAAAGAGATACAAAGAATATGAATGTTTCAGTCTTCTATACTAAAGAAGAATACACTTCTAATCAGCAGACAAAAATTCAGTGTTAAAAAACCACATGTATAGAGTTAAATTGAAAATCATGAAAAAACCTCTTCCAAGGCATTCATTAGCCGAGCTATCAGCAAAATATGGAAAACTTCCCTACCTCCCCATGTGGATGCTCTGTGTTTTTACTTCCTGGGGTTTATTATGTCATAGCTATACAGCCTCCACCTACGTGTATGTTTTCTCCCCATCAAAGGCAGATGCCATGACTGTTTTGAAAGTCTGCTCTGCGGCCTGTAACCCCTCCTCTCCCCTCCGATCAGACATTGTTTAGGCAGCCAATCAGCACAGAACTCACTATCATAGCCTCCTGTGGCCTCCCCACCCTCAGATCTCAGGGTGTCCAAAGGGGAGGGACAAAGAGCTACTTCTGATCCTCTACAGAAATGAAATTTTCCTTTTTTTATTCAAGTTAAAACAAATCCTTGCTTTACTAAGACATAATGTAAATGTTCAAACACACCAGGACATGGCACCTTTAAAATAATTATGTTATCTGGACCCTAATTCAGCTCATCAAAATCTGACCAGCTCTTCCTTGTGCAGTGACCAACATTCACAGACAGACAGACAGACGCTGTGGGATAATGCATAAAAAACCCAACTGTGTCACTGATAACCCCTGATGACCGAGTGCAGCTGGATCTGCCCAATTTCATGCCTGTAATCAGGCAGATCTATTATGCAAAGCCCAAAGCTGGAATGACTGGTCTTCACCTTCAGCAAAATGAGTTAAAATAGCATCCTTTGGGAGGAGGAATTGGCAGAAGTTATTAACATGACAACAGAGAGAAATGACTGCAAGACTGTAAATAATGGCTGCTTGTGAGGTGATTAGCATGAATACTGCCTACTCTGATGGTGGCTTTATCATAATTACACTACATGTTGTTAATAAACTAAGAAAAATAAACACCAAGAGAGTGTCTCAGTGGAAAAGATATTTTTGCTCCATTTCTGACAGATTTCAGCAAGAGTTTGATTTACGATCTTGCTCATGTTATGTATTTTACTTGCTCACCTAAACATCATCTGGTTGGCTGTAATGAATGTGGTTGATGGAACAATTATCCAGTCACCATCTGGTTATATTTCTGAGAGGGTTTGCCTTTCACAACTCTCTCAGTGGACAAGTGGACTATATCTTGGGTATATAATGTCTATCAGACGTATCAGGTATCATGAGTAAACCCCAAATATGTCTAGAATCTCAAATAAATATAGAGCTAATAGTTGTGAGAAACTTTCGAAGGTCAGACTCAGTGATGCACTCAAACACAGATCCGTCTTTTCACATGTTTAAAGTAACTTTTGTCCTACATATGAGGTGTGTCAGAAAAGTTCCAGGACTGGTATCACAAAAGATTTATTTCAAACCCAAACTTCAAACCAAGAGTTTTCCCCTTCAAAGTAATCCCAGCATGTCTACAAAGAGATACTGCGGCATTTGCTTCGTTCAGTGTGCGAGAAGAGGCGAGAGTTGCGGCAGGACAAGTCGTGGCTGCTTCACCATGACAACGCGCCTGCTCACAATGCCCTGAGCATCCAACAGTTCCTGGCCGAGAAGAACATCGCCGTGCTGGAGCAACCTCCCTACTCACCCGACCTCACTCTAAAATCTAACAAGTTGGCATTACTTCAAAAAATTTTGGAAACTGATTGCCTTAAAAAAGTTAAGTAAATATGATTAATAGTCTTAGATTACATTTACTTTATATTTACTTGCTTTGTGTACTCATAACCCTGTTGGATTTACTTAAATTTATTGAGTTATTTAAGAAAGTTATGTCAACTTCCTATGTTAGTTATCCACCAGTATCAACTCACACATTCACACTCTTTTATGATCATTTAGACACCAGAAACTTGGGGTTAAGTATCTTGCCCAAGAGCTCATTACCATTTGTTGCCCAGAGCTGGATTCGAACTTGCAATCACTTGATTACTGACTAAGCACACTATCCATCTGAGCCACCAACACCTCACATATAAGCAAGCACAACAAAGGATGTTTAGTAGTTAAAAGAAAATTAGCGTTTCACTTCCGTGTTGCAGCTTAATGCAGATGCGTTAAATAACTCACCTTGAGCGTAAGAGAAATTCTGCGTCCCCCAACATCGAAATCAGTCTGCAGAGTAGTCTCCCGCCTGGCTTTACTGCACATTTGCAATCCTGAACTCAGTGTTCAATCACCATGATAAAAAGTTTCGAGTCCAGCTTACACACAGGAATTAAGTTGTATAATTTTCTCAAGCTAAATGGGTCCCTTACTCAAATTGATTGAGTTCAATCAACAGGTTATTGAGGTTTAAGTAAAGTGCACAAATGTAATTTAAGTAAGAATAGCTATTACATTTTAGAGTGCTGGCTCCATGTGATTTTTTCCTCTTCCCCAAGCTCAAGGGGGTCATCAAGGGGACCCGATTTGAAGATGTGGACGACATGGCAGAGGAGGATGGGAAAGTGCATTAGACTCCAGGGGGATTACTTCGAAGGGGTAAACTTGTAGTTTGGATTCTAAATAAATCTTTTGTGACACCAGTCCTGGAACTTTTCTGACACAAATGGTATGCCATGTACTTGGAGTCAAATTTCTGATTTGCATTGTCTTAAATGAAAAGCCAAGTCACATATTTTCCAGTGTCACACAATGATATGGATAAATTTTAAGAGGTCACTAATCAGTTCAGTAAAATGAAGCTCAGTTTGTCTGTTTTATGTTTAAGTTCAAACAATGTTGAAATAAGTTTGGGATCACTCTGATAAAGTTTTGTACAACCTCTCTTGTTCCTCTCAGTGTACTCCAGTGCAGCTTGTGTTTTAGTCGGTCCAGCCCAGTCAGCAGACAGCGGACACTGATACCCCAGTAATACATTAGCTGAAATGAATCAAGGCTCGCAGCAGAGAGGCATTGGTCACTCTTTTAGAAGAGGAGGGGCAATGAATCGCTCACCTGTCACTAGAGATTGAGCTGGTGCACACACAAACACACACTTTCTCCAGCCTGAAGACAGAGAGCCTGAAACAAAGCCTGACTTCTGAACGTGATAAAGTCCCCCTATCACTTCGCTCCTCCACCTCTAAGGCCACCTCTCTTTCAGTGTGACCATCTCTTTATAATCCTTATCCAGTCACTTTGTCTGTCTCCTTTTTTTCTGTCAACCCCTTCACTCCATGCTTTTCTCCTGCCTGGAGGCTGTCCATCCACCTGTCTGCCCCACATCCCTCTAATTCTCTGATTGGACTCTCTCTCTTCCTCTCTGTGGGCTATAATTGATGGTGGTGTTATTGTGTCCATTTCTCTGGCCCTGAAGCTGTTCCTCCAGGTCAGCACTACTCCCTGGTTAAAGACATGCTGGAAATGGACTCCATAGTGTGTGTGCTTGCTCCCTTTTGAGTGCTGGAACAGGGGTTACCCATTTACTATGTGATACTCAGCAGTATCAGGTCTTCAAACTGTTCACTATATTCAAATCTTATGCTAGGATCAGGCAGTATTTACTTTTTACTAACATTCAACCCTCCCCAAATGTTTCTTCAGTAGATGGCAGTAATAATTAACCGGCGACCCTGGGGTGATATTAGGCCCCCAACAGCTTCCAATTCAGCCTCCAGAGTATGAATAAATTAACAAAATACAAGGGAAAAAATGTATTTATTACAGAGCAAAATTTTTGCAATATTAATGAAAAGGATGCCATGTTTTGTTTGTTTTTTTTTAAATACCTCAGGATGCTGAATTATTGTATTGATGCCCAATCCTTGTAGAGGCTCGAACAATTTTGTAATAATTACCTCCACCAAGAAGATTATGTTCTGGTTTTTGTCCTTTCTTCTGTCTGTGAGCCAGATAACAAAAAAAGTTCTCAACAGATTTGGATGAATTAATCTTTTGCATGATGGGACAATTTCCCACATTTTCAATAATAACTCGCCCAACAATGTTGGAAATGCATTGGCAGAGGTTTATGCTCACTTTGCATTTCCAGTTCTTTTAAAAAAGGGGCAATATTTCAGCAGAATGTTGCCCCCTCTCATGTGGCTCTACTTGTGATCTTCATTTTGGGATATTTTATTAAAGCATAAATCAATCAATAGGTCTTTGGCTAAGTTTTGATGTAAAGCAGATTTTCAAATTTCCCAAAAGGGAAAAACAAGTTCTTCATTATTTTCATTGTCTTACCTGTCACCCCTACAATAATCAAGGTCCTGCTGCTCAGAGTTGGAGTAGAAGTCTGTTTTCACTTTTCATTTGAGCTCAAATGGCATTATTTAGACGTTCCTAAAAGATTGTCAAAGCTAAGTGTGACTTCAGTCTGAGTGATTTGCTGAATAAAGATTTACCTTGGAACAAATTTCTGCAACACTATTCTGTTATCTGGAAAAAATAAGATGAAGAGATTTTATTAATCTATTTTTTTTCTGTCTCTCTTTGTCCCTATCTGTCTGTCTCTCTTCCTCTCTCTCTCTCATTCTGGCCCCCGGTCCCTCCCCAGCATGGCTCTTGTATTTATTACCCTCTAAGTAATCACTTTGCTTTCTCTTTTGATAGACTGTTATTGCTCTAACTAGCCGAGGTCCCTATAGGTATTTGGAGGCTTTCCAGTTTTATTAGACAAAGGCCTCATTATTCAAGGCCAGCATTAAGACTACCATTAGATCCATTTGCCCCCTAGTCACATGTATCCAATTGCAGCCAATTCATATTATAGCCCCGGCACACTTAGTATTTACAACACAAACATGCTCATTCCCTCTTGTCAAAGTTAAATATAGAGCATATTCAGAAAGCTTTGCCACTTTGTTAGAGGTAGCTGTGAAGCTGTCTCTGCTTGTCTTCACTTTACAGTCATTCGGTTTTAGCGCACATTTTAATGACAAGCCATCAGCAATGTCCTAAAAGCCAATTTTGAGAAAGACTGAGAAAGGCATTTTAAAACCTTTTTAGATCATCAGCAACTATTAAATATTACATGCCAGAAAATAGGGCAAAATATCTTTTATATTACTTTATCAGAGAGAACAATGATTCATAGCCCGTTCAACAAAATATGGCACGAGTTTATGAAAGCTCAGATAAAATCGGCTATCACAGGACAGTAATAGAGCCCCTCAGAACAACAACAACTAACTTTTTAGGGCTTTTGTTGTAGTTGTCAATAAAGAAATGTTTATTTTTCCATGTACTGCTTTTGTTTATAGTATGATAGACAACTTTAAAGGCAAGAATAGAGTGTTGACAAAGCTAAGTGGTTTGCATAAAGTCATAAGTCTTGCCTAATTTTGGACGGGTTTGTTCATATCAGGGTGGTTTTACATTAGAGACAGAGAGATCTGATTGCAATTTTGTCAAGGTTGGGTTTATTTTATAAGCGTGAATATAAATATATAACATATTTGGGCACCATGTCTGAATCCATTTGTGGTGGTCTGTGGCACAATTCAAATTTACTTGATTCAAAGCCCAGGATATGTGAACGCAGTTGTGTTCAAGTGTGGGGTACTCATCAGTGTCTGATGTGCAGATTTGTTGTAAAGGCAACAAAGTCTTGAAGTCCTCTGTCTTTGCATCACTGACCTTTTTCCTCCTCTGAGCTGCATGAGAAATATTACAAACACCCATAGTAACAGCATAGTAGGTAGTCAAGGAACATAACAGAGTGGTCTTCTCTTTCCTTCTTTTGTGTCTGAGCATAGAATGATATTACTAATATAAAAGCAGGCTAATGGGAAAGAGGGGACAGAGGAGCCACCAAGGGCAAAGTGCACAACAATCAAGCCTTATTTAAAAACGCCCCTCTTGTAAGCTACTCTGTTTTATACCTGAAAATAAAAACATCCTGTTGGAGGTTTTTCTATGAGGCATGTTAACACAGTGGCATCCTTTTGTTCACCTATAAACTATTTACAAGTTGTATAGTTAATCAATCAATACCCAAGTGAAAAATGCTGCTTTACATATGTAAAATGAGATTGTGTTTATTTTGGCCATCAATAGCACACATACGTCACTGTCATTAACCTCTGCTGAAGAGAATTTCAGCTTCTGGTTTTATGGATGTAAAATATACTAACTTGTTGAGATTAATAGCGGGGGAGAGAGAGGGAGAGAGAGAGAGAGAGAGAGAGAGGGGGAGAGAGAGAAAGAAGAGCACATGTTGAAGGGTGAGCCACACATTAAATGAGAGAGAGCGAAAGAGACACAAAGCAGCCTGCTTCACTGACTTTGTATGAGCTAAAACATAGAAAGAAAGGGGACCAGTCTGTATGAAAACATGAAATAATATTAACTGTCTTTCCTATAGTGTTGTTTGCGTCAAAGGTTACATATTTTCCTCCTTTTCAACAAGTTGACATTGGGCCCAGATGTCCTTGGAGTTATTTTTTTCAAGATTGTAGCAAAAAAAAAAAAAAAACACTCAGATTTTGTTATGCGTACAAACCCCTCAGTTTCAGCCCTGCCCAAAGCAGGCTAGAGGATGTCCTCAAAAGACGTGTCTTACAATGCCCCTCTAAAGAAGTACATTTGGCTTTGGCTCTTCAGCACTGTGCTGAGATATTTACTGTGGCTATATAAAGATGTCCACTTGTGTTCAGTCTACTTGAGCCTGCTGTGGACTGAACAAACACCTGGCCTAGGGGGTGATACCCTTTTGGGGAGGTGGCATATCCCCTGATGACATCAGTGGGAGGATTAATGTCAAATGGACATTAATCAAACAACAAACATTAACTGAAAAATGCAGAAGAGGGAGCAAAGAGATTTGTGGGTTTTAGGCAGGTCATGGGCATATTTTTATATGAAATGAGTTTTTATAACTGAATGTGACTCTCTCAGCAGAGGCTGTTTTAGTCACTTTGGATCAGATTAATGGAAGATCTCTGATTATAAACCTGACTTTGAACTGTTTGGCTTTCTCTTGTGTAAAAGTTGAATCCCTGTCCTTCGCATGTAGCACTATCTGTCCCCGTGGACCCATCTGCTGCTCTGAAACACAACTTCTGTGCAAGCAAGTTTTACAAGCCCTGGCAGCATCACCCTTTTGTGATTGGTTGCGGCTTAGATTATGCCAAAATTACTTTTTTTTTTATTAAACAGGAGAATATATTGCAGGTGTTAAATAGCTTTCAGATAGCAATATTATTATTTGAAGCAGGCAATAAGTAAGAAAATTCTGTTTTCTCTTTTAGTCATTTAGTGTGAGTCAGTTGTACAAGTTGGTGGGCCATGGCCCATAAAGCCCACCCATAGCATTTTGTCTGATCATGAGACACATGGTAACATTTTCTAAAATACTCAGAGGATGACAGTTTTTTCCTAGTTTAACGTACTGACTGAATCTAACTTTGGCTGTGGCAATTTTAATTTTGCAAATACAACTTTGGTAAACAAGTGTCATTCCCACCTAATCACCAGTTTTAGTTTCTCAGAGTAAACATTTGTGTTTTTTCTGTCATGGTGCAATAAGTTTACTATCAGGACTGGAGGGATCCTGAAGACAAACAAACACACTTGAAGTGTTGCAGAGTAGCAAAGAGACTTTGGCTGCCCATGGTTGGTTTCTTCCATTTCTTTGTTGCAGCTCTTTAATTTCTTTGTAGCCACCTGTGTGTCCAATATGGTGCTCATCCCTCCTAATCGATGGCCCCTTATTGGGTTTCTGCGTTTGGTCAAATATCTCATCGCTTTCAGGCCCCTCAGGCAACAGGATCCAAACTAATAAGAAATCTCCTCAGTCTCTCGGGCTAGTGTACAGATGAAAAAAATGATTAGTGCAGAGACAATATGTATCAGTGACTGAAACCTGATTTTCAACAAGTTGGCTCAGTCAAAACTAAAGCTTCCTACCAAAAAGTTTGTGTGTTTTCTGATTTTGGTCTTTTCTCTCTGGTTGGTCCCTGACAGAATGAACAACTTTTCACACGGAAAACGATCTTGAGTCATGAATAATCAAAAGCACTGATTTTAATTGCTGTAGTTTGTGTGCAAAATACTTCATAAAGATGTCTCTGTGTGCAGCTAGGTTGATTGTGTCTAATACTTGACATGATATTTTCTCAGCACCATGCCAGAGCCAGAGGTATTTTGGTTTTGGTCTTCTGTCCATACATCACTTCATATGTACTGGCTCATTCCTCTGAACATTGTATCTCCATAAGTCAATAAGGAATTTCTTAAAGCCATACATAAATTTTTGCTCAGATTCAAGGATGATGTGGTTAGATTTTGGAGGTCAAATGTCAATGTCTTCGGGTTCTATGTTCACCCCTCCTTCTGAATGTTGTATCACAAGAATGCTTAAAGGGATTTTCAGTACATGTAACTACTGTTTTTTACTTTGTTTGGTTTTTGTTATGAAGTTATCTCAGACAGTTGTTTTTTTAATTCATATTCAATAAATGCATCAGCTGATGCTTTTTAATCAAATTTATCCCATCTGAATGAAGTATGAAGTAACTTCTTTAACATACAGTATATGTAAAGTAGACTAGGTCATGTATGCAGCTGTAGGTATAAATAATTGTGTTCAAGCACTGATTGTCCAGCTGTCTTTTAACAACAATAGTGATTAGTTCACCTCTCAAGGTAAACAACTAAAAAACTTATGTTTGTCTTTGCATGATGAACATATGGAGTGTTGTGAGAAAGGTTTTAGTTTTTCTGAAACTATCCTACAGTAAATAATAGACCACTCTGGTTGCATATGTTTGCTTTTGTTACATTCTTTACATCCTCCTGCTCACCTAAAAACATAGTTGCTGAAAGGCCTAAGCTGAAATTCTATGAAATAAATAATTGTTTAAATTACATAAACATCAAATAAATTATAATAATTTGTGAGACTGTAAAGATTATTTTGCCATTTAGCGACAATGTGCAAACACTGAAATCAAAAGCATATATTAACAGTTTCTTTATCCACTCATAATGTTACATTTAACAAGGACATTAAAGTATCTTGAAGATCAAACATATCTTGTATCTTTTGTGCTATTTTGAAGCTTTAAAAAAGTAATTCATGAGGTTAGGTCCAGTAAATACAAGCATTCATCTGTGTCCAAAGTATAAGGTTGTCAAATTAGCTGCAAAAATCTTCCATTTATTTAGTTTGGTGGCAGTTGTTTCCTCTTGTGAGTCTAGCAGACTGTGGCTGGTTGGTGCTGCTGGTGGAAAGAAATGCCGGCTGTGCCATGGACCAAAGTAGTGCCACCCCAAATCAGCTTGGTAGTGAAAAAAGTAAGTTGTTGTGATTGTTCTGCATATGACACCCGATGTATTTTTTGTGGCTTGTTTCCACCCCAAATTCTCAAAATTATCGTATATGCATTATCATGAGTCAGTGGCACCATCCGCAGCTATGTCCTAGTTTCCTTGCCATCTATTTCTGTACAAAGGGAGAGCTCATCTTTGTTACTGTCACTTATGTTCAGACTTTTGCCATGTAACTCATAACCCCACTTCAAAAATCCTGAACTATCCCTTTATCATAAATTTTAACTCTGACAATGCAAATAGCCAATCACAGTTCAGGATTCTGGCTTGGCATTTTTGGTGGTACCTTGACTACCCATTAAGATAAAATAGAACCAATTTCTGTAAAACTGGTGCTTATTTACAAATAATATCACCATGATCGGCCACATTTTCTCACTCTGGTAGTTTTGAAGCAGTTCCTGAGTCAAAACAAATGAAAAAACCTTTAACCCATGCATGAGCTCTGTTCAACTTGCAAATTTATCTACAAATTGCAGTGAATAATCAGGTGTGAATTTTGGAACCAAGGCCACCTTGGTGGAGGTAATTAGAGGAATTTATTCCTTCTAGTCACAGAAAGCTGTTCCTATGAATTTACCAAAGCCCCACTGACTGCAAACAAACTTCAGCATCCAAATCTTCTCTTTATATTTAGTCTGTGTCATTATCATGCAGTCTTTGTAAACTGTAAACTTAAACATTAACAACTAGTGAATCAGAAATCATTAAGTCTGTTTTAATGAGTTTTTTTTTTCGTATTTTGAGATAGAAGAGTTATTGCAGTCACGGTCTTTTGGAGGTTATTGAAAATGTTCCTTTTAGTTTATGTTTAGATGTGTTTTTGTTTGTGTTCCACTATCAACTACCTCCTTAGCTTCTGATCATAGAGGTTCCCCTGATAATGCCAGACAAAGTTGTTACAAAAAATGTTGTCATGTTTAGGGATGGGAATTGTATAATCATGTATTTAAATGCACTTCAAGTGCAACCCCCCCCCCCCCCCCCCCCCCCCCCCCCGCTTCCCCTAAAGCAAGCCTGTAATGCAATACAGAACTTATGTCTGGGCATGAGATTTACTGAAAGCTGTAGCTATAACCGAAAGTGTGTTATGTTTCTCTCCTCAGTTGTGCTCCCGAAAACATATAACTCCCTGGTCCACCTGTTCAAAATAAAAAGCACCCAAGCATAAACACCATTAAGGACTTTAACTGTGAAAACTTATTAGAAATCTCATGCTTTTCATTGACAGAGCTGAAGTGGCTGAAGTTAGTAGTGAGTGCACAGAGCTGCGATGTTTTCACCAGCTTCTTTGTCCATGATCAGAGCCTCAGCTTGCTTCTGTAGGCCAATTCACATTGCCTTTTCAAGGTTCTTATACGCCCCTGTGATGCTTTGCTTCCACTCTGGGAGATGCCTAGGAGACTGAATGGGGGAACAAGTTCATCCCCTCCTTGCTCCATCTACAGAGGTAGTGCAGAGGCATAATATTCGAGGGAGAGTTGGGGGGGCACATGGACTCAGCGGTGAATGCAAGTGAATGTCTCTGCTTTTGTTTGTATGTGGGGACGTGCCGTGTCGCGCACATTCAAGTCGTATTGCATTGTGAATTGACACAGATGTTATTTCCTCACAGAATTCATGTCTAAAGGTCAAACAAACAACTCCTACATTTAAAAACATCTTTAAAAAGTTGCTAGAGGTGTTAAAATAGAAATGTTAATCACTGCAGGTCTGCAGCAAGGCAAATCACATCACTTTTTTTCCAGGGGCATAGCATATGATGAAACCCAACACAGACAATCAGGGACACTCGGGTATGCTTATTTAATGCCACTAATATTTACAGGCATCAAACTTGAAGAAGACAAAAGAAATGCTCATCTGATAGCTGTGTGGTAATATACTTTTATGGTGTTACATACAGGGTGGTCTCTGTGCTGTAGACTTAATACAGTTAGTCCACCTTGCTCAGCTCTTCAAGCATATGAGGAAAATACTCCACAGACAAGACTATCCCACTTACCCACCTTCTCTTCCCTGCATGAGCACAACAACCCAACACTTGTCTTTACACCGTGTCATGTCTCAAAAAACCTCTTTATGGCAGAAAAAAATAGAGTTAATGGAACTGATACCAGTTTGCTGCCCAGCACTAGCCCAACTCTCCTTGGATATCAGAGTCAAAATATCTGTCAATCACCGGCATGTTGTGTAAGCTGTTTGTATCTGTTTGTGTGAAGCTCTGAGCATTTTCTAGCTCCTCTCTCATCATGTGTACCAACAGGTTCACAGTGTAATGTCCCAAGGAGTTTGGGAGTTTCGGCCACATGAAGGGCCTTAGATGCCCCTTCTGCTTTTCCCCCTGGCTCAGGATAAACTGAGATCTCTGGAGGCCTTCCCTGAATCACATAAACAAGAACATGTTTTGAAAAGCTGCCATTTACACCACACTATATATATCTTTCCTATGAGCCATCACTCTAATGGATGTTCCCTAAGAAACCTCAGTGAAAGCAGCATACAGCATGTCATCTTCCTCTGTCTATCTTCCTCTGGCCATTAACCAGCATCCTTGATCATTTTAATAGTCCCTCCATACTGCCTCGCTAAGGCTCCACGGTGATTGGACAAACACTAGCGTCCCCAGTGACACCAGAGGAATACATTGAGGGGCTATTGTGGTTTTCCATGGCCTCGCTCTGTGTTGTTTACCGGGTTTGCTTGATTGCCCTCTGTCCAAATCAGAGGGTACAGGCAGGCAGGGCAGGGGTCTACAGGGACACGCTGTGTTGTGGACTGTCCCAACGTGCTAAGAATATTCACTCAACCCATGGCTCTGAGGGGGAACCCATCCATAGCTCAGTAAACACACACAAACACACCAATAGCAGAAGTCATACATTTGTGCACCAGGGACCCTATGGCTGTGCATAAATGTTGGGGTGTGTGTTTGAGCGTGTGTGTGTGTGGTAGGAAGCCATGTCTGTCTCCACGTCACAGATAATTACCCCCTGTGTGACTTTGCCTTTCTCAGTGGGAAAACATAGCAGACCCTCCTCACTGACAGTGGCAAATATAGCTCCAACATCACAACTATTTGAAATGAAACACAGGCTGGATAAGGGCTAATCTTGAATGTATACATATATATTTTCAATACATATGTTGAAAATATGCAACGCAAACAACTTAATTACTGTAGTCAAGTGTATATACATGTGGTCTGATCTTACTCCAAAAATTGTGAAAGTTGCTCACTCAAAGTACTGGAGAACTTTCATTTCAAAATAGTCAAGTTTGAGTGAGGTAAAGAATATACAAGGCTACATTTTGCTACATTAAGTATATCCAAACACATTAAACCTGTCACTTTTCCCAAAATCAAATTTGATTTGTTTTCAAGCATACATGTTAGATATTTGAATACCCTGCACAGCCATGAAGAATTTCCATCAGATAATTTACTATTCTCCTTTCCCAAGTTTACATCAATGGGCTGTATGTCTTTGCATATGAATCTCACAGTCTTGTCTGTGATGGCCTATATCCACGCCTGTGGTAGGGACCTGCCGAGTAAGACATGGTCCTCAATCAGTTGAAACTGTCCTTTTCAGGGATGGTAATCAAGAACTGATTCAAGTTGAGACCTTGCACCAGCTAGTTCCAGGGACTGATATATCTTGCTTTGAATGTTAACAATTTCTTTCACTTAGTTCTGCATAACTAAGAAAACACTAATGTCACACTTTGAGAGGAATTCAGCAAAACAACAAGGAGTTGAGGAGGTAATCATGGAGGATAGAGGACAGAAGAGGTCCAACATATGGCTAAGTTAAACAATAACTCACTCAGAGTGCAGTGTCTGAGGCTGTGTGATTTCAGGCACCAACAACATAACACAACATGTGTTTGATGTTGTTGGCATAGAAAACCTGCAGGCTGTTTTAAACAGAGAACCCACCAGAATTAATAAGGGGAAATGACAAAGAATTTGATTGATGAAAACTGATAAAGGCGCTGGAATCAGTGTGTGCAACGATGTATAGTCTTACTTCTGTGTTGGTTCTGTCTTCACAGAGGCAGAGCTGATCAAAATCACTGTGGCTTATGTATTTACTATTAACATTAATCTCATACAACTTCACTTCAGAAATACTGAACTATCCCTTTATGCAAAGCACTCAAGTAAATTTACTTTGTTACTGTCCATCACTGCGTATTTTCCTCTAGTCATGCCTTTCCATTAATTTATTTATTAATTACCTTCCTCCATCATCTCAGAAAATTAAGCTTTGGGTCACTTAGCTCATTGCCAGTGCTAGCCATTTCCACACCTTTCTCCTGTAATCTTTACTCACCTCTGATTTGTATCTGCTAATCCCTCACTAAGAACTCATAATTAAGCTAATTAGACGCTCTATCTTGGTACAATTCGCCCCCATCGGTGAGATAGTGGGAATTTTCCAAGAGCAAGGTTACATCTCTGAGCAAAAATTCAATAAATGCTAAAAGCCGACTCAGTCATTCAAGCTTTAAATACTTTTAGTAGAAGGAATTTACAAATTGTGGTTGTGGTTTCAGAGCAGGTCTAGTCTTCAAGGACACCTTGGCTAACCTTGCTTACCAGGAGGACAACATTAACATGTCTTAACGGAAATGAGCAGAGTTAGCTTACATGCTATTTGTCTTACAAGAACTGGAAAAAAGAGAGAAGGTTAAAGGCAGCTGGAGGACATGATCTTATCTTTTTTTTTTGTTACTGTGGTTTATGAAGCTTTACAAACAGAGAAAATTAGTTTATGATAAAAGAATGGTCAAAATTCCTGTCTGTCTTTATTTATATCAATAAACATCAACCCCCCTCTCACCCTTTCACCAAGACTGAATTCATTTGCCTCCTTTAGAGAAAAGCCAGGGCAAAGGGCTAAAAGTTATTGTGCTATTGTTTGTCAGTCTTTCAGTCCATCTGTCCATTCCTGTAAACCCAATATCACAAGATAACTTCAAAGAATTTTTTTTTCAGTCTTTGAACAAAAGATACACTCTAACTCAAGGATATAGAGGTCATGGGGCAAAGGTCAAGTTCATGGGGGTCTAAGGTTCATCTTTTGCTTGTAAATGCAAAAAAACTTGAAATATTTTCTTTAAACTTTGCAAACTTAACCTCCGTAATTCAAGAATGAACTTATTTGACTTTGGAGGCCAAAGGTCAAGGTCACTGGGCTTTAAGATCATTCCTTGCTTGTAAATGTGATTACTCAAGAATGCCAAGCATTTTTAATCCACTACCCTACAGTTTTCCACTCTGGTTTAAGAATGAACTGACTGAATTTAGCAGGTCAAAGGTCAAGGTAATTTGTTCTCCTATTGATCCCTTGCTTTCAAAACTCATCTCTTAAAATATCTTTTTTTTTACTTTACATTAATGCCCCTCTGGAGGATAAATATGATACTTTTTGGTAGTACTAGGTTCAAGGTCACTGTAACTTCAAATCTTTTGAGTACATAATTATACGAATGCGTAGAGGGGATTTTTCTTTTATTTGACACATACCCACAATTGGACTTGAGTTAGTTTTTGAAGGACAAAGGTCACTGCTGTCTCATAGTGTCACACAAAAACCCAGCCCCTCATGTTTGCCACCACTTTACTATAAACCATGAAGGCATGTAACTGCTAAGAGGTAGATCTTAACGTGTCTGTGGTAGCAGCCGTAATGACTTGAGAGACAGAAAAAAACCATCAATAACATAAGAAGCTTGCTGGCTTTCACTTGATGGAAGAAAGCTGAAGCAGCTCAGCTGGTCATCCAGACTACTGAGTGTTTTAAAGGCACAGATGTCTTAAATGGAAAGTTAACAAAGCTGAATTAGGGAGGTGCCCAGGACACAGGAACTTATTTTAAATTTGTGAACTTCAAGAGTGACATAAGTCACTGGTTTGTGGACCTTGTTTTGAAGTCTTGAGTTCACCATTATGTCTGTCACCACCTTCATTTTTCTATTCCTCAGGTGACAGAGGATGAACCACTGACTGTAAATATCGGGAGGGTAGTATCATTTACATCTCCCACTGGTGTTTAGACTTAGACAGACTTTTTTTGTCATTCAGTATGCAGCAGGTGTATACAGAACACCAGTATATTTCGTTGCATAGGCTACAGTTTACAGATTTCAAGTACACTATGAATAAAAGTAGATGATAAAGTGCAAGTTGTATAAAAAATAGAATAGAATAGAAATTGTGCAAGGTGCAAAGGAGGTATAAAAAATATTAATCTCTGTGTATTAAATATGAAATATGAAATATCAGATATGTACAAATAAGGGAGAAAGGAGATTTGAGTCCAGTAACAGTCAGTATATAGCAGTGAGATTTAGGAGTTCAGAAGTCTGATAGCTTGGGGAACAAAGCTGTTGTAGAACCTGGTGGTCCTACACCAAATGCTGCAGAACCTCTTCCCAGAAGCCAGCAGGTTAAACAGTCCATGATGGGGGTGAAAGGAGTCACTGCGGATCTTCCTGGCCCGAGAAACACAGTTTGAAGCGCTCCTTGAAGCCCGGAAGTTTTTATGTTGGAAATCATGCTCTTAAACCTTTTCTTGGTCAGCCTAGCAACAGGCAAAATGTGTAGCTCAGGCTAAAGTCAAGCCTCAAAACATGCAGGACCAATGCAATGTTCAAGCACACATTTTCTGAAAGGTGGAGCAAGCAACAGAGGAACAGGGAGCTTCTCCATTTTCTCAGTGCTTCTGCATGTCCATAGACACATTTGTATCTGTGTACAAACCATGAAAACTGTATATTAAAGGGTGCCAGTGGGTGAAGTAGGTCGTATTCATGCACTACCATATATTGAGCATACTGAGTTGTGTTGCCCTGCTCTCTTCCCCTCTGTTAGAGTCCATCCACCATCCCTCCACTTTCAATAAAGGCAAATAAGCCTTATAAGACCTTTAAAAAACAAACAAAGATAATATGAGACCTTTGACATAAGACTAGATGCACAAACAACATTGGAAACTATTATGTAGCTGGATTTGAAATGATTCAAGTGGCAACATCCCTACTTTGAACCAAAATTGTCATTTGAGGGACGAACAGACACATTTTTTGTTACCTACATTTGTCAGTTGTAGAGGTTTCTCCTTGGAAAAAATGTAGACATTGCCAGTATATCACTGTGTGTGCGTTATACAAAGCTACGTCCTACTCCAGTTAGTGGCACAGAAGTAAACAACACACAACAGAGGCCCTGAAATATTAGTCAACTCCTACCATGGGAAATGCCCACTCAGAGCCCTCCTAACTGAAACACTGTTTCCACAAATATGTTCAAAACTGTTTTGATTTCTGAGTGAAATAAGATTTGACTATCACAGAAAGATGTAGGGAGAATTCAATCTGACTGTGTGTTTGTGCGTGTAAAAGTTTTGACCCTGTCTCAGAAGGCTGCGGTGACTTGATGTTGTTTAGACTCATCTCTCTGCCTTCTTCCCCCCGGAGACCTGTCTGTGTAGTGATCCCAGCATCCTGTTCACTGCTCTGCTGCATCCATATCGCACTAATGATCATGGGAGTAGACAGCTGCTTAATGCAGTAGTGTCATCAGGGCTGCTTTCTGATAGCGGCTCCATTGCACTTGACGGGACTCAAATGCATCTACTGCACACGAGGCCCTCACATTTAGCAGATTTACTACTGTGCTTTGGATCACCTCAGTAAAGGTATATTACATGTGTACCATATCACAGTTTTAGTGCATGATTACCAGACTCATTTCATTTGAAGTGTATGATTACAGACAGGGTTCTTATCTTGTTCACTGCTCATGAATGTGTCAAATCTCAAAGTGTAGCTCTCAATCAAGTTGTGAATATGTCATGAACAATTATTAGACCGAGAATCAGGAAGGGACCTTACTGTTTAAGTTTCCATAAACAAAAATATGATTTTTTTGGCCCAAGGCTATGCTGCAGATTGTCTTTTCCACTGCCAGCTCCACACAAACTTTGATGACAACCAGGTGGCCTATCATCAGTGTTGAAGTATTGCATCCTAAAAGTACTGTGATAGTGCTTACATTAGGGGTTGTATGACTTTAAATTTCAAAGTTGACTTTTAGTGTGCTAAAAGTTGACTTAACTTTGACTTGTAAAATAATAAAACCAAAGAACAAGTAACTAAATGTATTTGCAAACACAATGGACAAGCTGCAGGCAGCAGACATGTTAAACACAATTTTTAAACATGAAGTACAAACAGAAATAGGATCTAACTTAGGCCAGGGATACACTCTGGTATGAGTGAAATTCTGACCCAGTTTTGGAGTCATGTGATTGAATTTTAAGCCATTTACTCACATGTTAAATGAAAAACAAGGGCATCAACATGAGCTAGATAAAGGCTGTATCTTATTAGTGGGACAGTACTGGACCAATTTGTTCTCACCTGCTGTCCTCTCTAAGAAGTCCATTTAGTAATACCTAATAATGTGACATGTGACTGGTCCACTTTAAAAAGATCATATTTTGCCTTAAAGCAACATCTTAAAATAACTGTTTTTAAGTCTGTATGATAGTTTGGGGTCTATAAACAGAGTGAATGGTGTCTATCCCTCTCCCTTTGTGCAGCCCAGAGATGTGTACTGGCACTATGTAATTCTTGGCAGTGATCTGTGGTCATCTCATGAGAAGTGCATACTGCTTTATGGCATGAACGTGATTTCAGCTTTAGGAAGACAAATAGCCAACATGAATGGCAGTTTGCCTGTGCTTGTGCCTAGTTTCATGAAAGCTGAGGCTATGACATGAAAGAGGATTGTGACGGATCAGGATTGGGAAAGAAAAAGGAAGGACAACCCAACAAGGAGCTGGACCATGGTAAAGATTAGACCAGCTTTTACACGTTGGCAAGAATTTAGGGAAAAAATGGTTGCAAGTCAGACGCTGACCTGGTCATGCTGCTGTCGGAGGGTGAGTAAAGAAGAGTTTTTGTCAGTTCATTTGGACTGTTTTATTCTGTCATTGTGCTTTCCATCAAAAAAAAAATTCAGCCCCACTCAACAGCGATATGGCGTCAACACTCACACACAGCCCAACACTAGTTACACTGTACATGTGTGTTAGCCACACATACTAATGTTTTGAGTTAGAATCTACTAGATTTAGTATCTAATAATATTATTATGATTAGTATTGCAGTGATGCAGACTATTGTGCCGTTCAGACTTTCATCCGCATGCACAGATTCTGTGAGCGCCATACTGCCTTGTCTTTTGAACTCATAGCCCCATAAGCCAGGCCAAGTCTGTGATTGATCTCAGCCTCACAGTTAGCAGATTGATGAATTGCACTGCCAAGGTAAGTGAACTGCCCCACAATTTCTATGTTCTCACCACCCATGGGCACAGACTGGATGGCAGCATCCAAGGTATCCCCAAATGCCTGGATCTTCGTTTTAACCCAGGAGACCTGCAGTCCCAGTGGTTCAGCTTCCTCACTCAGCAATTCAAGAGCCCCTACCAGGATATCTACAGTCTCCGCAAGGATCACAGCATCATCAGCAAAGTCCAGATCAGTGATCTTCACTTTGCTGGATGGCACTCCACAGTTTTCTGTACCTGTTACCCGCCCCATAATCCAGTCCATCCAAGCACTGATAAGTGTAGAGGCCAAAACACACCCCTGCCTCACCTCAGAATCAACTGGGAAGGAGTCAGAGATGGAGCCACCACACTTCACAGCGCTTTCTGTACCTGAATATAGAGCAGAAATCAGCTGTGGGAGCGCACGTGGGAACCCATGGAGCTCCAGAACCCTCCAAAGGACGTCCCGACTCACTGAGTCAAACGCCTTGTGGCGTATAGTCAGTATAGGCTGCAAGTAGCCCTCTATTGAATTCCCGGCAGCGCTCAGTAAGGAGCGAAATGCCAGGATGCGGTCTACAGTAGACCTCTTGGATGTAAAACCTGACAGCTCAGTTTGCTGGAGCAGAATTAGCTGATTGCAGATCCTGTTCAAAAGAACCAGTGCTTTTGATGCTTGAAAAGTAATATATTAGAAAAGGAACATGATCATACTGTACCTTATCAGTCCATGTGGTTTATTTGTTTCTCAGGACGTCTTGTTGGCTTGCTTACCCTCTTTCTGTATGTCAACAAATGCACGTTTGTGTGAGGTGCTCGGGTTTATGACAGTGCAGCTACACATGGGCAACTATAGGGGCCACTAGAGAGTAGAAAAACTGGGATCTTACATACTGCTCCTGTAAAGCGGGTTTGTGTGCTTAATTTTTTCATGACTGCTAGAGCATCTTAAAAAAAGCCTCCAGTTCTCAGTCTGCTTGAGAGGCTCCATTGAAACTCCTTCCACTCTCAGGCCCCCTTCCTGTATGGTTCTGGTCAGTTCTAACTGGTTGACCCATCTACTCTGTGATGTACTGTATGTTCAGCGTGGTTCAACATCATGTTTTCAACAGCACTGCTTTCTTTCTACAATGTTTGCTCAGCATTGGACTTGCTGCGCTTAGCCAGTGGGCTTAAACTGTCAACAAAACTGGAAAATGGAAGGATGTCAAGGATGGAAGGATACTTGTAGGTCTATTCAGGGGTCACACTGCAGTACAGTAGATGATGATAAGTTAACAAGTCTATGCAACCCTCTGCTAGGATTACTTTTTGTGAGGTAATGCAGTGATAGTTTTATTGTTGAAATAACCTATTTTAGTTTCTTTTAAAACAAAGTAATCTGTTTCTGAAAAATAATCTGTCCCTTTTCACTAAATCTTTGTTGCCATGTAGTGCTGCTTCAGTGGAAGGTAAATACAGTTGTGTCAATGTGCATGCAGCTAGATAAGTCAGTGAGTAGTAAGACATGGGAGACACCATTTACATTGTGAAAACATAACTATTATTACAAAATTTTGGATAACAAGGACAAGAATTGCAAAAGACAAGTTGTGGATCCCATTTTGAATTGTTTTCAAAACTGCTGTGCATAATAATAAGCCTCCACTCAATTCATCATCTGATTGTGAGCATCTCAACGCAGAGATGAAATGGTTATTGCATCTGTTTTATGTTTGATTAGGCTGTAGAGTTACTCCTTATTTTTAAGTCAATTTCCAACAGTCTGTCCATGCTACCTACTCTGGGGCAAATTGCACCCTCTCAAGACAATCTCTTGGTTTCTACATCATGCACTTCAATCGGTTTGGTGCATGCTAAGAGCACCGCCTTCCTCTGCCCCACTCGAGTATGAGCCAGGTCGATGTACAGTGAAGCAAGTCCTTAGATGAACTTTTGGGAGCAAAAAAGTACTCTAATGCTCTTCTTCCTTCTCTAAATGACACAATAACATGTCTTGTAACTTTGCAAGACAGCAATCTTGTTCCTTTTTACGAAACACTGTCCAACATGCAGTAGTCGGGTACTTTTTTAGCCAGAAGTGCTCACCTGACCCCAGAGCGTGTGTAGTTATCCAATCGTGGACTCTTTCTGTCTGTCTTTCTTCCACTCTGCTGGAGCGCTCCTGTCCGGTGCAGCTAAAATAACAGCAGAGCAGTTGAAATAATATCAGAGAAAACAAGTTTCATAAGAGTTTACAAAGGAAGGTACAACCGCTCAAGGTGAACATGTGGGATCTTTACATGTTTCTCTTTTCCCACTCTAGTATGTGTGTTTCTCAAATATTTCCCATCAAGGACCACTTCACATGAATCACAATCATACATTTTAACCCCTGGTTGTATTGTGCCTGTTTCTCACTCCTGTCTCTTGAAAAGATGTCTTAGAGGTGGGATTTACAAACACATGTCACGGGAGCATATTGGTCACTGCAACGGAAACATGGTTTACTGCCTGTCTAGATTATTTACTTACTGAACCAACCAAAAGCAGCAGCTTCATGAGAGGAACTGACACAATCAATACAACACCTATTAGTTCAATTTGTCAAAGCATCTGAGGAATTTGGTCAAGCACTTTCAGCATCTTGAAGAACGTGCAAAAGCTGCTTTTTGCTGAAAGCCACTGACTATAAAAAGGAAAAATATCAGTCACATTAGTTTTATTTTCCCAATTTTAATAAAATTCTGCCATTTTTCACAACAGACAATGACCTTGCAGCCAAATTATCAAGTGATTTGCATCATGAGATTGGGCTCACCATATCCTCAAAAATCCCTTGGAACCATATTATACACCTCACAGGAAGTCAACCATTTTAGATTTGTCTATTAAACACAGTGTAAAATTATCAATTTTATGGCGCTGTGATTAGGTCATCGAAGTGGGTGAATCTGAACTATGTGAAATATAATTTCCTGGTAGAAGACAATTGGTACAACAATCTGTTATTCAGCTCGAGGAAAAGATGAGAATCAGGCTGCTTTGATGTCTTACAATCATTCAGTGTCTTCCTCTGACTCAAACATACAGCTTCCATACTGCCGGAAACTGTACTTGCATGAAAGGGGCACCTCTGCGCATACAGTATCTTATTGCCAAATTTTAAACATTTTTTAGCCTTACCTACCAGTTAGAGTCAGGAAACTGCACTACACACTTTGGGCGGTGAAAATGACTTTTATGATGTGTTTTTACTTCCGAGCTGTTTAACAGTTTTGTATGATAAAAACATCACCTCAGCAGGCCATACCGTGACTCTGCCACCGTCTCCGCATGCAACACACACAAAGTGTGACAGGGCCACTCAGTGCTGCCTGAATTTCTAGTCTGTAGTGTTCTTGACTGGCAATGACCAAAACTGTGTTTGATGCAGAAGAAAAGGTGATTGGTGAATTCACAATTCCTAACTTTGAGAAAAAAATCTAACAGTCCCTGTCTTTAGTTCAATAACTGGCTCTGACTTTTGCTTCATATTTATTTCTCTACTGTCAGCACAGTCAGATGTGTGTATTACACAAATGGGTTGTTCAATATTTGATGACTTATTTAACAAATCTGTTTTACAAATAATAAGAAAAGATTTGAACAGTTATGTCTGATATGGTCTAGGTTACTTCTATCAAAATGTACAGTCTATAATTATGACCAAAGATGCTAATAGCATTGGTTTTAAACTTTTCTTGCTCATGGCACACCCAAAAAATACTCTAAAATCACAAGGCAGTCAATCTAAATACACCTGGGTGATAGTCATTTTTAGTGGTCATTTCTATCTTATGCTCCAGGAAATGTTTAACATTAACTGCATTGCCTGAAAAACGGTAAACTACTTATTAGGAATAACAAAAACATTTAATCTGTTAATTGCAAAACCTCTAAAGTTTCCTTTGTTCTTTTCTAAGTAAAAGAGGTCGTGGCTGCATATAAAAATTAGCTGACATAAACCTATTGATAGGTTGAATTAAAAAAAGTCATTAGTTGAGTAGTTGTAGTTATAATTTTTTGCTGTCCAAATTCTCAAGGCATACTTGGGCTTATTTGAGGCACACTAGTGTGACTTACTGCACCATTTGAGAACCACTAATGATAGGAACAACCAACAAATGTAAAACCCACATATGTGGAAAAAGTCTGCAGAGCTTCATGATATTATACAAATCAATACATTTACCATAACCTGAATATCAGATGCCTTTTTCAAAAATGTAATGGTCATCACATTTGCAGGGATTTTATTTTGTTCAAAGAAACTTTAAAGTCTGAAAATGTTAAATGATATCCAGTTTGAGATATAACCTTTGTTGTCATTGTTGTTTGTTTGTTTCAAACATGTTGATAGTTTTTAACCAGCCCATCAAACAATATTGTGGGAATAGGCATAGAAGGTCAAAACATGTAAAAGCACTGCTGTACAGTAAGTCATAAACAACATGCAGAAGTGCAATGAAGGCTTTGCATTAACAAGCCATTCTTTATATTTTTATCAAAGATGGTTGCTGAAAACAAATGAAATCAATATCAGTTGTGTTTTTGCAACAATTTCTTAATCAATGCCATCCACTAAATTCTGAATACCTTGCTAATCAAGGAGGTCGTCCTTTTACCAGAGGCATTCAGCAGGAATGACAACAAAGAGGTCAAAACTGTGATCATGGCAGACAGTGTGAGTGGTAAAAAGTGTCCCTTAAAATTACACAGTACTGTGCCAACTGCACAACATCTAGTATCTGCGTGATTTCAAGCAAAGGTGGGAACACCAGAAACTTGCTGAGGCATTTGCCTTCATAGAACAGCATTAAATATCAATCAGGCTGTTTGTTTGACTTTGTTGATCATGAAAACTTGTGTAGGCCTGTTTTTCATTTCCACAGAGAAAATCAGAAGAAATTAATAAGCGAACTAATACAGGATTGGATCGATGGGGCATTGGTATCACAAAATCTTAATTTTCAACCCTTGGTGTCCTACAGATGTTTCAAATCCCGGCAAATGTCATGGCTGTTACATTTTGTGAGGATGTTGTACTGTTGAATGCAACCATTATTAAATTTTCAGGAAGCTGCAGATTTGTAATTACATTTGTAGTTTGTGGGCTGTCATCACATAGTGGGTCAAACACCCTGTAAATCAATAGCCGTGTAAACTCTCTAAATTCCAGCATAACTTAGATTAAGTTTCATTCACTGATGACCCTGACACACCATACATTTTACTTACATTCAGCGACACCATGTTGGTAAACATTTTGTCTGAGACTTTATCAACTCTATATATTATGTTTTGTTAATTTGGCGGGCCCACCTTTTATACCTTTTGGTGATTAATTTGACGTTGTTTTTTTTGTCCAATCTTTCCCTTGTTGAGAAGCATCTATCCCTCCATCCTTCTCTCTCTCCTTCTCTCCTCCTGTCCTCCCTTCTTTCAGTTCATATTTCAGTTTGCTCCCAGGAGCTCGCAGGTCTGTGCCAGACGGAAATTTGCTGAGGCTGCAAGAGCCCCCTCGGAGGCCACATGGAGGAGGGACAGGAGGGGAACAATCAGGCCCAGTCCTCCCTCTCCCATCTACTTTTTTCTCCCTTTCCCCGTTCTTTTTTTCTCTTCCTCACGTTTCTCCCCTCTCTCTCTCTCTCTCTCTTCCCCGTCTCTTTCTGTCTCCTCTGAATCCAGTCTGCCAGGCTACACAGGTCCTAAGGGTGACTTGCTCTTGGCTCGGGTCCCTCAGCACAGAGCCCTCTCCTCACCTCCTCCTCCCCTTATATTCTGCTCCTTCCTTACCCCACCTCCTCTCCCTGTGTGCTCTCCCAGGGGGGTAAGACGGTGAGGCCATCCAGTCCCGAGCTGTCCATCAGTGAGGGTGTTTACTTGCAGCGTGACAGGCCGACACATCTGGAGCGCATATTCACTAGTGTTCACACTCTTTCTCCCTCTCACTCCTTGCTGGCCCTTGATATATCCCGATGCTGCCATCAGGCGCATTCCTCACACTCGTTTCAGGGTCCTTTGTCGTCATAATGGCGAGCCCACCTCAAACTTTCGTAAACTCACAAAAAGGCGCACACTAACACACGAAACACGCACACACAGATTTGTTTTCAACCGTTTTCCCCTCTCTCTTTCACCCCTCCAGTGGTTTTTCAGTTGCATGACAGAAATTGGAGTTAACCACCAGCAGGGGTGGGCCAAAGGGGGTGAAGCAGAGCAGTGATGGAGATGAAGAGGGGGGCAAGAGTCAGCCACCCCATCTCCACCTCTCCTCCTCCATCTATATCCCTATTCGCTCTTTTTCCTCTTTTCAGTGAGTGCAAACTAATCACAGCAGTTCCCCGGCTCCTTTTTGGAAACCCATGACTACTGCTCTAATGAAGTGACACTCGTTCTTCATCCTGTGTGTCTCTCCAGCCTCCCTCACTCATCCCCCCCACCACCTCATCACCCTGCATCTCACCCACCCACCCACTCACCCAGTCTGTTTTCCCAACATTCCTGTGCTGGTGTGTGACTGTGATGGCTTGTCATCTCGCAGGAATGTCCTGCTCTCCCACCTCGTCCCCCCGATTTGGCGTGAAGCATTTGCTCCTGGTTTCCGACTCTGCATATGCACACACACACACACACACACACACACACACACTATTGAAATGCAAGCTTTAAAAAAAAAAAGTGTGTTCATGCAGATGGTGTCCATTGGGCTGCATACCTACACTTGGCGCACGGCCACAACAAGCACAGCCATTCTCAGATAGTCCCCAGCTTGTTTTTCAACTGTAGAAAGTGTGCACAAAGTTATTTTATCTTATGTTGCCTGTGGTAAAAAGAGCTGTTCTCTTTGTATGGTTAACCGGAGGAATTCTCTTGATTACACTGATTACTGAATACAGCCCGGCAGAGTGGTTTTTAAGCAAAAACACTTGTTTCACGCAGGTTTGGATATCTAGAAAGATGTATAAAAAAACACAATTTGCAGCTCATAAAGCAGGGTCATGCAGCCATTTGCAGAATTAATTTGGGAGAGGATTGCTGGCCTAATGGAACAAATGCTGTTATTAGCTGCTTGAACCCCTGATTTTATTGGGGGGGTGATTGGGGTGGGGATGGGGGGTGGTTTGAAAGCCGCCCCTAAAATGTGCAGAGGTTGCTTGTTCACGTATGTTCCTCATGCCGTCAGTTTTCCTTGTTGGACAAGGGTGTCCTCAGCAGGGAGGATACCAAACGCACCAAGATAGTGGATGACCAGACAGTCAGATACTAATGTGGGGCATAAACAAAACGAGTAATGAAAGAGGTTCATCATATATAGCTGCAGATTGCACCAGTAGCCATTAAGATTGTAACAAGACACTTCACCGATGACATGATATTGGGTACATGAGACCAAGATGAGATTTTAAGTGCTCAGAGAGCAAAAACTTTCACCAAGGTATTTTTTACATTGATAGCTGAGCATTTATCAAAAAAGTGGAAAATAACCTTTTCTCACGATCTTTAAGAAATTCCTGGATCTGCATCTGTGTTTGGATCATCACCTGAACGTGATCAATTCTTCATTGTGGCATGACCAAAATCCCTGAAAATGTCATCAAAATTCATAGAGAACTTTTTGATTTTTAGTGAAAATGTGGAAAACTGCCCTTTCTTCCAATGTTATAAAAAATATTTTAAAAAATTCTTCTGCATCCATCTTGCTCACACAGACAGACAGACAGACAGACAGACTCTGGTAAAAAAAAATAACCTCTAGAGTTGAGGTTATGACAGATAGAGTAGGCTTTTATTTGACTAAAGGTGCTTTAACACCTAAATTGTTTGGGAAAGTTCTTCTACAAACGTGGACATTCCCCCTTGGACTTTACTCATTTGAACAAAAACACACTGCTCAAACTCTGTTTTGGAGCAGATGTCCTTTTCAAGATCACCCAGAAGAGGTGGTCTTGGCTTGTTCCAATGGAACCCTGGAACGATTCGTTTAGAAAAAGGGAAATAGCTTGCATCTCACCTAACTTTGCAGCGTTGACTGTCTTTAATCAGACTGATCCACTTCCAGCTTTGAGCTGGAAAAACTGAGCTTGAGGGTTGAACAGGGGCAGAAAATTTCAAGTAAATTTCTGGTAACTTTTCATGGGAGATTTTCCAGACTAGAACCTTTTTCATTGAAAGTCTGAGAATTTATGGGAATTAACAGGAAATTGGGGGTATTTTAAACAAGCTGTATCATATCCAACATAAATACTGTACATACATTTTGTTTTGTCATAGGCAGACATCCATGTGAAATGACACAACTAAAATACAATATATTTCGGCAGATTTATTTGTAAATGAATATGAATATATATATATATATATATATATATATATATATATATATATATATATATATATATATATATATATATATATATATATATATATATATATATATATATATATATATATATCTGTGTGTGTGTGTGTGGGGGTGTAAAAAAAATCATTCCAACAGGATTCAACAAGAGTTTGGTTTGTTATGTGTGTCTTAAGTTTTTACCCGCAAAAGAAACAAAGTGCCACTTTAACCTCACAAGATAAGAACTCTCTCTGCTTTCTGTAAAGTTTACTGAGTATGTCCTGCTGAGCTCTAACATTGGCTCACCCCCACTTCTAAGTAAAATTTAAGCATGAGGATGGCAGAGACATTTATGGATAAAGTCTGGGGGAAAAAAAGTTAGCCCTCAGTGTTTACAGCATAAACAGTTAATTAAATTCCCAGGAAATTTGGAGAGGGACACATGATGACTTTCTCTTTGTCTAGGCTTGCCTGAACCCGACTGCCACATATGGGGAGGACTTATCTGAGGCCTAATGGCACACAAGAACATGCCACTCTCAATGACCCGAGGGAGCGCTCTCAATGAGGCTAATAAGGGAGAATATTGTGTGTATGTCTGCATTTAGATGTATGTGTGTGTATGTGGGTGCATGCGACATTGTCTCCTGATTGGCATCATCCTCTGGAACAAGTCTGGCTCCTTCTAGATCCGGTTGACGTCTGTGCACGTGTGTGATTATTTGTCTGTGTGTGATTATTTGTGTGTGTGTGTATGTGTGTGAATGTGCAGGAGATATCACCAGGCTCTCATGTTTATTCAGCTCAACGCCTGGATGACCAGGACTTATCCGCTGTCCTGATTACCCTGCCTGGCCTGCCACCATTAATCCTTCAGAGACCTCAGGCCCCTTAAACAGCCCTATCTTACACACACACACACATGCACACACACACACCCCCAAAGCCACACATGCTTTCTCAGTATACATATCAAGGACACATTGTAGTCCTCATATACATATACATGGACTAAAACTGTACTCTTCTCATTTTTCTCTCTATTTCCTGTTTTATCATGGTTTTCCTCAGGGCAAAGTATCTGCATTTGTGTGTGTTTGTGTGTGTGTTTGTGTCTGTGCATGCTTAGTCATTTGGGCCTCAAGGAACCTTCCAGGCATCTCTCAAGGTCCCCGTCCCCTTATTTCCCAGTGAACACTGTGTGCTAAGGAAACATTCAAGACAGAAGTTGTACAGTCAGTGTATTTATATGATGTTTAAAACAGTCCAAATATTTTGTCAGTCTGAGTAGAACTGGGTTTTTAAGATACATGATATAGCAACATGAATATCTGACGTGACCAGATTTGTATGATTTAAAATTTGCTTGCATAACTTTTTTGCTTTAATCTAGTTGAATGCCAAAATGTTTATTTTTTTCTTTTTCAATACATATTAAATCAATAGTAACCTAAACTTCCATTGATTATGACCATTGTTAGGTGTAATGCTTTAAACCACAACTCACTTAAGTACTCACATAATAAGCAAAAAAAAAAAAAAAAAAAAAGGCTGGATTGTTGACCAAAGCTCTGATATGTTGTACATATTATTCTAAGATTTTAGGCCATAAATTAGGCTGTAGAATTACTGAAGCGTTCATATATACAAGTCAGAGACATACAGTTGTTTGCATCCTGCTTTCATAACAAGAGGTGACAAGTTAAGGGTTTATAGATTTTTTGTTGTGAAAAATCACTCTTTACTTTTCTCAGTATGTAATGTATTAGCAACACAATTTTCTTAGTAAAGTAAGACAACAAGTTACTTTTAAAGTAATGCTATCCCCGCAGTGCAAACAGCCTGGTGAGTTATGTCCCTGCACCCCTTGTAGTGACCTGGGATGTTTGTCATGGCACAAGAGAGCAGTATTAGATTTTGGTAGTGATCCAAATCTAGACGAGGAACCAAGATTTTTTTAAAGGATTTATTTGAAGAGTTGTGCCCTTTGAGCATTTCTAGTTTAAATAGATTTCATATTTTCCGGACAATAAGTCGCTCCAGAGTATAAGTCGCATCAGTCAAAAAATGCGTCATGAAGAGGAAAAAAAAAATATATAAGTCACACCGGACTATAAGTCGCATTTATTTAGTGCTCTGATAGAGAGGTGGTTGCCTTGTATGAAGCGGTAACACAAAGATGGCCCACCTGCCTTATTTATATTCATCTCTTTGGCAGCTACCAGGGCGTGGAGACGTAACTGCACCGTTAATAAGTCTCTCCCGGCAGCACGTTGTTCAAGCACCCATCTGTGGACTCGTTCCTCCAGCTTTGGCCATCTTGCTTTCGGCCCGCGATTAGCTGTCTTCATTTTCCTCATTGCTATAAGAGTAACCTCTGCTTTTCGCCAGTCCCTCACAAGTTTCTCACTCACTCCAAACTTTAGTTTCTGCTCGATTACCGCTGAATATTTTACTACCTGCAGTTTGTTATCTGCAGAGTGGGAATTTAATTTTGGGGGCATTTTGTTTATGTCTAGCCTAGCATAGAGCGCCCTATCGCGGCTGTAGATGGTAATGTTATTCCTTGTTTCATGTCAGTCAGAATGAATTAACTTGTTAACATGTTAAATTATGTATATTTTGATATATAAGTCGCACCTGACTATAAGTCGCAGGACCAGCCAAACTATGAAAAAAAGTGTGACTTATAGTCAGGAAATTATGGTAATCCCTTTTAGCAGCTTTTTTTCTGTAGTTGGTTCTTTAAGTGAAGGGGGAGGCACAGCACATAAACGGTTTGGCAATAAAGGTCAGCCAGTAAAAAGTCTGATACAAGCTTACAGCGAAGGGCCTTATCACCACCTTTCCTTCCAGACATGGACACACAGTGTACCTTCATCCACTGGAAGTGCTTTGAGGGCACAAACCTCAGCCAAGGCATTCTGACGTTGTTAGCCAAGCTACTATCCAAAATGTGGAAAACTACCCAAACAAGAAAATTCATTGTTTTACATTCATATTTAGATCCCTACCAAAATATAACCTCTTCTTCCTTGTGACCAACATTCCCTGAAAGTTTGTTGAGAACTTTTTGAGTTTTAAGCAAAAGACTTATGTTGACAAATCATTAAAAAAAATCCCAGACAAATGGACAGATAGATAGATAGCCAAAAAAACAATCAAACAAATGGACAAACGCTTGGAAAAACACAACCTCCTTGGCAGAGCTAATAGAGTGATTTTATGTTGCTTTTATACTGTGGCATAGCTAGTAGTCTAATGAAATTGCAGAATAGAGCTAAAGCAGAGGCTCTACTTAACTCTGCATGTAAACACTCTGCGTATTTTTTTCAAACAAGGTCTCATATCTATGTGAAGGCCCTCATATTTATATTTTATGTTGAGCCAAAATGACCATATTGTAGCTCCTTTCCCATGACAAATGTATTTTCCTTTAAAGTCACAAGGGTTTTCTGGTAAGGGGCCTCTGCTCTTTGTGGAAGTGTGTGAGCGTTCATACGTGTGTGTTCAGGACACCGGGGTTCTTTTCAGCAACAGTCACAAGGGCCAAGACAAAATATTGACCATGGCTGTGTTCCCTATTTCTGGTTTTGCCTATAATAAATGATGCAGATTAGAAAAGTAGAAACACATTGGGCCGATAGATAGCCTTTGGAGCTAGCTTGCCATGCTGTTTATGGGGCGGGGGTGGGGGGGGGCAGCCAGCCACTCAAGGGCAAAGACGCTGTGTTTGTCTGTGTGCGTGTGAAGTTTTAACTGCGGTCTGTGTGTGTTCAGAGTGAGCGGGCGGTGAGGGTGTTTGGACTCTGAAGGAATGACGAGGGTGTGTGTTGCCAAGTCCCATTTGAATATATACACAGTGGGGAACCCTCTCATTATAAACAGAAGCTCATACTCGTGGGTGTGCATAAAAACACACACACACTCAAAGGATGGGGACAAAATGCTGGAACTTTTACAGCTGGAATAAGAGAGGAGCTAGTTCATATTGTTAGGAAAACAAGGCTGAAGTTGAGGACTGTGTGTGTTTGGAGGATATTTGTTTAAATGTGAATCCCCAAGTCATTTTCATGAGATGAAACGCCTGTCGACACACAATGTTGTCTTCATCCTGCACTGTTTGTCTCCCTCTACCCCTCTACCTCATTCCCTTCTTTTGCTCTTTCATTTATTTTGGGAGGGAACACTTGACCACCTGAGCAGACACACACAAAAACACTCACGCTTACACACATTGAGTCGTCTCCTCTGACTCCTTCCCCTCCTCTCTTCCCTCCTGTCCCTGTCTTCTCCTTTTTCCCATAACAAATAACAGCGCAGAATTCCCCTCGCTTCTCTCCTGGGGAATTTTCATTACCGCCCAGTCCCCCTGCCCAGAAGGACTCCCCGCCTTGAACTGTTCAACAGCTGTGGTGTGGACACTCTCTTCCAAAACAGGCCCACTGTTCACAAACACCAGTCAGACTCAGGGTGGGGACTCTGTGTCAACCTCCTCCGCTCAAGAGACGGAGCTTCCCCTCGCATGTGGCCCACCTCTGGGCCCTCTCGCCTGGGGAGAAAGAGGCCTGACGCAGGACCCTTATCTCTACTTAAGTTACAATCAAAGTAGCCCTTAATGGCCTTGTTATGGAGGGGAAACAGTTGATTTTTAATGCAAACATTTATGTTAATGTCCTGTAGATTAACAAGTTGACTTTTTTATTATTATTATTTATGGTAGAGGTCCCAAACCACAGCACCACAGACCGTATATCCTTTGGTTCTGAGTCACAGAGAAAGAAAATAGTTCATTTGATTACACTTTGTTAAATAACAGCGATAGAAGTGTGTTTTATTTTGAAAGGATGACTGAATCCTTGCACATCCGCCTGTTTCACTTGACTGTGTGGACTTTACACACAGGCCCTCTGATTATGCCATTTCTGTGATAAGTAAAAAATACAACTTCAGATGAATTCTTGTGATTGGAGGACAGTCGAGAATCTCGAGAGCGTTGAACTTCCCAATGTAGAGGGATTATTTTTAGAGGTGAAATCTGATATAATATCCTTCAATAACCAATAGAATCATCAGATCAGCTCAGACAGATGATTGATGGATGAAACACAAACCATCAGCATTGTACGCTCACAGTTTGTACAGCATTTCCCTCCACACTCAGCACTCAGTTTATTTAGTTACCATGTCAACAGGTGACTTTCAGCCAACTCAAGCAGCGGACAAATGTCATGAATGTGTGTTTATCTGAGGTATAGAAACAGGCCAATGGCTCTCTCTGATCCTGCTTTCTGGTGAGTCAAACTCTGCATAACATCCGTTTGTTTGTCACTACTGTTGTTGCGACAACAGACTGTGTGTTGTAAGATAACAATGTGGTGGCTTGATCCAGAGCCACAGCCACTATGTCTCCATTTCAACCCCTAAACAGATGCTTAGATTAGAGTTTAAATCTGATGTGTTTCTTGTTTAAGTCCAAAATGATCCAAAGAACCTGATAAAAAAAACTGAAGTCTGAATAATCCCAGTTTCACTAAAGCATTGAAAGGCTCCATCAGTGATAAACATAAGTTTATCACATATGATTGAGGCTGGATGAACATTAAATAATACATTTCATAGTTGACAAAAGATACATTAATTCAGCTGACAGGATGGTGTTTTAAAGTGTGTTAGTATTTTTTAGAGTGTAACATTCAGTTACACTTCTGTGCTACTTGCTAGCCTGTAGCAACATTTCATGTTTGCCTGCAGCAGAGCTGTGTTTTGCCTTGGGCAAACGCTATGACATCCCAAAAACGTAAGTATAGAAAGGATCTGTAGACCAGCTGTCACTGGTTGCACCCAATGTACAGAGGCTATCCAAGAGTCCTACAAGTGAGCAACCTCAGTGAAAAAAAACAGCTGAGTACATTACTCTTTCCTGCAGGTCATTCCCCACTGTCTCTCTAGTTTTCTCTTTCCTTCCCCTGTCCTATCTCAAAGAAAAAAGCCTCAAAATATATCTAAAACAAGAAAATCAGGATAATGACTACATAGATAGATAGATAGATAGATAGATAAAGAGATAGATAGATAGATAGATAGATAGATAGATAGATAGATAGATTCTCCCCCTCCAGCAGTAGTAGACTGTCCACAGTAATCAAAGGCGATTACTCATCTCATGCTGTGACAGCCCACAGTCAAATGCAAAGCAGCTTAAATTAAAACACACTTCATTTAAAAAGATGAAAACCACTTGAGAGAGGAGTCGCCTTGTATCCCCAAAAGGCGACATTTATTTCTGTCGGATCAGCAGAATGAGATGTGTTGGCTGGAGGGCTTTCATCGAGGTGGCGGTGTGTTTGTTGGCTTCTTTTACAAGTCTGTGTGTGTGAGTTTAAGAGTGTGTTTGTGAGAGAGGCTCGTATCTCAAGTCTCCTTTGGATGAAGTCAGGAACATTTGGCAACAATGACAGTGGAAGTCCCCAGCACTTGGCCACAGCCCCGAGTGTGTGTATTTGTACGTGTGTGTGTGTGTGTGTGTGTGTCCCAGCACATAAGAAACGGGCCATTTGAATTTACTGGATGTGGGATGGGAGCAGTGTGTGGGAGGTTTTTTTGTTCATATACCAAAAATGAGATTATTAAGTAGAAGACAATGTTTGACCACAGGAACACAGACTGTTCCCATCTAACATCAGTGTCACAGTCCATTTGTGAACTTAAAGGGACAGTTCACTGCAGAATAAAAATACAGTCCTGTGTTTTAACATTATCTTTCTTCTAATCCCCCTTATACAGTTACAGGAGTCTGAGCTTTAGCTATAAATTAAGTTTTATCCACAATCATGGCAACAAAAATACCACAAAGGAACAGGCTGACTTTTACAAACTAGAACCACTGCATGCCTTTGTGAGGCACCGAAACTCTGGGCAGTGAAAGTACAGTGGTAGGTCAAGAGGATTTGGGGTGGTTTCTGTGGTGCAGTGGAACTTGTAAAATCTTAAGGGCAGATCTTAACTTCTCAAAATCTAATCAGCTCATTCTTAAGTCAGGGTAGACTTTTGTGCGCCTCATATTAGGGTTCATTGCTCACAAGCAAAGAATTAACATGGCGCACTGAGACTTTAACCTTAGAAATCTGATCAGTTCATTCTTGAGTCAGAGTGATCATTTGAACAAAATTAGGAAAAAACCTTAAATGGTTCTTTAGAAACCACATGCTCATGCAAATAGTAATCTTAAGATGGGACGACCTTAGCCTTTGAACTGTGACCCATAAAATCTACCCAATTCTCTGAGAAAAGTGGAGAACGAGGCTATGTTTGAAGAAACCTCCCAAAGCTTATTGAGTATAAAACAAAGAACAATCATGAGGGTCCATGACTTTGACCTTCGACCTTAAAAATCGTACCTGTTCAGCCTTAAAGTTTAAAGAGAAAAACCTTCAAAGTGCTCTTAAGTTATCATCTTCGTAAGCAAGGGTGTGTTGGTCTATACTTTGCAATTCTGAGGACGCAAATTCTTGGTGCTAAAGAGGACAGATTACATGTTGATTTTACATGTGTACGAGGTATGTCAGAAAAGTTCCAGGACTATTGTCACAAAAGATTTATTTAGAATCAAACTACAAACTATACGTTTTCCCCTTCGAAGTAATCCCCTGGAGTCTAATGCACTTTCCCATCCTTCTCTGCCACGCTTTCATGCACTCCTGGAAGGATTATTCCGGGATCCTCCGCAGCTCCGTCGATGTCGTCCACGTCTTCAAAACGGGTCCCCTTGATGACCCCCTTGAGCTTGGGGAAGAGGAAAAAAATCACAGAGCCAGGTTGGGTGGGGGAGGTTGCTCCAGCACGGTGATGTTCTTCTCAGCTAGGAACTGTCGGATGCTCATGGCATTGTGAGCAGGCGCATTGTCATGGTGAAGCAGCCACGACTTGTCATGCCACAACTCTCGCCTCTGCTCACACACTGAATGAAGCAAACACCGCAGTATCTCTTTGTAGACATACTGGTTGATCGTCTGGCCCTGTGGCAAAAACTTGCAGTAGACGATCATGAATAAATCTTTTGTGACACCAGTCCTGGAACTTTTCTGACACACCTTGTATGTTCTGAGAATAACATACCGCAAACCACTGTGACTGGTTTGATCTGTGTTACTATAACTGAATAAATATATGTTACTATAACTGAATAAATATAATTTTATTCTCACATTATAATATTCCACCGTCAATCTAATTGTCCCCTGTGAGACTGAGGTAGAAAGTTACATGTACAGGATGCTCTCAGAAGCCGGTGGGAGGTGCAGCTATGCAGTGAAGTGGTTTATTTGGTTAGGAGACACCTGGCCCAAGCGGAGGATCATGAAACACTATAAGGCTGCAGCTCCTGACCTCTCCCCTCACCTCCTCCCTCTTTCTCTCCCCCTTTGTACTCCTCTCTCCTCTCCGTTGGACTGTTTTGCCACTGTCCCCCCCATCCGTCCACATTCCATTCACCAGGATACCTCTCCATCCTGTCCCTCCAGAGCGTGTCCGTTTGTGTGTGTGTGTGTGTGTGTGTGTGAGAGTGTGTGTGTTGGATGAGGTGGCCTACAGGCCTTGCCTCTGGTCACTTTATTAAAGTGTGTTTTAATTTACTCCTGTGCGCCTATGAGCCCCTGCATCCTGACACACACACATGCACGCACACACGGCAGCCCCTCCTGAGACATGGCTTATTAACTCCGCTCCTGTCTGTCAGAGAGTCAGTGGGGGGGCCGATACTTCCGAACAACATTCCTCAGTGTGGTCTGGTCACGTTGAGTTTTTGAAATCCTTTTTAATGCGCACACAACCCCGCATACACACATGCTTGATGTCATAAAAACAGACGACACACACGTTAACGCAGGCACACACAGTAAATCTTCATGGCGATGCACAGACACACATAAACCATAAACGTACAGTTATATGGCTCTCCATGGAGTCTTTGTAAGGTCTGACCCTGAGCTTAGCCGACAGCAGCAGGCTTTCAATGTTATCTTAACAATTAACACGCTGATAATTGGTTAAACACTACTTAGCCATAATCACAATGTTTGGCAGCACTTGTAGGAAAATCGGATTTAGCTGGCTTCAGGGGCCTGACAAAATGATGTGAAATCAGAGGATGTGTAGAAACATTTTTTGTGAATACCATGTTAAAATGAAACTATTGAAGATCAGTGGCACACCAGTAAATGTTCATGATCTTAAATGCTCCCTTAATTGTTTTTGCATATGTCATTCATAAAAAGGAGATTATTAATGGTTAATTCAGGAATTAGAAAGCGGTTAGAGCTGTGGTTCTCAGTTCTTTGTTGTTGTTCCTCCTGCAGGAGGAAAATAAATACCTTTGTACATCCCCTCCATCCATCGACCCAAAGTGACTATAAGGGCCAGGGTAAGATTCAATAAATTACAATCAAGACTTTGAGGATAAATTTCCCAAAAAGAACTGATTTAAATACCAAATTTTGCCATGTCTACTGTTTCTTTTCATTTAAAAAGCAATATTTAATATTATAAATTATTAGATTTGATTATTACAGGGTAGCTCCCAATATTATGTGTTTTGCAATACATGATATCAATAATAGAGCAATAACTGTAATTTGATTATCAAAATATTGAAAATATTACAATATTTTATTGGATAAAGTGATAGATATTAAATGGCCTTAACATGAGTGGCTTTAATACAAGTCTGAGATGAAAAAGTGTTAATGACATAGTTATTTAAATTAAATTTATATTATACAACAGTTTAAGCAAATTAGTTTAAAGTACACTTCAGCTCATAAGAAAGTAAAATAAATACAAAAGTATTTGACAGGCATGATCAACAAGTGCAGGTGGACATATGAAAATAACACAATTTTCTTTTTCAATTACATATCAAAACCTGGGGTGAGCATATCAGTGATATTACTAATATTTAGTCCCACCCTTGTTTGTTATAACTCTAACCCCATTTTTAAAGAGAAAACAACAGTGCACCAACATTTAAATCCTTAAGATTTCTCTCTGTGAAGACTCAAAGAGATAATTAGTCTCACCTCGGACATGAAATAAAGACAATCACAGTTCAGAATTTAATCAATGCCTGGTGTGGCTAGGGGTATTGACAGGGTATTGGCACTTCATTTATGAATGAATTATGTATTATAACCCCATAATACACACTCTTTTGTTACCCCATCATTTGAGAACCCAAAAAACCTACAGGATCTTGTTCTGCTGTGCTCTGTCCATGTCATAGTTTCCTTTGTCTGACAACACATCTTTTATAAGATGTACAAATAGGATATTTAAACACGTTACATATTTATGTGTTTATCATTAATAAAAGATCCATAAGTTTAAGTGTTCTGTTCTAGTCCTGACATACCAGCTGTCAGACTTATACAACAAGTGTAACTCGATTGACCTTGAAATAATCAAGAGCTACCAACATACACAATGTTGGTATACCTCATGGTTTTAACTAATAAAGACCAATCTACGCATTATTTTTTTAATATTAAATATTCATATTTTCTTAACTAAACACTTTTAATAAAGCAATGATTTCAATATTTCATCTCCACACCAGTCCAGTGTCAGAACTAGAGTTCTGAAACATCCTCACCAGACAAC
The DNA here is from genome assembly GCA_037902135.1 of Cetoscarus ocellatus. NCBI lineage: Eukaryota > Metazoa > Chordata > Actinopteri > Labriformes > Labridae > Cetoscarus > Cetoscarus ocellatus. Next base: position 2,492,124 of record JBAMNC010000871.1, on the reverse strand, counting down.
AAAATGCTCACAGATGGCATTTTCATGGACCTCACAAAAACTTTTGGCACAGTTAATAACAACCTCGTCCTTGATGTGCTTCATGCTGTTGGACTCTCACAACACTCTCTGCCCTGGTTTAACACTGATCATCATCACAGATGCCAGTATGTCTCTTTCTAAGCCACTCAATTGTATTGGATGATCACTGACATCGGCTCATTGGTTTTTATTTTTATCAATCCCCCAAAATTTGCTCCCATTCTTAAATTCAACCTCATGCAGATGATACGATTACTGAAACATCAAGGACTCACATTTCACAAATGCAGGCGACCTTACGAGGAGGTCCTGTCCAGGTCAAGGCTGAACTGTGTTTCTAAATAATATCATTGACAGGATGATTCAATGATAATTTAAGTACTAAAATGATGTTACAGTAGTGCCTTTAGTGTGTATTTATTCTAAAATGTTATCAGATTCTCTCTTTTTGTTTAAAAATTGACAAAGTCTCACCATGAACCACAAATACCTGCACTCCAAGATCTGTCCTTTTTCCCTTGAATTATTGAGGTGTCTGTAAGGCCCCCTCGGTACATTCTTCCCCAAGTTTCTCATCTGTCTCAGTATTAAATATGAAAAGAGGAGCTGGAGTGAGTCTCAAAGGAAGGTACAGGAGTCATGTTGGGCTATCCTCAGGTCCTGGTGTGTGATGCTGAGGCCTCGGGCCCTCGACCTGGTCTCACAGCAGAGGCTCCAGGGCAGAGCCAGAGGGGATTTTTTTACTGTGTGTTTGCAGCTCATGTGGGTATGACACTGTGTTTCTACCTCGCAGGGACTCAAGAAGACCTGAGCAGCATTAATAGGCAGCATGTGGTTTTATTTGTATATATTTGTGTATGCACATTAGTGTGTCACCATGGTGAAGTGCGTGTCCTTCACTGCATGGAGGGTGACTGAGCTGGTCTGGTTTACATGTGTCACTTGTGAGTAGCTTGTAAAAAATGTATTAAGGGTGTTGGACGGCCAGCTGGGGTAAGAGGACCAGAGGAGTGAGATAGAGGTGGGAGGCACAAGGAGGGAGGCAGTCACTGAGTAAAGGGGCACAGCTGTAGGGGATTAATGCCCAGAGTGGAGGAGCTGGAGCCCAGGAATGTTCCCCAGCGCCCCCTCAAGAGGGAGGTGAAGAGGGGTGGGAGTCCAAGGAAACACAAGGGTACAGGAGGCAGATGTGTCCCGTGCTGCACAATCTTCATTTATGTTTGTTAGAAAAGAGGGGGGGGGCAATATGTCATCCTTGTCAGTCTTATCCACCGTCTTAATCTACTTCCCTCCACCTCAGCCTCCTCAGGCACTTTGGCAGTGATCAGACCCTGATTCACAAGACCCCTGCTCCCCGTGCCGCTCCTCCCTGCCCGCTCTGCCTCTCTCTCTCTCTCTCTCTCTGTCACATTCTTTGTCTTGTGAACGCTGTGATTTATGGACGGACACAGGAAGCAGAGTGTGTGTGTAATTGCAGTGTTACAGTCAAGAGCGAGGAAAAGGACATCTATCAAACGTCCAGTGGGCTGTCACTAAAATATCGATCAGCTTTTTCCTCTCATGATCGGATTTCTATGAATGGCAGACCGAGGCTTTAAGGACAGTATGAAATTATAAACAGAACTTTTACAGCGTTAAATTTGGAAAGTCTGTTATTCTCGTGAAAACTTTGAGAGATAAATAGTAGGCCATTGGTTTCTGTCATTGAAAAGTCAAAACTTCAGCCAGTGAAGCACGTACATCTTCACTCCCTCTTTGAGGTGTTGTGTTGTGGTGTTGTGGTAGAAGTGGTTTCCTTGTTACATAGTGTGCCATCACCAGCCTTTACTCACAGCAACCTCTTTTTTGTTTTACAGACTCTTGATGCCTTCAGCTCCTGTCTGGCATTCAATTATGGACATGCTGGAATACTTTTCTTCATTGTTCAGTACAAATGTCTCCTTTTCTTGTGCCACAATACACACATAATACAAACAGGACACTTGATAAAACAATGCACGCTTATATTTAGGGAATATTTCACTGAAGCATTACCACAACTTCAGTAGTGATCATAAAGACCTGCTGAAGACTTCTGCATCACGTGTAAAAAATTTACACATAAATTCTCAAAATCTCCTGCAGGATCATAAATGTCAACATTTTGTTAACCTGACATTAAATTAAAAAGGCTAGGCTGCAAACTTTTACTTACTTTTTTTCCTGATAGAACTATTGGCTGTGTTCTCTAATGCATGTCTAAAATACACTGGGCAGCTTGTATTGATATCTGTGAGCATGATAAGTAGTATGAGGTTTTTGTGCTGATTCAAATCACTGATTATAATCGAGTGAGATTGGCCAAACCCAAACCCAGTACTTGTGTGCTTTATCATGACAACTTGCAAGAGTGTTTGCTTAACAGAGAAGTCAAACTCCCTTGCAATAAGTATCGTACAGCAAGTACAATTAAATCACACACTGATGATTAACCAACTGTGTGTGATCGTTTATGTGAATTAATAAACAAAATGATGGATGAACTAAAAATATAAGGGCCATTCAATAGACCAAAAAGTGCAAATAGTTAAATAAATAAAGATAACCAAGTCTCAAAGCATCAGTTTGTTACATTGTTTGACTGATTTCTTTTATTTCATATTTTCATGAAAAATAAAAAAATAAAAAATAATTTAAAAAAATTAATATAAAACTCTGCAACATTATTTATTCAAAAATTTGGAAAAAAAAATCCTCTTAAATAGACATTTGAACACATGATATACTAACCTTCATCAAATAGTTGTTTTATCAAGCCAGAATAAACACATCAAAATGTTTCCATTAGGACCCTAAATGCATCACAAGGTACACTTTGCAGGGCCAAAACAAAGTTTGTTTTTATTTTACCTCAGTTTCTTTGAATGGATGACTAAGCAGCAGAGACAGCAGGGGCTGCGGACAAGTGGACAAGTGAGTGAGTTTGTTTACAACCTGAAAATGTGACAGGCATATTAAACACACGTGATTATACAAGTAACTACAGACAACTTTGACTGGGGTACCTCTAGCTGTGTAGTTATAGTCCTCATGATCTTGTATAAAATATAGATTTGAAATCAGAACCCTTTGGCATGCAAGCCTTTGAATGTGTGTTTCTGTGTGTTGATGTGTGTATTACGCACCTTAGGGAGCATGGAACAAGGATGCCTGAAGACAAACACAGGCATGCTGCCTCTCAAGTCTTTTTTCCATAATATCCAAGGAATTTATTAACATATGCATGTAGAAGAAACTGAGGAGTATGAGTGTTGTTTTGTTGTTTTGTGTGTGAGACAAAAGCTGTGCAGTTGACGTTAATGAGATCTCATGGAGGACTGTTTCTAATGTGTCTTCTAGACATTGGAAGACATTAGACTGTAGACCAGGTTCAACATGGATTAAATACAATCATTTTGTGTATATTTGAGAGAGGAACATACTAGCTGTAGTAGTTATCTCTTAAAATGACAACTGCGTCAGTTGGAAAATAGGAAAGCCATCTGAGCTGCGTGTCAAAAAGCGTTGTGACGGATCAATCAATCAATTGATCAGCCTTTATTTGTATAGCGCCAGTTCATAACAAGTGTTATCTCAAGGCACTTTACAAAAGAGCAGGCTACAGCTATACTCTTCATTTTATAGCCTGATGTGCAATTAGGCTCAGACTGTAATGTGATCCTTTTGATATATTTATCAGAGGTTTTTGATTTGTCATCTCTAACAAAATGAAAACAGCAAAGCACATGATCAGGCTTTTAATTACCACCTGGTTTTTGCTGGTTTGGCTATTACCCTTTTGAGGCACAATTGGTTTCCTCCTACATAGCAAAGCATTCACCACCTCTTATTCCCAGCAGTCCCCTCTTTATTTCTCAGCAGACTTTAACACCTTCCCCTGCTGTCACTCCGTCCACACTCTTGGCGCTGACAGTTGTCTGAGCCGACCCTCTTATTTCCCCCTGACGTGTTCAATGGGGTTGCACTGATCCCCGCTGACGACTCTGAAGAGGTGACCGCGGTGATGGAAAGTAGTGCCTGTCGTCGTGGCGATAAACCTGTCCGTCCATCCCTCTGCTTGTTCACCCATGTGTCTCCTTTTCCCATTTGGAAACCACTCCACCTGGTTCGGACAATTACCCCACGTCCACTCGTCTCGCCATTGCTGCCTTAACTCCTCTTCCAGCCACTTAAGTTGTGATGGGCTAAAAGGGATGCTTCAGCCACCGCCGGGCCCCTGCACTGTTATTACATGCTCAGAGTTTTGTTGACAGCCCATAAAAAAAGCTGTACCCTCTCATTGTGTGTCTGTGTGTGTAAAAGAGTGATAAAAACCATACTCCGCCTTGACAGAACTCACCACAACGGCAGGGTGTCCGTCGATTACTGCCTCTGCATGTGTTTAGGGCCTTTTGATCTGTCCTTTTTGATAACTGTTGAATTTACTTAGCCGCTCTAAGCTACCACCCCACCCTTAAACTTTGTCCTGCTACCAAGTACAAGCTCAAACCCTTTCCCACTATGCCCCAGTGTGCAGCAGGGTGGGGTGACACTGCAGGCCAGCAAGCCAGGAAGAAGCACACTCAAACAAGGATGCAGGTCTCAACACATCAACTCCCAGTCACTGACGCTAAAGCTAACACTCAACCTCCCAAGACCTGACACACTTCAGGTGCAAAACACATTTAAATTTACACACACGCACGTTTGCGTCAAAGAATCATTTTTGTGCCAGTGCACACATAAACACACAGTAATGCTTCCTCTCACTGTCATTAGCTCTGAGGAGGACTTCAAACACCAGGTGATATCATCTCAGCCTGGGAACAAACAACACACTTTCCTTAATCTTCTCATGACTTCTCAGCACCTAACTGATGCTTAATTGCAAGGGAAAGTTTTACCATCTGCTTTTATTCAATAGTCTTTATTGGCATGAGTCACCCTCCATGCTACTGCCAGCCGCTTTCTTCAAGCAGCATCATGTACTTAAAAATGAAGGAAAAAACAAAATTTAACCAAAATACCTTTTCACAGAATAATACTGGCAAATAAATAAGGAGTAAGCCAAGTTTTCATGAGGTCTTAGTCCTTGGAGGAGCAAGGGCACATTATCTCAGAGCCATGAAAAAAATAAGAGGATAATAATGGGAGTAAAAGGCTGTGCTGATGTATTTATTGAGGCAGTCATTATGTGGGAAATGCAATTTAAAGAGAGGCAGGGGCAGAGATGGAACTTTGCCTGATGCTTTTGCAGGGTCAATGTATTGTTTCTCATGCAACCTTTTTATGCCTCTTTGCTGGCAGTAGCCAGAGCAAAATGTTTTCATGCTTGTCCATCTATCCATATATCCAACTGGTAATCTTTTGTGAACATAATATGTAAAAACAGTTTAAAAAAATAGCTGTATTTGCTGGATTTCCATGTCTGTCATCAGGCAGATTCATCTTCCAAAGCTTCAAGCTGAAATAGGGCCCTATAAAATTTGTGTTATTTTTTCCCGAATTCAGTTTTAGTTTTTCCCATATTCCTTTTTTTTCTGTTTATTTTTGAGAATTCCGTTTTTTAGTATTTTACGCAAATTTAACCCAGAGACACAGTATAAAGTAATGAAATATAATCACTCACCCATCAGGTGGTCCTCACACATGTCTTTATGTGTCCAGTCAACATTATGTTGACAACGTCTGCAGAACATTTGACCTTCTGACACATAATAATCATTGACAAACTGCTCTGCCCTGTTCTCTGGAGTTAGCCGGGAGTTTCGGAGCTTCTTTGCCGACTTACGTGCCGCCTGAGGCACGTCGCTCGTGTCACTCGCATTGTGCCGCTCGTTGCCCCTCTATGCCAGCGATCATTGAAAATGAATGGCAGGTGGACGCCGAGGATGCTCAGATCGCTTTTGGTGTGAACGCAGGGTCAGCCGGTGTCTCAGACGGCCCCTGTGACATGTTGACATTGTTAATGAGGGGGGGAGGAGGGAGAGAGGAAGTGAAGCGTGCATTGTCCACAGCCTCAGTGACCCCCTCGGAGATATGTTCCCTTTTAGTCAGAAAAAAATGCTTTTACGTAAAATGTCGGTCATTTTCGTGATATTCCGTGTTTATATTGAATTCTGCGTTTAATGCCTAATTCCATGGTTCCGTCCGCAATTCCATGATCATGGATTTTATAGGGCCCTACTGAAACAGTTGTTCCTGTTAAAACAATGACAAGGCTTTTCTTTCTTTCTTTATTATTATCCCATTAACACCAGCTAGTGCATCAGATAGTCTTCCTGGAGTCCAACACACAAATATTAACACATATTATACAAACAAACAAATATTTAGAAGGTTGTATGTCAAAGGTCAAGACCAGTAGATAATCCCTTGCTCATAAATTGAAATGTCAAGAATGTAGTGACTTTCTTCTTCATTCTTGTCCACTCTGCCAGCAGGATTTCACTCATTTGATTTTGCAGGCCATAGGTCATAGGTTAAAGATCAGTTGGTCTTATGTTTGTGCTCTGATCATGAATGCAACATCTCAAGAGTGTTTCAAGTGATTTTCTTTAAACTAAATGTAAATGTTCACTCTAGCCCACGGAGGATTGTATTTTTTATGTCAAGGTCATTGGGCCTCATGTTCATCTCTTGCTGGTGAACAAGATATCTGAAGAATACTTAAAGGATTTTCTTCAAAGTTTTGCAGAAAGTCCACTCTGACTGCATAACTCCATGTTGGAGGTGCAAGGTCAAGGTTACAGTGAGCTCAAATCTTGTCTGAAAATGTGCACCTACACCACTAAAGAAGAACAATTCGACCATCATCTTACCACAAGGGTCACCCAAAAAGCTCTTCTTTTTAACCTGTAAGTGTACTCTCACTGTCCAGGACTCTTATACCTCATGGCATGCAACCTCCAGGTGTTAGTCCTAGTTTAATGAGACACAACTTTTTTCTTTTAGAAGAGAGATGGGAGATAATAACTGCAACAAAATCACTCATATAATGACTTCTAGTCATCTTCATACAATTCAAGTCCTGTCGAAACATATACCACAGTAATCAAACTAGAGGAGGAAAATCCTTTTGCCCTTTATACTTTTGTTGAGTCTGCTGAATTGTCATCCATTATTTTTTATCACCCAGTGCCACTGTTACAAATCCCCCCAAAAGTCAGAGTTTCAGGCTGTGCAGAAGGCAGCAGCCTGTGTGGCCTGATTAACAGTTTATGGCCTGAATGGTAACAGTAAAAAATGTCCCCCGTGAAGCTGAAGATGAATTAGTTGGATTACTATATTCACACACAGTTGAGGGTCCTTCACTGATATTTTCTACATTACTTATAAAGGAAAATCCCTCCTTAATAACAGAGTCACTCAGTAGTTTCATTAGACTAAGTAACAGATTTCACACGTGTGTTTCTGTGCTGGTGTTTGTGTGTGTGTGACTTTGTGTCAGTGTGTTTGGGTAACACTGTTGCAACATGGTCAGAGCAGAGGCAGGATGTCACCATGACCTGGTCACTATGTGGGATCATGACTGAGGAAGGGAGGGAGCACGGAGAGAAAAAGAGAGACAGAAAACCACAGAGGTTTGGGTGAAAAAAAACCTTACCCCCACCCTCATCATCAAAGCTAAAGGTACATTTTAAGCTTTTGATAAAAAGTGCATCAGCTTCTGCTTTTTCCCACTTGTGTAAGAAGTGTGCCTCAGGTAAATGTTTTTGCTTTTAATGAGTGATTACAATTACAGTCAGCTCTTAGCTCATGTCAAATACATGTTAGAATAACTTCCATGACCAGATTAAGTTTTCAATCACCTGTGAATGGCCATACTGTATAGAAAATGGACAGCACAATGGCAACCTGATCGTGAAACCAGATGCTTAAGCTCTCATTATTAACTGGTTGCAGAACTAGTCATAATCTCTGCCATCTTCATGTCTATGCATGTCAGCATAACCCAGTAAGAGACAAGGAGGGAGTGGGGTAAACTGGAGCTCATTAGCATTTAAAGAGACAAGAGCTTTCTGTAGAGGCTGTGAAGCAGGGGTCACCAACCTGTACATCATGAGTCACTGGTAGATCCTTAAAACTTTTCAAGTAGATTCCTAACAAAAATGCATATCAGGTCTAGCTGACTTTACCTCCTTGGATTTCAAATTGAGGGAGGTGGACTATAATTCTGTTTTACTCTTGCAGTTTGAATTGCTGCATCAACCTACAAATTGAAATCTTAAACAAAAATAAGACAAAAAAACTATGAAATCTACCAGTTTGAATGGGATCGAAATGAAATTTCATCAACTAAAGTAAATGTCTTCTGTTAAAGACTTGTCATCCAGCTCTCTCCATTTATATCTCCATAAATCTTCAGGTAAAAAGTTTGGTGAACTCTACTGTTAAGTGTCGGCGCATGGAAAGTCAAAAGCTTCCTCCAGTGGTAGATGGGAAATATAGTTCAACCAAAGCACATAAATCTCATTTAGCTGCCATAGTAAGCCAGAGACCTGAAAAGACAATGTAAATGAAATAACCCAATTTTTTTCATCATTTGTTTCACTGTAGATTGAAAACATTCAGCCAGTGACTTGGTAACTTGGTAGCTTGCCAGAATCTAGGGAAGTACTTTGTATATTTGATGCTGAACGTGGGGATGGGACTTTGGAATATTTGAATAGCTGTTACCTTGGACATTATCAAAGATTGCTCAGGACTTTATTGTATATTAAAATGATATTTTTTCCATTTACTTCACCATCACTTAGTTGTAATGCAGTTGTTTATTTAGCCACGGGACAAAATAAGATATGAGAAGCTACAAAATTATTGTAAAATCTCTAAACTTACCAAGCCACACCATGTAGTTTGTTCTCCCATCTAGTGGTGAAACTGTATTTTGCATTCAGACGAATAGTGCTCTCTAGCACCTCGCTCTTTCAAATGTGCGTTGAACTTTACGGTAGACGGTATGTGCCTAATAGCTATGTCAACATGTCATCCAACACTTCATTGAGTTTTCTTTCTGGTGAGGAGGTACGTTATTTCAAACAAACTGCATTGAATCATTAGAGTTAGGCTTTCATATTTGTCAGGGCAGTGACAAGCCCGTCTCGCTGTGCTCCTTCTCTGTTTCAGTCACGCTGGCTCTGAGTGGAAACGCGTTTTGCCTTAGCCCTTAGTACTACGTAGTGCTTTATGTCCCTCTTGGCTGTTCATAGTTTTTATAGACTGGAAGGACATGGAAGCCTCTATAGGACTTACCCGTTCTACGTTAATACAGATAAGAAATTCTTCACTGAGGAGGACAGGTCAGATTGTTGGCAGAGGCAATTTGACACAAATGAGGACATATTTATGAATGTAGACATTGTTTTTAGCTTACAAATTACTTAAAACACAACACATTGTCCCTTCAAGAGACAATCCATTTAATGAATTCTTTTGAGCGAATACTTAATTCAAGGGTCTATTTTACTTCGCATCATTGAGTAAAGATTGCTTCTGGTGTTAAAATGACTGCAATCCGATGATATATTTTCTACCATTAATGGCAATTTTATCTTGTGTAAAATCAAGCTAATGTAATAAGAAGTAAAGCTGCTCCATCTGCAGGAAAAACACAGCAAAGATAGCATACTTTTTACAATATGGATCCATCATAATCAAGTGTACTGTTATGTTTGTCAAGGAGGTTGTGTTTCTGCTGGTGTTTGTCTATTTGTACGTTTGTTTTTCTTTCTGTGAGCAAATTAACTTAAAAAGTTCTGAATGGATTTCATTCACATTTTTTCAGGAAATTTTGTTTCATGGCAGATTCAGGATTTTTTTTAATGGACTTGTTAACAGTGTGAGACAGGGCAGTTTTCAACATTTCCTTAACAGCTCAAAAAGTTCTTGATGGATTTAGATTACGGTTCATGGAAGGTTGGTCACTGCACAAAGGAGAAGTTACTTGAATTTTGGGGCTGATCAGAATCTGGATGAGGATCGAGGGAATTTTAAAGTATTAATTCATATCACAAGATAGGGCAGTTTTGCACATTTTCAATAATAGCTATCAGTGTCAGAAATACCACAGCAGAGGTTGGTCCTCTCTAAGCACTTCAAGTTAAGATTGATTTTGAAAAAATCTTTAACACTCCCCTTCCCTTTCCACTTTATTGTGTTGTGACCCCTGTTAAACATACACAAATCAGAGCCATCTCCTCTCTTTCTGGGCTGAACAAATTTTCATCTTTAGATGAAAACCCAACTTTTTTCTTTATTTTAACCATCAGCTAGATTACATGTGCCTAACGTGTGCAAACAACAACTCACAGTTTAAAAACTTGAGGAACAATCGAGAAAGAAATATGACTATGCAACAATCAAAGTCAATTTTATGATGAAATCACAAGTCCTTGGGGAATAACCTTCCTCTTTCAAATAATGTTTATCCAAACTTTATATATTAATTTACAGTGAAATGCATCCTGCACCGGAGTGCACTATCTGATACATCTGCAAGCCTGAGATCTGTCACTGCGCCAATGAATTTGCTCAGTAAAGAAAAAACAGAGAGCGACGGCTAAAAGGGAAATTATCTTTGGGAAAAGACTGAAGGATGGAGAGTCAGTGTCTGGGACATAGGTGCAAGAGAAGGTGAAGTCATATTTACTGCACATGAATAAAAGAGTTTGGGGAGAGAATAAAGTTTGAAACTGAAAAAAGTGAGGAAAAAGAAGAGAATAGGGGAGGAGTGTGAGGCAGGGTGGAGTGTTTTTAGGTGTCTGGCAGTAACAGCATGGGTCTCTCCCCTGACACCTCCACAACTTATCATCCCCGCATTCCTGCACAGGGACACTCCCCTGCCTACTGACACTGTGTGTGTGTGTGTGTGTGTGTGTGTGTGTGTGTGTGTGTGCGCGCGCTCCGTTTTAAGTGAAAGGGCACGTTGGCCTCCCTCTCCCAGGACATCTGGCTGCAGAAGGAGGGTTTGTGTAAGACATGTTTATGTATTTTTGTGTGTGTAGCAAGGAAGAGGGAGAGAGAAAGAGAGAGTGAAGTGAACAAGAAGCATAAGAAAAGGAACAAAAGTAAAAAAGAAATAGAAACACAAAGAACAGATGAAAGAATAAAGGAGAGGAAGAAGAAAACAGTGTTGTGAGTGTGTCACAAACACAATTTCCTCTCAGCACCTTAGCGAGGCCTGAGGTTGTTGCAGAGAGTACAGAAAACATCTCTGGGATTTCCTGCCATTCAAAGCCGCCCCTGAGTCCCCTCTCCCCACGCCAACCTCACATTCTGTCCTCCACCTTAGAGCTCTTAAAAGTGAGAGGTGTGGCTTCAGACCATCGTTAATTCATTAAGACATCCCAGTCTGTGCGTGCCTGCATGTCTGTGTGTGCGAGGTAGACCAGAGGAAGCTCTCTGTGAACTCCACTGATTACAGCGGCAGTGAAGTGTGTTGTTCCAGCAGCTGAGAAGACAATGTGATGTTGTGCAATGACTTACTTACTTACAAACATGATGGTAGACAGTAATACTCTGGCTTGGGTAACTTTCAGGCTAAAGAGGTGCTAGAGGAGTCCTTCATATTGATATGAAGTATTTTTTGGGGGAAATTTCCTTGATAAAATGCCAATATAAAGTGTGATGAACATTGTGAGAAGACCTTACTGTCCTTACAGCTACTAACTAACTCTGGAAACCTACAAAGATTAACAGTTGAGACCACTGGCACAACTAACAAAAAAAAAAAATTAAATTTATAAAAAGCTGCCAGAGGACACAAGGCCTGGATATATTTTCTATAGAAAGTCAAGTCAGTGGATACAAAAACTCCAAAGCCATCTGAGCAGTCTCCTTTGGTAAATTTGTAGTCATGGTCTGGTACTTTAGAAAATACCTGACAGATTAATGGGATAACCATTTGAATCAGTGTCTATCACAGACTAACTTCCATAAATCAGCAAAGACAGTTGATAAATCAAACTCTAAAAGAAGCAAGTTTGGAGAAGAGTTAAACATCTTGTCAATCAGGAGAACCTCCAGGGTCATTCTTCATTGTTCTTCAATAACTAAATCGCCTCCCAAGAGCTGATACTACCCCAGCATCTCTTCAGGAGCTGCCCCACAGTTGTCACCCCTAAACCAGGTTCATCACTGGGAGTTCTAGCTCACACGGATCAGTTTGACAAGTTCAAAATAAGTTGTAGATTGTTTGAACCAGTTCCCTTTTGTTGATTTGTTGGGTACAAAGATAACTCCTGCAAACAGATTTTGCCAGCACACAGAAGTCCTAAACACAGGGGATTTGTCAAGGAAAAGTAAAATGCCAAAAAGATGTTATTGTAGTGTCCAGTCAAGCCATTGTTGTTTTTTTGTGTAGTTTTAACCTAAAAGCGGGTTAGTCACAAAGCTTTTGTTGACTGCTACTGTATATATCCCCTAGCTTTGTTACCCAGCTATCTCTCTTCAGGGACAAAGCTGGGCGGGCGCTTTAGTAGCAATCAAAATCATAGTGCCATAGGCCCTGAGAAACTTCACCTCAAAAATCCCCAAACTATCCATTAAAATAGTTCAATTCAATTACAGGAAAGCAATATTTGCTCTTTGTATGCTGGAGACAAGCAATTGTGCTTTGCCAAGTTTTTTGTTGGATGAACATCATTCAACTTGTCTGAAATGTAAAAGGACCGACAGTTACTCTCTGCGTCAACATTTTCAAACACATGGCATTCCTGGAATAAACTGATGACCTGCAGTGACAAATCTTCAAGTACAGTGGGATGTTTCCACTTTTTCTTGAGATCATAAATACATAGATTTTACCCTTGGCACTGTTGTCATCATATTTTGTAAATTAAGCCACACTTTAAGCCTCTGCATCCTGCCTGCTATTATTACTTCCTGAACGTCTTTGTTGTTGTTCGTGCTGGCTGCCTAATGCAAGAAAGTGACATCATTGTTTTGCAAGGCACGCAGAACTAAGGGGCAGGCATTAGTAAGAGAATATTTAGATAATAACTAAACCTTCGAGTTTCAGCTGAGGTGCATCTACCCTGGGATTTTTTAAATGCCTTTGGAGCAACAAGGACAGGGCTGTGAGGGGAGGAATAAGATACTCCTACCCACACCTTCATACTCTCCCCACTACCTATAACGTCATACAGTCAATACTGCCACTGTGAACTGGACGATTGGCCATAATTTCATAACTACATAATGCAGACATACAATGAGCTCCCTTGGTGTGAAACAATGGTGAATGTTTCTGTAAAAGACACTAGTTTGTGTTTTTTGAGCCTAATTTTAAGAAATACATGAACGAAGAGCTATACAAGAGTTTTGTAGCACAGTCTGCTCTGGCCTGCGATTACCAGTATACTTGAGCGGTGGGCTGCTTTGTATTAGTGGTCCTTTTTGCACTTAGTAGTTAAAGGGGGAAATAATTGTACATGGGCTGGATGAGGACACTTGACAATGTTACAGAAAAAGCATGTTGTCTGTCATAATTTTAAGCAAAAACACTGCACTACCCACAATCCAAGAGTACCACACTAACAATTTTAGTAGAGCATGCTGTTATCTGTGAATTTCAGTTACAACTGAAGATTACCATTGTAGACAAAGTGGGTTGTCAGTGCTGAAGTCTGTGGCAACAATGGATGGCACTACAAGCGATCTTGCCTCCAGAGATCAGCCAATACTAAAACTTTTTTTTTTTTTTTTTTTTTTTTTTAATCATGCAGGTTTAGCAGGTTTTAGCCTGTAGAGGGCAGCCATTATACATATTCTCAACATAAAAAGTAGAATTTAGACACTAAGACAAACAAAACTGGACCTTAAATGATTAAGAATACAACTAATTTTCCATCCACATTTATATTTTTAACTGGAAAAAGGCCTTTGGAGTTCAGCTATTCTTTCAGGACATAGATACAAGGCAAATAATAATGATGCCTTCAGTTAGTCTGAACCAATTCCCGATTAGTCTATCAGTAAAAGGCCATGTTTGTTTTCTGTAAGGTTAATATTTTGAGGTCAACAGCTTTAGTTTTTCACCTCCTTTCTCTAAAGGCAGTCTCTTTGTGATCTCAGCTTCGAGTCACAAGCTGGCTGCTGTCAGCATGTGGCTCGCACAGTCACCAGAGCTGGAGGGCACCAAAGCTCTGACGGAGCATAGCGCTGTTGGCACAACACAGAGCCATGGGAACAAATGGCTCTGTTAAGTTATCTCTTTGAAAGGAAGAAGTGTGTGTGTGCCTGTAGCCACAGGGAGTGTGTGTTGTTTTATGAGGATCTTAGCCACCTATAGCTCTGCTTTAACACTGTGATTAATTGGAGACTGAGGAGGCCATCAGAGAAATGCACAGCTAGTAAATGTTTGCTGTGCTCTGCAGGAGAGAGAAAAAAAATATCCACTTCATGTTATCAGTTTGTGTAAACATATATATTTTAACAAGGGAATCAAATTAATCCTTTGAAATTCCTCTTTTTTAAGAGCAACAGAGGAATGCACAGTTAAATAGGGGTGCTCCATGAAGTCTTGTGTTTCATAAATTAGTATGTGCAAATGGACCTGAATTTGCTGCAAAGCTTATGACACTGACTAATTTCTGAACAATGTCTTTTTTCTGTTAGACCCTGCTCTAATCTTTTTGTGTGCATATGAGTTTTGTATATTCACACATGTATATGTTTGGGTATATATTTGAACCCAGGAGTGTATGTGTGGGCAAGTGTGTGTGTGCATGTGTGTGTACGCCAAGCCCCTGTGCCCTCCCCTGTCTCCACGCCTGGATGCTAACCGCTAGTGAAGGCTAGCCAATTATCCCCAATCAAGCTACCCTCTCTGGAACTGGTGCGAGAGGAAGCTCCCACTAGAGCTTATACTAGTCATTATGGGGCACATCCTGACATTAACTTTCTGCTTTTCCTCCTTGACTTCATCTCTCCTTATTCTTTTCATTTCTTTCTCTCCTCACTCTTTCTTTTCTCCTTTTTTTTTTTTTTTAAATAAAACAGGACTTCTCCTCACATTCTCTTGCCTCGTTCTGAAGGCCTGGTGCAGTCACTGACAATGAAGTGCAGCAATCAAACCCAAAAACTAAAAGCACATGGCTTCTAATTTAAGCCTTCCTAATAATTCATAAAGAAAACTTGGTTCTTTATGAGATTGTTTTACTCTGGCCCCATGTACTGAGTGATTTTATTGGCCTTTTGCTCTTGGTTATTTTACTTAATTCAATCGGCATTTGAATGCCGTTTGTTCAGGGGTTTAAAATATTGTTTTAATTGTTTGTAGTTTAGGTCTTGCAAAGGTCTTAAAAAGTCTTATTTGAGAGAGTGCACACCAACCCTGTGAATAGGACTTGTACTTTTGTTGCTGTGATAACAAGTGTGTGTGTTATTTTGGTCCATACTGCAGGTCTATGAGATGTCATTGCAATTGAAGAATGTGTGTTTTTGTGCCAGCTGGAGATGAAGAGTACCTGGTGTTGTATGTTTACCTACAGGGAATAGGGCAGGGAGGCAGGGAATTCTGGGAAATGTCACCCCCCACACATACACATCTCCTCCCCTCTGGAGACTGAGAGACAGATTGGACTGAAATCAACTCATGTAATTTATAGCTAGTGATTACTCCTCTCCTTCTGACTGTATCTCTACCTTTTTCTTTTTGGGGATTGCTCAAACTCTTTAAAATCTTTGCTTGGGGACCTAATTTGCAGTCCTCAGAGCTGTGCAGTCAGAGAGCTCCTCATGTTGGATGTGAACTGTGGGGTGACAATGTCTTGTCTGTGCTCAGATCAGCAGCTGCAAAGAGAGAGGGAGAGAGAGCAGGCGATTGAGGTGTGGTGCCTGTAGGTGATCCACTTCATTCTGCTTCTGTCTTGTCGTGACAGGACCAGCATTAAATGGAGGGAGTCAGTGACTGAGCAGTGACAGGCCCAGCCCTCCACCCTCCCCCTTTGTGTGTGTGTGTGTGTGTGTGTGTGTTTGTGTGTATAAATCTCCATATGCTGTTTTCCATCTCTCATTGGGACCTGACAGCTGAGTGGCACCTGAATGGTACCTTCTCCCTCTGCTCATCATGTAGTGGTCCTGTAAAGTTAATGATAGTTGTCATGACGGGCAATAAAATGCATTTTCATTTAATTTCCATATATAGTACTTATGTGTCAAAGAGCTAGGGTGTGTGTGCAAAACTATGCACTGAAAATCAGAGCTTTAATCATTTTAATCTTTGCACAGAATTTTTACTTTCACTGCATGTAAATGTCACCACTGTTTTTTAAATGTGTTTACAAACCTGCGTCATCATGTTGATGATTTCATTTTTTGTTAATTATGCTAGAATTTGTTTATTCTTCTGGCTCTTGCTGCTTAAGTTTAAGTCTACTGCTGAAGTAAGTAAAAACATAAACAGAAGTACTACATGGTTTAAAGGTCCATTCACACATCAACGCATAATACCTGACGCTGACCAATCATGAGAAATAATCACAATTTTGGTCAAAGTATGTTTCCGGGGTCAATTATGTCGATTCAAGTAGGTCGATGTATTTCAAACATGCTAGCTGAGTATGGCATTTCCTTCCGATTAATTGTAGATGGATTCACAATGTACGCTAACATAGATGTTGCATATTGTTAGTGCGCTCAACTTGGAGGAATTTGGCCTAATGGAGCCTGGTGCTTCTGAACGGTGTAGAAACGTTTTGTGACGCCACTCAACAGACAGCATATAGAGTGAACCTGTATGCTAATTCACCATGTGAAGCTGCAGCTAGTCTCAGTATTCAACTCAAGTTGTACGACAGGAGTCCAGTCCCAGGGAGGAAGCAGCTGGACCCGACAGAGGTGAATGCAGCTGTATCTGAGAGTATAGGCAGAGGTCAACTTTTGCTGGCGTTAACAAATGCGTTGGATCAAACATCAGATATTTTTAAGCACTGGTAAAGAAATTTGTCGTCTCGGTCAAACATCAGTTTTCTCCTGACTTGGCTTAGCGCAGCTTGATGTTTCCTTTTCTGTCAGCAAAAGTTGGCAAAAAATGTCAGTGTGTGAATGCAGCTTTAACAATCAAGTAATAATTCATGCGAAAATGAAGTCTACCCTGGAAGGTTTTTTTTGGGCTTATTGCCAGAGTCACTGCAAGTAAAGACATTTGCACTCATTCTTTGAGGCATATAGTGTCAAGCAATGGTTGTAGAATTTCTCTGTAGCTCTACTAAAGTAATGCAAGATGGAAGTGCAATTTCTGTGTCTGCTCTGCAGGGTCGTCTGCTTGTCTCTATACAGGAAACCAATTTGTTTACCAGGTAACTGAAACTGAGCATATAATGTTTGACCATAGAGTTGATAGATTTTAAGCATCACATTGTTATACTAAATACATTTAAGACACATCAGCACAGTAAATAAAATGCCAAATAGTGAATGTGCAGTGGTGGTTAAAAATGAACAAAGGTGGTTTATGTATTGTGTAATCTGACATCAACTTCTGACCCATGACTTCTGAAATACAAAGTGCAGTGTAAAAGCTCACCAAAAAAATTAAAGATGAAAAAATGTTGCAAATTCACCCCCAAACAGAACCCAGTCCACCAAACTTAAGGTGTGAAAGCGACCAAAGACACTGTTAGTCATTCTGTGTAACCCAGTGGATGAGTCACAGAGCTTTTGGTTTGCTTTGTCTCAATGCAGTTACATTTGTGAGGAAGAGCATGTCAGACAACATGTGTAGGCTTCTGCCCAGTGTAGATCTATGACATATGCATAGATTAGACACAGAAGTATACATCAGGCTTTAGGTGTGAGATCAATGAGAGGGTGACAGCCATGAGCCATGACAGATGATAAAACGCTTTTTCTAAAGTGTGTTGTTCATTACACACTTGGGGTGTGTGCATTTATTTTAAGATACACACCAGTCTTTGTACCCTGTTCTCTCAAGCACTTTCTGGCCAATTAGGGGTTTTCTTTTTGCAAGATTTGGAGTATAAGTTGAACCTCAGATCCCTTGATCGTTGAAAGGTACATCGCAAATTAGTGAGCATCACACACACCTCCCCTGCCACTGCCTTTTCTATCACCGTCTTTCCCTCCTTTGCTCCTGTGAAGACACAGAGGCCCCCAGGGCCCTGAAATGTCTCCACAAGCTGGAAATTGAATCAAACAGCATCAATCAGGGCACTCTTTTTTTACTCTCCCCTTTCACTCTTTCTTCCTCTCCCATTTTACCTCCTTTTTAGTCTTTGTTTGGTGTCTCTAAGCAGTATGTCAGGGTACATAAGCAGCAGGAGCAGCACAATTGCATATGAAGTCAAAAAGAAGCACTGTCAAGGATTTTTTTATGACCTCCTGATCCGTAGAATTAGCACTCATTAATCAAAGGCTGGCTACACACGAGACCAGTATTTCTCAACTGGTGGGTAAGGACCCAAAAATGGGTTGCAAAGCTACATTTAGAGGACAATAAAAGGTGCTTGAATTAAAAAAAGCAGTAAAAGCCTGTGATCTACATCAGCCCTGAGCAGACAAACAAACATTTTTTTCTGTTTTCACATAATCAGAATTAAATTTTTATTGTTTCCAGAGAGCCTTACCTATTAATCTTGTATTGTTGGGTATGCAGAACTGTTTTTCAATTGATAATATTTTGTTTTTTATACTTTATAGAAAACATTTAGAATGTATATTTTATCAGTAAAATATTTGCATGCATGTTGACCCAGGACTTTGGAAAAAGTGTTTTTTTTTTTTTTAATATGTCTGTTGTATTGTCCCTTTATCCAGTTATGTTCAGTCTGAGGGTTAATATTCCTCAGTAGTTGAAAGTATTGTCAAATTTTAACAAGATCTCAGTTTCTCATAAGGACAAGTTTAGAACCACTGCTCTGAACTACACCGTCCAAGAAAAAAAACAGAGAAGAGCAAATAGCTGATCAGTGCTGTCAGATGCTCTCATAAGATGTGGTCACAGTAGGCTACAACAGACAGTAGATCAAACAGACTTTACCTTTTTCTGCCATAAAATATTGTGTTGACTCTTCAAACTATAAATGCCATCGTTGTTACTTCACGAACAGCATCCTCCAGTGCTAAAAGAGGAGCCAATGCAGAAGTGGCATAAACTGCAGTGTTTGAGAGTCCACTTAAGGCTACCTGCACAAAACCCAGAAGTTACAGTGATCAGGTATAATGTCCTGACCAAAACGGGCAAAGGTAAGGATTTGAGTGAGTTTAGCAAGGGACACATTGTGATGGCTAGACAACTGGGTCAGAGCATCTCCAAAGCTGCAGCTCTTGTGGGGTGTTTGCGGTCTGCAGTGACCAGTATCTATCTGAAGTGGTCCAGGGAAGGAACAGTGATGAGCCAGTGCTGCAGTGCCACGAAATGCTCAATGATGGAAGCTATAACCCAGAGCACTTTTTGCCCTTTTGGCCTCTGTGACTGTCACATGACTTAAAAATATCACTAGCAATAAGAAAGAGAAAGGGCAGACTGATAGGCATTACCAACCAGATGTTGCATACTTTTACAGCTCACAAACATGCACAACTTTACTGTCCTTTCAGCCAGTATTTAAGACATATTAGAGTTGAAATAAGCTGAAGACAGTTCACAGTCAGGACTTTTTTTTATGTAAGTCTTCTATCAGGCCAGTTTCTTACAAACACCATCCAGCCGGCACACACACAGTCACACACTTACACACACACACAGTGATATTATTATCCTCCTCTTCTGTGGCTCTGCACTGTAAAATGAGTTTGCCCCAACTCCATTAAAACCCGCGCCAGCTTCTCCCCTGACGCTGCCGCCCTATTTGCATGTGCTAGTGAGCCACTCCACGGAACAAAGGATCTCCTCTCTTCCTCCTCTCCTCCTTCGCTCCGTCCCACCGGAGTGCGCGATAAGTGGGCAGATGACATTCACGAAGAAAAGACTGCAATAAAGTGACTCTACCTCCATCTCCTCCTTTCCATGCCACCCCATCAGAGGCAGAGAGGGGATATTGCAAATGACACGGGCAAATCAGCAGTAAATGGGCGCTAATTTGATTGACATCTGGGCTGCTGTCACTGGCAGTGGCAGCCAGGGACAGGCCCCAGCCAGCAGACAGCAAAGCGGCGTTTACCCAGTGCACAAAAAGCCAGCTTTCAACTAAATCACTTCTCGTCCGGTGGGCCCTGCTTCCTCGTTCCCCTCTCTCTCCCTCTTCTCTGCTCCTCCTGTGTCTCCCTCCCCGCCACCCACCGCTGGCCGACTTGCCAGATTCTAATTGCGTGTGTCCTTCCTCTCAGTGCAATTTTCCCATTACCGCCACAAGAGCAGGCGCACACAGCTCATCTGAAGCGAGGCTGTCTCCGAAATATGTACCTCCAAGTTAACCCTTCAGCTTCCTACAAACACAGGGTGCGTGTTGGACACATGATGTGGTCAGGGATTTTTCTTTAATAGAAAAAGGCAAACAGATTTGCTTGGTTACCAAAAAGAAAGATGAGTTCAACAAATTCTGCTTTTTCAGTGGTCTCAAGCTTATTAGTCATCATGGGTACGCTGCCTCAAATAAATGCCAAATAATCTCGAGACACAGGACAAGGAGGAGACAAAGGAGGAAAAATTAATGCCTCTAGTCACCGATACCAATCACCTGTGGATTAACCTTCTGTTTATGTGGATGTCATCTGCTTGTCTGCTGCTCTGTCATCCTCCCAAATTAATTTTAATAGAATTCCAAGATCATTGTTTTCATTTCTCTCAGTCTAAAATATTAATCCAGTGTTGAAGCCTGAGCTGATATTCATGCTGAGACCAACAGGTTAAAAGCTAATCTGCTAAGCTAAACAATCCACTGTACACATTGCTACACAGCACGTCATGTTTAGTGATTTGTTTCAGGTCCAGTCATAAACATTGCGATGTGATCAGGTTGGCTCGGTAGATTGAGTATTTAACGAAGCTCTGAACATGGTATGTTTAAATGTAATCTAGAGTCAGAATAGATTTGGGCTGAAGCTTGAATAAATAATGCTGTGTGGGGCCTGAATTTGTTTTCTTGGCAATATGAAATAATAACATCTGTTACATTATGTAAATGAGTTAATATTTGTAAATGTTTTGCCTTTTATTTATTAAACTATTTGCCTAATGGAGTAAATCAGCAGTTTTGGTCATTCTGTCAATAGTTTTTAACTCGTGAATAAAAACAAGTAATAGATGAGTCATTTCATGGTGTAATGCAGTTGTCCTTACTGTAAAATACTTTATTGCAATTATCTTTGGGAACTTCTTTTAATGCTTTGTTGAACAAACACATTACCAGTAGTTAAAACAAAACACAAAATGTGATGTGAATCGGCTGATCTCACAAGCAGGTGATCGGTGACCGGAAATGACCAAGAAAAGCCTCATTGGGACATCCTTACCGCTCATATCTTACATCTTTACATTTTTCAGTTCACTTACTCCTGTCAAATAAAATATTCATAACAGTTTACAAGGTAAAAAAAAAAAAAACTTTATCCTAAATTTTCAAGGTTCTGAGAAAACATGTCTTGTTGTGGTGTCAGACATGACAGTGCCAGCATGACAAGACACGACATATTGAAAGTTGCGAAGGAAGCACTGACCATTTTGTCAATGAGGTCCAAAAAAGCAAGCAAGTACAGCTTCTGGAAGCTCTTGCCCTGTTCTTTTGTCTGAGTCATGTTTTGTGCTGCTTACTTGTGGTAGAGCACATGCATTCACATATGCATTATCAGCTGTGTGTTCTGCCTTCCAACCCCCCTAAACGTAACCATACCATCCCACCCCTGACACATCTCAGTTCAGCTCAAATCAGCTTTGTTTATACAGTATTTTACACACAACAGTGTTGATCCAAAGTGTTTTACAGACCAAAGAATAAAACAAATAAACAAACAAAGCATAAAAGTATTACCATTAGCACAACAACAACATAAAAACAACAATGGAAACTAGAAGTGCTCATGGCGATAATATGGAGGACAGCCCCATCTCACAATGTTAATGAAACCTTTGGAGAAATTCCTGGATATGCAAACAGATTTACCTAATTAGTTATCTGATGTGCCTTTTACATGACTAATATTAATTAGGTTATTCCAGTAAGAGATAAAAACCATCTTATTGATGTGTATGTAAATGCACCCAGTCTCTTCTTGTCATCTCTTACTATTGTTTTGATCTAGAGCTCCTGTCTGCAGAAAGCATGCTTTAAGTTTGTAAAAAAAAAATCAAAAGAAACTAATTTTCTATTTTGTTCTCTCTTTCTTTCCATGTGTGGCTCTCGTCCCCCCATAAAAAGGTAAGCCCATTTCTGTTATGTTTTCTTGTGAACTCAATAAATATGAAGAACCAAAAACTTTACAGTCAGCTTTCAGGCTAGGTTTGGCATGGTTAAAAAAACAACATGCATGTAAACTTAACGTTATACACACATCCATCTACAGTCCCCATCATGCATGTTTCATTCAAACTATCAAGTCTTATAGTCTCTTTTATTCTGCGCCTCTGTTTTCCTGTTTCTCCTTTTTTCTCCTACTCCTCTATTTGTGTCTGTGATGTGAGATTGTGCCAACAGCAATGCCCAGGGCAAACAGCAGAGGCACCCATGGCAATGACATGCTAATAAGTGTTGTGTCATTTCAACACATGCAAATCACAGAGGTGTGCTGTGCATGTGTGTGTTCAGAGGCGTGTGAGTACAAGTCACCACGAGTGTGTGCAAGGGATTGTGCTGGAGCTAAATTCCACTGTGGGGGTCAAATGAGTTACATACAAGTAAATTCAAAACATAAATGATGCAAAATAAGTCATAACAGTGACTGACGACATATCGACCCCACACCATCATCACCATCCCTTTTCTAAGATTTATTACAAGGTTCTGCATCTTTACTTGATTTAGAGACTAGATGGAAAAGGAAACAAGAGAGAGAGAGAGAGACCTGGCAATGGGGATACCACCTTACTCCTAAGAGAAAAGAGGAAGGTTTCCTGTTTCCCATGAAGGTCACAACTGAAAACTCACTATTTTTTAGAGCAGCAAGAACACAGGCTTTGTTAACTGTGGATTTAAGAATTGGGTTTCAAAATGTAAGCCCAACTTCTCTTAAAATGTTATAAACTTAAACATAGAGAGATGGCCCATTTAACTTCTTAGTGTCAGGACAGTAATTTTGGTCTTTGTATCACCTTGGCAGAACTTTTAAAAATGTCAGAATGAAAACAGAAAATGAGAAGGGAAAAGGGGTCTGCCTTGCTCATATGACCACGATGTCTTGCTTGGGAACAATTCAAAAGACCTTTCAGGGCTCAGACATTTCTTTGGGTGGACCTGACCATGAGTGCACCAGGACACCCATGATCCTTTTTCTTAATGAAAAAATCCAAACTGTTAACTGTAGGTTTTAACAAATGCAGTTAGTTCCTTTATGTAGTGGTTTTGTAGTTTCTTTTTCTCTCAGTCACAATAACTTGTCTCCTGACAAATAACTTCTCAGAAACTTGAATGAACAAGCGTGCACTTGGAAATATGTTACTGGTTAAACAGCAATGTATAAAAAACCCAAATGTCAAAGTTCACCACCTTTGGCTTGGTCTGCCTGAAATAAAGCCCACTGTGTATCCCATAAATTTTGAAAATACATCTGGCTGAACATCATATGTCTTTCTCGTCATTTTTACAGTTAAGCTTACAAAAAAATCATTTTGATTACTTCAGTTTTGGTTGTGAAAGCAAGAAAAGCCAGTTATTCATCTAAAACAGAATCTGTTATTCACAACATGAATGCTGTAGAAAGTCTGTCTTCTTTCTGTTAAATCTGGACTATGAACACAGTCATCTGAAGGTAGCAGTTCATTCATTAATAGGGCAAGAAATCCCTCCTTATGATGCCATTAGGGGACATGCCACCTTAGCTCCTAGCTGGCATGAGCATTGACACCCAGGGTTGGTAACTTTGGTTACAAAAGGGCCACAGTTATTGTATCAATGAGGCTGATTTTTTTTTTTTTTTTTTGTTAGCAAATTTTCAGATACTTTTATACTTTTTATATTTGGAAAAACATGTAGCCTTTATTAGCATTAATTGTAACAACATTACAATACTAAATGCTAACTTTAAAAGGTAGTCAAGGATTAAAAATGTTAACTTCTCTTGTAACAATAAACAGAGAATTCATCAGTAACTTATGTTTATTTTACTTATATTTCCTATACAATATAATAACGTATATCACAAGTTTAATAGAAAGAAAGTCAGCTATATTTCTTTTTATTTTTGCAAATCCAAAACATATATCAGTACTCAAAAAATTCATTTTTTTTGTTCAAATGCATTTGATCATTTTAAAGGATTTTACCCCAGGGCTCTGGGTGAATTTCTATAGGGCACTTGTCTTTACACCTTCTCTTGATATATTTGACTTAATGAGTTTTTAAATTTACTGGGGGCCACACAGACTAAATAAGGGGGCCACATATGGTCAGGCTGCTTACCCCTGATTTACAATGGAACAGCCTGTTGTGAACAGGGCTGACATAGAGGTGTTTATGGGCATGCTAAAATCCAATATCTGAGAGGACTGCCAAACAAGAGACTAAAAATGATCTGGTGAAATTTGAGACCAGTGTAAACTTGTTGAAATTGAGTAAAAAAGGGGATCTTTTTGTGAACAAGAGGGTAGCATCTTGAAAAGTGGTGCCTCAGGCTTTAGCTTGTCTCATCATTGATTGTAATGTAGGAAATGAAGACTTGTGCTGTAAACACTGACATGATACTGTCATATGCTCTCCAGGCTGAAAAAATGGTGTTCAAGCCCCTGTATGGACCTTTCACCTTCTACCAATTACGGTGCCTTTTGTGAACAAACGACACCTTACCACTTTGCTAATGTTGTTTGGTACATGTCTATATACTTTGTTTTAACAAAAAAAATCGTCCTGCTTTTTTTTATCAAATGTTTCCCTTATTTTGGATCTTTGCATAAACACATTTATTTTCTGCAACATGCTGCCTATCACTAATTCTGAAAACAAACTAACACACACAAAAATAGTCAGTTTCTATTCTGTTGGTCATACTTACCTTTGTAGGGTCATAGAGAAACATTAATTTCAGTCTGTTTTAATAACTAGCAGAGCCTTGTTTTTAAAATAATATTCATGGGAAGGGAACAAAGGAAAGTCAATTTATGTTAAGACTGTTTTTTTAGATAAAGACATGCAGTTTTATGAAAAGACAGAATGTGAAGTGTAAAATCCACCTGATCATTATGATGACTGAGTAAAGGAAAAGTAGGTACAAGACTCTGTCAGATGGAAGAAGTGAAAAGGCTCTGCCAGACACGAGCAATTACGGTTAAACACAAAAATGAAAAATTACATTCTGTTGTGAAACCATGTCACAAAAACACAAGAGTGCTTTTGGCCGATGTGGCTTGATAACTACCACTGCTAGTCTGCAGTGTGTTAAATGGCAAAAATCATGTTTTCCACACATTAAAACTTTATATTTGTTTGCACTTTGGTCTTAATTTAATTTTACTTATGTAAACTACTTTCCCAAATGACAAGAGTTCAAATACAATAAATACTGTAACCACTGAGAAGTACTGGGTTACATCTTCCACTTTATTTTCAAACACAACACCTGACAACTTTATTTGCATGCTAGATTACCTCATGGGTGATTATAGAGCATGTCTTGAAGAGTTTGCAGTGAAGAAAAGTGAGGATGGGGCTTTGGGGACTGGTCGCCTAGGGGCCAGATCTGCTCTTGATGGGAGTAACAACCATACACATAAACACACACACGCCATTAAAGGGAGAAAATCATGTTTTCACTTTCTAAAAACTCTGCTCAGCATATTGAGTTTGTTTTCTTTTGTCAAAGCGAGCTAGCAGAGATAAATCCAGGATGTGAGCAAGCGAGGAACCAAGCTTGTCCATTAGTCAGCTGCTGCGATCGTCTAAAGAAGCCACCCCTCACCCTTAATGGCTTCTCAGCAATAATTGCTACACTACCTCCTCTGATCCCATTCACAGTAATGTGACATGCTTTAGCAGGAGCCACCGCTGAACATGTGCATGTTAGTTCTAGTCAAAGCACTTCAACAGAGCATTGTGCTTTACACTCGTGGCTCTAATAGTGAGGGTGTAGGTAAAGATGAGATTCTGCAAAGGAAAAGAAAAGATCTTTTCTGCTGCTTCGGTCTCTTTCCTGCCCTCTGCTGCATTTCTTTAGCTGCCTTCCTCTTTACTCTCTCTGCTGTATTGATACACAAAGTTAGAGGCTCTCAGCATGCGAGGGGCCATGGTTCATATATCTACTCTTCAAATAACAGCTAATGGTCTGAGTATGCTAAATGTTTTGGGACCATAGATATCTTTCTCCCCTTTTTCCTCTTTGAGCCCACTTCTCCAGCAAGCTGTGTCAGAATTGGGCAAGAGATATACTTGCGTCTGGTCCATGCATTGAGAGTGCTCTTGTATATCATTTGCCAAAGCACAAAATGTGTTACTGGAGAAAACCTCTTTGAAGAGAGATCAAACTTTATAAAACTACCTGTTAAATGGGACACAAAGTACAAAACTGTAGTAATACTGGGATTAAAACTAACCAAAGAAAATGCAATTATCAATGGCAAAAAAAAATACTGCACTGATCCTTAAGGAAATTGAAGTCCAGCTGTTATTTTTGGCAATGAGGAAACAAAAGCCAAACAAGAGGGACAAAAATAAAGACATAAAACATAAACCACAGTTACATATGAATTAAAAAGTTGTATATGTGCATGAATTCAAACAGTGAATATAAACAGGCTTGCAATCCATTTTGGGCAGGGACCTAAAATCTGGGAAAGGCTGCCATAGAGTGACCATATTATGATGTGAGCCAACATGGTGCAGATAAGTAGATGTAGTAGTTACCACAACTAAAGGAGGAGTCCTCTCAAATGCCTCTTTGCTAAGTTTTTCATTAGTATGTAAAAATTAGGGATGTTCATCAGCAGGCCATAGCAATTTACCAAAATGCAGGTTCATACAACTAGTCTGAAGTTTATAATATGCTCATTAAAGTTTTTAAGTGCTCTATTTGTTACAGTATCACAGCATCTGTGGCTAAAAAAAGGCAAGTTTGGTTTGTAGAGTCAAGTGTGGCAAATGTTAAGGTGCTCACAGACTCGAGCATACTGTGAGTGGACAAGACAAAAATAAAGGTTGATTAGCTTGCTGATATGGTGTCTGCTGTTCTATATTGTATTTAGCTGAATACCTACATGTATCACTTAAAAAAATAATAATCTGTATTATGTATTCATTGCAAATGCAAAAACACAGTTAATGCCGTTCATAGCCTTGTAATGATGTCCATGATATGAAACTTTTTTTTGCTGCTCCTATGCAAAAGCAGTTTTATTTTCATATATACGAACCACAAGTCTGTTGTTTAACAGTTTAACTTTTGGGTAATTTAGCTGGTGTAAGCAGGTACTTTGAATAAATATTTCTTTATATATAGCATGGTCACTCATGAAAAACTAAAACCAGGTCTTATCCAAATGTCAGCAGCTTTTGTTTCAAGGGCAACATCATAGTGGTAGAGCGACAGAAAGTGTTAGCATGTAAATAGTCCAGTCAGCACTTAAAACAGCAACAGTTTAGCAGCGTCCACTGCAACACACGTAAACAACAGTGAGAATATTTGATAGCGTGTCATCACCATGAGAGGCTGGCTCAGAGTGTGACGTTTTAGACCTAAAAAAAACCCATTTTCCCTGTCTGCATGGGGACACCGTGGCGTGAACATAGTTTATAAGAATCTTCACCTAGACAGGAATTATCAATGATTTGCATTTTCAGTGACCTATAACTGTTTACATGTGAACAGAAGGTAACCTGACACACCAAAAGGACCATTTAATATATTTCACAAGTCCACGTGGAAAACAGCCCATAGAAAGTGTTTGGGAATGGGCAGACCCTTTCAAAAGCAAATTCAACAGGTGATTGGACAATTGTTCCCTCAAACACAGGTCGATTAGACAATGTGAAGGCGAACGCTACTGCTGCCATGTAAAATACAAATCGTGAACACTTCGTACATCAAACTCTCATTGAAACATGTTAGAAGTGGACCAAAAGTATCCTTTCTATCAAGAAATACTTTCAGTGTTGTTTGTTCTTCATTTAATAAAGAAATGTGGTCCAGATCTGATAAAACTGCTACTGACGCTGCTAGCATCTATACTAATCTCTGTATGAGCAGGCACTTCCTGTTGTCGTGTCGCCCATGGTTTCCTCTTTCTGCTTTAAAGGACTCTGATTGGGCTGTGCCACTCTGGGCCAAGCAGAATCCTTTTAGATTTTAGCATGGCAAGATGGACGTAACTGATTACAGACATTCAACCCAGCTGCACTGTAAGGTTAGACAGAAGGACAAAATTAACAGAAAACGCTGTGTTTTCAAAAACACCCACCTACATGTGGACATAGCCCCATTTCCTTTTGTACTACAGGCTAAAAATGACTTCGAAATATAGAGTTTATCTGTGGCCAGTTAGCTTATTTTACAAGTTTGTCTCTGTGAAGTGTCAATGGCACATTGTGGATGAAGGAGAAATGTGGATCTGATTTATCACTTTGTTTTCAATACTTTCTCTCATTGTTGTTCCTGATGCTGTTTTGACTCTAACACATCCCCTCTTAATACATTCCTGCTGCTGATTATGTGTAAGCTGCATCTTGCATTGATGTTAAGTTAAATCTAAAGAACCTTCACAGGAAATATGTAGCAACAAGTTCACCTCCAGCCTTGTGGTTCTTATACTTACATGATGTAGGTGTTTGTGTATGAGACTGGAGGAGAGAGACAGGAATGAATGAAGAGTCTCACAGGTCCACCAACTGGGCCCAGGTTAATGGAAACCATTATCACACACAGCCACTCTGTCTGTACAATCAGAGCCTCTCTCTCTGAGGGAGGCACTTTGTCATACACTCAAACACACATACTTACACATAGACTATATTTGTGCCATATTCCCCGCTTGTTTAGCTTCCTAATGTACAAGCTGTTCCTCAGCATGTGCAGGCAAGGCTAATTGTTTTAGCATGTAGCCGCCACTCTTATTCTAAGCACTAAGGAACACTGGGGGTCGTTTTACTCCGGTGAGTCAGACACTGTTAGCTAGCAGGTCTGACTCAAATCTCTCTGCTTCCTCTTTTGTTCTGCACACCAGCCTTTTTTTTCAGCTTCCTGAACCTGAAAAAGCTTTCATATCGAGCAACAAATGTGGCCCTACAAACAGCTTCTTCTTCTTAAAAACTGAAAAAACACAAACACAGTGGTGACATAGATTTGCTGGCTACATTTGCTGCGAGGCACAAAGCAGCATCAAACATTTAGCGCTATGCGAGGCACACTTAAAAGAGACAAATGCTTGTTTGCTGTGGAAAATTTTGGACAGTTTTGTTGGTCTATTTTTGTGGCACTGAGTAAAGGGCTTTAAAAATATGGTTATTCTTTTGAGAAAGAAGCCTCCCACAGCAGGCTGACTGCTGAAGGCACAGAGAGGTGAAGTGTGTCATATCCAGTCTATCCCAGTTTTATCCACATGTGTATTCAGGAATATCTGCATGGCACTGAATGAGTGTTTCACTGTAGAAAGCCTCAAGACACCAAGACTTTTAGAAGTACTGTAAGAAAAGCCAAAATCAGAACCACACAAACAAGGCTTTGCTGTGATTAGTCCCCTTATTGATATCAGAAAGGGTAAGAGAAAATGTGGAAAAAGATAGATATTCAGACATTTAAAGATTAACAAAACCCCAGAGTTTTAGCTACATATATGAATCCTGGGGTGTCAAATATAGGCTTTAATACAAGACTCAAAACAAGCTGCCTGGGAGTTAAACAAAGTTACACATCCCTGTTTAAGACACAACTTTGTATTATTATCAACCTCGTTTTAAAATAAACATTTTTTGCAATTTCTGCCAAAGTAACCACACTACCCATAATACCAGACAGTACCAGCAACATCTCTAATAGTCTGAGTCTATGGCTGCCAACGTCCTTCGGCACTGAACGTTCATGTACTACAGAGGAACTAAATAAGAAAGTAATGGTATATGGACCTTGTAAGACAACTTATTGCTCTAAAAATAGTTTTATTTTCAATAAAGGTTCACAAACTAGTCAACCCACAGTGACACAGTGTCACAGCATTGATTTGTGGTGCCTGTTGTAAATTTTGGCTGTTGGCTACTACTGAAGATAACAGTTGTGGAAAAAGTGGGTGGTCACTGTTGAGCTTTGTGGTGATGATGGTTTGCTCCACATGTCATATATCTCCAGATCTGCCAATAGTAAAAATCATTATCCAGTGCCTGGATTCAACCTGTAGAAGGCAAATTCTGATAATAAACTTTGTAATCCCTCATCTTTTGGGTACTCCACCTTTTAGAAAAACTGTGCTCAGACAATCTGTTTGAATACATTACCTTCAGGAAAGGCTTGTTTGACCCACAGACAGCTCCAGTGGAGGGAGCAAGTCTAAACACGTCTGTGCAGCCACAGTAAACATTGGAGCACAATGTTGGAAAGCTGGAGCCACATCTCACCACTTGAGAGGTACACAGCTCAGGAGGATTCACACTGACACTACTGTTCTGAGCAGGGATGAAACAGAAGAGGTCATGGGTGTGCCAAAATCCAATTTCTGAGAGGATTTTTGTGTAACAAGCTGTTGCCATTATTCAGCCCATGTCATCTAAAAAATAAATAATTTCTCTGTCTTTGATACTTGAGGAACTATTTGAGGAAACGGGGAGATTTGAGTCAGGCCTACTAGCTATAAACTTGTGTCTCTCTAGAGTGAAAAAACCCTCAGTGTTCCTTAGTGCTCAGAATAAGAGTGGCAGCTACATGCTAAAATAATTAGCCTTGCCTGCATAGACTGAGGAACAGCTCATTAGGAAGCTAAACATGAAATATTTACATACATATTTATATATAACATAGATCAGTTTATTTAGAAAAATAAGCTAACCTTCACATACTATACATTTAAAGTTTAATCAGATTTCTACACACCAGAAGTCATGATTTATCTCAGTCTGTTTAAAAAAGAAACTGCTAAAATGACGTATTTTATGGATCCTGCCACTCTCAGGCCGACTGATGGGAGAAGTAGTTTTCTTTTAGACAGATCACAAATTAAGATGTTTAGATCACACATGGTTCAAATCAAATGAGGATGCCTCGAGTGTAATTATTTATCTCTGAATATGGATAGTAAACCTCAGATCCACCAGCTAAAGCTGATGAAAGAAAACCTCAATGAGAGTATTTGTGTGTGTGTGCTCGGCTCACTCACTGTAAGCAGCATGTGTGCGTGTTTGTGTATGGACGCATGCCACTGTCTCTGTGTTGATTTTTTCTCAATCAGAGAGGAGTTCACCCATCAAAAAAGCCACAATATTACAATATTGCATTGTAAACACACACAGAGAGTAACCCCCAGTTCCCCTGTAAACAGTTTACACTCCCTTCTCCCTCTCTTATGCAGACACAAGCCAAAGCGTCAGTGTTGTGTTTGGGCTTTGTTGGCAGCCTGTAGCTACGACTGTGCGTGACCGAAGGAGGGGTAGTGTGTTTTGTTTGTGTGTGCGTTTGCATGTTTAGTTGTGTCACATACATTAAGGACCCCCCTCTTTAGCCTCCCACTTGCACTAATCTTCATCCATATCAATCTAACAGTTTGTTTGGGTTCTGTCTCTCCTCTGTGAATCCTTCATCCTCCATTTGTTTAGCTGAGCTCGTGCTTGTTTTCTTGTCGTCTTCCTCTTGATTGAGGTTGACCCAGCAATCTTCACAACCTCACAGCGTACACATACAAACATACACAAAAAGTCTCAGACTATGTGTATAGGCAGTGTGTGGTTTTGGTTGTTGTTGAGAAGCAACAGCAGAAGCCCAAGGTAGGAAATGCTGTTTGGATGAAGTGCGTTGTGATGTCCTTTCAAACCTTTTTCCTGCTGGATCGCGACCCGTTTGCACCACAAACCTCTCAAGTCCTACACACGCGGAAACACAGCGGTTTAGGGTTAGACATGGGACAGTGGAGGTTTCTGTTAAAGGGTTTTACAAACCTCCTACCACATCCTCCTCTGTGTGACTTTAACTGAGGGAAAATGCATTATTTTAATACAATAATTCTTGTATTTGTGTCTGTCATTTTCATCTGGTGTTCCCATCCATCACACAATTTTCTGTATTTATGTACCCCCTTTTTGGGCTGTCTGTAGACACATCTGATTCTTGTAAACACAAATTTTTAAGGGTCAGCTCATCGAGCAGATAAGAGATCAAGGGTCAGTCTCCCTGTTCCTCATATTCACCCTTTGCTCAGCTGCAATACATCTAAAAAAAACTGTGTGTCCGCTGAAGGCTGACTGACAAAACACTGGAAGTCACATACAAACTCTATGTTACAGCAGAAATGAACATGTTTAGAGCCTGGTTTAAAGTTATTATTTTTGTTCTGAATAGTGAATTTATTTACACCAATTTCTGTATTGGGCTGTTTTTTTCAATATATCTCTCCTTTTGAATTTTAAGAAGGATAAAAGATTATGCAAGGACAAGGTTGACTACAATCTTGTGTGATGTGTGTGTGCCATTTAGGCCTAATATGTGCGTTTAAATTGAGCTTTCTTTTGTTTAGTCAACTTTACATTTATTGTCACTTTTTTAAAAAAAGCAAATCAACCAGTTTTTCAGATATCAAATAAACATGCTCTGCTAGTATTTATTTAAGAACCACTTTGATAAGAGCTCCTTAAATTTTCACTTTATTTCACTTCCTCTTTCAATAGAATACATGAAAACAAAGGTCAAGGTTTTTTTTTTTTTTTTTTTTTTTAGAAATATGTTTGGATTTGTGGCCTTTATCAGACAGCGTATTGGGCAGGAAATTTGATAACGAGAGAGGGAAAAAGAGGTAGGTATCGTTTTTTTTTGTCATTTGGCCTGAAGCCACACCGAAAGTGTGAGACAGAGTTTCAACACTGTAGCCACCGCAGGCTGGTTTCCAAAGCCCAACTCACTAACCAAAGTGCTCATGTCACTCTGGCATAATAACTCAATGGTGCTTGAGCTCAAGGTCTTTGCACACCAAGTGTGTTTTTTAAGTGTTATTTTTTTTCCATTCATAATTTAAAGAAAATTGTCATGGACACAAACCTTGCATGCTGAGCCTGATGTGTTTATTTTACTTTTTTTATGAAATAAAACATTATGGAGCAAAGAAGCAATAATGCTGTATTGTTCTTTCCACTGCTAAGAAAAAGGAAACAGTTCCCCTCTCTTCTCCTCAGGCTTTTGGATGTGTCAGGCCTGGGCATAACAGTTGTGTCAAGTGATAAATAAATGTTAGAAAACAAGAATAAATCCATCAAGTTCAGTGTGCTACTCAGTTTAAGACTGTGAATACAAGTTTTGTCCTTAGCCATTATCTGAAGTCTACAGACAGGACACAACATGGTGTTTAAGTGAAGTTTTGGTGCAAGTGAGAAAGCTAGAGGAAAAGACAAAGAGAACTGTAACCCCAGCTCTTGTGAAAAAGAAGCAGAATACTGAATCTGTTCCCCCAAAAAATTGTGATGATGGAAGTTTGTGAGTTAATTTGCAGACATGATTAACAAGAACGTTTTGGAGTGCAAAGGCTCAACCCTCATATTGAGCACAGATGTCCACTCCAACTCATGAGGGTTCAAGGATCAAAAGCCAAGGACTTTGGTCCTCATGTTCATGCCTTGCTTTTGTAAGATTTATACAAGTTATACTTCCTAAAACCACCCGAGCCCTTCATCTTGACCCATCACTGAACTTTCACTGTCCAGCATTTGTACACCACACATCCATAAAACAACCAGGCCTTAGTTCTAGTTTCTTTTGTTTTCTTGTTGCATTGTAAAATGCAAATCAAAGCTGTTTTATATACGTGCCTGATTTGAACCAGATTTTTTGTTCCATTTCCTTGGAGGTGTTCTCGACTGCCAAACACTGAAGTCCATCCAACTAGGGCACCTAAATAACAGCTATCAGGATTAAAAGCTGTCATCTGATGCCTGCGGTGTGCTTATTAGAGCTAGAAAGCCTTTTTTTTATGTAAAATCAGTGTGGTCTCTTTTTTTCTCACCATGCAGCCTTAAACTGTGAATTTTTGTACATAGTGATACTGTGTACCTAAACAAGACAAAAATATGGACATTTTACTGAATCATTGCTGGACATAAATGACTGCTTTTTTGGCTATGGATTTCACAGCTACACTTTTTAGAATAAAGCAACAATTTAGGGAGCACATCTCTAAATTGCTTTCAAAAACAAGTTTGAGTTTCATACTACAGATGTAAAAGGAAAAAAAAGAAATGAAGGGGGAGGTCCTTACTTTGACTCAATACCAGGAGTTAAGGCTTTATGCTACATTTCCCATGATGCCATCTTTTTTGCTTTAACTGTATTAGTCTCAGTCTGCACAGTGGTGCAGCAAGTAGTGCTGATGCCTTAAAGCATGGAGGGTGCTGGTTGGGCTCCCTAATCAAACATGCCTGTTAGGTTACTTAATGGCTCAAAATTGCCCTTATGTATGAGTGTGTGTGTGTGTCTCTCTCTCTATATCGGCCCTGTAATTGGCCAGTAAGCAAGTCTAAGGTTTAACCTGCCTCTTGCAGTGTTAGCTGGAAAAGACTTAATTAGGTTCCCAAATATGATTTTAATGCCACATTATCATCTCTGTCCCACCTTATTTTTCATTGTAGAATTTTTTTAGGATGCAGCCAAACATGTGGGTGCCTCAGATCATCCATCCAACAAGATACATATTTTATGTATTCTTCTGTCCTTGAAAAGTTTGTAATTTTTAGCTTTTTCTTTTTTACATGTTCAAGATAAGTTCTGATTTAGATTGAGGTATAACTGTATACATTACTGCTTTTTCACCAGTTTTATTTTGTAAGAGCTTCAAATCATTTATTTGATAGAAAAGAAAATCTGCAACTAACAATGATGATGCTTTTTGTAGAGAGGGAGTCTTTGTTATAAAGAACCTGCCACTTTAGCTAACTTACTCAAGCAGTCATCTGCATGCAGAGGCATCACACAAAAGGCTAATTGATCATTGCAAAAATCCTAATCATATGTATTTAGACTGACAGTGGGATTGCCGTAATCTCACACATTATTGGCCTATATGTGAAAATATGTGACCATGGCCTGTCTACAAGACCACCTAACATAAAAAAAAATCCCTCTTTTCCCTCTATGGCTTGTTCTACCTCTTAGAAAATGTGTATTTAAACAGTGTTTAAAATTTTCCACATGCAGTGTAATGACAGATTATGCCACACCCCCCCCCAGGTGGGAGACACTCCCTGAGCCATGTGTTTGTTCAGGCCACAACCAGCTGCTGTCGAAAGAACACGCGTAGGCTTGTCTGTGCAGCCACAGGAAATCCTGAAGCAACACACTGGGAAAGCTGAGGCCACATCCTCTTTTTGAGGGGGGCATGGTTAGACACATCTCACGAAAATTTAAAGCTACAGACACCAAAATCACTTGTTCTAAACAAGGTTAAAACAAAGGGTTAACATATATGCTTAAACTCATTAGAGGGTTTTTAGGCAACAAACTTCAAAACTACATTCCAGGGCCAGAGTAACTTGAACAGGAGTATGAGACATTAAACTCCTTCACATACTGCACACTGAAAAACAAGCAATTGATAAAAAAAAAAACCCAATGGATCAATCAAATTATTTTTAATAAATGAAAAATAAAAATACATTAAATTAATCATATTTTGCAAGGTAGTGATGATGTACTCTTGTGGCCAAAATTAAAAAAAACAACACTGTCTTGTTTAACCTTGAGGCCTAGCATACATAAAGATTTTCAGATCTAACAGTTTTGTTCTAGTACTGTGTGGTGTGCCTCAGAGATTGACATAGCACACCACACATCAACTGACCCCCACACCCGTGCAATCAGACATGACTTTGGTCTAAACAAACATGGCGGACGACATTGGTCGGAACTTAAGCTCAATGTAACTAGTGGTTAGCTTCCTATTACATGTGTAGTGGGTGTGAGTCTAACTTTATGCTTGGCCTTTACTCTCCTGTCTATGGCTAAGTCTGCTTTGTGCTTCAGCCAGCTTGCTCTTTGATTGACTTTGTTTCATTCAATGTGACAAAGCACAGAGGATGTGCTCAGCTGTCCTCAGGGCACTCCACACATGAGGACATCTGAGTGTAAATACTGAGCATGTTTAATATTCTCAGTTTCAAGTAGTGTCAGCCCCAATCCTCTTCCAAGAGAATAAAATGACTCTTAACACATCTTCCACCACAAGATAACCAGTTAAGAAAATCTGTAGGACCACCAGATAACCAGGCATTTGCTGCCTTTGGCCGGAAGCAGAGATACGAGCCAAAACTTGGGTTGATTATCTTGAAGTGTGTACCCCGCTTCAGCTAAGAGCCACAGTTGTAGTTAAGAGTAATTTAAAGACCCAGCTCTTGCGACTGTTCCCTCTTTAACTACACTGAGGCATGCCTACCGACTATTGACTAGCTTTCATTGGTCCACATCATCCCGCAGCTTATCTTCCCCATATTTCCTGTCAGTTCTTTAACATCCTAAAAAGGGGAAAAAACTAAATAATCAGCCCTAAAAATGGTTCATAGCAGATAACACAAGCCTTGTAAAATGGCTGACAGGAGAAAAGCAAAGGACTGTAGATGAACGGTCCTCGCTGTTTCAGATTGACTGTTTTTGTGGGGTTTTTTGTGATTGCTAAGTGTGTGATGTGATGTGATGAGATCAGCAAGAACCGAACTCCCCTCACTCGTTTCAGTGGTCCCAGCATCATTACCAACAGCACTGCTACGCTGCCTTATCTGCTGTGGTGACTGATACAGCGACAGCCACTCCTGCAGGACACAAACACACACTTTCCAACTTTACACTAGGGAGTGTGTTTAAAGGAAGTTTCCTCTGAGCTGAAACACATACATCTGAGAAGATTAGCCTGAGTGTTACTTTTTAAGAAGGTATATATTCTTTAACCTCCAGTGCATGCAAAACAACAAATATTGCACTTCCGCAATACATATATTTCTATAAATGTTTTAGTACAAGCTACTTATCTGACATGAAGGATTACCTTTTTTTCCAGACATTGTTGTTGTAGCACTGGTGTTTCATCACTGATACAACAGCATTGCTCAGATAAACCAGTGGAAGAACTACATGAACAGTGTGTTGTCCTTTTGAAAAGATTTAAGAAAATAATAGAAAAATGTCTCAAATGACTTTAAAGCTAAAACTGGGAGTAAAAAGAACATTCAAAATGAAGTTGTGGAGTTAAAGTCATAAGTCTACTTCAAAATCACTGCTTACCTCAGAATTGTTTTCAAGCACAGTGCTCAGTTGTTCAGTACTTTGTTGTTTCCCACATTGCTTCATAGTTGAGGTGACCATGACAGACAGGTTTATTATTGTTGCCATGGAACACCTAATATTTTATCAGAGACTGCTGCACAAGGAAGCTAGACCTATAATATAATTCTGTTGTTCTGTTTCTATAGGTCATTCATGTTTTGTGCCGTTCTCTTGTTATGGATACAATTATTCTTTCACCACAATATATTCTGTCCCCCAAACTCCCCACTGACATGTAATGGCTAAAATAGACATTTCCAAGTCACCTCGAGACCTCCTCCAACCACCTGCACTGTTACTGCAAGTTGTACACTGCTTGTGCGTAAAATGCATCTCTTGTCGACATGATTTCAGCCACAGGTGCAAAATGATTTTGGTGATCTACAACTCTTCCAAAGGTAAAATGAACAAGTAAACATCCATCCATCTATTACCAGTACTGCTTTTGCCTTCCAGGGTCAGGGGGCCATTCACAACCATTCACACTTGCATCCACTTCTAGAGGCAATTTCGAGTCACCAATTGACTGCAGGAGGAAACGGAGCGCAAGGAGAAAATAACCCACGCAGGCACAGGGAGAACATGCAAACTCCTCACTGAAGGGTCCTGACTGACAGGAGGAGTCAAACTAGCAATCTTCTTGCTACGAATTATGCAAACTAACCTGCTGCGCCACCATGCCAACCCCACAAATAGACATAATTATACATTTTTTTTAAATGATGATGTTATAGCTTAGTAGTAAAAACATTGATGTGATCTCCAAGAGCAACTGGCTAAAGAAGCTTTGTACCTTAGTGTAAAATAGGCATCACTTCCAGCCTGACCTTGTGTTGCCCAAAATTACATCTTTTTTTTCTTTTGAAAATCAATAGCACTCTGTAAACAACCTTTAAATACTCTACAGCCACCATCTGGGGGTAGGACTACACTGCAACCAGGGGCTGGTTAAAAATAGTGAAAAATAAGTTTTAAATGTAGAAAAAAGTTGCATGATGTCCTTGTTATTTTGGTAAACTAATGATTTTTACAATATTTAAAAATGATTTTCTCATCACTGCTTAACACCTTTGTAATGTTTGATGCAAGATATGGACATTTATAAGCGCATTTGGGGTGAAAAGTCAGGGTTTATAGCAGCTCTTCTGTTAAAAGTGGCAGCCCAGTCATTACCCTGTGTCAGTAATATCTCGAGCCTGTGGCAGCTGTGGGTGCCGTGCTTGTCCGTAATGAGGTTGGCTGTTCGCGAACCAGATGTGGAGTGGGGCGAACAGTGATTGGAACTACAGGCGGCTCTTATTAACAGATTGGGCCCAAGTCTGAAAACTCAAATCCAAGTCTGGAGTCTTTAAAGGGTCAGTCCAAGTCAGTCTGAAGTCATATTTGGGTGCATCTAAAGTGGGACTCGAGTCAGTGTCTCAAACTAGTGTCCCCATCTCTGTTTGGTGCTGATCCACATCAATCTTCCCTACAGGTCCTGCTCTTCCAGAATGAAATTTTCAGTAGATGAGAGTGTAAGTGTACGTATGGGTGTGTACTTGCAGAGGGATTAAAGGGGAGAAAATTATGTTTGATATCTGCAATATTTAGAGCTGATTCTCACAGACTTTTGAGCCTCTCTAAAGCATTGATCAAGTCAGAAGAGGGCGGTCATGTCTCTCCATCTCTCATTTTGGAGTTAACACACACAACGCGCACACACACAACTGCGCAGCATGCTTAGATACAAATTTATGTTCAAACATGTCTTTGGAAATCTTCAACAAACCACATGTGCCTTTGATTTGTGAGCTCAGTCGATTCAGTCACTCAGGCTCACAGTCATTTCACATTACGGCTCAGGTGGGAATGCTGCGTGTTTGAGTGTGTCTATACTTGTGTCTATATTTGGCTGTGTGCGTAAGGCAGTTCTTGGTGACCTCATTGGTTTTAGTGGCTGAAAACACACAGCACACACCTGCTCAAGTCGCCGTGCTAAACGTTGTTGAGTGGTCTTAGTCACATTAACGCTTTGAACCCCACACACACTCATGGTCCATCTGCTGTTTAAACTCCAACAGAACCCAGTAAAGTTTAGATTCAGTTTTATGTCGTTGGCTCTTTTTCTTTCCAAGTTTGAGGCTCTGACTCGGCTTATGTGTCTGCACCTTGTAAAGTCACTATGAAAGGCTAACATTTCTCAGATATTCAGCTCCTGTAATTTCAACTATCTTTTTCAAACCATTATTTTTCAGTCTACTTAATCACCTCTGTCCTCTTATGCGTGAAATACATGTTCATTCTCTGATACATATGAAGGGATAGGAAAAGGATATTTTTTTCTCTGTTGTTGACATGAGAGGTAGTGCATGACAGCATAATGTGGCCACAACCACATGTGCTTCCATATGCCAAATCCTGTATGTTTTCTTTTGGCAGCCGAGCAGAGGACGACTGTTGTTGCCCCTCTCAGGCCCACTCCTATTAATCATGTGTGTGGGTGTGTGTGTGTGTGTGTCACTGAGAGAGTGTGTGTCAAATGCACAGTATGGCACAGGAATCTGTAAATACATCAGAGTAGAGCCCACACTGCCTATGAACTGAAATATACACACTCACAGAGGACAGTAAGAAAATATAGATCTATAACAGTGGGACTGTACGAGCGTATGTTGGTGATGATGATTCTCAGTTTGTTTAACCCTCAGGTCCCATTTGTCCCTTTTGAAGCTGTGCTCGCTTATGTGTCTTGCTTTATTTTTCCATTTATATTCCACATGACATGTAATGTGGTAGAATTATACATTTCTTTCTGTTTCATTTTGAAATTTTAACTCTATGGACTGGCTTGAGCTTCATACTGTATAGTTAAAGTAATCACACTCAGCCCATTAAGGCCAATAACGGCCACATTCAAACATATTATAAGTGTGACTTTTGATCATATGGCTCCTTCCGAATTAAAAGCATGTAATTTCTTGTAGTATACTTTGACTTTACAGGTCAGGCTTCAAATGTGTTTTTTTTGTACTATTTTTTTAGCAGATGGCCCCACGTACTGAATTTAGTTTGTGAGGGCTGAAACATGCACTTTTCCCATTACTCAAAAAAGAAGCCAGACAAGGTACTTTTTAAGCTTTTTAAGCATAAACTAAAAATGGCATATGAGAGAGTAAACTTCTAAAAAGAGAAAAAAGAGAAATTTTGATCATAGTCTGGGTACATGAATCTGACTTGTATATTAACACAATCAAGGCCTGCACAGTAAATTGTAATAGCATTGCTACTTCAGCATGACCATTTCCAATAAACACTGCACAACACTATAGTCATTACAATAAAAATAATATTTATAGAAGAAGTTATTTCTCTCTCAACATGTATATCAGTGTGTCAAGATTTAATCATTTTTAATGGATGTAATTCAGGTAAAATTCACTTATGGCAGCATAAGAAACAACATTTGTACTATTAGAAAAATGCTTTGGAGAGCAATACTCAATTTCCTATTAATGTACTTTTCATTTTTAACCTTCATGCTTTCATATATTAACACTATACATTCATTTGCACCTGCTGGCATGATCTGTTACCAGAGAACAGATGCTGTCAGCAACAGAAACTATGAGAACTTGAGAAACAGACGTTAGAAGGTTTTCAGACTGGCACATGAGGCTGAGTGCAGGGTGACAGGTGGGAGAGGGATAAGTACATCGACTTTACCAAAAATGTCTTGTTTGGATTAGAAAATGTCTTCTCTGGATGAGGAAAGATCTCCATCATAGACAGAAAATCTAATTGAGGTTGTTATTTCACAGTTTGTAAAAGGACAAGAAACTTGTATGTTAAGACTACAGCCTAATAACATGAGTTATTACTTAAGAGTAAATGTGGTTTGAATAATAAATGTTTGATGCGCTGAGATTTGGACAAAAAATTACTTGCCATGGTTGACTGTATCCTTTGTTTTCTGTTAAAAAAGCAAAAACACAAAACAATACTAAAAACAACATTGTATACTATCACAAGTTACATGGACAAATGCCATATCACTCTTTTATCAACAACTATCTGTACAACACCTACATATACATAAAAATGACATAACATAACTACTAATAACTATAAACTAATAAACTATTAGTAAAATTAAAAAAAATACTTTATCAGATTACATAATCCGTAAATGAAATGAAATAAATGACAATGACTTTTTTATCTTGATATTTCAACTTTGGTGGTCACTAACCATACAACTATAATTAGGACTTAAAATAGACAATAATTTTGCTACCCATTAAGTCTTAGACATTTAGTTTCAATTATTTATCTATGTTTGAATCAATTCATTTACAATTGCAATTACCAAAGGTAAAAAGAAGTCTGAGGAAAGCTATGTTGCTATAACTTAAACTGTATAGATAAATCGATGTCTTACTTTAAAAAACTATGCTTGAGTCAACTACTTGTAAATTACTGCTGTATCAATTTCTCTTATTGTGAGTATTTACAGATAAGGGTGTGCTTTTTACATCTCAAAACGTGTTTTTGTGTGTTGCTGCAAGTGCGTGTGACCATGGACGAGTCCTATATGGAAGCAATTACTGGCAGCAAGGGCCCTCAGACACCCACAGTGCCTCTCACTCTGGGCCAAACAGAATTTATCTCCCTCCTCCTTTCCCTCTTCCTCCTTTCCTCGTTCTCTCTTCTCCCTCTCTCTTTCTCTCTTAATGTCTTTCTCTTTCTCTCTCTTCCACCTCTACTACCTTTCTCTATATATCTCTCTGATTCTCTCTCTCTCTACCTCTCTGTGGACTAAATTACTTTCGTATGAGCCCCAACAAAGGGGCAAGGTGAAACCCCTTTCTTTCTTTTTTTTTGGTTTGGAACAAAAACCCCTGGCCATATTTTAATTCACATCACACATTTCCAATTTGC
Organism: Cetoscarus ocellatus; assembly: GCA_037902135.1. Lineage (NCBI taxonomy): Eukaryota > Metazoa > Chordata > Actinopteri > Labriformes > Labridae > Cetoscarus > Cetoscarus ocellatus. Next base: position 2,449,638 of record JBAMNC010000871.1, on the reverse strand, counting down.
GCAAACAAGCCCTGAAAATACCAGTGCTAATTAGCCTAAACCTAATGTGTGTGTTTGTGTGTGTGCTTACATGTGTACATGCTCCATGAAAAGAGCAGCCATCTCTAGTTGCATTACTGTACCCCTTTGGGTGCTGCTCCGGTTAGTTAGTATGCTCAGTCAGAGACATGCAGGATATGACTTTTTGGGGGGTCCACGCATCATGTGGTCAATGAGGAGGTGGTTTTTGTGTCATCTGTGTTGCTTTGTTTGTAAAGGTAGAAGCCTCTTTCTCCTGGCATCCTGATGTTGAATTTAATCAACGCATGTGAAGCATATTTGGCATTAGACATCAACCATCTTACAACCAAGTCAACAGCTGAGCAATCTTAGGCTACATTCACATCACAAGCCTTAATGCTCTGATCTGATTATTTGTCTGGCTGTTCACATCACTGCAATAGTGTGTCCTGTATCAGATTTGTATGAGCTGTTCCCAGTTCTGCTCTGGGGTAGGTATTTGAAATTAGAAATCAATTTATATGAAAATCTACCCACTGACCAATCATCTTTCTGATCATAAAGTTCTGTGAGCTGCTTATGAAAGAGGAGGGAAAGAGACAAACCCTTTTTTCTATGATTGTCTTTAAATTTAGACTGAGTAACTGTGAAATAAAATAAAAGTTCTACAGTAATATGTCTTCACCAGAGATTGAAAAAAGACAAATCGTTTATATTCCATATAATACAAACCTTATTTCCATCCATTCATTATCTATATCGCTATCCATTTTGGGGTCGTGGGGGGCTGGGGGCCATCCCAGCTGACATTTGATGAAAGGCAGGGCACACCCTCAACTGGCTGCCAGCCAATCTTAGGGCCACAGAGACAGATAAGCATTTATACACTCACCCACACCTAAAGGCAATTTGGTGTGGGTGAGTATGTTTCTGGCCAGTAGGAGGAAGCCAGAGTACCAGGAGTGAACCCACGCCTGGCTGGGAGAACATGCAAACTCTACAGGGTTCAAAACAGCATCCTTCTTGTTGTGAGGCACGTGCACTACCTGCTCTACCACTATTGCACCCCCCAACTATATTTATTGTGTTTTATCAAATTTTATGGTGCTTACTAAACTTAATTTTTATTAGACTTGCATCACTCAAGATACCATCAAAGCTACATCAAATATTAGATCTTCAGCTGTCATGCATATGACACATGGTAAATTAATCATCTTATTTATCAACTTGCATTCACAGGCTACTTTGTGTTTTTGTTACTCCTACATTTTGTGCTTACTCTACATTGATTTTAGTTGAGCATATGTTTTTTTAAACTTTCCTATACATTCAAAAAGTCATACTTTTCTCAAAGTTTATAAAATATGATAATTTGCTAATGGGTCTTAACAGAGGTGTCTTTAAAAAACCTCTGATCTGTATCTATTTGAAGAAGTCACATTTTACTTTTTCAGGTTCTATATGTCTTCTAGTGCAACAAAGTTCACTGCATTAGGTCTTTTCTACACAGCACTAGTTGTGTGAATTGGCCGATTTTTTCGACCGGTTTGAACGGAACTACAACTGTGACGTCCTACCAATGTAGCTCAGGTTTATTGAACCACATTGGTAGTTCAGTAGAGGTGGAATAAAGGTGGATCAGGGGTATTAGTATGTGAAAACTGGCAGTTCTTATTTAAATCATAAGTGATTATGAATATATTGCATAGTCATCAAAATAAAATACATAAGCCCAAGCCAAAGCAAAATATGAGTACTTTGATACATGTTTCATAGCAGCAGAAATCTGAATGTGCAAACTATTCTGAAAGCTTAGATCTGTGTGGGATAAACAAAAATTGAACTTAAAAAATTATGGTAGCAATTTCCTGCAGTCTGACTCAAGCCTTAGTTTGTGATGACTCTGTAGCCAAAGGCAGTGTTTACCATTACACTTAAATTTGCAATGGCCTGGGCCTTAAAAAAATCAAAGGCTAAATGTCAAGCTTTATTCTTTACACCTCTCAAATAAATTGTTGTGATAACCCAATGTGACAACAGTGTAATAACCAAATAACAGTACTTATATATATATATATATATATATATATATATACACACACACACACACACATATATATATATATATATATATACATTGATATATATATATGAAAATTATGAGTTATACTTTTTATACCTATTTTCAATTATGACTTTTCAGTACTTTGTTAGGGCTATACATTTTTGCCAATTGTATTTATCAAATTTTGATATTCTTTAAGACCCAGAGCATGCCCTGCAAATGCATAAAACACCAGGAGAAATTGAATTAGAGGGGAAGTATTCTCTGAAAAAAACTAAACCCGCAGATACTCTGGCAGTGAGCAGTTACAGGATTGCAGTTGTCAGGGTTTGGCAAAGCGTTGTCGCCCCCTCTCTTGTTACTGTGAAGAAAAAGCTGAATGGAGGAACATCGTCAGTTCTGCCAGCGGTCTCTCCTCCCCTGTCTGTGGGAACTGAGAAGTCAGTATTTGCCATGTGTCTATCCCTCCAAACTGACTCTAAATGAGATAAATACATTCAGACTAAATTGGCAGCTTGCGTCCAAAGTGATTATTCTTCCCTTAATGTCTCCTCATTGGAATGGGAGAAGACTTGGCCTGCACGGGAATACCGCGGGGTGTGGTGAGGCCGTCTTTTCCAACACAAAGAAGTGACGAGTGATGGCAGCCAGAGTTTACTTGTCAAGGTTTTTAAACACACATACACACACACATGCACATGCAGCCCTCTCGTGTGCTAACCCCGTCCTCCTCAAACAGTTTGTCTCTCACTCCGCACTCCTCCAAACTTGGCCTGCGATGTCCTCTTGCATTCCCTTCCCATGAGTCCTAGCGTGGCGAGTCAGCAGAAGGACCCCAGATTGTGCTGGCTGCGTCGCCGCCTGCCTCGTTTTGGGAGCGTGCCTGGGCCCTCCGTCTCGGTAACCTTGGTTTGCCCCCTTCTGTTTGTGAATTCCTGTCGCTCCAGTAGGACCGCGCTGTCCCCAGCAAAACGCTTTCTGGCAGGGGGCAGCTGGACCGATCGGTGGGAAAGTGGAGTGAAAGCTCCGATTGTCTTTCAGGCAAATAAATAAGGCATGATGGTAGTGTTTCACCTCTAACACTCTGCTGCACAAAAATGGACAAAAAAATCAGAGTGCTGGAGTGTGCCTGTTGTTTTTAACACGCTGCCAGGTCAAAAGTCACAAAGATTTGACGTTTCATGTTAAATAAACTGTCACAGTTTCTAGAGACACATGATTAAGAAAAGGACAACTAATCTTATCAGATACCCCACACTCCCTGCCTCGCTCTGATATGATCTTGGTTATGATTGGTGCATCAGAGTGAGCGCAGGCTACAATTGGTGAACAGAGTCAGAGCAGGGGTTGTGATAGAGGCCTTTCCATGGCCTCAGATTTCAGACCGTGGTTGTGTTTTGTGTCTGCCAACACCCAGACCCGAGTGTTTAGCCTTCACTGCTAGCTCTGCTGTCTGAGGAATTCACTGGTTTGAGTAATTTTACGTTATGTCTTTCACTCTCTTGGTTTCTTCATTCTCTTTTTCACTCAGTTTTGTTTAAAATCATGGTTATTTGTGGTATAGTGCTCAATAGCTTGTGGGTTTCAAAGGGGTGTATTATTCCAGTATTAAGTATCAAGTTTTTCACCATAATATTATGAAAGGCTTCCTTGGCTTTACGTATCACATAACTCAATATTTGTGTCTTCACTGAATTTTAAAGGTCACGTTTCAATGTGTTTTCTGTTTGGAGCTGTTTGTTATGCACTGTTAATATAAGTAATTTAAAAATTCAGATTTGCATCAGCAGTCAGATAGATGAGGGTGAGAACTAAAGACCATGTGTTTGATATATTTTAGAAGTCTGCAATTATCCATTAACTCTCATCCTGGACAAGGGTTGGAGATTACACTTTGCACGATTAGCATAATCAGCCCAAATCTCTGACCAAGTCATTGGCAGTTTGCATTGTGGGTAATGTAGGCGCCAGGTTATGACAGTGTGTAACTGTCCATATTTGTTTTACAGGGTTATGAGAGTGCATACCAGAATCAGTAATCTTACAAGAGAATCAAGCGAAAATCGTTATTTTTTGCAAGGCTGGCAAACTTTTAGTTTATCTAAACCCTTGAAGGTTCCATCTCCTGGTGTGTTTGGCCACTTACTTTCTGTCTTTGGTGTCAATCAAGCGAGGATTTAAGTTAAGTTGAATTTAAAAAAAGATAAATTTACCCCCTGTCGAGGATCAAATGCAGCCCTTTTTCCATCCTCTTTGGAAATGCTCTGATCTGAGCGAGTGGGCAGCCTACGTGAGGCTATGATAATGAGCTCTCCACTGATTGGCTGCCCAAATTATGCTTAGGCGGAGGGGGAAGGAGGGGTTACAGGCCGCAGAGCAGACTTTCAAAACAGTCATGACATCTGCCTGGGATGAGAAGAAAACACACGTGTAGGTGCAGGCTGTATAGCTATGACATAATAGACCCCAGGAAGTAAAAAATGGAGGGGCATTTTCTTTAAAGGGGAATAACACCTCTTTGAACTGAGAGTTTACTAAACTTTTACTTAAAGGTGTTATGTTCTTCTGCCTCCGAAGCCCTTCTAACAAGAACACAAGCAAAGAGAATTGATTTGGCAGGACATGAGACCTTTAAAATATCTATTTCTTTACAGTTTTACTGGCCTATGTAAGAGCTTGTGAAAAAGTTATTGGCTGGATAAGAAATAAGCTGAATCATAACTAAGGGAGCTTTCCAGGTATCAATTCAAAGTAAAGAAGACTAAAGCTGATGTGAAGGACTCCCTTTTTGTGTTGAGTAAGTGGTGCTGTATTTTTTTTGTTACAAGTTTATTATCTATTGTCTTTTTTGAATTCTGACCACAAATCTCAACCTGCCTCATTTCAAGATTAAATAAATCACTGATTACTCTTTCTGCAGGGTGTTTTTAATCTGCTCATTTGAAACTTACCCCCAGCTGCTATTTCATTTGTCAATCATACATGGAAAGAAAAAGTTGATTTTGTCACAGATGGTCTTGTTTTGTTTTGTAGCGCTTTTAGAGACATTACAGTTGTTTTTTAGTCTGCTTTCTAAGAAGATAAAACTCCTAACATGAGCTTTAAAGCAGTGATTTACAGAACAGGGGGTTGTAAGACAAGAGGAAGGGGTCAAGGGATGCCTTTCAAGACAAATGAAAACGTTTCAATTAGTTTATTTTATACATTCATGTAAAATATTAAACAAGATTGTTTAACGCTAAAATAAAATCACAGTCATTAGGTAAGATTTATGTGTTTGACACTGTTGCCACTGAAAACATATGCAGGCCAACTTTTTTGGCACAGTCATTAATTGCATTGGTATCAATAAAATTTTATCAATTCCCATCCCTTTTCCCAACTTGACTGAGTGACTGATATTATTTGCCTTAACACTTGACAATTATCCTATCAGTGTCTTCAACTTAATTACCCATGCCTTGAAAAATACTGATATTAAACTCTTGAGAGAGGCAGTCAGTACAAATGAAAAATTATTGCGTTGAGAAAGTGCTGAAGTGATATCATGTCGGTCCAAAGTGTAGCAGCAAGGCATTAAATATCAGGGAAAGACAGCATACTACAGTATTACATACTCAGGAATATCATTTTTTAGACTCTGTTGTTGAGACATGCTGCACTCATTCACACACACAAACCAATCCTAAGATCATGCACTGACAGAGAGATGTCCAAGTGGTGGCATTTTGGTGTTCAGTGCCTTGATCAAGAAATCAGCTAGCATCTTTTCAGCTCACGGTGCAACTTCCAGAAATGGTTTGATCGGACTCCACAACCCAAGTCTTTTGTGACTGCGGTACTGCCAGCCCAAGTAGGTTAGAGACACACAGGAGTACCATGTGTTTGACATTGTTTACAGAAAAGCTGTGGAGGCAGAATTTTTTCCAAACAAAAAATCCACAAGAATCAATAAAAGAATAGCTTAAGAATTAGACCAACAAGCAGAATTGATGATGGAACTGGTAACAATAAACTATCATCAATTTCCATCCCTAACCTTGGCTTTTCAGGAAAAATAATTTTCTTTACATTTGTTCTATACCTATAGCAAAAAGATTTGGACTATCAATTGAAAACCAAAACATTTTGGGCAAAAATAAACACTATCTATGTATTTTAAAACTTTCTGATTTTACTATAAAATGATTCTAAGTAAAAAATCATTGAAAGATTGATCAGTAATGAAAGCAATCAGGAGTTAATCTTTCTTCTGCTGATTTTTCACCGGTTCATGTGTTCTCCTGCCTGCCTGTCTGCCCACATTCACGCCTGTTCCTCCGCCTGTCTATCTGTTTGCTTGACGGTCCACTGTGTCACAGCGCTACTAATGGCCACTGCTGAGCCAGCCACTTTCTAAATGACACCCTCCTCCGCTCAATACAGCTGCCCTGCAGTTACACACTCACTCCTCTTCCCCCTCCGTTTTTTATCCCTCTCTTCCCTCCAGTCTCCAACATTTCCTCTCATGCACAACTCAGCATCCTTCCTCCCTGGTGCGAAAGAAAAGCCGTTTCTTGTCAATTTTCTCTCAATATTTCCCACTCAACATGCCTCTCGATGAAAGAACACACAGACACTCACTACACTTTGATGCATCACATATCAGGAGTTGAATGAGTGACTGACAGAGCAGCACAGACGCATCTTCTCTCTGCTGGTAGTCGCACCTTAACCAACATGATGATTCCTCCATTCATCATTCACCACTCTCACCTTTTTCTCTCCCTTTACCTAATACGTCTTCATCTGCATTTAATCATCTTTATCTTTTTGAGTGTGTGTTTTTGTGTGTGTACAGCAGAGGGTGGAGAAGCGCGTATCTGCTATTCTATAGACATATGGAAGCCAAATTGAGTTTGGCCTTGGTTTGACTATAGCGAGCCTGCCAGATACAACGTTGGATCAAAACACACTCATGATCACACACAAATCAGCCCTCCAACCTCTGCACACCCCAGGTGCCACTTGTGTTTAATGCAGTTCAAATAACTTTATTAATCCTAAGAGAAAAATCAGTGGCATTTGATTCTTTGTCGGACGGTTTCCTCGGACCTCACCCTCCCAAACTTACCCCTTAAAGTTCATTGGCTGATCACCCAGGGGTTCCTGCATCCTAAAAGATGGTCAGGGCAACATTTTTGGCACGGACGGCTCATAACTGGATTGCTGTAATTATTCATTGGGAGAGTGATGCCTTCCAGGGGCTGAAGATTGATTAGCTTTGATATGCGACTTGGTGTAATCTGTCTTTGACCAGGGCTGCTGTCCAAATTGGCAGGAATGATAAAAAGAGGAAGTTATTTTTAAAGGGAGAGGAGGAACAAGAGTGCAAATGAAGAGGGAGGTGGGTGGACAGAGGAAAGTGAGAAGGATGAAGGCTTGTGCTGTGTAGAGTCCCATGTGACACATATGTGCCATATTCATGTGTTGACCATTTTTTTCTTATGTCATGCTAACAGTAGGAGGCTTTGATGCTGTAAAAAAGAAAACTTTTATAAGTTATTATCTGTTTGGGTGCCCGGTGGGAAATCCAGGCAGTGGTACCCAAACCAACAAATCTAATCACAACACGAGATTTGATTGCACAATTTGGTACTATTTTCAAGGCCAAAGGTGCTGAGCCCTCTCTGCCCACTAAGCTTTCCAGTGTCTTCCTTCAGTTTAAAAAGCTGACATTACAGGTAACAGAACTATTACCACATGGGTCATGACAGATAGAAACATTTTTTTTCCCTCTTAAAAGGATCAGTTCAGACACTATTAGGTATCTGCAATGTTTTGGGAGTAGGAGTTCAGAAGCACTTTTGAGAAAAAAAAAAATCTGCATCCAAACTTAAGCCTGAGTAGACAATGAGTTCTGTTGTGTTTCAAGCACAGAAAACAGAATAACCAAAGTAATCAAAAAGTAAAGTAATCATGATAATCAAAGTCATCTTTAAAAGCCAATTTGAAGTAGCCATACAACTATGAAAAATGTCTCATACTTAATCTACAACCCAGAAACAGACACAGTGGTAAAGCTGAGGGGGGTCTTAAGCCTCTTGACCAACAGCCACAACACCCTGGCTTGCTGTAGTTTCAGTCATGTCCCCAATCATGCAAAACTATCAAGTTAAAGCAAAAAACAAACAAAAAAATACATTTTTTTTCTACCCATAAAACACAAACATTGTGAGTTGTTTTACCATTTACCCAGAGATATGCTTGCTTGGTAATTTATCTGCTCTTAACCTTGGTAAGGAAATTATTAATCTTATCAAGGTTGCAGTTGCTGTTGCAAGAAAATGTTTAGCTTTAACATGTAGATCAGATAGCTACGTATTCCCATGAAGAAATATTACATAGTCTTAGAAACAGTTACAAAAAAGAATTTCAGAATATGGAAGTCTTTCATTGACTTCATGGACTCATTGTACCAGTAATGACACTGTGCGCTAAAAAATATTTTTTCAGTTTGTTTTATTTCTGATCTAGGTGGGATGGAGTTTTTGTACTGTCTATACTGTTGCTCATTGTGTTTTTTCAAGTTATAAATTAAAACAAATCAGAAAAAAATGTTATCTAAACCAGGCATTAATCATGTTTATTTCTACTATGCATCTGCTAAATCTGCAATTTAAAATGAAATGTAATTTGTTATAACTTAGACAAATTCAGGCTATGTAAAGTCAGAGGAATGGTATCATTGACATGATTACAAGCCAGCATAATGTCACCATTTGTTGGTCCTGCCTCGGCTCAGCCTCTATGTCTTCGTACTAGGTCAACATAAATTTGTTTTAAGACAGATTTTATTTTCAATATATCGGCAACTGTGGATTGGCTTACATAAGCCCCCTGCAGTAAGCTTCAGTCGAACACTGGTTTTGTCTAATATCTTTAACAGTCTATCATTACAAGCTAGCAGGCAGCTAACCAGCTGTCTTTTGAATGACAGAGGTATAATTACATACAACTGTTCATTTTGTACACACTCTCACACAGTATTCTGTTGATACAAAGGAGAGACTGGGAATACCCTTTTGCTTATAGTGACATATCTGCAGGCAGGTGACAGTGTAACCTCCAGTACAATTAGCATTTATGCTATTTGACATCCAGATAGTCTAGCAGTGACATTGTGGAGCATTGATCACTGTGGTCTGACTGAGGTGTACAGCCTTTAAGCAAGAGAAATTCAACATTTACCTTATCATACCTTTTCAGACAAATTGGCCGAACAATTTGTCTCCTTTGAGTGCCTGTGAACATCTGATTTATCTTACATGTGATGCCATTCTTCTTGTAACTAGTGACTATGTTGCTTGTTGATGTTAGTTAGGTCATTGTTGTATGCCAAGCTGTCTAACAGTCCAGTAATTTAAGAAAATGTACTGAGAAAGAAAATACAAGCCTTTTGTTGGATGGCCTGTTTACATATCGTTCAACATTGGTTCACATATTAAGAATTCAAAAAACATAAATCTGTACATTACAATGTCAAGGCAACCATTTTTGTTTATGGTTGAGCCAGGCTATCAGGGTAACTAAAAGCTACAGCATTACAACCTCAAAATACAGTCCCTTTTACCATGATTATTACTGTGTACTTAGTTCAAAGTCTTGGTTTTCTAAGCACATTTGGAGTATTCTTTTATGCCTTGCTTGTTTTGTCAGCCAGACCAACATGATCCTCGCTTGTCTCATTTCCACGACTAAAGTGTGTCTTCAGTGAATCCTCCAGTGTGAACATGGCAGAACTTAAAAGGCTCTGATTAGGCTGTTGTGTCCCACAGGTTGGCGAGATATAAATTCGTGACACACTCACGGTGCCCATACATACCCCCGAGACCTCTCTTTGTGTTAATTAAAGGAGTCTCAACTGCAATTAGCAGGCTTTACAATGAGCGTACCCACAGATAGACACACACATTCACACACATTTATACACACTGAAACAGATACATCCAAACTGTGAGCACATTTATGGGACCACAAATGCTCTTTAACGTAGCTTAAGTATCAGTGTGCCATTTCATTTCGCAGTTTGGTCAACTGCACCCAAATGTCTGCACTGTCTGCTGGTGGCCTCTTAAACATGACTGCCTTTTGTAGCTGGGACTTCAAGGGCTAAATGAAGAAAAGATCATGAAGAAAAAGCTTATCGTTTTAGGTCTTAAATTGAATTTTCGCTTTTCTGACCAAAGCACACAATGAAAAAAACACAAAACTGAGAGGCTGATAAAATGGTTTAAAATACTAAGAAGCTCATACAAAGGAACATTTGTAACTTTAAGAAGACTGAAACTGTTTCAAGAAATATATTAGAGCTGCAACAATGAATATTTATCAATATTTTTAATTATTTTGTTGTCAACAAAGTTATCTATTCGTCACTTGCTGTTGTCAGAGCCAGTTACGTCACTCCCAGGCTGTTCAGTTTGACAACAATCAGTCAGCTTGAGTTGTTTGTTCAGACTACATTAATCTTTAATTTTATCTTTTACAGCATGGGAGCAGGGGTCTAATCAATATGATGATGAACAAAATACAGAGAGATCACCAGTCTTGGAGAAAAGACATCTGCAAGGCAAAATAGATCTTTGATAATAAAAACACCAATGGAACCAAAGTTTTGTTTACTTGTCCAAGACATAACTAACACAAGACATCTCCTCTATAATTTGAAATGTCTGCTCAAACTTGAACAGAATATTCAAGAGATTAGCAATCTCTTCTGCAGGCTTATGACAAGTGTGTGCATTTGTGTCTGTGTGTGCACATCAAAATCAGTGAGGAGCCACCACAGGCTTGACATGTAAAGTCTGGTTAGTGACAGAAAAGTTGTATCAATAGATTATATATAAAATAATATAATATATATAAGGATGCAAAATCCATTGAATATATTATAATTGTCACTTTTCTGTGCTTGTTTCCACGTACGGGATGTAACGGCATGAAATCTTTAGAGGTGCATTTTCAAACTTTCCAAACCCCCAATAAGTCCCCCACTGTGAGTCTTAATTTTCCATCAAAATACAAGCAGTTGATCTGAAAAATGTGTCAGTGCTGTCTGCTGCCGGCGCTGGCCAAGCAGCTCCGTGTTTGTGTGAGTGTTCAAAGCTTTAACAAGCTGAGGATAGACCGACCAATTAGCGAGTGACTAAAATCAGTATGTCATCAAAATTTCAATAACCTTTAAAGGCTAAGGCTTCACCATACAAAGTGTAAAACAAAAATAAGCTCATTATTAGATTTCATCTTTTGCTTTTCCTTGATGTCAGGTTTGATTAAATTACTACACACTATGAAAGAAGCTTATCCCACTGTAGTTGGGGCGTCATTCATGATCAAAATTGTCATCAGTATAATAATTAAGAGTTTACGTGTCTGTGAGTGAGGAAAATCTGTTTCACACATCAGTATAGGCCTGTCTAGTTTTTGTCTAGAGTCCAGAGTTGCCTCATAAAACTCTTTATTGTAACAATTCTTGCATTGAATCTGGTGCAACCACTTTTTCAATTCTTCAAATCATCAGTGTATTGTATGCTGTCCACTGCTAAGTAAATTAAACAAAACAAATGTGGGTTTTATGAAAAAAAGGTAAAATTATTGTGCTTCTATTATCAGTTGAAGCAACTGTGGATTTGATTTGCTATTATCAAGCTGCTCTAGACTAAGGCAGAAAATGAATAGGTTTTATTGATTGAAAAAGTAGAACAAAAATGTCTGCATGACTTGATGCCAGTGACCCTGGCAGCTGAATTTGTCATTCGCTTTTGTGTTGAAGCAGTGAACCCCTCCTCAAAGTCCCAAGTCTTAAATGGCATCTGTAAATTAAAGGGCTGTTACGTATGAAAAGGGAACCTGGAGGACATTAGCTCATCCAGCCCCTTGCTTCATCATGCTCAAACTCCAAACACTCAGCACTAAGTGTCTATGCTTGCCCTAAACATAGATGTTTGGTCCATGGTGGCCAAAAAGGCCCATCACCGTGCCTCCTTATGTACCAAATTAGAGCAGTTCTGTCCCAGTGTGCTCCAACCCTGTCCACAGGAAATCAAGGCCAGGTGGAACTTAAGTGAATGAAGCCCCTCTTTGGCACATTCTGGCAGGGGAGACAGTGGCCAGAGCAAGGCCCCCTGGAGCTTGGAAAAGGACACACATGCGTACACACACATGCACAGGTGCGGATACCCATTTTCTGATGTTCACACAGGGTGGTTGGGTGCTGTCAACTCTGTGGCAACGCTGCTTAGCCCCTCCACTCCCATATTTACTTATTTATTGGCAGCGATGGCTGCGATGACAGGGCCACTCACTCTCAGAAAGCCTCCCAGGCTGCAAGACGTCCCTTCAAGCAACAGCGTAAAAATTTTAAGAGCCCCGGGCCTGGTTTGATGATTTTTGACGCGAGTTAGCGTGTAGTCGAGTTGTCGGGTGCATTCATGGGGCTAACTGTTCTAATGCGTTTACCCTCCTGCCTCAAGAGTGTGTCTGCCCTGATGTGCGTCTCAAAGTGAAGCGGAGTGTCACTTAATAATTTAGTCGTTGGTTTCGTCCCCCTTGCCATCCATCCATCCATTCACAGCCCTTTATGTCTTGCCTCTGGGAATGCGGTGGCCATCGCTCTGCCTCTTGGGGAGTGATAGACCGAGCAGAGACAGGTGACAGAATCTGGTGTGGTGATGTGTCAGGACAAAGTGGAGAAGATTGACCGCGAGAGAAAGAGAGGCAGACAGCAGAGTGAACATAAATGCACTGACAAGAGACTAGAATTAAAGGAGCTCCAGGCGATGTATGAGTGACTGCAGGATAATGAACAGCAGACACTTTTTCGAATCTAAATTTTTTCAGTGGGGCATCATTACACAGAGCCTCCTGTCTGTTCTGTCATTAAATCTGTCTCTATGTGTCTTAAGAATTAAAGTAATACAGCCCAGACATGCAAAATGGAATATATGCCCATGCTTTACACACACACACAGCTGGGTCACTGGTGTGTGTGCATGCCAGATGTAGACAGCAGATCTTTCTCCCTTTTTTCTCTCATCACTGCTTTCAGACTAATAGGTTCTTGTTCTCTGTTGAAGTGGTTCTAAGGCGAGAGCAGGAACTGGAAAAGCCTGCACGCCAAACCTGCGGCCAAGCTTGTAATAATCAAATAATGTAACTTGGCCACGTGTAAGAATGTGTGTTAATACACCAGAGCTTTCAACAAAGTCTCCAAATGCAAGTGGCCTCCTATATACTTTAATATGACTTGATGTTCACTTAACTCCCCCTCTAACATGTAATTGAAAACTGATGGTGAAACAGTAATCGCTTTTTCATATTTTTTTCTGCTTCTGCAGCCACATAGATGATTTACTCCAAGATGTGGGACGGGATTCAATTACACGAGTTTAGATTTTAAGCTGCACTATCTTTAATTGTCTTTGTTCTAAAGCCCATTGAAGAGAGAAGACAAAATGAAAGATTTCTGAGTCATTGTGATGAGTAACAACATAAATTAACTTCAGTAGTGTGGTTAAGTACATTTTTGAGTACCTGAACTTTGGGCATCTTTTTCCTGAATGTCACTACGTTTAAGGGACAATACTAAACTTTTGACTCCACTCCACTCCACTTCAGTAAACATCCCTTTTATTTTATCCATAGTAGATATGATTATTAGCCATGATGTCATAGCCATCCATGATAGACTACAGTGTGCACACACTGCAAGACAATGAGCAAGAGTTTTTGATCCATCTTCCCACTTACCAATTTTTGACCCAATTCCCTATTTCTGACCAAAGTCAGCAAAAGGTCAATCACCTGATAGTCTGAAGTTACAGTTGAAGTTAGATTGACATCAAAAATGGAGAACTACTTTAATGATTTGTGGAAACAACACAGCGTTTGTACAACATGTCCTTAAAAACATACTGTAACTGAACTTTCTGACATGGCAATGAAGGATTTGATTGGAGATATTTACTATTGATACCATAGCTACTAAAAATTATCTTAGAATTCTTTGCTAGTAACTAGGCCTGTATGATAAATAAACAATAAGATAAAATAAATCACAATTTCAATCACATGGGATCTTATTTCAAGAGACAATAATGAACTTGTTTCTGAATGATGAACTATGCTTTCAGAATGAGCCTTGTTTTCATTTGAACTTATTTGCTTCACAACAATCATATACTTTACTATACTGATCACACCGGACAAAGTAAAACACATCCATTCATTCGAGACCATAAAATTCCTTTTCTTTACAACTGAAACAAATCACATTTCTCTTTATCTACAGCGCTTTGCTGTCACTGTAACCGATGAAACCATGCACAGGCACTGGCACTAGAAGATGCAGGAAATGAAAGAAGACATTTCATAAAGAGAAGTCAGAGCCAAAGTTTTTTGGGGAAGAATTAAAAGAGTGACACTGAGGGAAAATGTGGTGAGATGGTGAGAGTGATGCATACTGATTGATGTAATTTGCAATAAATGATTTCTTCTGAATCCATTAAATATTTTTTTCCCAATTCAGACTTGGAGCTAAAAAAAGCCACATGTAGCCAAAGTAACAGAAGTGAAGGAGCGTTTTTCTACAGCATTTGTTATTTATTTTCACTAATCTTAAGTAAGAAAAGATGGGACAAAATTTAGACTTTTAATTTAATACCAGTGTTTTTCATTTTCTCTTTAAATGTGAAAACTCTAGAACATGTGATTAGTTTTCAGTGCAAAACTTTTATTTTTCTTTTTAACCTAAGAATCCAGTGTGAGATTAGTGAAAAGTGGGATGTGATTCACATGTTAGCAAGAATTTTTCAGCTTTTTAATGGAAATGGTAGAGAAAGGCAATGATTCTCCAGTTGAGGACCTGGGGTCATGTAATAAGCCAGTGTTTGAGGTTTTAACATGAAGGATGACTCCTACCTTTTTAGAGTGTGCACCTGAACTAATTCATAGTAAAAATAAATCAGGAGATTTTAAAACTGACCTGAGACCTTAAGCAATTTGAAAAGTAGCCACTCCACTGTTTTAACTCAAGTAACCAATATAAAATTTCACTGAGCTGCTTTTACTCATACTGGAGTAAGATGACCTGGAGAGTCTAAACTCTGACTAATGTTATAAAGGTGTGTATTTTGTCCCCCACTGTCTCGTAGGAAGTCAGACTTTTTTCCACTTTATCTCTATTCACTGAAGTTAAATCCCAAACCCAAAGTTTGTAGCCTGTTTGCTGTGTGGTTTCACTACCACAGAATGATTTGTGTGACATTTATTTGGGAGTTTTTTTTGGCCGGCGAGCGTCGCAAGTGTTTGTGTGTTTGTCGTGTTGTTAGTGGTTATGTTCCTTGTCATGTGTGCACCATAAATAAAAGGCTCCCCTGGCTAATGTAGTGCACATGTTTTTGTTCCCACCTCTTCCCCTTCCCTCATCCACTCCTAGCACTGCTTTTGTTTATATGAGGATTCAGATGGTACACAGTTCTTTCAGACTGTTTCTCAACTTTTCTGAAGTCATTGATTTATATTTTTTTTAAATATCAAAAACAGCCATGGATTTCCTTGTTACTCACAGAGTTTGACTGGATTAACGTGTGATTTCCATTATTTCACTACGTCACCATGTAGCAGACACACAGCTGCACAGTGATGACTTTCCTTGAAATATTTGGACATTCAATCATACCCAGATTGGATTAATGTCTGCATTTATCATAATTGCAAAACGGTTTTGTAAATTAAAGAATGACAGGCCCTATTGAGATTTTAAATTCTTTATAAACTATAAGGAGATGAGTTCCTCGGCCTTGAACATGTTGTCCCCAGCTGTAACAATCAAAAGTATTTCCTTGAAGACCAGGCTTAAGTCATCCTAACACACTCGACTGTCACACTTAGTGATTTTGACCAAATTATTTTCTCTGTCTGTAAACATTCCTTAGTTTCTTCTGATGACTCATCGATGAAATCCTGTGACTGGCATCTTAGAATCATCAACTGCAACTGGTTCAACCAAAAGGTTTTGGGTTTTTTTCTATGTGGGTAGTTGATTTTTAATGCAGCATGTAGTGCTCTCAGAGTGCAAGCATTAACAACACCTTAACGCAATTTCCTTCTGCTGCCACCAATTTATTGGCACATGGAAGTTGTTTGGTCACAACCCTCAGCCAGGGAATCCCTTATTTCCTTTCAGTATAAAAGAAGATTATAACCATAACAAGAAGTAAGGTAAGCTCAGTTTATGACAGAATAACTACGAAAGAAAAGTTTTGAAAAATTGTTTTGCTGAGAGGGTCAGAAGGAGCACATACAGTCAGTTGTGCGCTAGTTTAATGACACAATTTAAGACTGTGTCATTTTTGGGGAATAGTGAACTGAGAATTTATTTTTCAGCTAATTAATAAAATGTAAGCACAGATAAAGTTAAAAGAAAAAAAAAAAAAGTTAATATGTCTTAAGGCACCAGGAGTTTACAGCTCTACCTCCTGATCTGTTGAAACTTTCCAATTATGTAAAGTTCATATGGAAGCACCTCCTGTTTTATTTTCAAAATAAAAGCATGAATGTTGTTACCCCATGGTTGGGCAACCACATTTTCACCAATGGCTTTTATTCTAAAGGCGTTTCCAGGATAGTTATTTTGTGGATGATAGCACTTGCAAAACTGTAATGCTTTCATTTTTCTCACAAACAGACTTGGAGATTGTCTGCACAGGATGGTAATTACATCTTGTTATATACAATATTTACTTATGTGTGATGCTTGTCCTATTTTTGCTCCCCTCACTGACATTTCTTTACAAGCAGTCATATCTGCATCTGTTTGAAAAGGGCATGTATTAAAGTTAATAACATACTTTTTCCTCAATAGCTAATTTCAGAAACAGCTGTATTAATTTTATTCATATCTACTATATAACTACAGCCTAAATGCATTTTTTAAATGAGTCATATTAATCTAAACTGAGTCAAACAAAGCTTAAATCACCCATTATAGGATAAGTGACCTGAACTTTGAATTTGCTAGTTTTAAAGGCAATTTGACACAAATCAGGGCATATTTATGAATGTAGACATTGTTTTTAGCTTATAAAATACTTAAAGTGCTACACTTTGTCCCTTTAAATAGTTAACTTGCCCAAAACTGCAAACTGGCAAATTGTTTCATTACGTTATTCAGTGAAGTAAGAAATCACCTTAAGAAGAAAGGCTAACCCTGGTTAAGGAAAAATATTCAAAGACTATACAAAGCAAAACCACTAACGCTAAAAACAACATCCTTCAAAACACTTCCAGAGCCAAAAAAAAGAGACTTATGACGCAATGATTTTCTTAGGCACGCTTCTGCCGCCCTAGAAATTCAGCTCTGTGGGTAACTTTTGGGTCCTGGGTCACCGTCTAAATAACATCGCTTCTGATGTTACAAAAAATAAATAAATCAATAAATTGTCAAACTTTGGCTGGTCTCATGTCATTAAGACTGTAAAAACTGCCAATGCAACATCTTCAAGCCAGTAAAGCTAGTTGTTCCTCCATTAAAACAAAATATGTGCTGTTTAGGAGCATACATTTAAAACCATCAACATTTAAACACGCTGTCAAGATCAAAATAATAATTAGGGGCCACTCTGATGATTTAATCAGCAATAAAAAAGATTTACTAAGGCCAAGAATGGTCATGATCTGCTCTCACTGACGTCACACTCTTTATACAGTATCTGGGCCTCAGTGAGAGGAGAAAGTGTTTCAGTGAGTGTCAGAGGGAGCATAAAGCTAAAACGATGAATTAGTGAGGTCAGAGGGGATCAAATGTGAAAGTGAAAAAAGAGAGGAGAAGTAAAAACAAAGAATAATGAGAGACAGAGAGATGAGAAGTTTGCAGGGAGAGAAGACGACTTTGTCAGACTCTCAGGGCAGCTTTAGGAAGAGATCGGTCGGTGGTGGTGGTGGTGGGGATGTACAATAAGGGCGCTGGCAGGGTTGCCACGGCAGTGTTCCGGATGGGCAGGCGGTCTCCTCTCAGGGGGTGAGAGGGGGGACGTGGGGCTGTCAGGGAGCCTGGCAGGTAGAGACACAACGCCCTGTGACTGGGGGGAGCACGGGTCAGTGAGAGAGGACAGCAGCGAGGGGATGAAGGCAGCGGAGGGGTGAGGTGGAGGCCTGTCTGATGAGGTGAGAAGAGGGAGAAAGTAAAGAGGGAAGGAGACATGAGGAGAGTAAATGAGGAGAAGAGCCAGAGATGATTAGAAGAGAATTATCCAAGTGTGAGCGTGGAGCACTGTGGAGTTAGAAGAGAAGAGAGGGGAGAAGAGGAAGAAGGGGACGGGTGAAATACTCATCTGTGAAACAGCTTCAAACTGCCGTAGGCAATGAGCAACTGATGGAACCTTTTAGCCTTTTTAAAATTGTTCACACTTTCTCTTCACAATATGTTCATACTTCATGGTTTATATGAAACGCTCCTCTTTACTCTCCGCACCTTGGCTGTTTCAAAGTGTGAAGGCCTTTGCACAGTTATCTGTAAGTAAATTATGGATTGAGATTATGCTTTATGACTCAAGAAACTTCGAGCCAGAGTTTTTGTCAAAACAGGTTTGATTTTTTTGAGTTTCCCACTTTCAGCAAAGTCATTCAAAAGAGCTGTGGAACTTTTAAGAGGTGTGGCTACTGCTCCCTTTCTCTTCCATGTGCTCAAAAATTATAATAAAGACTACAAACCTCCACAAGGTATTTCTGACATGGTTAGCAAAGTTATTAGCAAAATTGAGAAAAACTTGAACTAAATTTTATCATAATCTATTAAGAACTTTTTTAGTTATTAGCAAAATTTTGACAAAGCTGAGTTTAACATTACATGTTTTTTTTTACCATGAGATGAAAATAAGGATAATATGATAACTAAAATTTAGCTTTGCTCCCACCCCTTTGATTGGGGTGTACTCATTTTTGCATCCTGATCTTTAATTGAGAAAAATACTTCTTTGTGTGCAACTTAAAAAATATTGTTTGCAATCAATGACCCACTTTTAGGGAAGTATTTTTTGGTATAGTATGCCATAGAAAATATTGATTTTGAAAGGAAATCAAAGGTTTTCTGACAATTCTGAAGGGATGTACTCATCTATGCTGAACGCTGCATCTTGCTCTTGGACAACCAAACAATCAAACAGATAACACCAGGAAAAACACAACTTCCTTGGCGGAGGTAACAAGATAATCAGTACAAGATGATTACAGTGTCACGATCAGTGTTGCGCTCCTTATGTCATGTTTTGCAAACGTTGCTCACCCTCTATTGCCTCACTGTACTCTCCCCTCCCAGTGAGTTTATTGTGCAGGCCCAACACTGCATTAGAAACAGGCTCATAATTTTGGTGAGAGGTGAATTAAACATTTCAGTTTTAAGTCCTGAACAAAATGTGAGTGTGCTCTTTGCTTGCGCAAAGAAACAGGCATTTTTGTGTCATGAAGTACAGAGAGTTTCAAGTTGTGTGTGTTGAAGCAGATTCACTGCAGCCACTATGCATTATGTCTGACACCATAATACAGGCCTGAACAAAAAGCACCGTATAACGTCCAGGATGCATTCAGAATAAAATCTAAATCTGTTCTTCTCAGTGATAAGATTTACCCCTTTGGTTGTGTGTTTCCAGGCCAGTTATATAGCCACTGATGTGACTTGAAAAGTTATCTAGGGTTTTCTCTGCTTTTTTTTCTGGACTTAATTTCTTTTCCCTTTTTTTTCTCTTACAGTAAATTTTGGCAGTATGTACAACATATTTTAAATAACTGTAATACATATTCCAGAAAAAGGGGAGAAAAACATAAAAAAGAAAAATGGGCCCAGTGTGCAAATGTCCTGAATCAGTGAGATGGGTTGGGTAGCATGAGGTGCAGCATTAATCCTTTGAAGAAGCAAACTTAATCTGAGCATCTTAATTTTTATTATAAAGATACTGTCTTTCCAAGATTTCATGCTGAGGGCCTGAATTAGTTTACTGAGAATCGGAACTCCTATTCAGAAATGCACAAATAACCATTTAAACATTTTTCAAAGAGTTAAACTTTTTTTCAACTTTCATCTTTGCCACAATCCACTTTACCATGCATTGCAGAAGTCTGCATATTTGAGAATTATCGTTAAAATTAAATAAACTTTGGCTATATTAGTCGGACAGCATCGTGAGCTCAGTGGTGGCTCATGCTGCACCACTCTCAATCTGAAAGTTTTCTCTGAAGGTCTTGTGGAGAATGATCAAACTGTCTTTAAAGGTCAAAAGTCAAGTAGGGCTGCACAAGAATTCAATTTCATTGTTATCACTTTATGGGTAATACATGGTGATTTTGACTTCTTCTAGGACCTTATGAAATAACCCTTTTTTATTCATTTTTGAGCTTTTATGCCTTTTTTCGATAGGACAATAAGGTGGGAACTGCTACATTTTTTTTTTTATCAATTCTAGTTTCGGGTCCAGATCTGTTTTTAAGTACTGGTTCTTGGTGGTTCTAAATTCCAATTTCACATTTTCTGTGGAATAAAATATGAGGAATACTTTGAGAAAAAAAAATGCCCGGTAATGTTGTTTGCCTGGTTAGGATCTCAATCTACTTTTACAAAAAAAAAATTAATAATCCCTCTATTTATACTAGTAAATACTGCCCCTATTATGAGGAAATATTGACAGTAATAATTGTTAACCCAAAGTGTTTGATAATGGAAAAAAACACAAATTCTAATTTGTGATATGGTGTTATTACCTCTCTTCTTTAAGTGAGTACATATTAAAGATGTTGACAAAATGATCATGTAAAACCAGGTTACAATTTTAGAATACTATTGATGTCAGAAATAAGATATGTGATTTACAAAAATAAATACTGCTGACTATATCAAAGAGGTATAACCCCTTCATCATAAATCTTATCCTCACTGTACAGGGACATCCCTCCTCTTTCCATGTTTATTCATCACTAAGGTGAGCTCAGCAGGGTCTGAACGAGGGAAATGGGTTTTTTCTCTGGACTCATATTTATTGAATATTTATAATATTTGTCAACATGGTTTGTTTACCTTGGCAGAAATGTGAATGTGAGCTCAGCTGTGTTTTGGTTTTTACCAGTGTGTGATAAGTATGTTAGCACAGATCCTACGGCTACCTGTGGAGATTATATTATTATTCATCATGTTGTTTTAAATTCCTTGTCAGAACCAAACTACAAGAGCTGTCATAATCTTTTCAGTAGAGTGTAGTCAATATTTCCATCATGATGATCCCCCTCTCAAAACTTTGTGTACACGCTACATCATACATGCTACGGTGCCACAGCAGGTCCTTAACCTGTTCAGCCCGAGCCCTTTTTTAAGCCTCCTGCTCGAAACTCATACCCAGAAAAAAAAGAGTGTATCTCTGCAACCACAAGGTCTATTTGAATAATTTTGGTGTCATAATAAAAGTAACACTTGAGAGATTTGTCCAGATGTGTTTATTATCAGTATTTGTGTTACTGGGACAGAGTAAATGAAGAGAGAAGTCAGAATAATTTGAAAATCTCATCCTCGCCTAAAACAGAAACAATGTTTTGTTGTGAATATCTCTCTTAGAAATGATGCTGGAGTGGCTGTGAAACTCCAAAAATGAATAATAAAATATTTTTACATCATCTCTGCAAAAAGATTATTGTTATAAAGTGATGCAGAGAAAAATTAAAGAGGTTTGATAACAATACGGTCAGGCAAGGATTTTGAAAAACAGTGCATATTTAGCCAAAAGTCAAAAATATATGTATTTGTAAAATAAAAGCAGACATGACTATAGTCTTAAAGGCACAGTTCACTGCCTGTGCTATCGTGTGGAGGAGTTTTTCTCCTGAGCCCCAGCAGACCCAAAATTGGGTCCTATGGGGCTGAAGAGGTTAAAGATACATAACTTTTATGGATGGCAGTGTCCTCACCGAGGTTTAATTTCTAAAAAAAGATTCATATACCTTTTAGGGAATGTCCCTTATCGATTCCTTGTATTTTGAAAACTTAGAAAGTGAAAAGTGGAACCAGTTTTGATACCCAAGCCCATAGGACATGGGACAGATCTAGAAACAGAGAACATTTGAGGAATACTGGTTGGAAAAGAGCCATAGGAGGAATTTAAGCCTTCATTGCTGCTTCACAGTCGACAGCATCTTTACAATGACATGCTAGGAAGTTTGATTGATTTTAAACTATTATCTTACCAGCTCCAAAAACAGAGAAAATAATAAGCTGTAATCTGAATAATATTATATTGCTTCTGTAAAACTGCATGGCTGGTTTTGGGAGAACTGAGGGCATGTTGTTGTACTCTAATCATCTCATTAAGAATATATGTGTATTTGTGGATGAAAGTGCAGAGCAGGTAAAGAAAGAGCTGCAGTCAACTTCCAGTAGGATTTGTTGGTATTTGTTGAGCCAGTCAGTTGATGCCTGCAGGTCAGAGGTGCACATGTGAACTGATAAAGCTGTGGTTTTTGCCTCCTGACCTTAGGGTGGAGGGATAGGGAAAAAAAAAAAAAAACTTAGCACGTGGAGCAGTTGATACATAACATGTCATTAGGTCATGAATTGACAAGTTAGCATTAGCGAACTGAGCTCCCAGCTGTTAATCTTTTGCCATTTACTGCGACCACAAATGCAGTGTAAAATCGTCAATAACTCATGAGAAGACACAGCGCTGTCGTTTTTAGTTCACAAAGGTGCTCTTATTATGCGAGGCCAGATCGCAGGGATCACTGACACACGCAATCATGTGGCTCTCCCTGAGACCTTTGGGTGCCCTCGCTTGTGTCTCCCTGCCTGTGTCTCTGCCGTTATCACAAGCAGAGGGCTGTTTCTGTCGGTGTCATATGATGTCTTGTGGCCCTGTAGTGGTAGCAGAACAGTGACACTTCTATCCCTGTGCCATCTGATCGACACACAGCTCCCTGTCACATGCACACACATACACACACGGCTTCTCTGATTCTGTTAGTGTGTGTGTGTGTGAGCATCCTTGTACGCCCATAAATCAGGTCACTGATAGCAGCAGCCCTCAGCCATGTGCTCCTGCTCATGTCTCTGCTGTACTGTACAAAGAGTGCACTCACTCCGCTGGAAATGCCACTTCCCACCAGTGTTAAAGCATGATTATTACTGTTCTGCTCTGTTTATTTTTCATCATTTGACCTCAAATGGACAAAAACTCACAACATTTAATCTGGGAAAATATAGAAAAGTTTGGATGGCGAAAAACATGTGCAACCTGAAGTGAACTAGTGTTCCCTCTGACTGCATCCTCCTCAGCAAAGAGACAATCATCATCCTTTTTTCTGCTGGCCATTTGTTTTTCTGCAGCAGATAATCACCATCACTGCAGAAACAAATTATGTTGTTTCACTCACCTCTTGCTGCCCTCTGCTTCTGTCCTTCCATTTGCCCTTCTTTTAGTGTGTGTAAGGCCAATTTGAGTTTGCTCAGCTGTGATTCCATCCATGAAAATTATCCTCTAAAATACAGAAAGAAAACAAAACATGGAGAAAAAACAGTCAAGATTTATGACAAGTTTTTAAGAGACAGTGTTACTTTTTGTTCAAACATTTTCTTTCAGAAGCAGGTTTCCTCACTCTGCATAGGAATATCAAAAACAAGCTGCGAGTCTCCTAGGACTTAAGAGCATAGAGAGGTGAATTTGTTCTGTGGAGATTGTTCTAACAACTCAGTGCTGTCACACCTAATTTCTTGGCTATTTGACCCATTAGATGCCAGCGTTTGGGATACAAACAGCAGGGCTGAGAGGTTTGATGGGTATAATAACGGCAGCTCAGAGGCTGAGGGCGCCTTTTGAAACACTTGTAGATGATGGTCAAAGGATAAAACTGCACCAGCAGGTCAGGATTAGTGTGAAGTCTCATTTTTACTGTGTAGGCAGAGAATGCTTTTATCGCTGCTGAACATTTACATTTGTAACTCAGATTTTAAATATTCAGTCTCAGATCTAAAGATTATGTACAACACATCATGTGAACCCACACCAGTTACTCAACAACAAATTCACTTTACTATCCTGTGCTTTTAAAACTGGTTTAATGAAGTGTATAGTGATCAGAATCAAGATTTAAAGCTTTAAAGTCACTGGCACAGATAGAGTTGCACTGTTCAAAAGCACAAAGAGCTGATTGTTCAGAAAATTAAGTTAGAAAATAACAAAACTTGAAAACAGGAAAATTACAGATAGTGAAAATAGGAACTGGAGGAAGAAACTTCCTGATAGTGTAATTATCAGTGAATTTATGTATCCCACTATTGCCATAGAATATCAAAAAATTAGACGAGTC
The DNA here is from genome assembly GCA_037902135.1 of Cetoscarus ocellatus. Lineage (NCBI taxonomy): Eukaryota > Metazoa > Chordata > Actinopteri > Labriformes > Labridae > Cetoscarus > Cetoscarus ocellatus. Next base: position 2,425,193 of record JBAMNC010000871.1, on the reverse strand, counting down.
ATACTGTAAGAACAGACCTCAAACTCACTTAGTTAGCTTTACTGTATTGTTTTCAAAGAGAGCAATGTTTGTCCAAAGAACAGAGATCAGGAGGACATGAAGCCATGAATCTCTCTTGATGCATCCTGTTTATAGCGAACAGCATATGCTTTAGGTTCTGTAAATGTTCACTGTTATTTTGAAAATCTGCATAAAACACACTAATAAAGTATTTGTTTGGATAATGTTTGGTGGCTCTAAGGCACTCTTAGAAATTAAAACATGACAGGATTTATAACCTTTTTAAAAAAGTGAATTTATGAAAAACTAAACTCAGTCTTTCTAAGTTTGAAATTTCTGAAATTTAGGAAAAAAATGTAAACACCTTTTAAAATCTAAAGCTGATCTAATGGACATACAATGTTTTTTCAATGATAATGTGATGATCCTGGCCTTTAACCTCCAGGTTATCCTCAGATTAAATTAGATTAGATTGGACTTTATTAATCCCTCGGGAAGACTCCCTCAGGGAAATTAAGAAATGTTATATTGTATGCCATCATACCTTAGTCTCAGTCCAAAAATTTTGTTTTTTCTTCAAAATTGATGTGTCATTTTATTTCCCTTTTTTTTAGAGAGAGATACATATCATTTAATAAAAAAAGTTTTATCAAACCACCATGAGGCAAAATCTACATTTTCAGAAGTTTACAAAAAGTGGAAATTTGAAAAATAATGAACAAGGGTTGAATAAAAAAAAATAAAAGGAGGGCTGCCAGCAATAAAGGTGAGATAAATGTTCTAGTTTAAGGCATTTTTTTAGAACTGTTTAGGGCTCGTTAAATGTGTGCTTCTGTATCTTCTGTGGCATGCTGTAGTTAACCTACTGTCAACTCCAGCTGCTGGATGCAAATTACCTGAGTGTCTTTCTGCTTTTACAATTATGTGAAACAAAGACACTGCTGTTCCATTGACTTATTAAACTTTACAAATTCCCAGATGGCTTGGTGGACAAGTGGATGAAGAGATTTGTTGTGTTTACACTGCTAGTCATGTGTGCAGGTGATGTTTTGTGTGTGTGCGAAGTTGTGTGCTGTGGCAAGAGCATTTTTTTTTGGTTTGAGCATTAAAAAACTGCTGGAAAAACACCAAGATATGACTGAAACCTCTGTCCATTGAGTTTTTAAATGAAACTTTATTTACATTTGTTAAAGTTGAATCACGTTTTACACATAATTGAATGGTGTCCGACCATCTGATCGTATGGTGTAGTTGTAAGTTCACACATCAGGTGCTGGTCATGCATCATAAGCGTGGGCTAACATTACTCCAGGACTGATACACATTTGGCTTGAAATTTAACAGTGTAGACCCAGCTTTACTTGAGTGGCTCCTTATTAGTTTTGTCAAAAGCATGAACCTCTTTAATTAGAATCTGAAGGATCATGGACAACATTTACGTTGAGCTGATTGATTGTGGCAAAAAAAAACAGTCTGTTAATTTCAAAGACATTAATAACAGAATACAGTACAGCACAACTTTGTGTGATTTTTACATCATATTATACGATACAGGTATCCTCGAATGCCTGGATCTTTGTTTTCACCCAGGAGACCTGCAGTCCCAGAGGTTCAGCCTCACTCAGCAATACAGGAGCCCCCACCAGGATATCTACAGTCTCCGCAAGGATCACAGCATCATCAGCAAAGTCCAGATCAGTGATCCTAACTTCACCTAATGACACTCCACAGTTTGCTGTACCTGTTACCCGCCCCATAATCCAGTCCATCCAAGCACTGAAAAGTGTAGGGGCCAAGACACACCCCTGCCTCACCCCAGAACCAACTGGGAAGAAGTCAGAGATGGAGCCACTACACTTCACAACGCTCTCTGTACCTGAATATAGGGCAGACACCAGCTGTACAAGCGCACATGGGATCCCATGAAGCTCCAGAATCATCCAAAGGACATCCCATCTCACTGAGTTGAATGTCTTTTGGATTCAATATAGGCTGCAAGTTACCCTCTACTGAATTTCATCTGATCTGACAACCACAGTCAGCTTTCCTGGGGCACCTCAGCCACAGTTTCGGGGTTGCTACCAGAAGCCGATGGTCACTACTTAAGAACTGGGTGCTCCACAAAGACCTTGCAGTCCGTGAGCAGCCTCCAGCATCTGCCCATGAGCACATGGTTGATCCCTTTCTCAATGATGCCATCATTGGAGTACCATTTGCACCGCAAATCAGGTCTCTGGAACCGCAATCCAGCGACCCTCAAGCCTAGACTGTGAACAAATGAGGAGCTTTGATCTCATTGTGCAGAATCGTGCGGACCGACACATGCCTCATAGCCCTCCCTGTCTGTGCCTGTTGTAGCATTAAGGTCACCAAGGACGATCAAGGCATCACCTCCTTGGACCGAACCTACCACAGAATTAAGCTGGGTTTATATTGCAGAGAGCTCACTCATTCCAGTTGGAGCATAGACTGCAACAAACGAGACTGAGCCCAAGGAATGAGTCAGTCTGACGTGCAGTAAATGCACATTGACTGGTGTAACTCCAAATATCAAGGGGACCAGGCAGCTCACAACCGACAGCCAGACACCCTCAGTGCATCGTCCATCTTTGCGGTCAGACCAGTAATAAGTTTACCCACCTACACTAGTCTAGCCAGAGCAGGGGCGCCTCACCTAAGACAAGGCAGCGATGGCAATCCCAAGCCAAGCAAGCTCCCTTGACAGCGCAAGTATGCGGGAGTCATCATGAAGAGAAATCCCACTCCAGGCACAGATTTGGATCAGCCGTCTCAGGTTGAGCCAAAACAGTTAAGAACCATTTGTTGACAACACTTTAGCACCACCAGCAACATCAACCCTACATGATCTACGCTTGCCACACAGGGATTTCCCCTTTATCAGGCAACAAGGGTCTTGAGGGCTTTGCCCCGCCACCTTCATATGACGCACAGCACATCAGGAGTATTCTTGCTACTTGGGTCTTTCATTCTTACTAGGTTGCATGCAATGTAATTTAAGGTCGCAGAGGTGCAAACTAGGGCTGTAATCAACCCAAGAAATTGTTGGTCGACTGACACACTGAAATTGTCGACCAAAAGTCGACTAATGGGGGGGGGGACTCTGACGGAAAATCCCTCCTGCGCAGGGACGCAGGAGGGGCGGGGGCTCTGCGCAGCATGGCGGAGCGCGGCTCGGCGGGCACGTCTTGGCAGGGGGGGCAGGGGACTCTGACGGGAAACCCTCCTGCACGGGGACAGCTCGGCTCGGCACAGTTTGGCGGAGCGCGTCTTGGCGGTGTGGGGGGAGTCGACTCTGACGGGAAACCCTCCTGCACGGGGACGGCTTGGTTTGGCTCGGCGGAGCGCGGCTCGGCAGAGCGCGTCTTGGCAGAGCGCGTCTTGGCGGGGGGTAGAGGAGGATGCTCAAAATAAAAATAAATACTCAGCAGACCACCAGACGTTGAATAGGCTAACATAGACGCTCTTCAATCCTCCTGTCTCCAGCCAGGTCTCCAGATGGTGGGCGAATCCAAAGTGGTGAAACCCAGGAGGTGTTCTGAGACAGGCAGTTACCTGTGAAACCAGGGTGGTCTGAAAACACCCCCATTAGCACTTGGTACGTTCCTCCTGATGACTGTAAATCGCCGCGGGAAAAAATATTGGTCGACCAATCAGAGTTCTGGTTGCCCCAGCACTTATCGACCAATGAGTCGACCAGTCGACTAACACATTACAGCCCTAGTACAAACCCTGCAGCCCATGGCTCTGAAAGCAAGGGATGCCAACCCTTTCAGCTGTGTTAGCAGCTGCTGTAACTTTTGCCATCAGAACTGTCTTATTGTTTGTGGCATAGAATCAGCAAGACGCTGGGAATCTTTCTTAAAGATTTTGGTCCATATTGACATGATAACATCACACAGTTACTGCAGATTTGTCAGCAGCACATTCATGATGCATCCACATCCAGGAGAAGGGTACAATGTGGCCATAGAAGGATGGTCAGCAACAATACTCAAGTAAGCTGTGGCACATACATGATACTCTATTTGTACTCAGGTATTTCCAGCAATCTTATGATATGATGCATATCCCGATGCAGTGGCTTATGATATATGTACCGGCCAGTCAGAAGCTTGCTGTCACTTCCTGCTTTCTGTACAACAGTACCATGCTTATAGCTACTGCCTCTTTATCCCAAAAGGATGCTGATAAGTCCCATCATTTGCTCACAGGGACCAAATGTTTTGCTTAAAGCTTTGCAAAATGGTTCTCCCTGGTGACAGACACAGAATCTGTCAAATAAAGTTGCTGTGCAAGGTTAGTGGCTCCCTCTGCTCTTCACTTAGCTTGCAATTAGATCTGTTATGATGAAAGGGGCAAAGCACAGAGTGTGCTGTAAAGTGAGGGAGGGTGAACCTTTGGACAAAACTCACAAAGTATGTAGCTCAACTTGTTTTTGCTCCTTATGATCTAGTCTTCATGATTTTGGAAAGGCAAAATTGAAATTAACTTTTAAAGCAGCACTACATTTTAAGCCACATACTCTTACAGTTCTGTCTCTGGGAACCTGGGCTTTGTTCTGCAACTCTTCATGTTGACAGTCCCTCTCCAGCCTCTCTGGTTGTGTGATTGTTCCTTGGCCTGAGCATGTGAGTCGTTGGGGGATAAGGATGCTGTGGCAGAGCTTTAACCTCGCACACACACACGTATTGATCTGTACAAGCCTCAGTGAGTGTTGCTACAGAGCTGGCTGCACTCTGTCACATCGGGCTCCCCCTTGTCACTGCGTACACACATACAAACACCCACCCCCTCTTCTTCTTGGTTAAAACACTGCCCCTGACCCAGCCCTCTCCATCCCCCTTTTTTTCTCTTTTCCTCTTTCTCTACCTCACTTTTCCTCTAATGAGTTGCAACACTGATAACGAGCCTGATGATCTTCCATTGATTCGGCTATCACTTGCTTGTCTGGTAATTGATCCGTAGCTGAGCCTCTAGTTAATTATATGGGCTTCGACATGGACCCCTGCCCCAGGGGGAATTCTCAAGTCCTGCACAATAATAGTTTTAATAAAGGAGCCTTTGGATCCCCCCTTTTTTTCTACTCCTACCTCCTCTTCCCAGCGTTTCTCATCACTCTGTTTCCTTCTTTCTCCCCACCTTCCTAAATTTCTCCATCTCTCTCTGTTTTTGCGTCTTCCTCTTCGTTTTCTCTGTCATCACGGCCATTACCAGCAGCCGAGGAAAGGGGGAAAAAAGAGGGGGAGAGATGTGGAGAGAGAGCGAGGGATATTGGCAGAGTCCACTCCTCCCTCCCACAAATAACAGCCATTAACCAGCCAGGTCAGAGAACTGAGCCACCAGCTTGACTTGAAGTGCTGAGTGCCACTCGACAAAGCCACAGGCTCGCACATTTACAGCCAAGAGAGAGAGAGAGAGAGAGAGAGAAAGAGAAAGAGATGGGAAGCAAAAAGAACCTTGGCTGCTAAATTGTCACTTAGTTTAATTAGCTGAAGCCTTGTGCATTACCTTTTCAATAAGTTGTTAAGAGCGGAGCGTGCGGCACATGGACAGGAGGTGACACATTACGCCTTTTATGACAAGACAGCTTGTGGCTCCTGATGAGGCGAGGGCCACTCTGGAAAGATAAATGACAGAAGGAAAAGTGAAATGTAGAAAAAACGATGGAGCGAGATTAAGAGATGTAGAAGTGAAGAGCAACATCACAAAGACAAAAGCAAAAAAGGATTAAAATGTAAATAAAGCTGCAGACATGAGAGACATTTGCACATTTCCAAAGTGTACAAGTCTGAACACTTCTCTCCCTGGCAGTAATGACCGGTGTGATAATCTCAGCAAAGGTTAACACTATACTGCCATTAGCACAACGAACAAGAAAGGCTTTTAGACGAGACATCCTTGCACCTGTCTGCTATAATTTGCCACAAATTTTGAAGTGACTTCATATATCAGAAACCATTTAATACAGTCGAAGAGAGAAGTTCTCTTTTGTTCCCGGGTGGCGGAAAAGATCACAGTGACATCTCTCTCTCTCGCTATGGACGGAGGCACCTGCTCTGTCATTTCTCTAATGACGGAGGGGTGAAAAAGCAGGGTGGAGGAGAGGGAAAGAGGGGAGGCAGGGAGGAGGGATGTCTTCATTGTTTGAGATGTGTCCTACACCATGTCAAAGGAAGCATACATCTCCTACCCTTTCCTTTCTTTCTTTCTTTTTTAGTTGAAATCCTCCTGTGTGTCTTTTTCTCTGTGTCTGCCTCCCTTTACTCCTCCATCCCTCATTTTATTCCCTTACCTTTGCTGCTGTGGGGACCAATTTGGCTAAAATGGAACCTCTTCCTCATTTTTTTCTTAATTAAAATCTGAGAGCCTCCGCGGGGGGGTTTCCTGTGTGTGTGGCTCTGACTCTAAGTGTGTGTGCGGGGTTCATATGCATGCTGGTGGCAGCCTGCCTGCGTTCCATTAGTCTTTCATTAGAGAGGGTGAAAATGAAACAAAGGCTCCTGATTTTTCTTTTTTTATTTTGAGGTATAACAAGTCTATTGATATGTTTTTGTTTGTTTTTCTGTTTTTCTCTTTCGCTGCCCTACAAATTAAAAATGAAACAATTTTTTTTCCTCTTGATCAAAGACACTTTCTGTTGAAACGAATCCTGCTTTTTAAATTTTCCCAAACAAAGAAACAAATACTTAAGAGCAGACTGCAGAAGGTGTTGCTTTTCTTCAAGCTTGCTGTGGCCCAAACTGCGCTCTGATGAGGAGCGTGTGCATGTATGTGCTCCCCGGGACGGTCCCCACTGGATAACTAAGTTGCTCTGGGACGTGTGGGCCACTCGCAGCGCAAATGGTAATAAGGCAGGGGGACAAACTCTCCCCCTTGTCCCTCCCTCCCTTCTTACTCCTGCCCTGTGATGGTGCCTTACCCCCCTCTTCTGTCTTTCTCTCTCTCTCTCTCTCTCCCTCTCTCTCTTCCTCTCTCTCCCTCTGGCAGGGGAGGAGTGTGTGTGTATGTGTGTGTGTGAGAGAGGAAGCGTGCGGCGCGATGTCATTGAGCATCTCAGAGTGGAGCAGCACAGTTGACTCAGTTGAGCCCCGCACCGGCCCGGCACACACACTCTCTCTCTTGCCTTACGCTCTTACACACAGAGACACTCAGAGAGCCACAGTCGCTCGCTTGCACACTCACACACACACAGAGGCTCAGACGCTCGGCTCAGTTCCTCAGAGGCTGCAGCGGAGTATAGAGGAGTCTGAGAAAGAGAGAGAGGGAGAGAGAGGACAGGCAGCGTGGACGTCAATAGGGGGACAGAGAGAGAGAGAGGGAGAGAGAGAGAGAGAGAGAGAGGAGCGGGAGGCAGGGAGAGCTGGATAGCTGGTGGCTCACTCCCACACCTCATCTTCACTTTGCTGGGACACACACAGAATTGATGGTAAGAGACATTTCATGTGTTTTTATTGAGTCCAGTGTTTGCTTGATAAGGTGTTTCTATGGGACTTTAAGTTTGTTTTTATTTTAGTGGACATTTATATTTAGTACACACTATTTTTGTGGTGGTTTCTGTGACAGAAAAAGCTTGTTTTCTGTAATTTTTTAAAAAATGTTTTACTTTTAACACTACACAAAAAAATAATTTTGTTTCAACCCAATATGTGCACTGATGACAGCCTCTCCATTTTTAACTTTTTTTGCCACTTTAAACACAATAATCTCAGGGATGCAAGCTATAATCGTAACAATATTGGGACTGGCAGATATTTGCCTAAAAATTGATTATTGCTATTGGCAGATATTAATTTTTTTGGCAATATTTTGGCCTTACAAGTTGACCGTATAGATCTCATATTTTTTGGCTGAAACATTAGCAGAATGTACAAATTTACCACAGTGACATTACTGAATTTCCTCTTTTTAACCAAAAGTATTATTTATTAAATAACAAAATGTTTCTTTCTTGCTAAACATCTGCTTCTAACTCTAGTAGACTGTCACCATGAACAGAATGGCTCAGTTTTAGTTAAGTGGAGGCTTTGTGCTCTTGACAAAAAATATCAGAATCCGCAATAATGAGTTTTGAAAAATGGGCATACCAGGTACCGGGAAAAATCCAATATTGTGCATCCCTAATCAATCTCCCATTAATGTATGGTAAATCGGTGTCATGAAGTGTGGGCATGTCTGCATGTAGGTAAACATGTGTGCCGTAGTGTCTTTGCATCCAAGTGAGTTCAAGTCCAAGTGCAGTATGACTGACAGATGGATTAAAGTGGAAACTGAGGCCACTGCAGCATCACTAATTCCCATAACCCCCCCTCTAAACCCTACTTTCACTCACCTTCCCATCAGCCCTCTCCTCACCTCCATCCTCCCTCACCTCATCCTGCCCCGTCCGAGAGACGAGGCCCCCCGAGGAAATTCACTTGGAGCCCTCTTTTCTCTCCCTCTTCTTGAGAATTAACTTCACATCCACCAGAGCTGCCAAGAAACCTCACACACTCATCCACTCCTCTCGCTGTTATCCTCCAGGAGAAAAAAAAAGCCAACAAGACCCCAAAAGAACCCACCTTCACTGACTGTTTTTTTTTTTTTTTTTACTCTTCTCTCCTCCTTCACACTCCCACATCCCTCCTTCCCTCCCTCTCCCTCTGTCTCTCCCTCTCCCTCTGTCCAAGTCCGAGGAGGCAGAGTTGGATGTGAGAGGCAGCGAGTGTGACACAGTCCCACAAGAGCCCGGCACAGACCCCGAGCCTCCCAGGCCACCCCCGGCTAAGTCTGACGGACCCACCCGCACCGCTGGCGTTGGCACGAGCATCCCCTCCAGTAGCCACAGTAGTAGCAGCAGCAGCACCACCACCATCACCACCACCACCACAACCACCTCCAGCAGCAGCAGCAGAAGTGGTCTGGGTGGCGTTAGCATCGTTAGCAGCAGAGCTGAGGGAGCAGGCGAAAGCTCCATGCAGTTCAGCACCAGACCGCCTAGTGCTGAGCAGCCGGGCTTCATGGGGACATGGCAGCAGCAGAGCACTGACAGCAACCTCCTCTACAGAATGTCCCAGCAGGTACGTCAGCTTCTACCACAACCACCTTTTAGCCTCTCTCCAACTATCTTTTGGCTCTTTATTTAAAGGAACTTTAATTTCCCGACTCCAAGTGTTTGTTTGAGTGTTTCCTGTTGTGAAAAGTGAGTGTTTATGTGTGTAAGAAGGGGTGTGTTATTGGGGTGTAAGGGGCTGGTTGTGGTCAACGTTTTGATTGTGATATTTCAAAATAAGAGTCTCCAATTTTGCAACCTTTTCCTTTATGTTAGAAAATGTTTTGCTTGTTTCATTTCAAAATAACATCCCATCCTGTATGCAGATTCCTCCCTACATCAGAATTTGTTTTGCTTGTTATATTTCAAAATAAGATCCCATCCTGTATGCAACTTTCTAACTATATCAGAAATGTGTTTTGCTTGTAATATTTCAAATTAAAAGTCCCATATTTTTGAAACTTTTTTTCTATATATCACAAAAACATCAGATTTTATGTCAGTGTGTCCTCATGTTTACACACATCATGCCTAAAAGTGTTTTCATTCATAAAGTCTACCTCTGCTTATTTTAATTTTCCTCATGTTGCCTCCTAAAATAAGCAAAAAGCAGCATATTTGTGTATTTGTAAAAACACACATTTTAATGGAACATTTTCACGCCTCAGTTATTTCCCCCTTTGATGGATTATCCCTTGTCCGGCTTCGTTACATACATGCTCAAGTCTTCATAATTGCTCCATGAGCGGTGTGGAGTTAAAAAGCAAGCACGAGTAGTGTTTTGGTAACCTCAGTGCCGATAAAGACCCAGGCAGGGGGCTCCCCTCGGGGACCGGCTAATTGACTTCATGTGGCCGAGGCAGGAAGCCCTTCGCGCGGCTACAGAGCAGCACAGGAGCCCGGAGCGAGCAGAGGCTCGTCTGGCGGAATCATGATGATAACGGACAGGCTGCAGTCCATTTTCCTCCCCACAGTTTTCGCCTGTTATTGTGGGAGCCGAACCGGATTTTATCTTTTCTTTTCAAATTCCTCTAAAGTTGTCCTTAAGTTTGAGTGAGAGAGTTATTTCTTTGGGACCTAACATCTTTTTGTTCCGCTGGATAAATGTCAGAAAGGAGAGGGGAAAAGGAGACAGAGTGTGTTTTTGTATGCGTGTGTGCGTCCGTTCCTCCGCGCACACGTGTGTGAGTTGGAGACAGTAAAGATATGTGATGGGTGTTTGGGTGCTGTTAATCATTGCGGAGACCTGCAGCCTCCCGCTCCGTACCATGCACAAGCTGTTACGCACGCAGGCCACAGCGACTCTTGCGCAACAGCTCCGCCGCGGCTCTCAGCTGGACATGATGGGAAACTTATTCTGTCACCCTGACGGAATTTACAGTCCCGTAGATTTGAGTTAGCTTTAAATCCCGGAGGTGCAAAATGATATGTTTAGACTCAGTTCTGTCCCAATGTAACTTCTGGGACCATTTTTTCGTGTTTCTTCACCAAAAAATATCGTTTTTCTGCCTCTCCTTCAGTCCAATCTTTGCCAAACATTTCGGGATTTTTTAGGTGATTTTTCATCGCCTTTATTTCAAAGCATTCAGCATTATGTTTTGTCCTTAAGAGGGATGATAGGAAGTATTGATGAGTAAATTGAAGGAGCCGGTGTGAGGCAGGTGGATTGGCCCCAGCGCTCAGCATCTGCTGGGACCCCTCGTCCACATCCTCACTCCTTTTTACAAATGCGCACCGTTGTTTCAATATAATCAGCTGTGGGACTCGCTGTTATTTATCCTTCTCCTCGCACCACTTAGAAGACATCTTCCCATGTTTAGTAGGCATGACATAAATTCTCCGAAGGAAGCCTGTTCCTTGACAGACTCGCCTTCTTGGAATCTAACCGATAATGACTTTGTGTTTGCCGAGGCTCGCGCACCCTGGGGTGTTGGAGGAGAGAAATGCGTTATGGGCTCGTGTTTCAAAACCTCTCCACTCTCTCTCCCTCCCTTAAAGATCAACTATGTGACACGAGGGACGCGGTATTTTAGCGTTGTTAGGCCAAATTATATTTCCACCTGATCGATGGAGACGCGTAAAGAGTTGTGCGCTCTGTGCGCAGGACGGAGAGGTGCAGGATGCAAAGAGACAAAAACATGCGGAAATACCTCTGAGTTGATAAAATAAACTTCTCAAAAAAGTCGAGTTATAAAAAAAAAAATCCCACATTTTTATGTATGCAGGAAGTAACAGGGATACACCAGCTTCTGGTCTGCAGCAGGTGTCTGAGCATCTCGGTGCAAACTATCACAAACGGATCAATGAAGAAAGTAAAGATTTGATAAATAAAATTCTGAATCAGTAGATTTGATTATTTGTAATCTTGTCCTGCTTTTCAAGTTTTATTTTTCCTTAAAAAAATTAAGCCCAGAAAAACACAGAGCCTGCCTTTAGCAGCGTGACAATTAATACAACAAAAAATCTCTACTTTAGAAAATATTTTACACCAAAATGGAATGTGGAAGATTTCATGGACGAATGCCTCGAAAAAAAAAACTTCTTTTAAATTTTGATTTTATTGTGAATTTATCTAAAATACAATTATCAATTCATTTACATATTCACCAAAACGTTTTTAATAAAAAAATGAAAATAATAATAAAAAAAACGCCCTAACACTAGTCTTTTTTTCTGAGGGTAGTGAAGTCGAAAGATGAAAAGCTTAAGAAAATGTAAGCAGAAGCTATATTTGTGTATTCAGTTATTTCATTTTTGCATGAGGCTTAAATACCTATGCATTTTCGAGATGAACAATTTAATAAACAAACGAAATTAACGTCTGCTGCGTTTAAATAACGTCAGAGATTGAATAATTCCACCTTTTCAGAAGAGGCCTTAATAGCCTTTAAATCTTTGAAGAAACTTTTTTTTGTGCTGACACACAGCAACAGATCCACAGTCTTCATAAACCCACGCGAATGTCAACCGGAAACACCACAAACAGCGTGTAATTTAAATGAAATCAATGAAATGGATTCGATAAATACTGCCTGTATTCTCAGCTTTCCTAATGTTCAGAAATCGGTGCACATTTGACTAAACACTGCAAAGGGGAACTTTTTATAATTGTTTTCATGGAGGAAGAAAAAAAAAAGCACATTAATTAGGAGCTGAATTATTTCCCAGCATTCCGCAGTGATAATATTTGGTGCCTTAATTGACCCGCTGCTGTAACATGCGTGCCTCTCAATATCGACCCTTGCAAGTTAAAAAGCCCGGAGTTAAGTGATACTACGAGCCTAATTGGTTCATCAGGGAGGATTTTTCCACAATACAACAGCCGGAGGCCGCGTCCTCCTCTTCTTCTTCCACGTTTTTTTTTTATATTTGTCTTCTTTTCCCTGCGCTTTAATTCGGAGGAATGTGGGAACAATTCAAGGTCAGGAAAGCTCGTAAAAGAAATGTGCCTCATAACCTCCACCTGAGGCTCTGATAGTGCCACCCAGGTTTCCAGCAGAGCCCGGGGAGGGACAGTAAAATAGGAATGAGTGCATGTTTCCAGTGTAAGACGCTCTCTAAAACAGCCTCTCCATTTTCTCTCTGCAAGGGTGCTGTAACGCGGCTTCCTTTGAAGTGCGACAGGTCGACTATGGGCCGAGACCCGGAAGAGGTACAGTGGCATCATGTCTGCTCTCTGCTGCCTGCTCACACCGAGACTATTTTACTTTGTTAATTTTCACAAAGCCAAACAGGGCTTAAAATTAAAAACAGAGTGTGGAAAAATATTGATTATGATTTTATAACAGTTTCAAGCCTTTTCAAAAATTTCAGCTATTGCATGTCCTAAATTCTTTATATCTGAATGCACCTTGACCCATTTTATGCCTGACTTTAAATCCAAAATGTGCCCCACAAACCTGCAGCAACAACATTCACTCATAAAATACTGCTTGTAAATTTAAGATCATAAAAAACTAAATTTAAATTGAACAAAATCCAGTTTAAAGCTGGAAAAACAAAAAGAAAATATCAATACTATGAATTTCCCTGTAATTTTTACATCTTGACAAAAAATAGGTGTTTAAGGAGTGCAGGTTTTTAATAACTGCATATGGCATCTTAATGTGCAAAAATACTATATGTTATATAAAAGAATCAAAATGACCTCTGCATTTTTAGAATTTCATCTGCTCTTTCCTCTCATTTTTGTTTTGTAATTTGCCATTTGTCTTGAATCAAACTGAACCTTTTTCCTTCAGTTTCTTCCAGTTAAATGCCTTATACCCTCCTATTCCATTCATTTTGGTAATTTGGTGTGTCACATAAGGGTGTTTTAACTCTCATTTCTCATCTCACATCTGAAGTTTTTTTTGCTTTGGTATTGTTGACACATTATTCCTTACTTCCTGGTGATGTAGTGTGTCCTGAAAGAGCGTGTCACATCTCTTCTTTTATTCAATCTTTTTGTTTGTTTAGTTTTGCAGTTAAATTGGTTATTTCCCCCCTGTGACATATATTTTGGTATTGCAGTCTGGTGTGTCTAGTGTGTGTGTTTGAAATCGTTCATGTCTTATGAAATAGCAGGACTTTTTGTGTGGTTTGGCTTTACAGTCATATTGCCTGATTCCTCCTTATTCCATATGTTTTGGTAATGCAGTGTTCCCTGTCAGAGTGCTGAACCTATTATGTCTTTTGTCAAATTTAGCATTTAAGATTTTGAAAGAAAAATTAGGCTTCTATATATTCTTCATCATCCCATACATTTCTCATAAAGCAAAGTTTGCTCCTTGAGTTTTAGATTTAAGGTCATATTAATTATTACACTTGTTCCATATAGTATGGTAAGCGATTGTGTCTTGGGTGTGTTTTGTACTGCTGTGCCTGATGGCAAATATCAACTTAAAATTAGTTTTATTGTTCTGTGTGTTAATCTTGTTGTTTATTTTTCTTTCTCAAATTTAAACCTCTTGTGTGCTTTGATTTTAAAGTTATATTGTTTATAGCCCCCTTATTCCATATATCTTGGTATTACAGTGTGTCAAGTGTCAAATTAACCTTTTCTGTTCGCCATCATTTTCAAGTCAAACCAGTTGATCCCCTTCCTCAGTCCATATATACTGATAATTCAATATGTCTTGGAAGCGTGGAATACATCTCATTTAAGAGTCACTTTACAGGTCTTTGCTTGCTTTAGTTTTATAATGATAATTTCACTTTTATTTCACATATTTTGGTAATTCAAGTGTGTTCTGGTTTTGTGTTTATCCCTTCATGTTTTTGTTAAGTTCAACCTTTTTCACCTTGAGTTTTAAAGCCATATTTCCTCCTCATTATACATTTTGGTAATATAGTGTCAAGAGTGGAAAACTTCACTACACATCTCTCTGTCTGCTTTAGTTTTACTGTCAAGTTACTCAGTTCTTTCCTTATTCCACATTTTTGTAATCCTGTGCATTTTGAGTGTTCAGTTGAAATCTCATTTGTTTACATGACATTTAAATTTTTGTTTGCTTTAGTTTTTAAATCACGTTTTCCCCTTTATTCCATGTATTTCATTTAATTAATGTTAAGAGTGTAAACCTGCCACCACCTAAATCAGATTTAAACGTTTTATTTGCTATTGTTTCGCCGTCAAATTGAAAACTTCCGCCCTACGCTATGCTTTTTGGTAATTAAGTGTATGCTGTGCACCCAACAAATCTGTTTTTCTCAGCGTGTCCTTTGGGTGTGTTTAAACCTCTCTTAAATCTTTTGCCAATTTTTCAAAGCTTTCGTCCAGTCTGATTGGTTAATTCACCTTTATTACATAAAACTTGGTTATAGAGCATTTCCTGTGAGTTTGTTCTCAACATCTCCTGTCTTTTGTCAGATTTGATCTTTTTGCTAGCTTATATTGGTATGTTTTAATAGCGCTATATGCCACATATCTTGGTCATGTTTCCTATGAGCACATGTTAAATAAGTCAAAGTGAATGCTGCCAGCCCTGAGCGCATGATGACAGACATATTTGATAAATACCTCTTTCGGCTTTGTTTTGTCTGACTGCAGAAATGAGGTTGATATTATCATCCTCAGTGCAGATCACACAATGTGCTAATCTGCCCATTAACACACTGATACACTTATGGTGCTGAGTGAGTGCGTGCGTGTGCGCATGTTGTTTTACACACTAGGGTACAGGCGTGTTTCATATGTGGAGCATATGCATTGCTTCTTACCATAGTGTGCAACTGGGAGGCAGTGATTTGATGCATATGTGTAGAATTATCCACAGTCAGTGAACGTGTGCATGTGTGTGTGTCGCCGCTCTCCACTGTTATTATTTCCATGTCTGTCTTTGATGGGTCGTTGCACACAGAGCATATGGATGCCTATACGGACATGTATCTGGTGTCAAGAGTGTGCATGTATGCGCTCTGATGCTGAAGTTTATGTCGTGTGTGTGTGAGTGTTAAAGTGTCTCTGCCTTTGCCATTTATTTTTCTGAGTGGGTGGCTAAATACTCATATGCCAGTTTCAGTGAGTGTGTGCGCACGAAAAAAGAGACGAGTAAGAAAGAGAGCGCGTGTGCAGTTTTGTGGGTGTGTGTCCTCTCCCTCCGTGTGTGTGTGTGTGTGTCTGTGTGTTGGCCCGGGCTCCATGTGTGTGTGGGTGCGAGGTGAAGTGTCTCTTGGCTGGCCTTGGCTGGAGAGCTGGAGGAGAGCAGAGGTGAAAGAGGAGATTTGCAGAAAAGACACGCACCACTTCCCCCATTACTACTTTTTCTTCTTCTTCTACTACTACGTCTCTGTCTCTCACTGCTTCTTCTTCTTCTTCTCTCGCCTGTTTTTATTTCCTCATCATCTCCCTCACCTCAAGCCCCTGTTTTCCTCTTTCTTCCTCTTCCTCTCCGCTGTCCTAACCACCTAACACTCTAACAGAAAATGATTTTATTCTGCAGCTACTGTCTTCATATAAAACAAAGCCCTCTTGAGATTGACACTTTACACACTTTGGGCGTAGCTTTTGTAGCATTTACAGGATTATTTCTTTACAAAAATCACTGGAAAACAAATGTGAGAAGCAGGGGAAGTACCTGGGTGTGTTACCAAATTTGGCTTTTGGGCCTTGCACCTGATTGGAGCAGGATTAAAGCTCCCCACCTGCCTCTCCCTGCATACTTGAGGTTGCGTATCACATTCTTTCACAGAATAAATGAAGCCGTATTTGGCATTTTAGAGAGTCCGAAAGGCAGCTGTGGCATTCAGTTGCAGGGCATCTCTCTCAGTTTTTGTGCATACACAACAATGATGATGCATTTTCTTAAGGCAGCGGTGGTTTTGGAAGAGGGAGCTAAGAGACGAGAGAGTGAGATTGAGTGGGAAGGTGGCTGAAGCTGCTTGTATATTTACTGTACACAAGTCTGTGTGTTTGTGTGTGTTAGCTCCATTAAGAAGCCATCGTGTTTGACGGAGTTGAAGGATGTACAAGGTTTCATTCATGTTGTGGTCCCCACCTTATTTACCTAAGCACCGACCAGGAAGATATGACGTCTGCAGCATTTTTACTTTTAACTTAACACCGACTTTCTTTAATTATTTCTGATTTTTCTTGCACCATTAAGCATACTCTCCTAAAAATATTTCAGGAGCCTTTAAAATAATTTGTTTCCTCTTGATATATTGCATGCACCAGACACATCTAATGTATAAGTGGGTAAAACCTACATCTTTAATTTTAATTCTATTGTTTCCCATTTGCTCTTGTGTAGAATAATATTGAAAAACTGTTGAGGAAATCTGTCAATAACACCTATTTTGCATATGCCTCCCTTCTGCAGTTTCCTCACCTCTTCCCTTTCATACGCCTGAAAAAATCTCATTCTGCTCTTTTATGTTGAAAGAAAATACATATTTACTCCCCCTTAAAAAATTCCACCCCTCTCATGATCCTGCATCCCAGGTCATATGGTAACCTCTGCAGCAGCGCAGTAATGCCCTGCAGGAGCAGCGCTACGGTTAAGCACCGACCCTGACTCTTGTGTGTGAGACCCGGGACAGAGCAGTGATCAATAAGCATCATGTGAGCATCACTCATGGGTTCCATGTCAGCTGTTTCCTGTTTGTCCTGAGGAGACGGCTGCCTCACCGCCATGCTGAGAGCCAGAATAATGAACGTAAAGATGGTAGTAGCGTGGAAGTCAAAAGGCGTTCTTTATCGTGGTCTTGGCGGGGCAGTGTACTGTACAGTGTTCATGTGTGCGTGTTAAACAACAGTAGAAACGCAAAGCCATCTGCTCTGCTTCTTATCAGAGGGATGAATGGTGAAGTCCACATAGCTGAGTGTTTCCCAGGGACTTCTTTTAGTCCTGTGTGGGCATGTGTATGAGAAAAAATAAAGAAATACATTATGTATTTCTTTTATTTTGTGCTTTTTTATCCTTATTATGTAAGACGCTTTGGATGAAAATCATCAAAACAATATTGGTAATCTGAATAGAAATGTTAGCATTTAGCATGACTGGTGTTCTCTGTGTTAAAGAAGCCTGCTCTGTGACAGGACCATGTTTCTAAGTTAGATTAATTTCTAAAAATATGGTATTAAGAGTGAGAAATATGTGCAGCATATTTTAAATTTCTTATTTTTCAATGATATTCAAACTTAATTCAATCAGGAAAAAACTTACCAAGATTAAGAATCTCATTTCTAGATCTCAAGAGTGACCTAGCCAAGACAAAATGCAGCAAATTCAAGAAGTTACAAACGCAAAACAATCAGAAAGTTTCTACAACCTCAAACATCTTACTCTAATGCCATTAATCTCTAAATCTCCTCAAGAAACAAATTTTCCTGCAGCAGCACATTTGAAACTTTAGGACAGACCCTCTTTTGTATATTGAAAAATATGTTAATAACATGAGAAATGTTCACTGTCATGGTTTTAATTCTGCCTAATTTTGTTCTAATTTAAAGGAGAAACATTGGCCTGATCTTAAATCTATATTTCTAAACATCCGTGTCATCTGTAATTGAGACACTTACAGTGTACCTGACCTTTTTGGATTTGCTTTCAGAATCAATATTTTATCTTCATTAACTTCCATAAGAAGTGTTGTGTTTTGTCAACCTCACAGAACATTTTTTACCAAGTTAAAAAAATGAGTTTTAAAAACGACACAAATAAAGGCTTTTTGTCGACTGCTTACATAAAACTTGCCTGCCAATTGGCAGTGGACCTAAGCAAAGGTTAAAAACAAAGGCTATATTTTAGGGCTGGGAAATTAATTGGGTTGAAATTTCAATTATAACTTATCCAAAGATCATCAGAACAAGATTATTAAGATCAATGATATTGTAACACATGATGAGTTGCACTTGTTTTGTCCATAATTTTTGTTGTGAGTGATAAATATTTAACAGTGTTTGTTATATTTTCTTGTGATGTTCATATGCATCAGCATAGTTAGTAAACCTCAGCAGAGATTTTTTTCTTTATCTATAACAATTTTGTATTTTTATATCTTTTCATGCATTCTTTTCATGTATGGCTTGTTTTTCTGAGAGTGCAGAATGTTAAAGTATTTATATGACATTTTTTACTAAATTTAATATATGTGTTTAAGTTCAGTTATGACAGCGTACAATGAATGTTTAGTTTGCTCTCCATGATTATTTGCTTCTGTGAAGAACAGGAGGGGTTAAAATTTTTCCCTCTGTACTAGCCCACAAATAGAGACTGTTTTTCCTTAAAAATGATTTTGTTTTTCTCTACCGCTAAATGTCTCCTGTATTTTGACCTTCTTTGGTCAGGCAGGTGCATCACAATAAACAAAGTAAGCTTAGAGATAAGGGCATGTCCATGAAAACAAATTCAAGCATTAAAAAAAAAGATCTCATTCAGGAAAATCAATGAATATAAAACATGCCTGATTTAATAAAGTTCTTGAAATTGAATGAATCATTAATTTGATGACATATGTGGACTCCTTTGGAATGACTGCAGAGGAAAATTCCAACCCATCCTTTTGCCACAGAGAGAAATAATGAGTGTCAATTGTAACTTCCATAGTACACACTGTTAAACCATGAAAAAAAAACACATTTTAGATTGTTTTAAGTTCAATCCATGTGATGAGGGTATTGTGCAATCACAGAGTTATCCTGTTCAATAACTGTGATCTAGTTATAATTTAAACAAATCCTAATCATTATTTTTGCCAAAACAACAGCCCTACTAAACAGTACACTTAGTTAATATTTTTCTTTGTCTGGCCTAACTTTAGGCTAAACTCCTCTTTCTACCACATCTTCCTCTTGGAATTATGGGGCTCTGTCCGACATCATTGCCAAATTTGAGCTTTTTTATATAGACTAATTTTATGGCAACTTCTAATCACCAATAAAGGTGTTTTATCTTACATTGTTTCATGCATTTCTCAAACTTTTTATCTTGAAAACAAAAAAGGCTGCACATTTACTTTACACTGAATGCTAAAACTCTGATGTTCAAACCATAAACTGCTCTCTCTTACTGCAGATAAAACCTCATAATTCCATTGGGATGATGCACTTTCTTGTATTTCTTCATATATTTCCTTGAAAAAAAAAAAGCTTTTGTGTTTGGTTAGTTTCCATTGTGAGGAGAAGTCGCTGGTGTGAAAAGGAAGTGTGTGTTTAAAGGGCTCGTCGCTCAGGATGTCACCACCCCACCGCTGGTTAATGAGGGGGGACGTAAGCACAGGGCACACACACTCAACGCACACACACTCTGCCACGGCAGGAATGCAGCAGCTGTCACTGAGGTCTGAGCAGTTATGAAAGGTTTGAAGTGTAATTGCGTCCTGTGTGTGTGACAGTGAAGTGGTGGTACCAAGGGTCAGAAGAGTGTTGAAATCTGGGAGGGGCTCGTGCTGACTTCAGTGACCCAAAGATTGCCACCAACAGAGATGATGATCACTTAATTTACCTAAGGAAAAGACCGAAAAGGAAAGAAAATGAAAAGAAAAGTGTCCTGTAGTATTTTAAGAGCTGACCAACTGGTGGACACATTGTTGTGCGAGGCCGCCCTTTCCCGTCCTACGCACAGAGGAAGGTGACATTAGGTGTGACCTGTGCTAAGTGACAGGAACTGGGGGGCATACTTTCACCACGGCTTCTCCCTTTTCCTGTTATTCCTCAGCTCCTGTGATTTTGTTTGCTTTGGAGGAGAGCCAGTGCAATGGGCAAAATCGACAGCCTACTATTTTTACGTCCGTCTTAAGGACCCCTGTCTGCTCACTCTGCCTGCCAATTTGCCCCATCAGCAGCAGCAAAAGAAATAAGAAAAAAAAAAGAAGAAGAGCTCTCAAGGCTCAGAGTCTTTCATTTTTCTGTTGGCAGTGTGGCTAATGCTGTCACTGTTATTTGAAAAAGCACTCAGGCTGAATTGCTATTATTATTGTTAAAGCCATCATCATCATCATCAGGCTTATTTATGGTTATGTATAATCATGGTAATTTTGTTCAGGGCACACAGTTGACTCTCTCTTTCCTCCTCTAATCCTACATGTACCGAGAAGTGTGTGCTGGTTTGTGCTGTACTTTTTGAAATACGCTGGCAAATTACCAAAGCTGTTGTGTGCAAAGAAAATGGCTCTCCAACAGGTAACAGCGATTTCATGTCCACACTTCATGGCAGCTGTGAGGCGAGAAGAACTTGTATCTCTCTTTTAGTGCATACATTGAAGTCAAAGCTTAAAAAGGTAGAAGAAGAGAGTTTTCCCCCCTCACGCTGTTTTCTGTTTCATTTCTGTCTCTCGGTTGTTTTTTTGTGTGTAACTTTTGTGTTTATCTCTCTGCTCCACTCTGTTCTGTCTCCAGCTCACCGTGGAGATTTGATTGCTGGAGGCCCGAGGAGGATTTTTAGGGAGGTTCTGGAGAAGGGAGGCTAGTGGTACAGGCTGTGGTAGGCTTGTTGCCAACTTACACATACACGCATGCAAAGATTTTCAGTCCTAAAGGCATTTATACCAGCTGACATGCTCTCTTTTCCTTATGTAGATTGTGTAAATTGCTCGCTAACCGTGATGTTGTTTCAATCCGCTGAAATAAAAACCTGAGTCCTAGCTCATTAGCTACTTTTTCTAGTGTGCAAAGTGTTAATGCAACATGTGTAAGCGTTTGTTTGTGCTCTCTGCTGACTTTGTAAAGATGTTTGCGCTGTTGGATTAATAACGTTTAATGGCCACTGTTAAATGCAGCTGCCTTGGCATCCCACAGCTCATGTTTTTCTGGCAAACTGAGACTCTGGGTGGCTCTTGTTTTTGTGAGGATGTAGTGTGCCATGCAGTGAAATACTACAGTGTGTGTGGGCTGTAAGGGATAGGCGATTTGTGTGTGTGTGTGTTGTCACTTGGCATACCTGTTTGTTAAATGTGACACACACACTGCCTGTGACCACATATTGAGCAGCATTTCACTTCACTTTCAAACAATCCATAAAGTCAATTAACTCACAAATGATCTAATTAGCCCACTCTGATACACATCAACTGGTCTGACCCCATTTCCAAAGCAGCTACGGAGAGGTGGGAGGTCAGCATGCGTGACCTCTGGTACCACACATTGTTTGGTGATCACCCCTTTTGACATTTATTGTTGACTGAAGTGACAGCTGTGGCTTTTGGAAAACGGGACAAAGTGAGAATTCTTGTAAGGAAAAAGTCATTTTTTAATGAGTTGTTGACACACAAATGCGTGCAGGCACAGATGCAGATACAGCCACGCACACACACACACTCACACACACATGCACCGACGTTCTCCATGTTGATGTTTTCTCAGTAAATGGCCCAAGCTGCCTCTTCCATTGTCGGGAAACACACTCAGCGATAAGTGCTTTGTTGGAGCACCATCCGCTGCATGATGTGTGTGATTCTGACTGGCATTTAATATTTTATGGCATTTAATCCATTTGCTATGTTTCTTCCAAATACAAAAAAATAAAAACTGCAGCTTTTGTTTGCTTTATCCAGGCCATTACCTCACAGCTTGTTGATCAGTTTGGATTTGTAAAGCCCGGCGACGAGGGATTTATCACCCAGATTTACTGTGATTTTTTTTCAGGCGAGCATTCGGCTAATAAATTTAGCGTCTTGTTTGAGGCTTAAACGGGGGCCTCACGAGGGCAAAGGTGATCCTTTGTGCCTGATCAATGGGCGGTGCAGATATAACTCAATAACATAAATAATAAAAATATCATGAGTAAACGGCTGTGAGATTTATAGCAGGAAAAGCAGTGAAATGAAGGCACTTAAAGGGCAGTCAAGTTTACAGGATGCGGCGGCAAAGAGAGATAGCGCATTATGACAAAGAGGAGGAAAAGTGGCCGACAGCTGGAGCATCAGTCAGGAGGTGAGGTGGAGGCTCTCTCCGAGATCAATTGGTAATAGGCTGAAGTCACAGAGGCGATTAGAGGCGTCGACTTGCCTGTGTTGTAAATGCTGTCAGATCTGTTAAAGGAAGCCTAATACCTCTCAGGTTGAAAGCTGTAATAACATCAACTGTAACTGGATCCGCGGGGAAGTGCGAGCGAGTCTGCGCGTGTGTTTTGGGAGTGAGTGGAAAGGAGCGGGAGGGAAAGTGTTTCATAGTGTTTGCGCGTGTGTGTTTCTGTGTGTGTACGCCCGGTGTAAAGAAGCAGCAGCACGCATAAAAGGCGAGAGCCGCGGGGTTGCTCCTGGCATTTTTGCGGCCACCAGATGCCTGTCACCGCTTTAAGGAGAAAAAAGAGAGAGAAGGGGAGGAGAAGGGGAGGAGGACAAAGAGGAGGGAGGGGGGAGAAAAGGAGAGAGGGAGGCACTGTTCAAATCATGTCACGTAGCGCTAATTCATCCAGCCTCATTAGAGAGAGGGAAGGGACCAGAGGGCCTCTCTCAGGACAGGGCCCCAGCACCAGCACACAGCCACACACAGATATATGCATGCACACATTGTCTCAGTTTTTCTCGGGCACACACTTAAACATTTCCCTCTTCCTCACGCACACACTCATGTCGATGTTCACACGCAGACGACACTGGCACATGGCGCGTTGCGGGGGCAGTTTGGGGAATAGAAAATTGCCTTCTCAGGAAGGCCCCGGCCAATTAAGGACCTGACCGTATTGAATGTCAAGTGTTAATTTGGGCTCCCGCTTCCCCCCCACCCTTCCATCCCTCACCCTTCAATTTCCCAGCAGTGATGGTTATGGTGGTGGTGGTGGTGGTGGTGGTGGCGGGGGGGGGGTTGTGTGTGTACGTGTGCGTCCCAGAGATGAGCAAATACATGTCAAGCCAAAGTTGATTGCCTGCTCCGTATTATGTGTCGCAGGCAAGTGGCAAATGTGCTCCCTCCTGTTAGCCTTTCACGCAGCCCCCTGAGGGATGCCACCATGAAGGGAGGAGGAGGAGGAGCAGAGGCAGGATTAACTGTACCACAGTGATAAGAATGGGGGGGTTTACGCTAGGGATGAAGAAAGGGCGGAGGGAGTTGAAGGGGACAGACCAGGAGAGAGAGGGCACAGGGTTTGTTTGATCTCATAGGAGTGGGTGGTGACTTTGATAGTCTTTTAATAGAGAGCAGCACTAATGAGTCCCAAGACCTGGAAGTGAATTAGCATTGTGGTACTTCCTGTTCCATCGTCTTGAAGTCTATGATTTCTGATTGAGTTTTCAAAGTAAGGTTCACAGTTAAGACAAGCTTCAGAAATTTTAACCTGGCTTGTTAACTTCAACACAACCACAGATACAAGAGAGCAAATATCCTCTGTAAACAAATTGTCTAACTTAAAAGGACCACATAATGGGTTTCAGCAGTAGTAGCTTAAATTTAGGCCAGTATTAATTTAAAGTATGTAAATCAACTTCGGTGTCCATTGAAATGAAAGTATAATGAACAAGTGACTGTACAATGTACTCTGTGTGTTTGTGATATGTTGCGATCTGAAAAAATACAGGAAGTTATTCTAAGCAAATGCAGTCTGTTTCTTAAAAATTAGCAGCTAAACATCGATGTGTTGCAATCTTAATCATATAATTTGGACTTGTGGTGTTCAATCCAATTTTCTATATCATTGGTACATTATGAAGCCTGATTATTAAACTCATGTGAAATATAAAAAAGAAAAGAAAAAAGAACAAACGTATTTTTCTGAGATATGTTTCATATGAGAATTTGAAGGCTTCTTGACTTCTCATCATAGAACAGTGATAATAAAAGTGGGGCTGATGGCACCATAGGGGGGTCAGAAAATATAAAAAGAGGCAAACTGGGGCAAGGTATGACTCATAATATTTTCTTGTTTTGTGTGTTGTGATGTCAAACTCATTAGCAGCATTTTCAGTCATCCAAATCAATAAAGTCATCTAACTTGTGCTTCTTTTGATTTTTTAATAACTTAATAATATAATAATGATCTAAATATTAATAAAAATGATCACAATAATAATTCTTCCCAAAACAATTCAGTTCTGCTAAAAGAAATATATTTTAAAAAAATCTTAATTTGTGAGCAAAGGGCAGTGAGTAAGCATATAATTGTACATGTTTATATGTTGATGTGTGGTTAAGGGTTAAAGGGGCTTTAAAATGCATTCATCAGCCACAGTGGGCCCAGAGGAAAAGGTTTGGGAGCCACTCTCATAAGTGCTTTTACCATAAGAAAACAGTAGGCAATTAACCATAATGTCATCATAATGGCTGTGCATCAAAACTACTTTTAATGATTGTTATCGATGTACTGCACACCCAGAATTGCACCTACAACTTGGCAGTATTGTTTTTGTTTTACCAGCTTTTCCATATATTGACAATCTTTTGGTGCAGTTTTGACGAGAATTGCAGTTGCTATATTACAGGTATTGTACTGTAATTTTTATCAGCATCATATACCATGTATCGTATGTATTCAACCATGAGCCACCCTGAGATTCCTAACTCTTAAGTTTTGTATTTGTATACCTATTTGTCCAGACACTGGTAAACACACCGCCAACATACAAGATCAATTCAGACAGTGCATCTTCTCTCTTGGAAAAATAAATAAACTAAGAATACAAAACAAAACTATCTAAACTCTAAATGAAGACCTTTCATTAGCCTTAGAATGTGTTAATATCATGCAAATTATACTAAGATAGATATCTTTAGCCCTGCGATCGGCAGCTACTGGTCCAAGGTGTACTCTGCCTTTCTCACATTTTCAGCTGGGATAGCCCCCCATGACCCTGAAAGGGATAAATGGTGCAGATAATGGATGGGTAGATATCAAGCATTGCCCTCTCATAATAGTATTTGCCGAGGCCTTAAATTACTAAAACTGACATACTCCTTGCACAAGGTGGTTGCCAACAAGTGGCTGGTGAGGACTACAGAGTTTGTGTGGGATATTTGACATCATCATGATGCCGAAAGACTGAATTTAAATCTGAAGAATCTTGACATTAGTCTCTGACTTCTACTGATTTTGTCTAGCATTAAAAATATGAAAGTAATAGTAACTAGTTGAAATGATTTTTAAGATCCACTCAGGCAAGTATTAACTTTTGCCTCAGATTTACTAATCAATAACCCCAAATTCAAGGAAAAGATAAGATTTTAGTATGTGGTACTCGCACCAAGCAAACTTGTGGTTGGCCAACAAGCGTTTGTCATGGGCACACCACTTTATTAGCTTAATTTGTGCTGAGGTGATGCTCATTAAAAAAAAACTGTCAGTGTAAACCATTTCTAAAAGGAGAATGATTAAATGACCTCAGCTTTAAGAAAAAATTATGGGAGAAAAACTTGATGAAAACTTAAAAAGATGTCAACACAATGTCTAAGAGTTAGACTCGCCCTTGTTGGCACAGTTCAGGGGCAGACAAGGTTGTTTGTGAGTTGGGCTGATGGTAAATGCCCACCTCCTTACCTCCATGATCTAATAGACATCCACTTAGTCTTAATGGGCAGATTCCCTTTCTCCTCTCATGATGACTGTTGCACTCTTTAAAGGTGGAATCGCCTGCTTGTCTTTCCTATCGCCCCCTCCTTCCCCGCCTCCTTCTTTATCCAGTGTATCTCATGTTGACTACCTCTCTCCCAGGATAGAGTGGAGTATTTCTAACTAAATAAATATTAATGCATCGCTCAAATTCACACCAAAGCAAAAAAATTCTCCTGCTTTAGCCGGCCCTCTGGCTACATGTGTTAGTCAAAGGCCCTTTGTTTTACATTCATGTTGGTGTGTTTTAAGCCAAGATGCGATGCTTCTGTGCTCATGTGTGTGTGCGCGCACACATTTGTGTCCTGTGATAGCAGTGATGTTGTGAAATTGAATAGAGAGGCTGAGTATTGATCATTTCCCCCTGTGTGTTATTAGTGAGCGCTGCTACTGACAAAGAGAGCATGAGCCACCTTCACAAACACACAAAAACACACACTTCTACACACAGAAACACAGCATGTTGTTTGCATGTTTTGACAACTGTAATATATCGCTTCAAAAGGAGAAAAGTATACTTTCCTACTGCATTTTGTTTAATAAAAAAATATAGGGATGCACGCTGTTCAATATTTGCAAATATCAAACAAGCTATCCATCCCATTCATTATCTCAACTGCTTACCCCTGTTGGGGTCTTTAAGGGAAGGTACCTAAACTATGACATTGGGCGAGAGGCAGGGCTGGTCACGGGCCGATCACAAGGCAACACAGAGACAGCCAAGATAGGGATGCACAATATTATCGGCATGATATTGGTATCTGCCAGTAAGTGCTAAAAATGTTATTTTTGGTATTGGCAGATATAAAAATTACGGCCAATATTTGGGTCATGCTATCAGTACAGTGTGCACGTTAATTCATCAACAAGCACATTAAGTTAAGTTAGAAGAATATGTAGTATTTAAATTCTGTGTTTCCACTATCATTCATTTGGGGTGGTGGGACACAGCCACCCCCACTTAAAAAAAAAACCAAAACACTCAATTATAGAAATAGTGTAAATTATACACACTCATTTTTTACTGGCGGGGGCCTAAATTTTAATTATCTGGGCAAAATCTCACCTTTCTAAAAAACAACATTATTCTGTTGGAGAAGTGGCAGAAACCAGTAAAATTGAGCTCCTGTAGTGTTATGACAGACTGGGTAATGTGTCGCTGACTTATGTGTGTCAAGGGTCTTTTCAAATGGAGCCAATTTTTGTGCTCTCAGCTCATATACACACACATTTATTTATTATTACAATCTGTTTTGTCAGTCTCGTGTAAGTGATAACACATTTAGAGTTCACAAAGGTCACGGCCAAGTGTAATTCAATCTCAGATCGCTGATATCCAAAGAGGTGTCTGTCCAGGCCTCCAGGGCCATGAGAAGGGGGAGAGAGGGTGTTAAAGCCCAGGCTAAGTGCTCCGTCTTTGGGTGGGTAGTGATGTCTGCGGGGCCTCCGAAGCACCAGTGGTCAGGCAGGTCTGAGAGGTCTGTCAGGCCCTAATTGATCACCCTGACCTGGGGAGCTGAGGACAAAAGCCGAGGAGGGGCGATGCCATAGATAAAAGCTAAAGAGAAAATAAATAAGAAAAAAAAGGAGAAATTGTGCGACCGGTGGCTTAATCTCTCTGGACTGGCCATTTTTCCCCTCAGGATGATAGATATCGTAGGCCTAGTGTGTGACACAGATGGATAATGCAGGCGTCTGGGGTGATAGAGTTATAAATTAACACATTACTGGACCTTAATGTGGACTACTGTGGACGACCACACACTAACATCATCAGCCCCTCCAGGCGCACACACACAGTCATGATGAAAATGCACACACAAACACGCCTACAGTCTCACTGATGCGTCTCGCTGAGCTCAGGGTGCGGATTGTACTCCTCAAGTGGCATTGATTTGTTAAAGTGCTGAATTAGCAGGAGAAGTCCAGCTGCTGGCGCTTCTCTACTTTCTTTTTTTCCATCTGTGTTGTTCTGTTTTTCAATTTCACCCTCTGTTCTTTACTTCCACTCTTTTTCACTCATTCCTTCCTGCTTCACTGTGTTTTTTTCCTGGTCTTCTGCTTCATTTTCTCCTGCCCATATCTCAATGATTTTCTCTTTATTTTTCACCTAAAACCTCTTCAGCTCAGTCACAAGTGCTCCTTCCAGCGACTTTGCTGTCCTGGCAAACAACTGTTCCTTTTTTTCTTCCTTTTATGTATCCAGCTGGAAGTTTTCACCTAAAATGAACAGTTGGTTTTTCTCTCCTTCTCCTCGTGGCCCACACAATACTGCCAGCCAAAACTGTTATGTCCCTGACTTTGAGACTGAAAGGGAAGTGGTCTGAGCGTGTGTGTTAGTGTGTGTGGATGAATGTGTGGCTGGGGATTGGTATTTAATAGCCAGACATACAGAAGAACTAATATCCAGAGCAGCAGTAGCCTGCACACTGTAAGGCCACACACAGTGACAAGGTCCTGCTCAGACCGCTGTGTTTAAACTCGCCCAACTCCTGTAGAGCAAAGCATTGGCT
Organism: Cetoscarus ocellatus; assembly: GCA_037902135.1. NCBI lineage: Eukaryota > Metazoa > Chordata > Actinopteri > Labriformes > Labridae > Cetoscarus > Cetoscarus ocellatus. Next base: position 2,396,670 of record JBAMNC010000871.1, on the reverse strand, counting down.
CCTACATGTACGAGCTAACCACAATGGATTCCACTGGTGTAAATGTCATTTAAATACAAATGAGTGCCTCTGGAAAGAGAGAGCTGTACAGTTAGGGTCACTGGTCCCTCTGTCTGCTGAGTGTGTAGTGCAGTGTTGTACTTGGGCTTATGAGTTGGACGGACTTTCTGCTTTTTTGCCTCAGAGTCAAGGCCTCCAGCCAAGAGGTGCAGATTTGTTAGTGTCTGCTCCATTATCACCCATCACTCTCATGGCTTGCTGTGTGTGTGAGGGAGGGAGAAAGGAGAGACAGAGAGAAAGCAGAGTAAAGGAGACTGTCCCCCTCTTTTTGCTCACTGTGGTCCAGCCCAAACAGTTACCATCTGGTGACCAGGGACTGACCCTTAATTGTTTCACACACACATATGCACACACACACCGAGTGCCGGACCGCATCCAAGTGATGAGTGAGTGACCACTCGACTCTCTCTGCCTTCCCTCCTCCCTTAGAGTGTGCAACTCTGCCAGACCTCCCTGGTCCCTCCCCCGCTGCACATGATTGGTCGATGAAAGGTTGATGGGCGACTGATCTTTCCACAGCTCCAATAAAATGCTCAATAAAGCAGTGATCCCGGTCCTGACGGGGCTAATAGAAAAACACCTATGAGGAAAAAGCACGTAAACGCACGTACAGTTCATGAGGGTGCATTCATGCATGTTATGGCTGCACAAAAGGAACATATTTACCCTCGCTAGATTGAACAATACTGCTGTTATTTTGTGTGCTTGCATTGATTGGTTAAGACAAGGCCACTGAGACTTAATATTTAATTCTAATATTTATTTCTAGAACCTATTGCTGCTTCATGTGCGTTGTGATCAGTATCTTTTAATTTACAAAAAATGTATAACTCCTTGGGATTTTTTTGTGAACATAAATGCCAAACAATTTCTCTTATTTGGATAATAGATCTTAACAATATTGTACAAAATATAATATTGCATTTCTTTTCTTTTGAGATACTGTATCTTTTGCTTTTTTGTTTAGAAAATAAATAAGATAAATGAAGGTTTCATTTTACATTAATTCAATTTTTAATCAAGCAATTACAGTTTGTCTTACTTACACTTATTTGGGCCTTAAATGTTTCTTGGCATTGAAATCTTAATTTCTCTTTTCTTTTATCTCACACTAAGTGCAGCGCTCTGACACACATGGCTGCTGATAACAGGAAAACACACTCTAAAGATCTGCCTCATGTTACTGAGTGTTTCATGTCTGTGACGACAGTAGTGTTGTCTGGAGCCTTGACCTGTGTGCAGGTGACACAAAGACTTTGGGTCCACAGTAGATCTGCATGATAAAAGAAAAAATATGGGATGTGCAAGAAAATTGCTTGATGTTGCAATGACGATGTGAATTGCGACCAATAAAAGATGAAGAGTGCACATAAGCTTTAACATACAGTGTCCTAACCTATGAAATTCATCATTTTGTAAATAACACTTTTAGTTCCAATATGTTTATTCAACAAAACACTTCTTTACTAAGGTGGCATGCTTGAGTTTTAAAGGGAGCTTAGATGTGTTTAGCCTCATCTGACTGCATCAAAAGGGGATGAAACGGTTGTTATACCACGCCTCTGGAAACATTGCCTTGAAAGTTTTTTTTAAAAACTTATTGGGATAATTTCAGATTGTCGAGATGTGTCAAATGCTGATATTGCAATAAAGAAAGAATCATGATAAACTGTACAGCCTTAGTGCACAGTTCTGTAAACAAAATACTGAGGCTGATATCAGACAGACTTTCATTGATTATTAATCGTTAAAATGAGAAAACTTGGTAAAGTAGGACAAAGTGTGGATGCACACATTGCAATTGTCTTGGAAGAACTATATCTGCTCATTATTAGTTTTTAAGTTTCCTATTTTTTATTGAGGTAGGACAGTGGATGGAGTCAGAAACTGGGAAGGGAGGGAGTAGGGAATGGCATGCAATAAAAGAGCCACGGACTAGACTAGAACCAGGGCTCACTGCTTTTAGGACAACAGTCTTTGTACACCAGCAGCCAGAATATAACCACAAGGCTACCAGCGCTGTGGCCTTTGTGCTCACTCTTTGCACACCAAATATAACATTCAATGCCTTGTATGCTCAAACCAACTTTGTGACGAATCCAGTTCTGATATTTTAATATTCAAACATGAACTGAACTTTTTAATACTTTTAACTTGGCATTTCATTACCTGTAAATAAAAAAGTTAACTAATTAAACAAATACCCGGCATAACTGAAGTTAAAAAAAAAAGATAATTGTCAGTTGCAGGATCTCAACCAGCCATAAATAATATGAAGATTTGACAAACTTGAATAGGAACTGCTTTTGGTTTATGGAACAAGACCAGTTTTTGTGTGTCGTGAGGTGCAACAAGAAAATCGGGTGTGTTTGTCTGCTGCATTTGGGTGACGGATGCAAGCGGCAGGGTCAGCGGCAGAGAAGAAGTGACACATGCATCACAGGGTTGTGACATGCCAGGGTCACCACTGAGGTCATGCCTGCCGTCCAGAGAACACACACTCTTGTCTGTTCATGTTTTTTCGGTGTCCGAAAGGAGTGATAGTCCCTTCTAAAGGAAGCATAGTAGTAGAAGGAAACTCAACCTCTGCTTCTCCTGATAGTTGTGGGGAACAAGGATTGAGTGGAGAGCGGGTTGGAGGCAGGGAATAATGGCTGTGCGATGTTGTGACAGCAGCTTTTTTTTGTCAGGGTTGAACACAGTGCAAGGAGGGAGAGAGAGAGAAAAGGCGGAGTAGAGTGTGTTGGGAGGGTAAAGAGAGACAGAGCGTTAGAGAGAAACGGAGTGAGAGCACAAGTGGAGCATCTCAGCAAGAAAAATACTTAAAGTGAGGGATAGGATGAGGAGGGGGATGCAGCTGGGGGACTCGCTGAAGGTGGGAGGGAGGGATGGGCAAGCGAGCGTCCCTGGCCTGAGGCTGATGCATTGTGACAGTCACTTAGAAGGATTTCACTTCCCCTAAACTGTGGCTCGCAGGAAGAAACACCATAAGTTGGGACAATTATGGGTTGAAGGAGATATGACAGGACACATGCAGAGCGGGCTGGGGATAGAGGGAGTGGGAGGGGGTAAGGCTGTGTGTGTGTGCTCTGGAGAACACGATCATATGATCTGCTTGTGTTTCGCAGACTGCTCTGTATATGTGCAGTGCATATGCGTTCGACAAAATGTGTCTGTAAATGTGTGTATTTGTGTGTGTTTGCCTGCGGGGGCCAGGGAGGGGTTCTTGCTTGGTGCACGCCATGTCAGGGAGGGCCGGCGTCTCACTCCTCTTGGTACCGTATGTTACCACTCTGACTCCCTCATTCCTGTGCCTCATGTCTGTAACTTAACCTGGTGATGGGGAGGAAGGAGGGAGAAGGAAGGAAAAGTTGAATTTTAACCCCTCCAAAAAGAGAGAACTGTTTTTCCATCCTGACTGTTCTTGCTGTGTTTTGTCTATTTTGCATGATTATTGTTGATTATTCTGTGTCACATCCTTGATAAAACCCCCAAATTTTATTTTATTTTTTTTGCTTCACTACATTGTATTGCCCCTGTGCTCCAAACGCTGCCAAGAATGCCACTGTAATTTGAGTGTAAGTGGGCTCCAAGAAATACACTTTTCCTGTTTCAATGAGTCGTTTTGCTTTCAGCGCTATTATGTCCTTCGTGCGAGTGAAGTGCTGTTGAAATTGTCTGTTTTTTTCTCTGGCTTGTGGCTATTTTCGCATGGCACCTACTGTTACAGTTCACCTCGTCTAAATTCTATTTTCATTTGTTTGTCTTTGTGCAAATACTGTGATTAATACCGACAGCAGCAAAGGAGCTCTGGTATATCAGGCCCCATTTAACTGAGAGGTAAAGCGTCCAACCAGACACGAACAATCAGAGCTCAACAGTAACCTTCCATCTTTTCTAAAGCTATAAAGGAGGCACATTTCTCCCTCCAAGTCCTGAAACCAATCTTTTAAACTTGTAACCAAGTCAAACTGCTATCCAAAGAGTCATGTCCTTTAAAGATAGATTTGGTGTAAAATCTGCTTTGTTAAATTGAGAAATGGGAAGATTTACATAACTGAATAGATCCATTTTACAAAGTGTTAAAAAAAAAACTACATATCCCACAATCCATTGCAGTTCTGCTAATTTATTGCAAATGATGACATTCCTAAACATAGAAAATGCACATATGTATTATCTGTTTTTATCTTAAATGTAGTTTTTAAATTCTTTTAATACTTTTGTGATAAACTGTAGTTCGTATAAAAAATTGCAGATGCTGTAAATACTTTCACAATAACAAGGACCCTACTTGTCAGAGAAGTTGCTGTGGCACTGTGGAATTGTGGTTAATGTAGTTGTTAAACTAATCATAGACAGCATATCACTATGTCAAACCTTTATCTTCTTTAATTTCTAGCAATGACATGAGCTGTTTTTCACATCACTGGCTTGTTTTAGGGAGATAAGTGGGTTGTAGCAACTGGAAATGCATTAAAATACATGACCCCATTATTTTTTGAGCAAAGCATGACCAAAAATATTGTAAAGGAAAAAATATACATACTGTGATATATTTGGGTCAAATCTCTCAGTCCTAATTGTAATTATTCTAAAAGGGGACTGCAGATTAAGAAAAGGATGATTCCTTTTAGCACTGTAGCTGTAACAACTAGAAGAGTACTCTGTAAACTATACTGACGTCATGGATGGAGACATTTTCAAAGATTTTTAATCCCTGTAACATTAACAGCCACAAAGACATGGTTTCACCACAGTGATGTATAAACTAAGCTTCAGTCCTTCATTCTCGCCCTGCTCTGCTCCCTCCTCATCAGTATGGTGGTTGTGTTTGCTGAGCTGGCTTTTGATAGACTTTCATTTGGTCCGGTCATCTGAGATTTGGTATTAGCTCTCTCTCTCCCTCTCTCTCTCTCCTTCCCATCCCAGCTATCTCTCCTGTGGATTTTATTCAGATGCACCTCCAGACGATGCTGAGGGGCCGAGGCTGTGTGAAGGAGTGATGGAGGGAGAAAGAGGGAAGGGAGAGGGCAGGAGGGGCAGACTGGGACAGAGGTTGAGGGGTATTAGACCCCTGAACACAGCTGGGACCCGACTATCAAAGAGATGGTAATGACCGTCTGCCAGCATTAGAGGAGCGGGGATGAAAGAATGGCCAACAAACCCACTGAGAGACGAGAGTTTGGCACTCTGGCACTACTGCCGCTGCTGCTGGTCAAGCCCCAGGAACATATGAAATGAACCTAATGATAAAAAAAAAAATTAAGTGGTATAAAATTAAAAAAGAGAAACACAATAGTTCAAATGTTGACTGATGGAAAAGGGTTATAATTTAAAAAATATGTTAAATGAGATTGGCCTATGCAAAAAAGGGGTCAAATTCAAAAGCATTCTGTTAACAATAATACTGTATTTGTTAAGTTGTCAAAATTTCAATACCTAGAGGGATTTGATAGCTAATGATGTCTGTTTGCTCAGACATAAGTGCAGGGGGTTGTTGTTGTTGAGCCCTTGCGTGGATCCAGCCTGTAGCTCCATTCTCGCGTCTGTCTTATTAGTTTTTTGGCACTATCCATTGTACCTTAAATATAAAGACAAAGCTTAAATCTTGGATATTTCGCTACTTTTTGATATGTTCCCTGTTAATTTGGTGATATAAAAGTGTGAAAACAGAATAATTTAGATCCCCAATCATACAATATAATAGAAGCTGTCATCAACGTAAGAGAAGAAGCACTGGCTACAAGGAATAGAGATCAAAAACCAGGTTCTGCATTTTTCAAAACCCCAAAATCAATAATGTCTGAGCTTAATTACACTGCTATTGAGTCTCATAGATCATTGGACATAGCTTCACAAACATTCATAGGTTTTTGCAGGGGGGGACCGGATATACGTTTTGAGCACATCAGCACTATGCATCAATTTCAATCAAAATCATGTACCTTTTTACAGTCAGCTTGAAAAATCAAATAAAATCAAATAAATAAAAAAAAATCAGACAACTCTGCTCTGCTGTAAGCAGGTATCACGCACTGCCCTAGAACAGTCATCTTCCTTATTTGGTCTAATCTGCCCACAGTAAATACATATCAAATGAAAATCATACGTATATCAGTCACTTAACCTACATCGAAAGCGAACTTGCTGTTTCTTTATATTTCAGAGGCAGCTCAAAACAGTGACTACTAGGTTAGTTTTAAAGAATCCCAGCATAATTTGTTCAAATGTTCAAAAAACACTTGAAAGAAATTTGAAGAAATACTACTGATTGAAGATGAAATATGTTTGTTTTCCGTCTATATGCGATTAGTAGAGCTGATCAGATTTGGGCGTACTTCTTAGCTTTTGCAGCTGTAGATAGTGCCTATGAATCTAAAAACCTTATATTTACTTTCTCTACTAAGAAAGTGACCAGAAGCTAAGAAGTACAATTTAATTTATCTCTGTCACTCAGGAAAAATACATACAATACAAAGAATGAAGTCTAATACTCCTAAAAGTAAGGAAAATAAACTGAGGAGGCAAGGGTCATACAAAGGTAAACAGGCTAAATCACAAAAAGACACCTTTGTTCATGTGGGTGCTTTAAAACTTCGTCAAGTGGGGACAGTAGTCACTATCTTTTCCGCTCTCTTCACATTGACAAAAGGAAAAGGAATTTTCTCTTCTCTTGGTTTTTACAACTGCAGATAGTGTAAGTGGCCCATGTCATTGCTGGATTCTGGCATGTGTAAAGCCTTCAAAGTCAAACTTGATTTCCTTAGTTGTACTTCATTTTCTCACCATGCATTACCCACAGCAACACCTCCAAACCAGCACACTGCTTTGCTTTTCCTAAACATGCTGCTATTTTTGGTCTGAATGCCTGCAGAGAACTTGCTAAAACAAACAAACACACGGTAGAAAGTTGTGCAAGAAGTTGTGTTTGTGTTTAATCACAGGAGGCTGGACCTTTCCCCGCTTAGCCAAGCCTGCGTCCTGACAGTTATTAGCCTGTAGCTACAGAAAAAAAGGGTCTGCTTCCCACTCCTTAGTGCCTATTACCCATACCCCCTTGCAGCAGTCAATACCCGTGACAGAGGTCAAGAAGGGTTGTGGGCTAAGCACTTCATCGTCTGCAGAGTCAATAAAGGATTCATGTCTGTCCACAATGACCCTTATGGTGATCTATTAAAGTGAGACAGCGCTGTGCATGTGTTCCGAGGTGCTGTTTGAGAGGAGATTACGAGTCAGCAGATTATGATCCATGTTGTGACACGCCGGAGCTTCTCCCAAAGTGGATTGAAGGGAGAGAAAAAGATCTCTTCACCGTGTATATCCGCTGTTTACAAAGGTGGAAGCATGGACAGAAGAACACACATTTTTTCTGGCCCTGAGTCCATTTTCACCACTGGTATCTGGCTGCAGCTCTCCTCACAGTCCAAGCCGGCCTAAATAATTCATCTCCTCTTGCTCTTGCTTCATGTAGCTCCTCTCTGTTGCTCCCTCTCTTCCCTCCTTCTCACCCCCCCGTTCCTCTTAGCACTTGCTTCATTTGTTTGCTTTGAGGAGCTAAATCTTGTTTGCGCGTATTAATAAGTCAAGGCGGATTATCCCCCCCCTTTCACTTTAGCCCCCGTAGCGTCCTAGCCCCTCTCTGCTTACACTGTATTTGCGGCCGGGTGGCTCTGTTTGCAGAATGCCCCCCACCTCCCCTCCAATACCAGAGAGGCCCAGTGTGCTGGGCTAATTAGATTAATTCCGATGCCTGTAATGATTGCTCGCCATCTATTTTTAATGACTGGTGCATATCAAAGAGTAGTAAAGCATGCTACCAGCGAAGCCAGCATCCAGTGCCCCCCGTATGTCAGACACTGTAGGGGGCACTTGCTTGGTGTTAGGGTGTTAGCATAGTGCCACTGTGTGTTTGTACGTGTGTGTGTGCATACATTTGTGTCACAGTAGGCTAAAGAGTAACATGTGTTCAGCTTGGCCTCTTCTTGGCCACAAATAACACAGATATACAAATCAGCATCCACTAAGTGGCATGACATGATGTTTTAATGTTTTTAGATTTACATACTTCCAGCTGTTTGCTGCTCATCTGCTTTTATTTTGAAGAGACTAAAAAACACACTAGATAACAGAGGTTAGACTTCACTGTAAGACAGATAAAGGACTGCTTCAAAATCTGCATACTGTAAACACCATTTCCTTTTTTCTTGCTCTTTTAATCCCAGCTGTTGTTTTTTACCCTATTTAAAGAATATTCAGTTAGATTAGAGATATACTTGCTGTTAACTACAAAGATGCTTGATGGCTGCCGAACATCTTCTGCATTGGTTGTGCACATCATCAGGACTTAACATGACACAGACATGAGCTGCAATCTGCACATGACCGGTAGGATCATTGTTGTTCAACTAGTAATGATGTAAACTGGTGATGTTGAGTTCCATGTGAGTGGACACCACGGTCGACCCTGTCCTTGGATGTGTTTGTGTTAGCTCAAGTATCTCTGGCTGTATATTCTTACAAGTTCACTACTGAGGGTACACCCACTGTTTTCACTAATGCTTTAACTAAAACATCTATCAGTGCAGTCTTCCGGAAGTCATCAGTTAACGGGGGCAAGGACACTCATGGGGTGCCCGTTTAGTGCACTGGTAAGCTACCAGGCACGTCCAATACATGCTTCGGCTGGCTTGGGTTGAATACTTGCCTGAGGCCCAGTTGCCAAGTGTCCTTCCCTGTTGTTTCTCACTCCTTTCATTAGCCCATCCACTGTCTCCCTCCACTATCAAAAAAAGGCAAAAATGGCCAAAAAGAAATACTTGAAAAAAAAAACAAAAAAACAGGGACACACATTGGACTGTTACAGCATGATAATTCTGATGGTGCATGGAAGAAAATATTGTGAAAATGGAGTGCAGATGATGCAGATGGTGAGGTCTAATCACTAGTCGCCAGTTGCAAAAAACTATTTGAGGATGACATTAATTATTAGTGTTTACTTTTCAATTTTATGCTCAGAATTACCGCCATGTTTACAGTTTACTTCTAACACAACAGGTAGTCACTTACAGCTTGAGGTCTTTTTGTGCTCTCTAGAGGATCCTCTGGTAACAAATGTCAAAAGAGAAAAACTCTCATAATGCCAACAGATGCAAACATGAATGAAAGGAAAAAATGCAAATTTTTTTCCAGCTTTTCCCACGTCCTTTCTCTGATGGAGTAAATCAGAAAGTAAACCCACTTCAGAGTGTGTCATTAGGCATTAAGCCATGGCTTACACCTTGCCATCCCTGAGCATGTCTGTTCATCACCCCTCTTTATGCATCAGAGATGTTCCTCATCTTTAATGGATAGATCCAAGTCTCTTCACTCTCTCTTCACCCGTCTGTCTCTTAGCCCCGTAAAAGGTGGTATAAATATTTGAGAGACGAGCCGTTCAAAAGTGGGGAAAAAAGGGGCCGTTTAGCAGGGCCACTTAGAGACACAAAACTGAAATGAGAGACTGTGAAGAGCAAAGGAAGAATGACAGGAAGGAAGGCAAAAAAATCAGGAGTCGTTTAGAGCAAGAACTCAACATACAAATCTCTCTTCTCACTCTTTTCCTTCTTCTGTTCCTCTATCTCTCACGCTGAGTAAATACGTGCAACTTAAACACACACTCGCATACACACAGGGTAGATTTCCATAAAATATTAAAGGAGGTGTTTCCTGTAATTATAGCACTGTTTGCCTCTGCCTCAAAGCCTGATCTGTAATTAAACAGGATCGCACACGCATACGCCAAGGTGAAGCACACACAAACACACCTCCGTGCCCCCAGACACACACATACAGTCACTCACACACTGAGTGAGGTGCAGATTTGAGAGTGGATCGCTGTAACTCATACTCTCTCCTACCACATGCTTAAATTTAAACACACACACACACACACACACACACACACACACACACTCAATAGACTCATTCATAGACAAGGGCTCATGCACATCAAGACTTGATCAAACACACACCCTCAGTGATCTTTATTCTCAGAAGGTAAAAAAAAAAGAAGAGTCCATAATACACTATCTTTCCCAGACACCCTATTGTGATGTTATCTCCATAACTATCCATATATTGATCCACCTCCACTCTTCGTCCTCTTTAATTCTCTCTCCATCTGCCCCTCTCCACCTCAACCCCCACCCACCCACCTCTTATCTAATCTGGCTATGCAACTAATGGCAGCCATTCCCAGCCATGAACAAGTGCCATAATGTGCTCTGGTAAGCCGTTATGATGTGAAATGACCCTATTGATTGGCTCGCATCCCCACTGACAAAAAAGAAGTGGCGGCAGTCACTTATTACTGTTAATGAGCTGTGGGATGGGCTCTAAGTGGCACGGCGCACGTTTACACACGCACACAAACACATGCATGCATGTACTAGTGCAGACCTGTGCACTTTGCATAATTGTGGAGGCATTACTCCTACCTGTGTGTGTCCCGCCACATTTCAGCTCGTTAGCCATGGGAGGTCCCAACATGTGGGCTGGTGACGAGCTTTTAATGGCCGCCACTTGGCATTGTCATGTCGCGTTTTCAATGACTATTGCATCTGTTTCTGACTTTGCGTCTGTTGTTCACACCTGGTGTGTTTGCAATGAAGAAAGAAAACTCTGCCACTTAGCCTGATGAATGATGCAAGCATTTGCTTATTGAGTAAAACATGTTTGAGCACAGAAGCACAGATGTGAGCCAACGTAGGCCTTGTAACAGGAGCTGTGGCGATGGCAAGTGTAATGACAGCCAAATAAAAAACTGGGAGGCTCCGGCTGCAGTCACACTGAGCATCACAAGCCAGGTGGATTCAGATCTTATCCAAACTGATCTGGGCGACTTTCAAGTGTGGATTAAAATCAGATTCAGTTTGGGCCTTTTATGATATACACTCAGTCAGAGCGGCCAAGAAAACCAATATCAAATTTTCTTTTTCAATAAACACTGATCAAATAATGATTTTTGAAAATATTTTAAAAAGTTAAACACATGTGCTTGACTAAAATCAACATGCCTGCTGTGACTAATGCAAGAGGAACTGACAAATAACGAAATCAAATAAAATTACAAAGGTTTTAGTTTTTATAATATCTTAAGTGTACAAACAAATCTCATCATAAATATAATCAATAAGTCAAATTAATATTTTTTTAACTGTTCCAAACGTGAGACTGTAAGAGAAATTTTTGCAGCTTTACTGCATGTGGAGCATGACAGGTCTAAAAATAAAACTTAATAAGGCAGTTAAAAACGTTTCATATAGTATGTATTATGTACAATTAGTACTAAAAAATAACTTGCTTTGTGTAGAATGTGGTGTAGAATTACTCCAATGAAGCTTTTTAAATGTATTTAACAGTCCTAAAACAAAAGGGTTCTTTTTTATGCAAAAGCACAGTTTTTTAATGTTTTTTTCTACAAAAAAAATGTGTCCATGGCCAGTCTACAAACCACCGTAAGGAAAATCCCTTTTCTCCATCTGTAGCTTGCTCCACCTTTCATAAGGTGTGTTTCAAGAGGCATTTAAATCTGTTTTCTTTTCTTTTCTTTTTCTTTTTCTTTTTTTTTTTTTTTGCCTAAACCCCAAATGATGTCATTAGGGGATACGTCACTTTCTTCAGAGGGGAGACACTCCCAGAGCCTGGTTTGTGTTCAACTGACAGGCAGCTCCCGTTAAGCCACAGTAAACATAAGAGCACAGCACAAAAGGTAGCCACATCCATTCCTTGAGAGGGGTCTGGTCAGACACAGCTCATGAGGGTTTACACTAAAGCAGACTGTTTTGCGCAGGGCTGAATCTGAGTGGTGGTGCCAAAATTCAATAACTGAGTGGATTTTTAGGCAAGAAACTGCAAAAATAGATTTTGTGAACACCTGAGTTTAGCTTAAAGAGGGAGTATAATAAGGGACATTTTAAGTGTGTGTGTGTTGTCCTCTCTCCCTCATGCCACTTAGCTCTTTAATTAGAAATCTGATTGATTCATGGGCAGAGTTTCATGAAGGTTTGTCTAAAATAACACCTGATCCAGAGCAGATCAGAACTTCCACATTTTGGTTGTTCGGAGCTGTGACATGTTCGCATTGTCGTCTGATACAGGACACATTCTAAAGAGTGACGGGGAAAGCAAATACAAAATCAGATCAGAGCCTTACGGCCTGTAGCACGAATGTGGCCTTGGTCTGACACCAGTGCGTCAAGGCCACAGGTGTAGATCTGACTCCAACACTCAGCTTTGCAAACAGAGCAGGGTGCATGCCAAGCCGCTTTATGAATGAGGGGAATCTCCTTCCTTCTGTGTGTGTTTCTTCATTGCTGCTTGTGTTTTCAGAGCTGGCAGAGCCTCCCAGGGATAAGCCATGGGACACATCCAATCAGCCGCAGTACATGTGCGACACATGTTTTTTTATTCAATCTTCTTGTCTTTTCATCTTCTGCCACCACCAGAACGCTTCCTGCTATTTTCTTCCCAGCTCGGGACAAACGAATAACAGATGTGAGAGGTTGGAACGTAACCTTCCCCTCTACCTCTCCCTCTTCCCCTCCTTATGTGCTGTGACTTGTCTGTGACAACCTTTGCACTCTCACTCTCTGCCCCCACCAGACTTTCCCGCTCTTTTGTTTCCCTAAAGGCTGCCCATCCCTCGTCCGCTATGTGGGGACATTTGGCTGCACCCACCTCCCACCCGTTCCCCTTCGATGACTGTCTCACTTTGAGACTGTTTGCCATTTTAATTTTTGTGTGTATGACCTGGATTATTTTAGTGTACTTGTGTAGACAGGTCCTGCGGGTCCCCTTGTCTACGCAGTGAATCATAGCTTTATTTTATTTACAGGAATGACAAGTGAGTTTGGATTCGAAGAATAACTGTGTCATACAGCTCCAATGAAATTTCATTGAGACAAAACATTTATTCCAGTGGGACTCATGAGGGGAAAACAGAGCAGGAAGTGCTGTGGAAAGTACTGCAAAGAAGTGGAGTCATACTGAAATTAAATGTCATTTATAAAAATTAAGATTTCTCCTTACTTTCCTTTAGAGTTTTGAACCTATGCTGTTTATAGCTGGAATTTCTTGCTATACAGCACCTGAAACACTCAAGTATTCCAATATAAATCAATCAAGAGTCTTCATAATTAAAATATAATTCAATAAATTTGCTTATTTATAAGATCCTCAAACGAATAAATCAATGGCATATCAATGTTGCATACTTGAAAAGATTTATTATGCAAGGCTGCGGCTGGAACAGAGGATATAGTGAGGTGTCTGGGAAGAGTCAATATTTTCATATGTAAGCCTGTGAAATTAATGACCTAATATCTGCAATGAGAAAGCTCGTTTTAGAGGCATAATCCTCCCCCTGTTTCTTGGGAAGACAAGAGCAACAGAATCAATGAGGGTTTAGGCTCTGGGAAATTATAACTGCAGACACACACACTGGCATAGGCTCACACACAAACAACACACTACATGCAGAGCTTTATTCTTGGATCACTGCCGTGCTCAACCAGAGGGTGTGCTTTTATTCGATCACGCAAAAGGACAACCAGTGACAATAACTACTTTTAAATTAGTATTAATGTTCTCTATAAGAGGTGAAAGGAACTGATTTAATAAAAGTCTACCTCCAGCCCACAGAAGAAAAAGCAGCGCAGGACACTTGGCAGTCCTTAAAAGTAGCAATCAGTAACTGTATTAAATCCAAAGGCCGCATTTGAGGGGAAACTGTACCTGCTCTTTACATAGTGAAAACACATGTTGAAGGAGTGATTTCTAATTTTACTGTAATGTGCTCCAGTTCACAGACTGTGCTCTCTGAGGATTCATTCTCAGATTGTGCCACAATCTTTCTTTCACTTCTGAGGGCTCATTTATTTAAGGCTATGAATGAAACCCTCACCAAGCTTATTCCTTACAATGCCAGGAAAGACAAAAGCTCCTTTGCATTCATCAAAGAGCAGTAGCTCCTGCACACACACACAAAGACACATTTAGAATTAAAATGCCATTACTTAGCTGGAACTCAACAAGACAGAGGAGACGGGGAAAGGAGGGGAAAGAGAGACCAAAATGGAATTTAATTCTTTCATTATCCAAATGAATGAAAATCACACCAATGAATCGAGACAAGGCCGCGCATCTGTCTCAAAATTAACTCCCCAATTACATGAGGTATCTAATGAAAGCAGGGGCTCAGTGTGGCGATGGCTCGCAGGCGTCAAGACGTCTTTTGATTCCATTTGGAGGACAGACCTCTGAGGGCGGTCTGGTCCGGTGCCAGCTGACCTTCCTTATCTGACCTCTGACTTCAGCTGTGGCTCGGGATCTGGGCTGATAGCTGATTTGTTGGCTCGCCTGATCGCCCAAAGAAAGAGAAAGAAAGACAGAGAGAGAGAGAGACGGTGGGTACATTTTTTTAGGAGATCTTGCTTTGCTGAACTTCTCAGTGCTTGGTTTGGATATCTGGAACAATTACATGCTGACTGGATGACTTGTTAACAGAGTTGCAGCCTCGCAGCAAACTGACCCTGCACATACTGCGATGTGAGTGCCAACACTGTGTCTCTACAGCGTGTTTTCAGTATCCATAGGAGGCCATGGCAGCTCAGGATAAACAGAGAGGGAAGGATGGTAGGGGGCATGTAGAGGACAATCATTAGACTGCACAGAAGGAGGGATGAGGAGATGAGGAGCAGCGGCTGGGTGTGTGAAAAAGTGAGCGAGAGGCTCAGCGGTCCCTGAGCATCTGGCAACGCGTCACAGGGAGCCACGGTCCCTGTCATTAATAGTGATGAAATCATTTAAGCCATCAGGACTAAACGAGCCAGTTAAGAGACACTCAGCGCCACACTTCTGTCTTGAGAAGGAGAGGCATCGCCTGCATGTGCGTGCTGCTGGCATTGACACGCGGAGAGGGGAAAATAGATGTGTGTGGGTGGAAGCTGACAGAGAGTAGAAACTTCATTATCTAACTAGATTGATCTTTTTTACTCAGCTATGTTTGAGATGATTTATCTAATATGAATTTGGTTACTCATACTTTTTATAGGATAGAAGTTGTTGCAGAGAGAATATTATATCAGGTAGGGAGAGAGAATAAGTCACATTTTTTGTGCGCATAAGGGCACAAATTACAGTCATTAGTATTATCTTGAAAAACTTAAGTTAAAATACTTTTAAGGAAGAAATTACATGTTATATTGTTGTTATAAATTTACTGTAATGTGATTATTTAATATTTTAATTGCAAAATATAACATTGTCATAATATTTCAAAATTTGGGTGCTGATGGCGTGGTGGTTATGTCCAAGCACCTCATGTGTAGGGGTTGTCTTCCTTCAAGGCCTAGGGCTCAGGTCAGTGCTGAGCCTTCTTTCCAGCATCCCTGCTCTCTCCCCAATTTCTGTTTCTATCAACTATCCTGTCAAAATAAAAATCTGAGTTTGAGTTCTACACAAAAGTATTGTTTTGGTATCATTTAGGTCATAGGAATGGTAGCACAGTGAAGTGGTTCCCTAATACTGCATTTTCACCAAACACTCTGGCTCAGTTTGGCAAGGTATACACAATGCAATTACATGTGTTTCCACGGTAAAATGAGGAGAAAAATCACCCAAATAACTGATTTGGTCCCCCATCTGAAGGGCTGCCGAGCGTACTGAACCCACCTGTTGTTGTGGGTGTCGCACTGTGTTGTGTTGTTGTGATGTCACACTATTACAGCTCTCTTTACTACTCATATGCCTTCCCTCAAGTAAAGGTACAGCTGGCAGTAGAAATGCAAGAGAGATCAGAGCTTACTGCTCCAAACTGTACCTGAGTGCACTGAACCAAAGCTTGTGTCTTGTGAGGGGTGTCACAATTCACTAAAAGGTGCTTTCAAAAAACAGCAAAAAAAATTATACTGATTTAAATGGTCTGTTTTAACAATTATTGTGTAATATTTATATAAAATATGTTCAATTACAAAAAAACCCAAACATGATGACGGATTAAGACCAGTGCTAAAATATTGAATGTCTCCAGTGTTGACACTGTGGAAGTGGTGGGCTGAAACTTTTGTTAACCTCTGGTAAAGAAGTCAATATATTGGTACAATGGTTATAAAGTTAGTAGTTGTATAAAGCTCCAATGATAAGTAGTTGTAAGTACATGCACATCAATATAATAATCAAGAATACAACAAAATCAACAAGCACAAGAAGTTGATAATCTATACTCACTATTTTTATATGTCTTGTTCATCCCACAGCTTTATCATAGTTTTGTTTTCCTTAAATCTGTCTCTTGTTTTAAATGGGAAAACATTGTGTTGACATGTGAACCACAGGGCTGAAAAGCATTATAGACTCACCACTAAGTGAGTACAACAGTAAATGTGGTCCTTTTTATATGAAGTTCCAGCCTCGGCAGCAGCTCTGCAGACACAGTTTGAACAACAAACAGCTCAATTATCTAGTCCGAGCACTGCCTGCACATCAAGTCCATGTTCTCCCTCTTGTGTACATTCTTCCAGTGAACTCATACCATATTTTTCAGCAACAGAACATAAACTGTATGTACGTTCAGGGGTGGAACCGAGAAATAAATTGTATACCTTGTGTGCCACCATTTACAATAGATGTGCCATCATTAGGTCTGCGTAGTGAAGAACCAAACCACTGACTAAATCTGCCATGAAATACAAGACTGCTGCAATAAAAGTTGAGCATCTGCACCAAACTGAAAACAGATGAACCCCGTCAAGGATACACTGTGCTTTTTTTCCCCTTCTTGTTTCCTACAGGGCTGTGGGTCTTCTCTGGATGACTGCTGAGAATTGTGATTTTGTGCGTAATTACATGTGTGGATGTGTGCGCAGCAGCATATGCTGATTGTGTGTGTACGTGACTGTGTGAAAGACTGTGCACAGTGGTGTACACTCTTGCCGGCCTCTGTGTGTATCATGTTATGGCCTACACAAGTACCGAGGCCACAAAGGAAATCTATTGCCAACAACAGCACAGCTACTGGCAAGGAGCCATACCACCCCAGAGGCTTATGGGATAGGGTTTACAACCAGAGATGAAGTGTAGGAGGGTGAATTCTGTACGGGTCACCCTGTGTTACTCTGCATGTACATACTGTCCAGTTATCATTTAGATAACTGTCTTCCGAGAATTTGTTACTTTTTTAAAATAATCACTGTTTTCATCTTGTGCATGTGGATTTAAAAAAAAAAACCTCTGCCTATAGGCTGCTCCCAACTCATTGCACAAATCAGGCTATTAATACCGAGTATTACACTGATGTAGAGCAGAGTAGCAGAGATTTATTGGCTACATTAGCAGTCAGACGAGAACATTACGGTGCTTATCGTGAATTAGGGCATGGGCTCTCTGCCTTGTTTGCTGCTGGGGAGAGGTCGTGATATCCTGTTACTTCCTCCTTTAAGGGGACAAGTGTGCTTTTTCCATCTCAGTCCCAGACAACTTCTTTACAGCACATTGGTTTGTTGTTATATAACGATATTTGATCGTTTGAGGGAGCTGGTTACACTATACAGATGTACGATGGTGATTGGTTTATTAGCCATATAAACAGAATGATGTGGTGTGTTTGCCTCTTTGGAGAAGTGGACTAAGGGAACCACTCAGTGGACTTCCTTCTAATCCTCCTGGTGGCTCAGTTAGATGAAGTGTTATGTTTGTGGTAATTCATCTGAGTCAGTGTTAACAGCCAGAGCTCATTTTCTGATGGCATAAAGTAGAATATGAACCCAGGGCCAGAAACAGCCACTCTCTTCCCTTTCTCACTCTCTCTCTCCTTTGTCTTGTCATCCCTGTCTCTTGGAGCTCCCACTTGCCAGTGACCATGCTGTCTATCGACAGGGCCGTACATTCTGGGCATATCTTGGGGATTAAGTTGCAAATTTAAGCAATGGGAAAATCAATGGGTTCCTCTTTTAATTCATGAGAAAGGCTGTCACTGGGAAAAAAAACAGGAGGGAGATGTGGCTGTTAAGATCACATTCATCCAGGGAGAGGGAGAAAAGGAGAAGGAGAGAGAGTGAGAGCAGCATCCTTTAAAATTCTGCATCACATGGCAGGCAAGGCTGATGGTAGTGAAAAAACAGACCCTTTGTTTCAACCTTTATCAGTGCAAAAGCAGAGTAAAGCACAAAAATGTCCCCTTGTTCTGGGGCAGGCATGTGGTTCTTGTATTTTAAGTCTCTGTTGAAACACAAGTAGTCAGCAGTGTAGGGAGAGGCTGCAGCAAAGGTTTAAACCTGAACTCTAAGCCAATAACAACAGATATCAGACTGCACTCATTTCACTTGCCAGGGATTTTTTTTCTTGTAAAGTTGAGAAGTCACCCAGCGTTTTTCTCGACTTTGACACTGTTTTTGAAGCAACATACTTCTCTCGTCTAAGCTTTTTTCATCAGAAAGAACAGCTACTTCAAGAGGAGACAGAAGAATCAATCTACTTTGCCATGATTGCTGAAAAAACAATGTTTTCTCAAAGACAAGTCACTTAATTCCTGCGCATTAGACATTTCTGGCAAACATTCAGTAGAGTCATCACATCCCTGTGTTTTATGACTCTTCTAAACAAGTGGCATCTATCCCCAGGTTACACTCTGCGACTGTGTATCCCCCTGCTGACTTCAGGGGATTTGATTCTTTTTAATGAACAGCTCAATATCTAATTCATTAAAGTGGCTGTTTTATTTGATGCATTTTCCTTACTCTAGCTGAAACCAGGGGAGGAAGCCAGGGGATGATGGGAGATGGCCCTGTCGATGGGTGTTGAGTAGCAGACATAGAGTGTGTGCTTACGTGTGTCCCTCTGAGAGACTTCAGGGGCTCAGGTCGATTGTGGCTCCTCTCCGCGGGGGCTGAGAGCGCGAGTTTTACTCTGTTTGACTGCTGGGGGGACGAGAGCTGTAATTGGCCTTACACTCTCTCTCTCTCTGGTCATTAGAGGCAGGCCAAGAGGCAGGCTTAACAACTGGTGTGGGGCGCACTGCCAGTACTTCCTCTCTCTCTCTGGGTGTCTATAAGGCAGTGAAAAAGCATAAGGAGGCACGTTAGGCTTTAGTGCTGTATTAAAAATGCCACCCATGGCTGTGATTTGCGAAAGTGTGGGCTGTGGCGGAGAACGTGTACATTATCCATTAACACAAGTGAGGGGTTTAGTTCCTACAGTTTACAGGGCCCTCCTCACACTCACTGTAGATGCCTCGCTGTCATTGGTTGAACTGGATAAAGAGGGTTGGGTTTGTTGGCTTGTGGCAGGAAGCAAGAGGAGAGCTGAAGAACCTGCGGCTTGAAGCACTGATTTACATACAGTATACATTTTAGTGATATTTTTCTGAACTACCCTGAGGACTTTAAGCTGTAAAGCAGTTACAAATACCCCAATGCAATGGTTATCAACTGGAAGCTTCACAGTCACGTACGGCTCTTCAAATATAGCACAATGTGACAATGCGAAAATGTTTTGTTGTTGTAAAAGTATCTTTTGATTATATAATTCATACAGCTATTAAAACAACCTCAAAACAATTATTGCTAAGTAAGTAAGTAAGTCGCTTAATGTTTGATCTGTTTTACAAAAATCCACCTGTCAGCTACCATTAGCAAACATTCAGTCAGGGTCACAGCAGTGCCAAACCCAGTGATGGACCAAAGAAGTATGGACGATAGGGAATGTTCTTACTTTAAAGACAAATAATGATTCACATTTTGTAATCAATTGAAAATATTTACCCATAAAAGACCAAACATAATTACAGTTTATTGCTGTGTAAGAACATATTCTTGCACGTTATCTTTTTGCTATGTAGTGTATGATTGCTTTGAACAAAATTACGTTGTTATATTTAATGTGACAATGACAGTAAAGAATTGAATTGAACTGCTTTACATTTTCATGATTATATTAAAATGTAGGAAAAAATCATTATAATATCTTGTTTTGGGAATTAAATTAATGCAAATAAATATTTTTATAATCTTTACTGTTTATTTTTATTATTCACACCAGAGCTGTAGGTCAGCAAAGGTTAAAAGTTAAGCTAAATGATTTCCTAAATATACTGCTCTTTGTTATACTTTTATTTCTATTCTATTCTGTTTTCTTTTATTTATCTAAACTGTCTTGAAATAATAGTACTTTACTTCCTCTTTGGATAAAAACCTGCTTTTATTGTGTAAGAAATCAAGAAACTTCTGGTGCATAATAAAATTAGTTAGACATGAAAAAAAAAACTTTCTACTGATCACAAAGTTAATGGAATGGTGAAATTTAGCAGGCCAGCAAAGAGCTTCCAGGGTAAATAAAACCTTTAACTTGTCAAAGTTGTTTTTTTTTAATATCTTAAAATAGGACCCTCTAAGGAGTAGCAGGGTCCTTTTCCTAATCACGGTTGAAACAGATAATGGCTGTGACAAGTAGCATTCTGCTGCTGCCCCACTATGAAAGCTTCATTACAGTAGACCTAAAATAAAATTAGAGTATGTGATCAGAGCTTTAAATATTTATGTGTCAATATAATATTTCAGTCTTATTGTTCAAAATAGAAATATACATTTAGATATAGGATGCTTCACATAAAAAAAATGTTTTACAAACAAGCCCAATACCTAGAAAAAGAAATCATCAACAATGGCATCAAAAGCAAACTTTACACAAATATGGAGCAGATTTAGGTTTACATAGACTCTCTAAATGAAGATACAAAAATCTTATATTTGGTTCAAAATAAAAAAAATGACCTACATACTGTTACAAAAGTTAGAAAATTCTTTAGGAGGTTTTCTTTGCTGCTTGATAATCATCATCTGTTTAATTTGTAGGTCCTTTCCTCTCTGATTCTCTGCAGAGATCACACTTTCCTATTAGTCACATTCATGTTTCTTACATACACATACACAATAGAATACAAATAGAGGGTGCACAGGTTATCTACAGGTATAGTGGAAGCAAGACTTGCATAATATAAAGAACAGGGAATCAGATATACAGCAAGGTGGAGGCCCTGAAGTGAAACAAGTGCAGAGAGAAAAGGTGTATTAAAGAGAAACTGAGGGCCTTGGTGGAAATATGAAGGGGTCAGGATGAGAGTGGAAGGGGGCTCCCTGGCGAGAGCCTGGGGGGGCAGCTTGGGATGTGTCAGGTGCGTGAGCCGCGCTCTGCGCTGGGCAGTGTTGTTGTTACACCGAGGGCAGCGCCACAAGTCCGAAAGTATTGATTTCCCGCCTTGTCGAGAGGCAGAGAACTGTCATGTGGAGAGCACTGACCTTGGTACACACACTAAGACAACTATTCCCCCCGGCCCCCCACGGCACAGAGAGAAGAGAGGAGCAGATGCAAGACACAGCAGCAGCAGCAGCAACAGCAAGCAACAAACAAGAGCGAGTCTCCTTCGAGGAGGGGTGGGCGGGCAGGTGGAGGAGAAAGAGGAAGAAGAGAGAGGAGGTGAGCTTGGGAGAAAGAAAAAGAGAGAGCAAGAGTGAGGGAGAGATTTGAGAAAAAATAGTACAAGTAGGAAGCAAGAGAGAGTGCATGAGAGGGGGGAGAGGGGGAGCTAACAGTCAAAGCCAGGGCCAGTTCCCCTGAGTTGTCAGTGGGCAGGCTGGTGTCTGGTTATCACACTGTTTGAAATGACAATGGCTTGACTTGTATTTTCCTCCTGAGACCAAACTCAGATCTATAAGCCAAAAGGAGGGGAGGCAAGGAGGGGAGGAGGGAGGGAGGGCAGAGCAGAGGAAAAAGAGAAGGCTGGTCATAAAAGGAGACGATAGAAGAGCAAGAGGGAAAACGGAAAAAAGGATGACAAAAAGAGAAAAGCGAGTGGGGAAAAGGAGTGCGAGATTGACTCAGTCTGTCTCTGTATCACTGTTGTGGTTGTAGCCTTTGACATCTACAGAGAGAGACGCAGAGGAAGGAAGAGAAAGGAGGCGGCGGCAGCTCCAGCGAAATGTTTTTCATGTGGAAGCTCCATCAGGATTTGACAACAAAAAAGGGCTCCCTGTCACCTGCAGCTACATGGCAGGGCTCATCCTCCAGTCACTGCGGAGCTCGGCGCAGAGAAAGAAGCAGACGGGGAAGAGGGAGCGCAGCCTACAAAGAGCTCTCCTCGGGTTAGATCAGGGTGACAGACACTTAAGAGACTCAGCTTTAGTCACACATCTCTCCCCTCTGATCAGGGTGTTTTGCTAACAAGCTCAGCAGCTAGTTTCCCCCTGACAGTAGCTTATGAATAAAGGCCACTTTTTCATGATGAAGAGTTCTGTGCAGAGTTGTGAGGGAATCTTTTTACAGAGTCTCTTTTTTGGGGGCGAATCTCAAAGAAGAAGCCGAGTCCTAATTGAATCAGTTGGCTTATTAGTGTTTGACATTGTAAGCTTGGCTATAAGTGAGGAAGTGGGGACTTGGGAAGTGGATTTAAAGAGCAGTGTTGGTTTTGGTTCTAATTTTACACTCTCCTGACACACATTATTCCCCTCAGCTGCAGTTAGGCCCAGATATGGTAATGCTAATAATACGTGTGCAAGGGGGCTTAAGTGGCTCTCTCACCTCAATTGGTAAGCCTGGGAAACACAGTCGTCTGTGAAGCTAGCGGCCTTGTCAATTCTGCATTCTTCATCGATGGAGCAGAAATAGAGAAATGGGTGTTAATGAAAAGAGAAATACAGATACCACGTTATCATTCTGCTCAGAGATAAGAGAATAAAACTTGCCTCATACCCTGCTCACAATCCGATTATTTCACAATGACTTCAAGGGGGAAAATCAGACTAAGCTCACCTTAGGCCATGATACTGTTAAGCAACCTTGATGCAGAGTTCTGCCTCCGTTAGGCCGCCTTCATTTGGTCAAATCTAATTGCTAATTACACATGCTTTCATTATCTCAGCGTGTTAAATCCAAGGGCTTTTCCAGTATTATCTTTACTCACTGAAAGAAAAAAAAGAAAGAGCCTTTGATCAAGATTAACAACGCATACCCTCCTTTAGTCCATGCAAACGCACACACACACATCCACACAGCAACTCAGTGCACTTACTGCACAAACTTAATGAATCTGTTTCATCTGTCTGCTTCACTTTCTCTCCGTGTTGTCGATATTCACCTCCCCGTGCCCCAAGAGCGCAATTTCTGAAAAGTACAACTTCATGCTTTGGGAGAAGAGTGTTAAATAACAACATAATCTCACCATTAATCTTTATTATTTCACTTTTCATTAAAAATTCTGAGATGTATTTTGCTTACTCCCATAGTTCAAGTGATACAAACTATGAAAGCAGCTTAATCCTTCCCTTCATGTCAATGGTCAGCTTCTTTTGGGAGCTCAAAAGGGACCGTGCGGCTTTAAATTCATCACAAGAAGGGTTCTTACTATTTAAAACGCGAAAACAAAACAGTGGTATTTATTGCACCTCTCCAAAAATAAAGCAGGACAACTGGCAGGCAAACAAATAAATGTAATCCTCAGCAGTAAGCTCTTTGCTCTCAGTGGATGTATAATGGATCTCACTGCACAAAACGATTACACACCACTTGAGATAATGACAGATTGTGCTAAAAGGAGTGACTTTACCCTCTCATTCAGCTCTCTTTGGGGGTATCATGCCGTCTGTGTTTGTGGTGAAAAGGCGCATGCCGCTGAGGCTCGAGGGCCCCTCAGCCACCCTGAGTGCCAGAGGGCGTCATGCCAGTGAATACCAAGCCTGACACATGATAAACTTGGGGACAGGTGACCAAAGAGAAGCGGGTCATTCCTCGCATTCACTACAAGTTTGCCCATAGCGACATGTCAGAGAAGATCCAACATGTCAGTTTCACTTCTCATGAATCCAGCAAGGGTAAACAAGTCAACACTTTGACTGTCAACAGGTGTGATGACATGAGGGAGCATTAAGGTCAGAAATTGTGAAGACGTCTCTTTTACTCTATGAAACCAGCTCAGAGGTGCTTGACTCCACCAGCAAATTTGGCATCTTTTCAGCAGCTATCAAGCACAGTGTTGAGTGCTATTTAATGTAGACCTCACAGCAGAGGGTGAGAGGTTTTATGCTGTGTGAAAACCACCCTGACGTACTGAAGTACATGCTGTAAATCACAACAAGTAAAGTTATTTTTAACCAAATCTTGCACTGGTTAGTTAAAAACATGTTGATAGATTATCAAAGAAGTTATGCCAAATCAGACCAGTATGCACTAATGAAAACACTTGCTTAAAGTTATAATTACAAGGACATATCTAGTTTACGCCAGGAGCTGCTGGACCATTAAAGTCAGACCTTTGTATGGCACCAGGATTACTGGATAATTGATCAAATTGTTAAAGCCAACAGTCCCAGTCAAAAGCTCTGATAAAACTTTAATATAGCTCTTGCCATTAGTAGACACTGTAGCTACAGCTAAAGCAACAACGTGTCATTTGTTACACAGTTAAATTAATGATTCAGTAACTTTTAACAAGTGAAATTGCATCTATTCTATTCTTTGTCTGGCTGATTGGTTGGTCACCCACTTCATTTCACCTCGCAGCATCATCTGTTACTGTGCTCTCCTGTGTTTTATTCTCAGCCGCTGTGTTAGAAATGATCAAGAGGGGCTTTTTAGCTAAGGGCTTGTGTGAGAGAACCACTGAGACTGAGCCTATAGACCCTATTTAAAGAAACTACACTCTTTAACATTCAAGATGATTTTTAAGGCAAAAAGTATATTTTTCTTTTTGCTTAAATGACTAATTCCCTCTGCCATGATGCTGTACAATCTGGATGTAAACAACAATTAACACACAATATAGACCAGTTTGGAGTAGACGTCACAATTACGTCACCAAAATAGTAAGCCAGCCAATCCATATTAGATCATTTTAGATTGAGTGTTCTTTAAGTAACAGAACGAAAAATAAATGAACCTGTCCTTGCATAGCTGAAGTTATGCTCAAGAAGGGTAGGGCAAGGCCAACACCTACCTAAATGACAAATGTTGTGGATGTTAGCCCTTAACATTGTCATAGCATACATTAAACAATTAGAAAAATGATTAACAAATATGAATTCAAATCCAGCAGTTAAGGTCAATTCACTGTTAGTATGTTGTTCTTTGTTGTTCTCTGTTTGTGACCGCCTTTGCCTTGTTGAGCGGTATATTATGTCCTCACCTATGGCGAGGTGTTACAAGTCTAAGAGTGACTGCAGTTATAATATGATTAACAGACATCCAAGACAACAAGTTGTAGAATGAATGTCTTTGTTTAGGTTTTTATTTAATCTATGTCTTTATATGTGTTTGATCTTTTGATCTGAACATCTCTTGCAAAGATAAAAACAGACACATTCCTCTAAAATCACCTATTGACTTAGTTACCTTTTACACCAGGCATTGTGTTGGTCGGCTGAGATGAACCAAAGACATTTGGTTCATCTCAGTATTTCGTCCCTGGTATGACC
This sequence comes from Cetoscarus ocellatus, assembly GCA_037902135.1. Classification (NCBI taxonomy): domain Eukaryota; kingdom Metazoa; phylum Chordata; class Actinopteri; order Labriformes; family Labridae; genus Cetoscarus; species Cetoscarus ocellatus. The sequence goes on along the minus strand of JBAMNC010000871.1, from coordinate 2,371,111 downwards.
TTAAAATACAAAATAGCATGTGCTAATATGTTTGTGTACCCTGTGTTTTTGTTTTTCAGAATAGATGCTGTTTTTCCTTTTTAATAACACAAAGATGTCCATTTACTCTTGTTGTTTGGGTTTAGGTGGCGGTTCACCCACAGGGCAAAAGTGAGAGTGGTCTCAAAAACCTCCTCACATTGGGATCTCACTGCAACACAACTTGCAGAGCTGGGTGTTTGCTGGTCAATGTATTGTTGGTCATGAGAAGAAAACATTGCCTTGCTGTTTTTTTTTTAAATCCATAGCTGTCTTTAAATAACTATTCAGAGCCAGCAGTAGCTTAAAAATAGAAAGCAAAGAGGAGAGAAAATATATTGATGTATTTCTTTGAGAACATAATCACCTCAGCGCACAACTCCTGCATTTCCGTCCTTGTTTGTGTGTTTTTTTTCTGCCCAGGTCTCATATCTATCCCACGTATTCCCCACTGCCCATGACATACTGGAAATGCCTGGTTAAGTGCTGTTCTGACATTAGCTGAGTGTAGTCACAGCATTTGGCCTGGGGACAAATGCTAGAAAGGCCCTATAAATATGAATGCCACCCACCCCTCCTCTGCTCTTCTTTCGCTCGCTTACTCTCTCTATCTCTCAGCCCTCCGATGAGTTTGCATGTGTGTGCGTGGCGTGCCGTTTGCTTTGTCACACCATGTCCCCTCTGTTTGTTTACTCACACTGACAGAGATACACCCGCTTGCCGTCGCCTGCTTGCCGCCTACGCTTGCTAACTGAGTGCCAAAGAGCTCACTAATGCTCCAGCTCTTCCTGTAAATAATGCATCTGACACTGCCAGGCAGCTAGCTTAACGCGGCGGCCCCAGCTGTCTGAACTATTTCATAGGCCAGTGGGTCTGTTAGGCTGCGAGTCACTCTCAGTTTGCAGCGTGTGCATGTGTGCGAGTGTCATTGTCACCCGCTGTTAGATTGCCGAGAATCAAACCCAGAGAGAATGATGTCAGGCATCCTTCCTCTGTGCCCACCTCCCCTCCCTTGGCGCTGTGGCGGCCCTGTGGGTGCCCCGTGGCAGCTCTGATGCCAGCACGTGTGGAGCTGCAGGGAGGGTCCCCGCAGGGAGGAAGTGGGCCATTAGTACGGTCCTTGCCCCAGCGTTTTACTCCAGTTCAGTACACATCACAGAGGGCCGCCCTCTCACTAACTAGCTAACACATGCTAATTAGTGTGGCGACAGAGCCAGTTCCTCCTGCTTTGGGAGCATATGTAGCTTCACAGTGAAGCTGGATGAGAGGACCTGGCCAGGGACTGATGCTGCTTCATTAAGTTGGCTTTAATGTGCTTCAAATAAATGTGGAGCTGAGTGTTTGAGATTAGCTGAAAAATATTCATGACAGTTTTAAAAAGCATCAGAACTCGGTCTGGAGTGTAATGTAGGATTCACTACTTTAAGCAGGTATGCCATGTAAATAAGCTCTTTTGTTTTCCGACTTACCTTCCAGATTAATGTGGCGTGCCGTCTGCTCTGCAACTGACTCGCCTTTCCTGCAACGTCTTCATTTTCTGGAAACAAGAACAACCACAGGCTTAATGAAACTTAATGATGATAGTCATAACACAACAATAATCCAGCGGTCTGGAAAACCAATCAATGCGTCTTCTCTCCTTCCCCTAATGACCTGTGAAAACAAAGCAATAAAAAGGCAGCGTGTGTTTATTTTGGCCAAAGCAACAGGCTGATAAGAGTGGGGCCGGCTGATTAGTGCTGAGCAGGGCTAAAGGCGGTCTCAGAGATTAGGACGCCAGACAAAGCAAGTGTCACCGAATGAAGAGAGGGTGCGTGTGTGCAACTAAGGAACTTTCCTCCTGAGGGAGACCTCACAGGCTCATTCACTGAAGTGTTTTGAATCCTCTGCGGCAGGTTTGTTATCTGTGTTCACTAGATGTTCATCCGCTTTGTTTTCCTGTTTCTGTAACTCAATGCAAGTTCTGGCCAGCCCAATTTGGGTGGGCATGAAGAAAAGTTAGGCGGGCAACTTGTGGGGGGAAGGTTTATGCTAAAAGAAAGTTTATTTTTTATTGCGATGATGCTATTGTGGAAAAAGGTTTCATTTTTTGTCAAGGCAAAAGTGCAGTTTTTCCCTTTGTATTGGTAAGAGTCGGAAAATTTTGAGCGTCAAAAGCTTAATTTCTTCCACAACTGTGTATATTTGTTTGTAACAGTTAGTTAAAAAATAGTATTAATTTTATGTTTAAATAAACACAAGTTATCTATTTGATCAAATACGTCTGATATCACCTGCTAAACTGTTGTGCCTTAGGTTTGTTGTTGTATATAATTGTCAATAATGTTTGTAAAAAAGTTACAATTGCTGTTTTAAGATTTTCAACCAAAAACAAATCATGTCTGCTTGATTTTGGGGCATTTTGTACATAGCACTTGAAAGTCTTGATCAGTTTATCTTAACATTTACAGTGTGCTGAGGTGTGAAGACATGTTGGTGATCATAAGTGGATTAATTTTTTATAATGTACATGTATTTCGGTGCTTTATCACACATTATGGGCCCCACTTACTATCACTGTCAGACACATTTTCAGACAGCCCACAGCCCTCTCAGAGAGTCTGCTGATCTCTCTCCTTTCTCACTTCATCATCTACCTACAGCAGTTTGTCTGTAAGAAAACACAATGGGCTTATCTGTGTGGTCTGCAGACTTGTCGATGTTTGGCCCCAAAACTATGAAAGTCCACATGTTCATAGTGTTATTGATCATCATTCTCACAGAGTTCAGGATCTGTATTCTTACTGTATCTGCAGGAACAGAAACAGCAAAGTACTTTAAAGTGGGCTCATGAACATACTAAATGACACCTGCCCACCCAAACTTAAACAGGATCAGTGTCTTTTTGTTAATTCATAATTCGCTGAAAAAGTTTGTTTCCCTTCAGCTGCCTTTTAGGTGGACCAGGACACATGTTTAGGTGGGCTCTGCCCAACCCCCCGCTAGTGCCGGCCCTGCTTTAACTCAAGTCTGTGGTGATAATTGTCATCCCAGCACTGCAATGATAAACACATTGTTTCCCTCCTCTGTGTCAAGTGGCTGACCAGCATAACTCCTGTTTACGCCTTCCTCTTCTCTGGTCTCTGGCTGATTCCTCACACTCTGGGCCTCCACCGCAAATCACTGTGGTGTGCTCGCGTGCAGCTTCAGGACACAAAAGTGCATCCGAAGTGTTGCAAGAGAGCCATTCCTTCCATTAATCTTTCTCTATTCAGTATGAAATACAAAACCAGAGGGTCTTTTTTTTTTTTAAACAAGCTTGTGTTTTTAACAGTTTCTTGACAGGATGATGGAGAGCGCTGGTTGGAGTGACTGCTTTCAATTAGTTAAGTACAGATAGGGGGAAGAAGGAAAAATAATATTATGCTTCCAGGGTGCAGAGGGAATTCAAAGAAAATAGAAAAAAATGGAAAGGGAATTCAAATATTGTAACATGATTAGCAAAAACAGCAAAACTTTTTCAGTTGAAATTTTTGTCACTGTTGACTTTTCGACACCTCAAGGTGTTTCTGACTGACTTGTCCTTATATCTTTAGGACAAGTCAGTGAATAACAAAACCTGAAATTTAATTAGCATCTTAGCACAATAATTTTTCTGTTTTGTAATCTGTAGGATTTTTCTCACAGTTTTCAGTTAAATGCCCAACATATGGAGTGTTGTTAATGTGAAACTCAAAAGATTTTAATGTTCCTTTTTCTAATCCCAAAATATGTCCAGAACTTTTTTTGTCTCATAAAAGGCAGCTACAAACAAATGGCAAATTTCCAAGGACAATTGAGTTTTGCTGCTGAAGTCAGTCCACCATGGTGTTAGTTCTTTGGGCCCAACATGAGCTTTTAAGTTTTTAGCTTACAGCTATTTTGATGTTAAAAAAAAGTTATAAAAGTAGTATGAAAGTAGGGTTCATTTGTTAAGACTTTCTGGATGAACAAACCATGTAACTTCCTCTAGCAACAGAACTTATTTCAGCAACACTCCAAAAGGCAAAGGAAAAAATATCCAACAGACTTCTGGGTATGTCTGAACAATACTAAAAAATCTGGTATTTGAATATTTTCTTCCTCTTGCAGTAAACATTGAAATATCTGAATTCAAAAAGAGCCAAACACGAAGTGTATGCTGTAACATATGCACATTGTTTAATTTCCTCCCACATGGAGGCTATGTATCTACCAGCATTTATCTGTTGGCAAGATAATTTGAAAATCTTCCAATAAATTTTGATGTAATTTTTTGGTAATTTTGAGATTTTGGTATTGATTGCAAAGGGTGGTGATCCAAATCCAAATGTGGATGCAGGAATTTATTTCAAGGTTAAAAGTTAAAAGTGCGAAATTAGGCATAGGTTTGTGCTGTCAGGGCTCTTGTACTTTTAACAAATTGAACATTTTTTTTCCTGATTTGGGTCTAAAATACATTTATTGGTTTCAAATATAAACCTCCTTCTAACTATCATCATCAAACACTGAGTGCAGCACTATTTCAAAACATTTTCAAATTTTTGTCAAGTCAAGTTTGTAGGCATGATCACCTCATGACAGAACTTGAAATTAAACAAATGTCAGCCGTGTTGAGCTGACTGTGGCTCTCACACACAGCATATCCACAAGAGCATGTTTCTCGTGGTCAGCCTGCCCTTTGGTCAAAGCACTGACGAGCATGAGAATGAGGCTCTGCTGACTACAGGGATGCAGTAACTAAAAATCCACTTTGCACGAGTCTCTACCCCTTGTGCCATATTGGTGTGTCTGTAACACCAGCGACATAAATGTGCATACAAGAAAGAGGCTCTGCATGGATGTGTTCTGTTCTCTGACTTTTAAGGCTGATACCAGACTAGTTTTTCTTGATTATCAGTTGTGAAACGGGAAAACAGATGGATTCGGCTTCCAAAAGCACTGAAGTGGTAGCTTGATGGGACTAACGTGAGGCCATGTGACTAACATTGAACGACTGTTGCTGATGCACAATTACAATCATGGCGGTAAAACAATAATACTATTTAATGCTTTTATCAGTGTTGTACTTTAGTGTTGGCCTGTAAAAAAAACAACATCCCTGTCGTAGTCTATTATAATATGTATATGTGGAACATAAACATATGGAGAAATAGACCACCTCAACATACTCCTCTGAGGTTTGAACCAAATACTCATCATGCATACTGTAACAGGACCCACAGATTCTCTGAAATCCTTAGAATGATTTAACAAGCCCGATAATAAATGTATTTCATATTCCCTGGTCAGATCATCTGAATACCTAATCACACAACACATTTCACATGACAACATGGGAGATCAGTGTCAGGTGGATTACATGGAATGATGGGGTGATGTGTCTTTTTTTCCCGCTAGCTGGAGAGCCTGGTGTCCTGATTAAAAATTTCAGCTCCACTGCCTTTCTAATTAATTAGCGAGGCCACTCAGAGGAGCGCTGCGGACCAATTAGTCTGGAGCAAGCCGATGATGCCTATCGCTACAGCATCACCGTACAGCTGTCGCTCCCTGCTCAGAGGACGGCTGGGGATGGACCCTCAGGTGCTCGCACAGGTTCAAACAGCAGCGTGTGTGCAGGCACACTACATCAGATGCATGCTTACACACAGCATCATAAAAATAGTTATCAAGTGAAAAGGGGGAATTTATTAAATGAAACAGGAAATGCCAATCAAACAGGATCATACAAATATTTCCTGACTGAGGCCATTGCTTTATCAAATAAAAATGATTATAAAAAGCAATATGCCTTTGAAGAGGAATAGAAAGTTGGTGTTTTAAGTCTGAATTACATTAAAAACAGCTTTTTTGTACATTTTTGGGCTTGTTGCATTTATTGGATTGCAGGTGAGACAGTGGATAGTTCTGAAAAGGGGAAGACAGAGTGGGGAAAACATGTAGCAAAGGGGCCTGGGCTCAGAACTGAACCCAAAGCAGCAGCAAGGCTCTTTACATAGGGCACACTGACAAACTGCTCAGCTATCTGTGAGCCTGAAGAGTTTTATTAATGATATGTTACAACAGGACAGACAAAGCAAAACACCCCACCCTCCACCCAGAGTAAACATAACAAACAAACAAACAAACAACCCCAAAAACACACAGAAGAAATAGAGACCATGAGAGGCTTCAGACAGTGAGCAGTGAGTCTACGTAAAGTTCAGGTTAATCCACTGTAGACTGACGGGGACCATTTTATGAATAAGAGGCTTTTCTGTTTTTGTCAAGACATGGAACAAATATACAAACAATGCAAGCACTTTTTATTGAACAGATTCTATCAAAGAGGACGAGAGGGGATTTGGGTAATTTTTTCCAGCCAAATACCACAAAGCATCATTTTATATCTATTTTGCTTTTTCTTTCGACCTTCAGTGGAACAGTGTTACTCTCAGCTTGTGAAAACCACATTTTACACTTTTTTGAGTATTTATTTTAGACTGGCTCTCATGAAACACAGAAAAAGTTGAATTTTCTCTTCGTTTTAAAAAATCTTAAATATGCTTATTCAAGTTTTCAATACACAAATAAAGATAAAACAAAACACATATAAAAGATAAGGTGCAGTACATTCTTCATTAAAAGTCTAAAAAAAAGGGGAATATCTGGTTGCTTAGTAGGCTATGGCCAGTGTATACAGAAAAAATGTAACACCCTTGAATGCTCTGGGAAAACAGAGATAATTATAATCTCACAAAAGGATGTTGCAGAAATTTTTACAAGTCCTGTTAGCTTTCCATGATTTTGTCTTCATAACAAACAGGGATGTTGAATTCTTTTGAAAATCAAGGTTGAAATGTTTGAAGACATTTTGAGGATATAACCAATAAGAAATGAATACCAATTTGCACCTCAAAAGGTTCGTGCTTTTATTTCCCTTATATTTCCTTGTCCTCTCATTCATTGATGTTTTGGGAATTTGTCCAAAATACACTTGAAATTAAGAACAAAAACTCTTTGACTTTAGAGATTGAAATCTAAAAATTATTTTTTATAAAGGACCTGTGGGAATGCTCCATTCATCAAGTACATGGTTCCCCTCTTTAGCGTGTAAAACTTTTCTGTAGAGACTTTAAAGAAAAAAAAAATCATTCAACTATTTGGAGTCAACAAAAAATGGCCTTTCCATTTTCAATCATTTAAAGAATCTAGTGAGTACACATAAACAGCATGAAAATGGGATAAAAGACTATCCTAAACATGGGAGACAAACATCTTCTGTTTGAAAACCTGGGCAAATGGATATCGAAATCCAATTCTGTAATACCAGCACCAACTCATCTGATGACCACTGAACTGAAAATAGATTTAGGAGCTTCATTCGAGTACTTTTAACTACATTTTAGAGCCAAAGATGCTGAAACTTTTACGTCTTGTCTGCACAATGAGCTATCCAGTATGCCATTTCAGCAAAAAATAAGCACACACTACATTTAACAAAAGCATTATTCAATCAGCTGCTCCAGTAATTAACAATCTATGCAGTCTCTTCCTTTTAAATGTATTGATTAAGAAACTGCATTGGCACTGGCACATAAGTCCAAACTTAGAGCTTGTAGGGAAAAACCCAAATGGTACCCAGTCCTCACTACATCACCTCTCACTGTCCCTGTCCAGCCTGCTTTAGTTGACACTGGGGGCTGCTTTGTAATTCAGGACAAAAGCCACCTGCAGTAAACTGAGGCTGAGCCTCTTAGATCCGTCCCCCTCTGTACATTAAAACACAAGTAGATGAAACAAGAGTTTCAGGTTCTTGATGGTGAATTCATCTTGCATGCTGACCACAGGGCTGCTGGGGGTGTGTGGAGGGAGGAGGATGGGGGGTGTCTGCGTTTCTTTGGAGGGGTGGCAGAGTTTGCTGACTTTGTGAGAACAGACTACTTAGAAAGCCGAGGAAGCTCATTTCCACTTCAAGGGGTCGTCTGAAACATGGCATCAGCATCAGGCCTCTCTTGGTCTCGCTCACTGTGTGCTTTCACGTGCCTATACACACACACACACGCACACACACATATGATCCGATCAACTCACAGATATGAATTCTGTCTCCCCATCGCCTCCTAAGCCGATGTTTGTTCGTGCTTGAGGAAAATGCGCTGATACAGTTTTTTCATCTTGGAGACTAAAAAACAGCCATAAGCTAACAAAAATGTGGAACTTCAAAGCCCCCTGTGGTGGAGGGTACACATTAATGAACACATCACACACACACAAACACACACACACGTAACCTCCTGCAAATAATTCATATTTCTCTTACAAGTTTAATTACACAGCGGCGTGTGGATTGGCACGTTTGAGCATTAAAAATGTGGGTGTGTGAGTGTGTTTGCATAGCACAGACACATGCTAACACGGGTCCCTTTGCGAGCACAAACAGTCAATAGTGTAGTGGCTGATTAGTATGAGGAGAGGAGATGAATATTGGAGGAGGACTCTCCAGAGCCACCCGTGAAACATGGAGAGGATGTCAAAGCATTTTGTTCCCATTTCGTTCATTAGATTTGACTCGGGCCTGTGGACGCACACACAAAGAGACAAAAACTGTGCACACAGAAAACAACAGCATTGAAACAGTTGTAGTTATTAGATCAGCGTGTCTGACATTTTGTCGACATAAGTAATTAATTTAGCCTTTCTATTGGGAAAGTCCAAAGAGCCCAATTAACATGGCTAATATTGCTGCATCGTGTAAAAACATCATTTTTTTTAATACAGAGGGAATATTCAAATGACTTGCCTTCATTATTCAAATGTATAAGCAAAGTCATCACTGGGGAAAGAGACAAGATGGGATTCACACTCACAGGAACAAGAAAATGATAATCAATCTTTTATTTCTGCAAGCTAATCAAATATTCAGCATGTGCGCTCTTCCTTTATCTCTGTTTTCTGTATTTGTGTCATCCAATATTGGAGGGTTTATGATCATTTTTTTGTACATAAGAAATGCAGACGCTCGGTTTTCTTTGTGTGTATTGACTCAGAGCCATGTTGTGATAATTATTAATCACCTCAAATTAAAGGGAAATAGTGTAGGAAATCTTGGCAGCATGTTTGAATGAGCCCAGAAGCAGTTTGGTGTTTAATTGAAATTAGACGGTAAGTCAGATCTTTAGAAAAGAGGATTTTTGACGTTTGCAGTCGGTCCAGTACTCACTCTCAGACGGGAAGCCAGGCCAAGACTCACTCAGTTGCCAAATCCCACGGCTTTGTAAGCAACACGCTGCCGAAAAGTGGAATCAGACGAATAATATTCTTAATTTAGAGTGCAAAAATGTAAAGGTCAGAGGCGGCAGCGAAGGACGGTTTATAGTTTATTTGAATCTGTTTTTATGGATTGCTATTGTGGTGCTGTGTTTTCTATTTTCACGGCTCGTTTCGGGTATTTGTTTTCTAGGGAGCTCAGGGGCCCCTGCTGCTGCGTAGCCTGGGCGCTTGGCTCCACTCTCCCACTCGTATAGCTATAACAAAGTCAATATTACAAAGAGGTAACACATGTCGAGGTATGCTTCGGGCCTGCCCCGGTGCTGTGATCCTGGATCGGGACACACACACACACTGAGTAAAAGAATGCATTCCTTCGATAGGAGGCTGCCTACCTCCATGAAGAAAACCGTATTCCACTTTTTTTCTCTTTTTTATCTCTTTGCAAATTTGTTCTCTCGTCCTGGTCGGTATTTTGGCTTCCACATATGTGAAACTGTTCATGTGTGTGGGAGTGTGTGTGAACCTCTCTTCCAAAAGTGTTATGTGTGAGCGCAAAGTACTTGTTGGTGTCTATGCATGCACATAAATTTTGACTCCTTGTGTGTGTGTGAGAGAGAGAGAGAGAGAGAGAGAGAGAGAGAGAGAGAGAGAGAGAGGGAGAGAGAGAGAGGGCCAGTTTGTTTTGTTTTTCCCTTACTTCAGCACATCTGAGAGAGCTTTTCTGGAACTCCTGAGCCCTGTCCAAACAAAGATGGCCGAATGTGAGGGATGGAGGGGAGGTGGATCAGGGGCGTGTGTGATTATGTGTGTCTATGTGCAAGTGTAAGTGTGTGTTTGTGATTTTTCAAGTAAGCTGGGACCAGAAGGGCCTTGCGAAAAACCATGAGGAGGGAGAGAAAACCGAGCCCCTGAGAAAGGCAGCTGGAAACACGGAGACTTGCGGTCTCCTCCTCCTCCTCATCCCCCACCTCTCTCTCTCTCTCTCTCTCTGGTCCAGCTGCACTCAGATGTGTCTGCTTGGACCCCCTCCACCCTCCCCATCCTCTCCTGAATTCCTCCCCCTCTTCACCCCTGCGCTCCCAAACCCAATGCCACTGCCAAGGCAAGAGAGAAAGAGGGAGAGTGTCGCAGCTGGTAATACTTACTGGCCGTTTTACCGCGGTAAAGGCATGAGATTCATTAGGCCGGGGCCCGCGTGTTTTCTGCTGAGTACCGGCCGTGTTATTGTTAGGATGTGGTAAAATTATAAATATGGAGGGGGTGATGTGAGGAGGAGGGGGGGGTCCAGGGTGTGCAGGAATCTTAGAGGAAGGGTTAGCAAGGAGGAGGAAGAGGAGAAACATGCCACTCATTAACTCCTCTGCCACAGCCTTGTTTCTCATGATTGGGTGGCAATAAAAAAAGTCTGTCACAATTTGTCAAAGTTAATGACTCAATGGCACACAAGCACTCAAGGGCTGGAAGACACGCTAACATATGTCGAATTAGTCAATAGCTTTATAATTGCAGGAATAAGGATTCCCCAGTTTCAGCCAAATGAAGCGGACTCGAGAGGGTCCTGAGAGGGAGTTCGCAATTTGGTCAGGTCGATTGCAGAATGGCAATCACAATCGCTTGGCGCTGCTTCCTTCACGCAATTCTGAGTTCCTTTCTTTTTGCTTTCTTCCTCTCCTACTTGTCTGAGCCGCTCCGTGTCTCCTCTGTGACCTGTGACTCGGGAACAGTGTCAAGCCTCCACTTCAGCCCCTCTATCTGTGAACTTTGTAAGACTGATAAAGGCTAAAACAGACAGATGGACTTTCCTTTGGTCTGCCGTCTTCCTCCCTCCCTCTTTCTTCTTGTCTCTCTCTCCCTTAGACACACACACAGACACGCACACACACACACACACACTTGGAAGACATGCAAAAGACACTCCTCACTCTCTCCCTCACTGTGTGGCTTTGGGAGTCACACTCCTGCCATTGCAATCATGTAGCCATTGGTTGAACACTTTCTATCTCTTCCCCTCCCCTCTTTGTCTGTATCTCTGTCCTTTTTTCTGTGTCACTTGCCGACCTAGACTGTAAATACTAATAAAAGTTGCCGCTTTTCCTTGGACATGTGTATCTAAAGTGGGAACTACAGAATCAGGATTGGTCGTCACATTATGCTGGCTAAGGTAAATAATGTTATAAATCTCTATGTTCAATAATTCAGTTCACGTTTGATGACATTTTAAATATGTTTTGAGCAAGTACATGCAAGAAGTGACAGTGGTGGAAAGTGAATAAGTAAATTTACTTCAGTGCTATATCTTAAGCTGCAATATGTCACTTTTCCACCTTTAATATGAGTTTCAAAGTCAATCAGACAGTAAAACAACTTTCAACTTGAAGGTTGTCCTTCATCCCATTTCCACAGAGTGCTCCAGTTGCCTACTTTCAGCACTGTAACTTTAGTAGAGGGCAACATTCCTTTCATGGGAACTGTGTAAGACCTAATGGGATGAGTTTAAACACCGGTCTTCAGCTAAAAAGTAAGCCACCTAGCCCATCTCAGTTCTGTTTTATTAAATGCTCAGTGCTATGAGATGGTAATGGCTGAGGCTAAAGGAGAAAGAGAAAGTGGAGAAGGCCAAAGCACAACAAATCAAATACCACCATTTTTTAAGGACAATTTTTAGTGTCTGTACATCGAGTATTTCTTTGTTGGAAAACTAGTTACTTATACTCCACTACGTATAAAAGACAAGTATTCCTTTGATTTAACTAAATTTTTTTGAACGCTTTCTTCAGTTTAGCCCTGAATTGAGCAGGTTCATCCTGTCTGAAACTGGTTTAAAAAAACCTTTAAATCCGTTGGTTGTTTAACTGAAAATGAAATAATGATTTCTTCATTTACATGGCTAATCTTCTATAAGTTGGTCCGAAATAAATATCAGTAGTCAGAGAGCTTATCACTGTGCATGCAGAGTCTGTGTGTCCCCTGTTACGATCTTCTGTAGCAGAGACATTGACAAGATGAGCAAGTCAAAAAGTCACAAGGAAGACCTTGAGAGAGGGGTTTTCAGCTATCAGCACTTTCCCCGTGCTTGTAGTTGAAGGCTGGGGCCAAAATGTGCGGTGACGTGCTGCTAATTGTGTGTATTTTAGACGTGTGCCAGTAACAGGTATTAATTTATTTCAAAATCATGGGCTGATTCAACTGAACAAGACTTTGAATGTCATTATAAATGACTTGTGAGATTCAAGTTGAACAATAAAGTTTAAAAATCAATTCATAAAGATTTACCAATGAGGAAATGTGCCAGTCCCTCTTTCTCTCTCCTCTTTTCCTCGTGTTTACAGTGCAAGGATGAAAATTACAGTGTAAGGATGAAAATGAGGAATCAAGATATATAATCTGATAATGACATCAAGACCCAAGAGGAAGCAAATATAACTGTTTGATTGAAAAACAATTATTTTCTATAAAAAATTACAGCATTTATTATATGTATTTGCCTTCTTTTAATTGAAAAATTAGATGCAAAAAACATTGCATTGTCAGTTTTTGTCCAATACTGTTCACTACAGTCCTTTATTTCAAGTGAAAGTCTGACTGAGCAACTTTCACTTGTCTTGGCTCTACATGTTACCAAAAGTTTCTACATTTTGACTCAAATAATGAAGTTATGCACCATGTCCACTACTGGCAATCAGTTACAAATATCCAAATAGAATAATCGTTCCTGCTGCAGTCTAGTTTATACAGTTTTGTATTTCCACAGCTGCTGGGTGTGCAGCACCAGGTGTTTACAAGTAAACCGCCATGCTGACACACTGTTTGAACAAAACTCTGAGGACAGAAACAAATATTATTGCCCGGTCGTGTGTCTTGAAAAGAAGCCAATCTGTCCACAGTAGTGTTCAGTTTAGTTGCAAAATCACATAATTTGGAGAACGCTTACACACAATTATTGCAATTTTTCTAGCATTAAAAATGGTCAAAGAAAACAAAAAGTGGATGGTGAGATTAAATCTAGGATCTCCTCCAAGACTTCTCTGGCTGGGAGCTAGTTTGAGTCGGGGAATTCACTAAGAGTGGGAGTAAGTGTGAGTGTGTTAGGGGTGGGAAATTCAGACCAGAAGTCAAATGTCAGTATCTTTAAGCTAAATGGGGATGCAAGATATATAACTGCTAATATATTTACTCTAACATGAAATAACAGATGGTTGTCAGAATACTAGAAATTTAAAATACATTTTAGAGGCTTTTTTTTAACAGTAGGGTGACTTTAAAGTAAAGGGGAAGAGAAAGCATCAGAAGACACAGGGTAAAAAGGCCTCAACCCAGGATGCCCATTCAAGGCAAGAGCCTTTATGAGTGATATGTGCATGGTTGCTACTCACTCTGCCAAACCAGCGCCACCACATTTATAAACTTTGGTATGATTTTAGTGAAAATTTAAAGAATACTGATTCCTGTTTTATGGTAAAGTGACACAAATTGAAGTCCCACCCATCCCAAATTGGGTAATGCCTTTTGTTATGACAAAATATTGCAGGTAAACTCCAAGATACGATCTAATACATACAACAACATTGGCAACACTGACACTCTCAAATGTTTAAAACGTGCGTCATTTTATCTTTATTGATAATGTTCATGCTCCTTAAATAGAATAAAATCAAGTAAATATAATCAAAATTCCCTTGTTGGACTTAATCTTTAATATAGATAGGCATTAATCAAGTTAGTTTGTCCTTAACGGAATCTATAAAAACTTGCTATATTTCCCAGCTCTCGTGTTCATTTATGGCAGGGGTGGGCTACGAGTGGCCAGGGGACCCTTAACCCCTGTAACTCTTAACCTCATGTGAAGTGGCCCACCAATCAGAACCCACCATATGTGATTCCAGCTAAGACACCTTTTCAGTGTCAATCACTCATTGGAATATGTTAAAGAAATATTCATATATGATGCAGGAACCTACTGTGCTATAATGTTTTTTTCTAAACCATGTTGTTGAAGTCTGAGAACACAATATTAAGTATTAGTACCTACTTCATTAAGAAAACGTTCAAGGTAAAGCAGTTGTTTTCAAAAGCTGGTAAAAACTCATTGTTTTGTTGCATTTACAAAGAAGCCTAAAATAGCTTTTATTTTGTGTCAAGCTCTTTCAATTATGCATTATTATTTGTGTTTAAGCTAAAATATATGTATACTAGTCTTAGTAGTTTTTATGAAAGCCTTATAGTCGCTGTATTTGTTTATTCATACATTTATTTCCATTGATAGTATTGTCAGTCTATCACAATGTGGCCCTCATACAGTGTCAAAAGTTTGGTCGTGGCCATTTTGATAATCAAAGTTGCCTATCCCTGATTTATGACAACGTTTTCATGAGAGGGGAATTTTGAAGAGTGTGTGGACACTTGTGTGGGTAGTACAAGAGGAAAAGTCTCACCTTGAGGACCTGCATAATGACTATATTGTCAGTTTGGGAGAGTCTCAGCAGTGCCTGCCTGCTGTCGTCAGAACATTGTGAGCCTGCACCCTGTGTGAGTGTGTCACTTCACCCATGCTGACTAGGACTGCTGTGGAGATGTCCCCTTCCAGAGAGGGTCATTAATATGTCAAAGCTCTGACTAATACTCTCTGTTTGTGTTAGAGTGTAGATGAGGAGGGAGGTAAAGAGCAAACCATGTTCTCCTTTTACTTCATTCCCACCAACATGACCCCTTCCTTGCTCCTGACATTTTGTTTTTTTTCGGTCTCCCTTCCTTCTACTCCTACTTCTTTTCTCACTTTACTCCTGTTTCAAACATGTGTCTGGTCGCACTGTGTGGTCATGTCACTCTCTAAAGTCTCCAGACAGAAAGTGAGCATGTTGTTGCACTGCCGGCTGTCACTGTGATATTTGCATTTGGAGGGGGCGATCAGTGGGCCACAGCAAGCGCAGGAGTCATGTCTGACAGGGACTTATTCTTACCTGCTGCAGGTCAGCGCTCTCTCTGATAGGCTAACGGCCAGAGCCAATCTAGTTTAACCTAGATAACTGGAATTAACTTTAAAAGTTTAGTTTATTTCTATCTTATATCCACAAAAGAGCTAATGATAGGAAAGTGTGTCCCTGAGCTTTCCATCACTTGACAACTTGGGGGGAGGGTTGTGTTTATTTGACTTAGCTGCTTACAAATAACAGCAGCAAATATGTAAAGATATTCTTGAAGCAGAAAGTTACAAACATTTGTCACTGTAGGGCGTGAAACTTGTCTCTCCATTTTTTTTAAACTTTTTTTTCATAAACCAAATATATTTTTTTTTTGCCTCTGTCACATGGTGTGGTCCGGAGGGAAAAAGTTCCTATGCAGACACATGAGGAAAGCTTGAAATTTTTGAAGCTAAAATTGCAACCATTTGTTTGCTGTAGCCTTTCAACAATGTGAATTTCTTGTTAAGCCAAAAACCAAAACTTGAACTGAATACTTGACAGAGGATTCTTATTACAGTGTTCAAAATGAAATGCTTATTTCTAAGGAGGAAAATATCTGGATGATGGCAAGTTTATAAAAGCAGACTATACCGAAGAAAATGTAAGGGTTAAACAGAAACCTTTGAAAAAATATTTTTGATGTGTTCTGATGTGTAAAGAAAATGACCTGTAAAACTAGACTTTAATTGAATGCTCTTTTTGTGCTAAACAACTCATTGACCAATGAAAGAAACAAGTTTGTAAAAAAAGAAAAACTTGAGCTGCACTATATCGGCTCTTTTTACAAACACTGGGCATCAGCAAATAATGTGTGATGGACAGATGTCACCTGTAGATGTTTACAGTTATGTCAACGTAAGACCAGGCAACTAACTGTTGATTCAGACGAGAAAAAAGGAAGGGTGATAGAGAGAGTGGGGGAATGATACATGGGACAACAAGGGTAACAGCCTCTGTACACAGAGCACGCAGACAGAACTGCAAGCTACGACACCCCTCTAATCTGTTTTTATGATCAAATACGAGAGAAAATGTTGGCATTGTGGAATGACTACTCTAAAGAAAATCCTCAGTATAAGCAAATTGCTAAATGGTTGTTTGAAATATTAATTTTGCTTTTGACCCTGATTTTCAAAACTGGAACATCATTATAATAAACTTTTTTTTTCAAACAATCTAGAAAAATACTGATAAAGAAAAAAAATCTCTTCAATTTACTTTTGGACCAGATGTTTTGCAGAATAAAAGTCTGCATTTGTTTTTCATTTAAAATTTTAGAACTACTATGTAACAATAGTAAATATGTTTTCACAGATGTTAAATAAGCTTTTACTACTTCATACTAAGATCCAACTATCAGTTGGTTTCATTGGTACAAAGTTTTTTCTATGTTGCTTGTTTAGCTATTGAGTGAAATCCTCCCTCTTACACAGTATTTCAGTTCATCATATAAAATTTAGATATAAACTTGTACCAAAAGTTGCATCATACAGGAGAAAATCTACCCTGACATCTTTTTGCACGGCACTTTCCTCCCTCTCCTCATCAGTTTTCCTCTACCTCCTCCACCTTTGCTCCAACACCTCTTCCCCACCTCTTCCAATACACCAGCTTGCCCGACTCCCCCCTCCCTACCCCATCACTCCCCTTGCTATCTCACTCCTCTTCCTTTTTTTTTTTTTTTTTTTGCTTTTGCCGATGTACCCTTCCTTCTCTCTCTTTCTCTCCTTCCCTGCCTCCCTGAGCACCCTGCTTTGAACCTGGCCTTGAATCTGTGCACCCAGAGGTCTGTCACTGGGCAGATGGTTTGATCTCTGGCTGGGGAAATGCTTTGAGGAGAGCTGAGAGGGGCCAGGGGCCTGAGCCGGGGGTCCTCTGCCCGGACCTGCTGTCTACACAAAAGATGGGAGGAACTGCAGCTCCCTTGATGCTCCGGTATTTGAACTGACAGCGCAGTCCGGTGCTTACAGTGAGGTACAGCTCTCCATCTACACTGAGAGCATGGCATATGATAGCCAGATCACAGGGCGTGTGTTTCTGCTCCAGTATTGTGATATCCCCCTCACCCTCTCTGTTTCACAATATCAAAGCCAGCTGGTGTCCTTTAGTGGTCCACTTCATAAACAAGCATGACTGTCCTGAAGTACACGCACAGAGATTTATCATGCGAGTGAGTCAGACTGAAAGTTTCGTCACTGATCTGAAAACTCCTCAGGGGTGGTGGGGGATTTTACTCTCTGTGACTTTTCCTGAACCGCATACAATAAAAAGTCTTGGAAGCAGAAATTTAGCTGAGTTGTGTTTGTTTTTTGTGTGATATTGGAGCAGTGTGTTGTTGTGTTCTTGTGTGTGACGGAGTGCAGAGCGTGAGTCCTATCTGACAGCTGACAAACACAGAAAGACAGGACTTGACGTGTGGTCAAAGTTGAAACTGGACGTCATTTTGCGCTGCCAATGGATGACAGATATCATCATTTACAGTTTAATTGTTTAGATTGTTCAGTTATGGACTCCAGATTCATGTTTCTCACCAGTGATTCTTATCGTATTAGTCAAAAAAAAGAGGAAGAAAAGACTGCAGATGACTGAAGGCGCCAGAGACGGGATCAACTGTGTCTTCCAGGCTGGAAATCATGACTCCTTGAATGTGCAGTAGGGTTGCTTGATTATGGAAAAAATGATCATCTCGATTATTTTGACTTATGTTAAGATCACAATTATTGAGCATAATTACTTATTAATTTAAAACAACATTAGTGCATAAATTCTAAATGATTAAATTAATTATATTGCATTGAGGGGCAGCCAAAGTCCTGTCCTACAAAACGTGTCCAAAAATGTGTCTTACTCTACACAGAAAAGTTTGACGTACTATGGGCCCATTTATATAGTAACTTATTTGTGAAATAATTATTTTATGGACTGTCATACCTGTACTGAGGGGGTTTATGTTGTTATTAGGATTTCAGAAATCCTGCCTTTGATAAAATGATCTTATTTACATAGAAATGTGTTCCTAAGTGGAGGGCAGAGAGAGTAGCAGATAAGAAGGTCTGATGTAAAACACATCACCCAGAATATGTTTCTATCATCGATACATCATGAACAAATGCTTATGTGACTTAAATAATGTTTTGTTTTCTTATTTTGTTTTAGTAAAGAAAGTTCAGGAGAGACAACCTACAACTTTTAAGTCACATGAATAACTAAAACCTGGCCTGAAAAACTATTCAGAATAAGAGCACTCAGAGAAAACTTGGTAGTCTCATCACTGAACATGAATAGTCCATGCTTTTATTTTTGACATGCAACTAGGAAGTCATACCCTGCCTTGAGTTCAGGCCCCGGACATTTTGACGGATAGAGTTGGCTGAGGCTGCCTCAGTGCACAAACAGCTTAAAACTCTTCGTATTTCTCCGAGCATGAATGCTGAAGTTTTCCCTCCAAAGTGAACTACATGTTTTGAGCACTGCAGGGCAAGCAGCACTGTAATCGTTTTATGATTATGGAAGTCTATGCTCATAATCACAATTAAAACTAAATTACTCGACCAGCACGAACATTTATGTTGATGGCAGACGGATCTTATTCAAAACAAGAGAAAAAGAAGCATAGAGAGAAATTTCAGCTCTGCTCACCTCCACTGCTGACTTGTTCATAGTTTAAGACACCTGTCAATTAAGTTTATGAAACAGTTAACCACTGTTTTTGTTTTATGGATGAATTTGTAATAATGAGGAAGAAAAGCTGTTAAAAGTGGCCTTCCTGGTTCACTCCCCAAGTTTCTTGCAGAGCATTCTAACTAAACAAAAATGGAGGTTAAGTACAAAGTAGAGGTGGATGGACATGTGCAGTGTGCCCTTTCCTGATTTGGAGATGTCTTGTTGGGCTACAGCAGGGTTTGAAACAAGCACCAACCAACAGCCAAATATGGATGTTTTCGTTTGATGTCCGATGACATTGACCAACTCCTGGCCACAGTGGCAATTAAATTATTACCGCCATTTGAACAAAGAAAAAGTAAACTGAGTGCCTTTTTTTCTGCTTGGTCTACCCTAAATTAAATCTGCTTGCTCAGTGCTAAGGGCTCTGCCTCCTCCATAAGTCAGTGATTACAAAACAGACTATGTGCTGGAATAGGTTGACTAGATGTAATGGCTATTGAGCTAAAGTAAGGATTTTTTTGCCTATGAAAGCAATCTTTTTAAACATGATTATAATAAAAGTACCTAGTTTATCTGCTGGTGAATTGCCTTTATTTTATAAATCCTATATCAGGAGAAAATATATTTTGATTAGTAGCAACTTGACAAAACATAGAGGAAAAATAATGGGCTGGTTGAAAAAAAGCTCTGTATACTTTTGTATTCACTTGCTACGGTGTCAGCCAGGCAAAAAAACGTAAGTCTTAACCTAATTGTGAAGGGGTGGAGAGGGGAGGTTGAGCATTACAGAGGTACTTTGGGGCAACTGAATGTGCAGCCAGTGGTTGTAGAAAAATAATCATCATCGATCACAAGGAAGCAGCACAAAACATGACTAACATACAGAGACAGAATGGCAACTTCTGTTGCAACTCCAAGCTTCCAAAGGGGTCAGTCTTCTGTGTTTCCATGATATTTCTAAACATGTCATGTCTTGTTTTGGCGACTCTGTCATGGCAGCTATCATGATTACTCAGAGTCTTAAACTTTTAAGAATGTGGATATCTGTGGCTTTGAAAACTCTTGAAAATATCTGAGGGAATAAATACTTCACTGAAAAATATATATGTTTTGTGATTTTTGAGTAACTTAGACATTTCATTGCAAGACTCAACATATTCTACCTCTAATCTGTACAGTCTGGGACCTTAAATTTCAAACCCATGACAATATTTAACAGCAGGTGAAAGCACAGCGCAACAAGATTGAAAGGCACTGCCAAACATCTGAAACTTATGCTGGAAATTTTCACAGATGCAGTATGTTAACAGATGAAATTTATTGGCCCCTGTACCACACTAAATGCTTATTTACATTACTCAGTTCATTTTTTAATGTGGCTCTTTTCAGCTAAAGTCTGAGTTTATATAAAGCAACCAAAAGGCCTGTATCTAAATGATGTTATATATTCTTGTTTATATTTCAGAAGATTTAAGAAACATTAGCAGAATGAGGATCAATTTCCAAACCTGTGAAGTCACACAGCGCGTTAATGAAAAGTGCGTGCAAACAACAGACATGGCTGCTTCCCCTTCGCTCTACTTTCAGAGAGGAGGAAAAAGACAGAGGGGTCCCGGGTCTCCATATGAATACATGAAAACACATGCTTCTCTTCTCCTTCTGTAATCCACCGGGGACTCACGCCCCATTTGGTTCCCATTAGCATAGCTCTGGTCGCTCTGCCCCGTGTCAAAGCCCAGACGCACAGCTGCACAAAGGACAGGGACCTCTGTGCTCCGTGACTGCCAGCCGCGGGGGCTCAAAACCAGAACTGACAAAAGGACGGGGCCTTGCACTGTGGGGATTTCTGAGGAAAGACTCCACTCTTTTTTTTCTGCTTTTCTCCTGCACAGTGTAAGACGTTTACACAGCCCACATGTGATTAATTGTTGTTTATTTTGTACCATTTTGTAAGGCAAGAAAAGCTCTGTTTCAAGTCAAATCCAATGTTCAAAATCAAACAAGCAAAAATTAGCCTTGGCATGAGGTATGTGCTCCCCTGTATTTTGTGGCATGCTATATCTGACTACAAAGACTTTCTTCATTCGGCATGTTTTATTTGTCACCTGTTTCCAATATGGACACTGTGAAGCCCTGATCTATCTGGCTGAGCCAGGGCCCTGTTTTATGACACGCAAAGCCGCCATGCCTCTTTTCCTACACACGTTGGCCGCACATTTCTGGCAGGAAATTGACAGAATTTCAGCAGCTAACTCAAGGATGAGATAATATCTTGTGGGTGGAAGAGAGGACAAGATGCTCCCAGTGTTTTACAGTGACCCTAAGCAGAGACAAATTTAAATACGAAGCTGCTGCTGCAGAGACAAGGGCGCACACATGCACACAGATGCGCACGTACACACAGGGTTTTCATTTAAAGCTCGGCTTTGCTTAACTCACCAAAACAAGAAATGTGGTCTGTGGCTGTGTGTTGAACATGGCAAAAGGTTTCAATTAAAGACGCAGGAACAATACCCAGCCAGCATCCAGCAGCTGTCTGGGCTGGCTTTCCATTGTAGGCTGTCAGGGGAGGATACAGAGAGGGACTGCTGGTGTTTTCATGGTGTTTTTGGGGGGCATATGGTTACAACATCAACCTTGAAAAATGACAGGGTTGTAATGGAGTTGTACAGGATATTAGTTTGGGATCACTATCAGTTCTGTGGTTTCATAGGAACTGTAATGGCCAAAGAAACGTCTTTGTTGATCTCTACATATGCTGCATGGTTTAGGGTTGGACTTATTTGCATGTATGAGTATCAATTCCCTAGCCATGGAGTTTGTTTTTCCAAGTCTGCTAAAAAATCTGTAAGAGTCCAAGCTGAAGCCATCTTGTTCTGCAGCTCCTCTTTCCCCACATTTCTTCAGTCCATCTGTCCAACTAACAGTCTTTTAATTGAGAGTCCTCCCCGGTCTGATGCTGGCCATCGCTGACTGTCGGTGTTTATACAATTGGGCTGGGACAGGGACTGCACGCCAAGCAAAACATCCATGAAACATCAAGCCTCTAGCTAAACAAAAACCCAGCAGACACACACACTCTTGATAAGAACTGGACATGATGCTTTTTGAACGCCGCTAGGTTAAGTTGTTGACCAGAGTGGGAACGTAGCAGCTGTAAGGGTGAGTGTTGACGGGTGTCTGAGTCTAATTGCAACAGCAGTTCAGGATTTTCTTCACTTTCTAACTGCTCTCACCTCATAATTGTACATTTTTTTCAGCCTCACACACACACACACACACACACACACACTCCTCTGTCCTTTTCCTCTCCGTGGTCCTCTGTAGTCGCGAGCCAAAGAGGAAACCCTGGCGAGACGCTAGCACACTGACTAATGCAGGCTTCAGATAACACTCCCCCCCGGCCTGCTGTGACAAATATGTGCGAGTGTAGCAGTGGGATCCAGGCCCAAGTTTGTCCCTGACCCAGCCCAGGCCAGACGCAGGTTAAACCACAGCCTGATGCAACCCAGATCCGTCCTGGCCAGAGACACAGAGTACGTGAGAATCATGAGGGGATGGCTGCCTGATTTTGTCGTGCTTTTTCCCCCCGACACACACACAAGCTTGCATTTCTGCTCATGAAGTTTTTCATGGCCATATTTGAGATATTTATCTGCTGGCTCTTGTAAAACTCCTGTAATCAGACTGCAATCTTTTATCTTTATGTGATCACTTCTGCTGCCGTCATATCAAAAACATCTCCTGTGTTACTCTTCTCTGAAAACTAAACAATTCACAAATTAGTCCCAAGAAATAACAGGCACAATGCATTCCCTCCCTTCTCTTTTTCTCCCATCAGTGCCTTCTCAGTGGAAGGAAGGCTTGCTGCTTTAATGCTTCTTAATGCCGTTGTCTGCTTAATGGGCCAGATATGAGAGGTGCTGCTAGCCAACGTAATAAGTCAGTGATTAGAGGGCGCCTTGTCACAGCAGCAGCCTCGCAGACAGTGGCACGCTCTAATTGCCGTATTAGACGCCCCTTAACTATCTTGTCAGCTGTCAGACTCTGGCTCGTAAACAGCAGAGCTGCATTTGATATTTGCAATTGTTTATTTCCGTCTGCTGCTGCTGCCGCTACACTGAGAGGTAATTAAGAAAAAGGTTGTGTTGTGTGACATCACTGTGCTAAATTTGGGGGCTCTAAATTAGGCTTTGTGAAATTCTGATGCAAGGAGAGTTATATAAAGTACGCTGGGCTGAAGGAAATGGCAGGCACTTTAAAGTAAAATTTAGAAAAACGGAAAAAAGAGGACAGAGGGGGTCCAGTATGCGTCGTGACAAGGACTGCATCTTATGATTTTGTTGACACCAAGGCAAGCTGTTCAGTTGCTTTTTTTTATCAACCCTGCCGAAATGGTTGTGTTTTTGCCAGCATTCGTCAAGATAGCTCAAAAATGTATCAACCAATTTGGGTGAAATTTTCAGGGAATTTTGGTAATGGCACAAAGAAGCAGTGATAGGATTTTGGTGGTGATCCCTGTCTGGATGTGGATCCAAGGATTTTTTTTGAAGGATTTGTTATTATTGTAAGATATGGCAGTTTTCCACATGTTCAATCATACCTCGGCTAACACCATTGGAAATGCCTTGGTGGAGGTTTGTGCTCGCGGAGCACTTCTACTTTATTTATATATAAACTCTCCCTGGTCTGCAAAATGAGGACACAATTCTTTTATAAGGAAGACAATGAAAAGAGCCAGAAACAAGGCAGAGAGTGGGAAATGACACATGGGAAAGGAGCCACAGGCCTGAATTGAAGGATGCCACTTAGAGGACCACAGCCTCTGCACATGGGATGTGAAGGCAAACAGCATCCCCATAATTACAATATTTAAAGCAAAAGATATAGTCTTCATTGTAAAATACTGCATGTGTCTCTTAAAGGCAGTAACTTTGATCTACTATTCCTAATAAAAAAACCAGAGAGATGCTTTTTGGTCTGCATCACCCAGCCCTTGGTCACAGGTTTGGCACTAGTTTGCAGTGTTGTGAACAGCCACTCTTTTGTATGTTTGTCCTTAAGGGGACCTGCTAAACTCCCCTCTCGCCCCTCTTTCTGGATAAGTACGTCAGCTTAGTGTATAATAATGTACATGCACTCAAACTGACACTCGGCACATAATCCTTACACACACAGTGAGGGCTCCTGTGCTTGCACCTGGAGAGCTTAAAAATGGTGTAAAGTCAAATAATCTCTGCCTCCTGTCTCTTTCAGTGTCAAACAGTGAGGTGACATGGTTAGAAGTGGTGTAATTTTGTGTTTAATCTTGGATTAGCCCATGTTCGCTTTGACACCTTCAGTTACTAATCTGGTTTACAACACCTTACGGTGAGCGGGAGGGATTCTTACAGATTTTATGGTCCCTTAGTAGATTATGAGTGAGCCGAGTTTTACACCTTAAATGGCAGTATATTGGTCTAATCTACTGAATGGGTTATGTTATTTTCTTTTTAACACCATGGTGTGCACTTGAGTCAAATATGATGTGAAGAAGTATGCACAAAGGAGATGAAGAGATATTCTGTCATTTGTGGTTTTGCGTTGACCTCATTCGTGTGACGTAAAGGCTGTTCTGCTTTTCTATCTTTCAGTGCTGATTGACTGTTTTTCAAGTTGTGAAATATAAGTTGTTGCAGCAGACATGGACCCTTTGTGTGCATGTGCACGTCTGTGTCACAGTGTTGTCACACAGCTACCTTAAAGGAATAACAGTGAGACAGTTTGAGATAACACATTTAGTGCTGATTGTAAGGTCATAAAGTTTGGCTCTCTGATAGCCACGGACAACAATTTCTTTGTCACAGCATTTCCTTTCGTTCCCTTTGACTCTCGCATGTAGTCTAGCAGAACTTGCCACAATGCTTTGACCTGACAGTTGTACATTTTGGAAATTCTGCTTAAAATTCATGAACAGCTTGCTACCTACATTTAAATAATATTTTATTTTGTTGTTGCTAAAGACTAAATTCACTAATCTAAACAGTCCAAGATGTCCACAGAGCTTGCTTTTAACCCCTTTAAACCATGGCATACCTATGAACCTTTTTGTTAGTGTCTGCAGCTTTGAATTCTAATGAACCCCAATCAGGAAGTAGATATAACTTTGGCTTCAGAGCACTGTGCCTTAATATTAACTGTGACTGCATATACAAGGCTGGGCGTGTTCTTTCCACTGAGAGGAAACGAACGAGTCAGTGAGCTGATCAAACACCTGGTTTAGGAAGGGACTTCCATCAGGGGCACTTCCCCTTTCCACATCAACAGGGAGTTTATTTTATTTGGATTCTTAAGTACACATATTTTGAAAAAGGACACACATTTCTGTGTAACATGCACTACAATGGTATTTTTCATTATGTGTATCCTCTAAAGTTAAAAACTGGCAAGATAGCTTTCATCATGGATTGGCGCTATGAGTATGGTTGCTGTTACTGAAGAGAACAAATGAGACTAGTAAGGCCACATACATATAAACTTCTTTAACTTTCCTCCTGGGGAGTTTTTTAAAGTTATTTCTGTGTAAGTGCTTACATTCAAACATGAGCATCTACCAAGACTGCATGCTAGTTTTAAGGAAAAACACTGTTTAATTTGAGCAAAGACGTTCTGCAAGAGAAAAACAGTTCCAAGCTTTTTGTTTTCTATAAGCTACATCAGTCCTCCCACAGCCTCAGACTCCCTGAAGGCACTTTTGGTTGCAGAAGTGTTACTATCTTTATTCATCAATTTATCTTGATAATGTAAAAAAATGGCGGATGAACAGTCCTGCCAGCACTTATAAAGATTCATGTTTCTAATTCTTTTTCACTCCTTTTATTCACCTCTCACTTCCTTGTTTGTATGTCTGAGAGAAATTTACAGCTCCCAGCTGCCACGCTCATTTGGAAGATGAAACTGTGATCATTTGTGTAGATTTCTGTGTCTCGTACAAGCTTTCTCCAAGCTGTACAAACTTTAGATTGTTTGGAGTATATGAAAAATCTTACAGGATCAAGTCGTTTTTCTGTCAAATGTTCTTGAGGATTTTTAACTGCTCTTTATGAAGGATTAATCCTCAGCAGATGACACATTGTGCTGTACTGAGTTGCCCTCGCCAAAGTCTGGACACTTAACCCCTCACTACTAAAAGCTTTCCGAGGTCAAACTGAGTGCAGCTCCAGTGTTGAGTAATGGAGCCTCAGTCAAAACAAGTTACATTTCTGTGTTCTCAGGAAGGGAAGTCCTTTTGTCCGTTCACATGAGCTCTGGGAAATCAATTTATAGAGAAGTGGATTGCAATGAGAAGGTGGTTGTGAAATTTTGTAGCAGAAAGTTATTCTTTGTGGTTAATTTGTTTGTGTCACAATGTCAAAATTTAAGTCACTGTGTAGAAAAAATATTAAATCCAGAGAAGAATGGCATTTGTCTAACTGCCTTTTGTGTTTTTGGTTGCATTTATCAACTTTGTCTAAAATCAATCCCAGATATCTATTTGATTGACAAGAATATTGTCTCTGTCTCCACAGGCCATTCGCTGCACACTGGTGAACTGCACGTGTGAGTGTTTCCAGCCCGGGAAGATTCACCTACGAACATGTGACCAGTGCAAACATGGCTGGGTAGCTCACGGTGAGCCATTTATTATGTAGCTGATGTAGAGTGATCACTGTGTAATTAAGTATCAACCTATTCACTCAGTACTTTTACATGAAACTGGAAAAGTCATACTATCATGTCAGTCAAACTAAAACTTAACTTTTATAATGTATGTAAAGTTTATACAACTGAAATCATACAAAATGGTCTTCCTAAATTACATTCCTAATTAATACAATAGAGGATCGATTTCCAAAGGGTCTTAGGGCACTTTCATCTTTAAGACTGTCAGAATTTTTCAACATAATTTGGCTAAAACAATAATAAGACAGTAAAAGGATACTGTAAGTAGAGGTATTTTGAGCAGGAGTGTTCATATAGGCCTATTTTATTATGTTTTTATTTAAAAAAAATGTTAAAATAGGTGTTAATTTTACCAAGCAATATATCGTTTTTCTTTGTGAAAGTTTTTCGGCTTTTGCATACCATCATAAGCTAGAGAGCAGGTCTTCATCTCAGCTACACATTAGGTAAAGTGTAGAGTGTGTATTAGGTGTAGACAGCTGTACAATTGTTCAGATGTTTGTCATCTGACAAACAACCAGTTAGCTTCTTGTTAACTTGTTAGCAAGTTTGACAAGAAAGGTCCACAGAGACTTGCTAAAAGGGGGCATATAACCACCCTGCATTGGAAGTGGTCATGTCTTTATCAACCCCCCCTTTTATTTATAAAATGACAAAAGTCCTGTTAAATTGCCAAGCTGAGCTATAACATCATTCAAAGTGAAATCACTAATTTTTAGGGGAAAAATATTGAGGTTCTGACCTACATATTTGCTCTTTTTTCTGCATTAAAAAAATACCAACAGACACAGGCAGCTTGATTACTTCTCATATATCTTAATTTATTGTAATTTTTATATTTAAGTGTCTTCAGACTGCAGCTTTTCTCCATTTGTGGCTATAGATACACCAAACTCAAAACATTTCAACTTATTTCCACAGAAGCAGTAACTTTGTTTTTGTTTGCTCCTGTATTTTTCCTGCTACTTTCAAAGTCTTGTTTTTGTACCTTAGATAAAAAAAAAATCAGAGAACACAGATATAAAAGTAAGAGACCACACGTTCAACATTTTCACGTGGGTATGAAAAAAAGGCAGGGAGGCAAGCAAAGTACAAAGAGAAGGAGGAGGGGAAAAAAGAAAACACCTGTTTGGCTTGCGTCTGCACAAGAGCTAGGCCCT
The DNA here is from genome assembly GCA_037902135.1 of Cetoscarus ocellatus. Taxonomy (NCBI): domain Eukaryota; kingdom Metazoa; phylum Chordata; class Actinopteri; order Labriformes; family Labridae; genus Cetoscarus; species Cetoscarus ocellatus. The sequence continues at coordinate 2,343,357 of JBAMNC010000871.1, read as the reverse complement.
GGGCCCTTCAGCGGATTGCACAGGACCCCATTGACCATTTTTTAATCTCTCCCTCTGAACTGTCAGGCACCCGTCTCTCCTCTTCCCCCGCCCCCTCCCCCCTCTTCATTTCATGTCGGCATTGGCAGGGACTCTGACAAGTAGTTCTTCATTTTTTATTATGTTCGTGTCTGGCTGTGCTGTGTTGTCAGGCAAAGCCCTCGTCAGCAGGAAAAAGCCGTCCCAGGATCAGAGAGAGACCCAACCAGGTGTCACCCAGACAGGCAGGGGAAGAGGGGAGTAGAGGGGGAGAGAGGGAGGTATGAGGTAAGAGAGGAGAGAGGAATTGAGACAAGGGAGGAAGAAAAGTGAGAGTTGACCAGGTGTCACCCAGACAGCCTGAGAGGAGAGAGAGGTGACTGAGGTTGCAAAAAAGGGGGTCAGAAACAAAACTTGCAAGCAGCACACTTGTTAACCTCAGTTTTGTCTGTCAGAAAACAAACATACAACTCCAACCACTTGCTAGAATTTTTAAGTGGCTACATGCAGGCAAAAGCCTGCAGTTCCTGATCAACCCCAAGAAAAGTACATCATGTCGACTGCCTAGTACTGCTCAAAAACTGAAGATCTGAGGGCAGTGTGCTCTTTAGTAGATGCTCAGAATTAATGTTGCCAGCATCAATACGGTAATCATGATGAGATTATAGTCAGAATTCATGAATAAAAATTTTAATTACATTATTTGCATGCTATTTTGAACTAATGGGCGAACTGTAATAAGGCTACTGTAGCCGGGCAGCAGCTTGATGCCACTTAGCCTCTCCCTTGATGGAAAAATAAGTGTCTTTGAATTCTATACCACTAAATAAACTCCAAACAGCTCAGCAGACAAGACAAAAGTAAACTTCTCCTTAAACACTGCACTTTTTACAATCTATTTTCAGTATCGTTATTTTAATTTTCTTTCAGCAGTGACCAGTTATTTTTTTTTCTTTATCATGTTAAATGATGTTAGTCAACAAGAATGCTTTATTTTGTATTAGAAAAAACAGTGTAATAAAACAGACATAAAGTAGTCATATCAAAGACAAATTCTAAAACAACATTAAGCCTAAATCAGTTTAATGAGAATCGCGTAGCTTAATTATTTACCTTATGAATAATAAATATCTTCAATACAGAAAAATCCTTTACTGCATCTTCTTAAAATACTATCACATGAACCAGTGATCATTGGGCATTAGTGAGTCATTTTGAACACCCACACTTGCATATTCACCTATGTAAATCAGTATCCAACACTGTGTCTGATAGAATAAGCACTATGAAGCTGCCTTGACACCTAATCAGTGCACTACAAGGAAGGTATTTTATTGAGAATTGCTAAATGCATTTCAAAAATAGGGCAAGTCAAATCACCTTTGATTTGTACTTATTACTTTGTTGCATTATAATATACCTATAATTGGCTTTAATCCCATGTCTAAATGATTAAATTGAGATTTACTTTTTGCTTTTCAGCTTTAAAAATGTTTGCATTGTGAATTCCAATGAAAGCTGTAAATCCCCTTTTCAGTTAAATTATAGGCACTTATGATTGTCTAATTTAATCTGACAGAAGTCAATTTGGACCTCTGATATTATGGACAGTATTAATGTGGCTCTAATGGTGACCAAAGCTGCAGATTCCTGATGAATCTCATGATAACTGCCTCAGTATTTGTTTCACTTAACACAAAAGATTGAATTTTCTTTAAGTTCATAGTGCCCCCTCCCCTTCTAATACCAGTCCTTTGACTTTGTAATAAATAAAGCAGTTAAGCTCTTGCCCGATTAAATACAAATAAATAGGCCACACAGTAATGCAATAAGAAAAGAAAATCTTGCAGTCAAACACAAAGAGTGGACCTAATGCAGTTGAGGATGGAGACAGAGGAGGAAATAAAGTTGGAGATGCAAGGGCAGCTAAACTGTGAAAGAGCAGCAGATTAGATTAAATAGAAAGAATTGCGGATAATTACGGTAATGTCATTGCTTTTATCTGATTCATATGTTATAATCAGCCAGTGCTGACCGTGCAGGAGCCTTGAAAGAAGATTTCAGATGAGGGAGAAACTTGATAGTCATTAATGGGGCCTGGGTGTGTGTCTGTGTGCTTCTTTTTCTTTCCATCTCCCAGCACTGGACAAGCTCAGCACCCAGCACCTGTACCACCCGACCCAGGTGGAAATTGTTCAGTCCAATGTGGTGTTTGACATCAGCAGTCTGATGCTGTACGGGACCCAGGCAGTACCTGTGAGGCTCAAAATCCTTCTGGACCGTCTCTTCTCTGTGCTGAAGCAAGAGGAGGTGCTGCACATCCTCCACGGCCTGGGCTGGACCCTCAGAGACTACGTCAGGGGCTACATACTGCAGGTCAGTGGCTAACAACCATTCTGCAACCCATGACACATTAAGAGCTGACTACACACCAGACCACTTCATGATCCCTGTATGTCCCTCTCAGCAATTAAGTGGGTATGACCTGATTCCAGGCTTCATGTAACTATTTATCTAAATTATTCTCAAGCATGTGCCACCAACAGAACTATTTTACTGCTCTGAATCAGGCATACAGGCTCTCTATATACAACTCCTATCCAAGCTGCCTACGACATCATTTCTGAAATAGCCAACAAAGATGAGCAACATAAAGTAGAGAAGGGAAAATGATCAAGTTTTGATTCTAATTACAATTATGGCTTCCTAAAATGAACTTAATGTAGATAAGAGGTCAGTGAAAAGCAATTCATTTAGTTGAATAATTTATCCATTTTACATTTTATTTTAATGTTTAATGTTTGTTTTCAAAGGTATCATGTTAGGGGTGTTAAATAAAAATAACAGCATTTTATGAACGAATGTAAAATTAGTGGGTTATTGTGTTTCATGATCAGGAGCTTAATATAAATCAAAATAAACATGATTCTAATTTTTTACCATAGTCAAGCAGCCCTACCAGGAGGTTAACCAAGCTGATGTTACCCACTTTTACAACTTACAAACATTAAAAAATAAACATAAATGCATTTTGACCTTATTGATAGTTAGAAATCATCCCTTATTCTTGTGATTTTTTTTTTCACAACAAAATTCAGGCCAGGACAGACAGCTGCAAACACTGATGGTCAGGGTACACATTTCCTTCAAGATAAATGCAGGTAAAGAGTGTGGCCTTGATTTTATCATGAAGGACTCAAAAAGAAAAGCAAACAGAGGCACAGCTCAAGTGAAACAGAGAATACAGTTTGTTTTTAATTATGTAGAGCAAATTATACTTTGTTACCTGGACTGTTGATGCTCCTCAGAAAGTTTCTGTGATACCTTGTGTCTGTCGCCAGGTTTGTGGTTTCACTGATTTGCCAAGTGCTTGTATTTGGAGGACCAACAAGTGGGAAAAAAAAGCCAAACTCTGTCGATCAAACTGTCCCTCTGTCTGTGATTTGTACATTTCGTAAAATTTGAGAATCATCTATTGTGTTGCTAGTATAAAGCATAGCGTGGGGTCAGTGTGGATGTCAAGACAAAGTATTAATTCTACTACAAATGAATCTTTGCACATGCTTTTGTATCTACCTGCAATGACAGTGATTTTTTTTTAACAGCTTTTTCTCTAAATGTGTGTCTACAAATGTTCCTTGCACTGCACTTATTCTGAAAGGTATTGATCAAAAACTAGAGTAGTGACAATCTGAGGCCACTTCAGTCCCATTTCCCATCCATTTTCTGCTGTTACCTCTCTTCCAGTCTGCCCCCCCTTCCTGCCCTGGCAACACTCTGCCCTTCGCTGGAAAGAGGAAAGGATTAAAAAAAAAAAGTGAAGAAAAATGTCACGCTAGCAAACTAAAACCACTGTAGTGTGTTTCCTCTCCATCCATCCATCTATCCACCTATCCATCCCTTTCCCTCTACCTCTTCTAAACTCCCCCGTATAATTGCAGTCAGACACATTTCTCAATCAAAGGTATGGACGGAGGTTTTGGTGTTGAAACCCAAACCAAAGTGTTTCCTGAATGAATTAGTTAAGAGCAAGTGAACATGTGCATGTGGTTAGTCCTACGTGTGTGTGTGTGTGTGTGTGTGTATATATGTATGTGTTGTGTGCACATGTGCTTATCTGTATGTGTATGGTTTAGTGTTCCAACAGTGTAAGTGGAACAGCATGGTGAGGACGGCGTGGTGTGTATGTGGAAACAGCTTCTGTAAGTAAAACACTCGCAGGCGCAGGCCCTGAATCCATGTCGTACACACATGCGCAAACGCACACATGCAGACCAAAAATGTATGCACAACCGAGATGTAATAAATAGAAGCTGCTCATATTTTTATGTTAAATAGTGTCAAAATAATTTAACATCTACAAAAGAGAAAAAAAAGACAAAATAGGTAACTCTTTCAAGATTAAAAAATTAAATTATTGTCTTAAATATGTTAAAAAAAGAAGAGATTATTGAATTACATTGTAGTGATTGTCTTCATTTTTATTTACCTGAAAAAAGCAATTTCATCAACAAAAAAATCGATTTGCTTTCTTTTTTTTAGAAGTTATTATTGGTTACGTGGGTTAAATTGGTGGGTAAAATGAGTATAAAAACTCTTAGTATGAAAAAGCCTCCAACACATCCAAAAATAACAATTGAGATGATATGCAACATCCATGCACATCTGCAAAGGAATATATTTGCAGCCTAAAGTGGGGGATTGATAATCAATATTTTGTTATGTAATTCTATTTTTGCCAAACAGATCAATTGTCATACTTCTCTCCACATTCTCAGCATTTGATTTCAATATTTTCTGAGGAATATTGTCCAAATCCTCTGTGTGAGAAAATCTTGTTTGGAGTAACCTTTGGAGCCTCACGGTTCCCATCGTCGTAGCCTCTGTGTTTTTATCAGCTGGTTTTAATAGTCTGATGGTGGGAGCACCGTTGCTCAACTGCTCAGCCTCATGTCACGCTACTGGCTAAATCCTCTAGATCTCCTCAGCTGAGCTTCAAAGAGGCCGCGACGACCGCGAAGCAGCCAGTCACTTAAGGACAGTGAGCAGTCATTGTGCGGCCCTATTAGCCTGTAAGTAGCTATGAAATTCAATCATCTCTGCCGAGCCTCCGGGCCACACTTTGTGTCAGGGGTGTGTTCCCCACCGCTACGCTGCGCTAACAGAGATGTGAAATGAGTAGAGAAGAATTGCAGATGATAGGTTTTAGGTTATCTTTTTCATATCAGTGTCATGGGACATCGTTTGATGATGAATCAATTTACTGTCATCCTGGTAGTCAGGCATTTGAATATGTTAATGTAGTTCAAAGTGATAGGTTCACAAATCTTTTAATTCAAATTTAATCAAACAGAGTATAAATCACCATTTATCCAGTATATATATCCATAACTTCTTTCTAATATTCTAATGATGCCTGTTATTCCATACCTTAAGAAGTCTTGTTGGTAAACTTTACCTAAATAGATATGGTAGATTGATCGTGCTGCCCTAAATTTACCTTCCCATATAGACTTTACGTGACATTTCTGTGCTTTTACCTTCAAGACCTGCACAAAAAGGAGAAGTATGATGATGATGATTCATTCTGATTTGAGTCATTGATTATTAAAAAAATAATGATTATAGGGCAAAAGCATTGTCAGGCCAGACAAGCAAAGCATTTTTCTGAATTTCATGTTTCTATCTACTACAAATCCAATGATTTTAGTGAATGTTAAAGGTGTGCATCTTTTCAGAAAATACTTTGGTTTTACAAGGTGTTTTTTGTGGGCCCAAAGGCCTGAATTGCTTAAATAAGTCCAAATGTTCCCCAGTTTCAGATTTGTTTAGACCTGGTGTCAACCACCTGTAGACAGTAATATACTGGTGGGTCTCTGAGACATTTCAAGTACATTTTTAATATAAGATGTGCATTTGGTCTAACTAAAGATCATTTTCAAAACTGTAAAGTTTGTATCCTTATTTACGCAACAACTTTTAAGAGGTATAAAATTAAAAAATAAAATAATCTGCTTAAGGGTTTTTTCTTTCCCTTTTATCACTTTGATAGACTGAAGACTGTGCCTGTCAACTCAAATACAGGTAATAATCTTACAATTATAATGATTGTCAGTTTAAAGGAAACCTTACTAATTTGTTTCTCAAATAGATCTATTGGGCCAGATATTTTATAACACTGGGCTGACAGAGTTTACATGCTGACCATTGGATGCATATGCTGCAGGGAAAGGAAAAACACTTACATCTTCCCAGACACCATTATTCAGCATCTACAGTGAGACAGAGCTGTCACTAGCTTTCTTCATGTTATCACCAATGAACTAAAAAGATGGCCACGTTCAGGGATTGGTTCATTCTCGTTAGAAGCATCAGTGTTGTCTCCTCACCACCTGCTGACATTTCCACTTTAGCACCACTAATTATTGTCATTATCGCCACCGTTTAGATGATTCTGCAGGATAAACCAATTTTCTCCACAGTAATGTCATTTTACAAATATGTCACCATGGCTTTTATGTTCATATTTACAGAAGGAATTTATTAATGTCATAACCATAGCTCCACTTTGCCCTCCTCTGTATCATTCACTGCATAACAGAATTATAGTGTGACTAAATGTGCGTACCCTCTGCCATTTTCCTTTATAATAGGCCCTCTTCTACTGAAGAAATCAATCAATATTATTAAAAGCTCAGTGGCTTATAGTGTGGTTTGAATTTTGATTTGTAAAGAAGGGGAATTATGCATGGCATCAATAACCATTACAATGAATGATTATCTTTTCCCCCACTCTGTAAACAGTTTGTAGGCTGACCTTCAGTCCTACAACAAAGTATAAACACTGTTATATTTCTGAAAATGCACACAGGCCGTTCAGTAGCATTTATCATTGTAAGTGTGTCCATGCATGATTGTGATGACAGAACAGTGCATCTGTGCAGCTGCATAATAAGTCTGGCCGTGTTAAAGTTTGTAATGCCAGACATAAAAGAACAAAATCGCACATTTTTATCACACTTTGAAGAGTTTTGGAGTTAAAGTGACATCTGCAATTGCCACATTTTGCACCTGCAGCTGTTTTTCTGTCATTATTTCATAATAACATACTCAAAAAATATTTCAACTTTATTCTGCCAAAAGTCTTGATTTCATTCCTCTAATCAAGTGATAAAAGGAGCTGTTCCCTTTTTGCTTAATCTGTTCAAAAGATAACTCCAGAAAGGCATAAAAATGTGTCCTTTTTGTTGAAATGTATTCTCATATCCAGGATACATGAATCAATAGCAGGTACATTATTGAGCTGGCAGCTGAATTTAAAGGGTTAACCCTCTAACCTTCAAGGAAATATCGAAAAAAAAATGTTTGCATTGTTTGTCCCCATGCTTACTTATAGCTATTATTAGCTTTTTTTTTTTTTTTTTTAAAGTTTGTACACCAAATATTTCCAAAGTTACTGACCTCTACTAATCATTCAGGCTGGAGGTTTCCTTCAAAATAATAATTAGAAAGAATTATTCAAAAGGGTAACAAAACTTCAGTAAAATGTGAAAAATTTTAGGAATAAACACCACTTTTGACATTCTGGACACAACACTCTTCCAATAATAGCAATAATGGCATTTTTGTTCTTTGTGATGTCTGATTTCAGCAGTGCTGGACAAATTAATTGCTGCTCTGACTGATTTAGAGTGTATCATTCATGTGATTTTACATGGCATGTACAAGATGGGATAACATAGATTGTACTGAGCTAAAACCACTGAAAATGTAAACATTTCATAGCGTTATTCTCTCTTTCTAATTACATTTTCTTTGTACACTTACCATGGATTACCAATCTTACCAATCATTTGGTGGGTCATTTTCTTCTTTAGCCTTTTAATATTTGTTTTGATTTTATGAAACAGCATAATTTTGTTGAGCAAGAGGCCTCAGGTACAATAAATATTTAACATATCACTTCACCTTTAAAGGTTTGGCTGAACTAAACCCACATGCACATACTGATTTTTGAGTTTCTGACTGACTGATGGGAGTGTTGAAAGGACTTATCTAGAAATAACTAATAACAACAAGTGTTTTTTTTTTTTCTTTTTCAACACCACATACAACCATACTACAGCCAAGTAGAACAGAGGGTCTTAGCAAGTTTGTAAAAGATCAAAACATTTATTAATTTATGAATGTAGTGACTCAAAGAATGGTCTGGAAAACAACTAAGACTGTAGTTAAAGTCTTACATTTAAAACATATCAGGGGAAGTCCCAAACTTTTTGTGGAGTGTGCAGTCTAGGAAGAAAATAATCCCTTTGACCGAATGAACAAGATTAGTTAGAAGTTAGAGGTGTATCTGTGTGATATTCTGCCATGGTTCACTGTTTTATGTCTCTAGTTCCCCAAAGTCCCCCACCTCCATGTTCAATATGAGATATTATGTGACCAGAGTGGACATATTTATTTGATCCCAGAATTCCTCACCCTTCACTTTGGCAGGCTTCTTACCCTTTTCTGCTCCTCATTCCCTCATCCATTTCTCCCTCCCTCCCTTTGCTCATCCTCCTCTCCCCTCTCATGGTTGTTTCCAGACAGACCCAGAGCCAATGTGCACCATATGCCCCCCTCCTCATCCTGCAGCCTGTCACTGCTCACTCTCATGTCCGATACAGACACATGGAATTGCTATCAGTACTGGCTTCTCTGCCCGTGTCTCAGCCCCTGTCTCCCACACTCCAAGCTGTGTTTTTGGTCTTCCTCTTCCTTATCCCTTACCAAGTGAAAAATAAGTAGTGAGCAGACAGAGAGGGAGAATGAGTGGAAAGACAGAGAGCGAGAGAGTGATAGAGCGTTTGCAGCCAACATGTGGGCCGAAGCCCAGGGTTTTCCTGAGCGACATTCTCAGTAATGTTCTGTCCTTGTAGAACATTGGGCTGCCTCCACTTTTATGAGATGTGGTTTTCCTGACTCCACACGGCTTCCAGAAGACCCAGATGGAACCGCTAACAACCCCCACCACCGCCACACAACCACACACACACAAGTACTGTACACACACAAACAGTCTTAACCTCTAATTGCACACACACTCGCTGGAATGCTTATTCAAACTATCAGGCGCACACACAGCCACAGAATCACACTCGTCTCACTCGCCAGCACAAGCTTTGTTTTAGTGGCAGACGCCTGGACATGGGGGTGTGTATACACTTCTCAGTGCAGCAAACTAATTTTCTAAATAGGGATGGGCAATGATTTTTGAATATCGAAGAATTCATTACTTATCATTTAAGCAGTTTATAAAGATTTCATGCCACAATTATCTAAATTATCACAATCCCATAGTCTTTGGTTGTAGTTCATCTGAAAGTTGGTGCTTCCAAAAGAAGACAGTAGTGATGTCTGATGACATGAGGCGCAAAGAAACTTATTTTGCCTCCCTTAACTTATAAAACAAACAATTTTATTGAACATTTTAAATATAACATTCACTTAGTATTGCCAAGGGAAATGGATCATTTAAGTGTAACTGTAGTTGAAAATCACAATAGCCAGTGTTAGGCCATCACTAGTTACTTTTGATGTACTACTGAACCAATAAAACTTCTTTGAGGAACTGGTGGTGTCATGGATCAACATTTCTAGAACAGTAATAATATTACCATTACTAATCAAAGAAATGCATGGGTACTAAGTTACCTTTTGTCCCGGGTGGGCTGCGATCATGATAACTTTAATGCACAGCAACTAGAAACACATTTCAATACAGCATGAAGGATGACGAGGGAAGAGTGGGCTGTACTTTCTACAGGTCAATTTTGAACCTTTTTTTGAGTTGTGTCCATGGAAGATGCAAAGAACGAAGCAGTTTGTTGTAAACTTTGTTTCACATCTGTTTCTTCATAAAAGGAAAGTAATAAAAGTAATTACTTTTCAGACTAAGCAATAAGTTAATTTCGTACTTTTTGAGGAATGAGTAAAAAGTAACATATCTCTATCTTGTGGGTCCAAGTCCATCTCTTATGCACTTTTCAGAAATGCACACCGGACATTTTGAAGGAAGTCTCCGGACTTGCTTTTTAATTCTTGTTCCTCACAGCAAGAAGTCGTTTTGCAGTTGGGGAGGTGGAAAAACAAGAGGCCAGCAGGGAAAATTCAAGTCTGGGTGAAGCACCCCACTGTTTGTGTTCACACATGCAGTGCACCTCCCCAAACAAATCTAAATTTTTCTAGTTATGTGCATGGCTAACTTTGGGTCTCACAAGTCTCTGATAAAAACAAGTTAATGAGCAAATAAAAAATATTTGCCAGTCAGTGGATTTATCAAAATTGTGTACAGATCCAATACTTCATCTGATCTTTACTCTTTGCAGGTCTTCAGTGCCAGCTACATCAAACAAAAGGCAATTTTGACATCTAATGCTGTGCATCTAGATTTCTTTTCAATATATAGCTTGTGTTCCCGATCTGGCTCAAAATTATCCAGCCTTAGACTTGATACATCTTAGACGTGACACTTCAGACCTCTTCTGTCTTCTGTGCACAATTATTTCCTCGTCATTGTTGTCATCTATACTGACTGCCTCCAACTCTCTTTTGCAGGGCACATAGTAATCAGTGAAAGAACTGATGAGCGATTGTTAAACATAATGGTAAATGATATCAATTTCTCGAGTTGATTAAAACCACGAGACTTTAAAGAGTAATCTTCCTCCAAACGGGCAATCTTACTCTCTATAGCTCTGCTTATTTACTTTATACTTTGGCAACTATAGTGTCACTTTAATGAGCTTTAAGTGTAATGATGTTTAAGGCTGCAGGGGGCCTGTGCTCTTATAAAAAGGAAAAAAAAAAACTTAGGACTATAATGTTGTACATGTGTACTTACACATGTGGAATATGGGATGTAATTACATGGATTAGGGTGCAACAGAATTCGTGTAAGACAGGAAACCATTTCCAGTTGCAGGTGGCTCCTGAGGCCTTAGTTAAGGTACAGCTCAGCTTTTCTATAGTGGTCTGGAGAGGTATTTATTGAGTTAGAGTCACATTTCAAAATTTTCATTCCTTTTTTCCTGCGATCCCTCCCTTTCTCATTTTTCTGTCTCTCACTCTGTCAACTGTGAAGGGCACCGTATCTCTTGATCCTCGGCTGAGAAACTTCCATTTTAGGTAGTCGGGCTCAGTGCAACAACAATTTTTTGGACACAATCCCCCACTCCAATCTCCTCCATACGGTACACTTGTAACCCCTATTTTCCTGCTGTCCTCCTCTCCACCCTCCATCACCTCCCAGTGCCTCCCCCTCCTCTCAGAACCTGTTTTTTGTTATCACTACTTAATGCCTCACCCTGGGAGATGGACGGGGGAGAGAGCGTTCTCCTAAGGTGGAAATTCTTACGTTCATATGGTTATGATTTGGTGAGGAGGTCAGGCTCCATTTTTGCTGGAAGGCTTACGGTTGGCTCTGCGCTGGCCGTGCTGGGCTCCAAGCACTTCAAAGAGGGTCGGTGTACTGAATCAAGGTGATTCTCAGCCCCCCTGCACACACATACACACACATATGTACACACTCTTGTCCTGCCTGGTGCTCTTAAGAGTGTCTTCTCCCTTCTTATATGCAATCGCTCACTTCCAAGTAAGCCAGAGATAAAAGGATGTGATTTCAGATTAGAGGATCAGTCAGGGAAAGGTGGAGAAGCGTTATCAGCTCGACATTAAAAACATTTGATTACATATCCAATTTTATATAAAACCACACTGCTTTACAGCAAGTAAAAATGTTGAGTCCTATCGGGATAAACAATCTAAACATGGAGTAATATTTGCAATGATTGTAGGCCTCCTCTCTCTCACTTTTTCTCACAGCTCACAAAGCTCACAGCCAGCTCCTTACACAAGTCCTATCCATGCCAAATCCTCAGTCCGGCACTTTTCAATCCTGAACCCGCACCTCAAATGAATTCAAGCTGGAGAGGCAAGGTTATGAGCAGGTTACATTGTATTCAGGAATTTGGAGAATAATTCTTCTTATATTGGATATAGAGGATACTTTGAATTTGACTACGGACAAAAGATTGTGTATGAAAATCAGGTGATTGTTTGCCTGGTTTAGCATTCTCATTACATCTTTGCCCAAGCCTTCTAAGGGATACTGAAAAGAAGAGCCAAAACAGATGTGAAATTATTATCTACTGGGGCACCAATAGCCAAGTGGTTATGTCCATGCACCCAATGTATAGAGGGAAATTTCCATTCTAGCCTAGCTCTTTACCGAAGGTCATCCTTATAAATCAATAGTGATAAGAGTATATTGCTACTATTTCATTATTTTACATATCAGTCCAAGTCTTTATTAATTCCCTTATAAATTCCTGTGGATTTTTTATATAGGAAAAATAAGTCTTCACAGCAACAACGTCAGAAACATGGCACTTCTGATGTTTCATGCCATGCTATGTTAACATATGTTTCAGCATGTTGCTTGTGTTTCTAACCTTGCTTGAAATGACAGCACCACAGACACTGCATGATACGCTGTGGCTGTCATTTTGTGTAAAATCAACTGCTACTGTTTTCTGTCTGCAGTGATTTCATCCTTAACTCTTTCATTGCTTCATTGTTGCCCTTGTGCAAGATGTAATTTTATTGTAACAAACACAGAACCAAGTGAAAGGAACTGATCATGGAATTGTTAAGCATAAAGGCAAATGATAGTAATTCTTCAAACCAGTTGGAACAGGTTATCTACTGGCACTGGTTAATGATTATCATACCTAGTCACCCCACACACACACCTCCCCACCTCACAAAAAAAGCTTTAAATTTTTGTTCATGATTAAAGGTAAATGATCAAATGAGATCTGTTAAACTTTGTATATTAACTGAAACACTCTATGAATGGTTTCTAGACCTAAAGGTTCTATATCATGCAACAGAATTTTTAATGTTTTAGACACAAATAATATATGTCAGTAGCTTGCCTACAAACTTTCAAAGCAAATAACAGTTCCCTCCTCTTCCTTCTCTGTTGGCCATACTGTTTCAAAAATGGGAGCACAAACAGTCTGTGTAAAAGATTTCCCCTGGTGAAGTCATTTGGGGATCTGCTGCCTCCACTGATGGGAGACACTCCCCAAATCGCGCATTTGTTCGGCCCACAGGTAGGTCCAGAGAAAGGAACATGTGTACTCATGCATGTGTAGCCACAGTAAACATTTAAGCACAACTTAAACAGCCACAACCACTTCTTTAAGGGAGTGTGGTCAGACACAGCTCATGAGGATTTAGACTAAAACAGCTTGTTCTGAGCAGGGCTGAAACTGAGAGGTTTATACACATGCCACAAAAAAAACTTTCTTGGGCCAACTCAACAAAGATCAGCTTGTTGAAAAGGTGAATATTATGGGACATTTAAAACTTCTGTGGAGCTTGTGACAAGGACACTGGCTAATCATAGTTTAGGATTTTGGGGGGAAGATCTGAAGGGGGGGCATACTTGACCTCTGGACAGTTCCCTACTTCAAACTTTAACCCAGCAGTAGGTTAAGTGTAAAGATGCACTTTTTTGAGGAGCAAAGGTCAATTTGCTTGTTGATGCATTTCTTCTTCCTTAAACAAATTGTTGCCCAAGGTTAAAACGGTTAGACAGTTACATAGACAATAAGAAGATGGACAGTTATTACGTTCATGCTTATTTTCAGTGTGTGTCAGTGTCACCTTCTCACAGGCTTGGCTTTTCTCCTGATGCCTTCACAGTCATCTGTTTGCTCTTCATTCTTTGTCTAGTAGAGACTTACGGATGTTGTCTTAGTGTGTTTACCCAGGTCTTAGCTGTTATGAGCTACAAGACTTTGCTGTCATGCTCTCAGTCTTTGCATTGTTGTTTCTGTGCAGTTCACTCTCTTTTTTTGCTTTAAGAAAAACTTACATGCAATGCTGGCTGTGGTTCAGTTCTAGACCATCTGTATCATAAATGTTTCGTGTAACCTGGCACATACACTAACAAAGTAAAATTAAAAACAAGTATGATGTCCTCCTGCTAGTATGAACACTGTAGATTTTATGAGGAGTGTTTTATCCTTGATTAAAAACATATTTTCAGACTTGAATGTTACATGCAGAGCATAGATGCAGATTATATACTGAGGTTCAGGATCATGGATGTTTCATGATAAAATGTGATGAAGAGCAGATGAGCACGGCATTTACTTCTCAGGAGACACTTAAGTAATTACAGCACATTTGGAAATCCCTTTAATGCATCCATTACATGCTTGGTGGCCACATGTATATTTCAGAATGTTATTTGAACTCAGGATAAGTGACCCCATGTTTGGTCAAATTTAAAGATCATGAATATTCAATGCAGTACGTATGGGAGGGTTAGAGAGACAGGCCAATATGTGTATGTGCTCCAATAAAATCTGATAGGGGAGTTAGCATGCTGGGCAGGGCAAACATGGGAGTGAAAATGATATGTTTAACATACATGGTCAGGTCTAGGGGGTCCCATGGGATCCCAGCAGGAGTTTGATCAAGCTACACTTCACTAGGCTGCACACACACAGCATATAAGCGCCACCGTCTTACCCATTTTCCTCTCAAATCCCCATAATAAGGCTGACTTCAAAGCCTCACAGCCAATCCTACAGCTTTATTCGAGATGCTGGTTTGATTCAGCCGCTGAATGTCTTCCCATGGCCCCCGCCACACCCTCGCACACTCACACAAGTTCCATCTATATCAGAGAAAAGCAGCCCCTCTCTGTCCACCCAGCAATGTCTCAAGCAAAGAAAAGGAGCCACCAGCCCCTCTCTTCTCCCCTCTAACATGTCATAATTAGAATAAAAAGGAATATTCTGCCTGTATTAATGGGATGCCCTCTTCCTCCCCATCAGCTGCTCTGAACACCCTGTTCCTCCCTCCTCTTCGCCCGCTCCATGAGATATGCATTACAGTGATCAGTGTAATGGGATGTGTGGTTCTCTCGCTGCACATTTGCCTTTCTCTTTCTACCCAGTGTCCACGCCCTCAGGAGGATTCCTTCAACAGGTCCTTTCTGTAGCCCCTGCGCGGCTCAAGCCTGCCTCATGAGAGCCTTAAATAGTAGGACATGCACCCTGATTGAAACTGGAAATCTGCCAGGCAGCTTATCAGGAATTTGTATTTACTTCTGCCAGGATCTACCCCCTTTACTTTTTCAAAAAGGGCCATGTTATAATTACCTCCTCAAACAGAATCCTTCTCTCTTTTTCTGTCCCTCTCTCCAGATATCCCTTTTCATAAGTTATAATATCCTGTCTCGCCCGCGCTGGACAGAGGAAATGGCTTCTGAATTCTGTAGTGGCTTTTCAGGGGGCTAAAGGGGGTTTTTGCTGCTGAGGGAAATTGAATTTTACTTCAAGGTCAGCGACACTAATGACAACGTGGGAAGGTGTTGATCTCTGTTGCACGGGTTTGTCTAGCAGCACCCCAGAGTATTGATCTGCACGAGAGATTCCAGTCCTGCATTGATTGTGAGACTCAATTGTTTGGCAGTGTGGTGGAAATTCCTTGTGTAAGATATAAACACCTATTTAGGACTGTAGGCACTCACAGGGGTGGTGAATACAGGGTTCCTACAAACTATCAAAACTCAACTTTTAAGACCATTTTAGGACCTGATCTGAGAAAAATGTGATGCACTTTGTTACTACTGCTGAGCTAAAATACTGATTTGTTTGAGTGTGAACATTATTTTGCTAAAATGCAACAAGCTCTAGTGCTAGATATTATCCAAATAACTGAATAAGAATCCACAAGAGAGGGAAAGTGCAGCAGAAATAAGAGCGCGTTAACTTGCAGTTGGAAGAAAAACTTGATGAAGCTTCCTGTACAAGTGATGTGTTGCACAGATTTTTCTTGTGTTCTTTGTTAATGTGCCATCGAGAATTCAAGACCTCTCACTGGTAAAAAAAAAAAAACTCCAGTGATTTGGCCACTATTTTGCCTGTCATTGAAACAATCTCAGAAAGTTTATACGGTTCAGGTGTGTGTGCAAAGCAGAAGAGGTGTCTTGTATCACATGCCTGTCCAGATTTTAAACAGAGAGAAATTCTTGGTCAAAAAGGAGTCCTCATTGAAAATCTGAGGCATCAGATGTAGGAAAAAATAATTGATTAAACAGGGGTGTCAACACATTTTGACTTAGTCTTCATCCATTCTTCTTGCTTAACAAAAAATGTGGTTAAAAACAACTAAGGTGTGACATCCCTGCTAAATTAAGGATTTTAACTTCATTAGAGTGCCTTAGATTTCCAATAACAATTGTTTTCTTTACTCAGAAATTTTGTCTGTTTATGATCTGGACAGTCATTTGCTAGTGTAAAACAAAACCTTTGTCCTTAATCCTTGAAGAGCACATGATTTTACACATCAATACTTTCCTTAACCCAATGCCTCACATGCCCTCATGTTTTATCCTTGAATAAAATACTAAAAATATTGGAAGTCATTCCTGTAAAATAAAGAAAACTTGATAGTTGTTTAAAGTTGGGAACACTTGTTAGAAATAAACAGAAGGAAACTTTTGACAACGTATTTACATGTTTGGCTCCATCCTCTTAATAAAGCTTTGCAATGTGTCTGTTTATTGGTTTGTTTGTTTGTTTTTTTACCAGAGGGTTGTTCTAGTGCAAGATAAATGCTGATTCAAAATCCTATGAACACCCTTGTGTGACTCATTTGAGCTACTTAAGACTGAGGGAAGCATTTTAAGTTATCACCAATTAGGTGTTGGGCTTCTCCAAATTCAAGCATTTGTTGTGGCATTTCCTATGGCATATGAATTTAACTATTTTAATCTGTATTACTAAGACACCTTTATCAGCACATTGGTGAAGAATCAATGGTTAATAATTTATTTCCTGATTAGCCAAATATCTGATAATATTTCTTGACCAATATCAATACCAAACAAAAAGGAAGCTGACATATGAGTAGAGTCTCCAAGAGGAAGTAAAAACATTGCAGATAAACAGTTCTTGAAGATACAGAACATAAATGTCCTGAACTGCTCCCTCACATCATGACTGATGCTTAATATAGCAGTCGGAAGTACACACACTCTAGATACCACTTGAGAATTGTGCGCTCACACATACTGTACCTTCACAAGCTTTAAAAAACACCCACCCATACACAAGCACGGAGTATTTTAACCAGTCACTTTCATGATTCACCGCCGCTTGTATGCATGATGGTTAGTTATGGGTAGGTGCCCTGCGTTCTGAGTGAATGTGTGTCACTTCCCCCACAAATGGAAACATTTAGACACCGAAGTGTGTCCTGAGGTGAGAGCTGTAGAAGCTCTCACTCATAAAGTAGCAGGGAAGCAGCCTGTGGAGGAAATGAGCTAGGCAGACTGGTGGAGGGTGAGGAGCATGACACACACTGGAGGACCTCACACACACACACATTTGTGACTGCTGTGGTTGTGCTTAGCATCATGTCTATCACCGTCTCCTTTTCGCAGCTGTGTTTGACTTCCTGTGTTTCAACGTGATGTTTTAGCGTCGTTGGCAAGATGGACACAGTCACTACTGTACCTCCCCGTTGTGTGGTGGTGGTTGAAAGGTTAACTGACCCAGTCGTGAACCAACCCCAGCCCTGAGGCACCTGTGGAAGTGCACCGCAGAATATGAAATAGTTGCTGGAACATAATGGAGCTCCTCAGCGCAGACTTCTTATTTTCAATTCCACTTCACAGTCTCTTAGTGCATATTTTTGTTGATTACTAAACAAGTCAACACCTCAGCAGCTCACTAGGCCACTCTATAGATGCATTTCTTATGCTTTAAACCAGGACTTGGCAATATACTGAGTTTTTAAAAACTATTTAATATTTCAAGCAATATTTAAGTTAAGACAGCATTGTTTGTATCCATATAGTCCATATTGAGTCTGAAATATTGATGCCAGGCTTTATGATTGGTAAAAACGATTTTTTACAGTTAGAACCACCAACAATAAAAGAGCTGTAATGATCACTGCAACAAAACACAAGTACTTGGCAACTCCTGCACACCGTTTAAAAAGCACAAATAGGAAACGGGGGCTGGAACTGGCAAAGGGCAAATGTTCTCTCTTTTGGTTTAAAATATGACTATAGATTTTGTTGCCTTTGTACAAAACATTTCTCAATATTATGTTGTTTTTTCTCCCAGGATCATATAACCTATTGTTCTGTTATTGTGACATCCATTTCAAAAACTTATTTTGTATAAAAGAATACAGTTATGTACTCTGTGACCCCAAGATTTATCTGTTAGGGCTGTGTCAAGGGAAGGGATGTTGAGTGTAGTATGCTGTTAACCCAGGCAGAAGTTTAAACTTTACTGGCTTTTTGGAAATATATGTTTCAATAAACAGGACAGTGAAAATTGTAGAAGAAGCTTGTCGTCAATGAAAGAATTGAACAGAATGCACACCAATCACATAATATAATTTTTAAAGGCCTTTTGGGGTGGTGGTGTGGTCCCCACTTTAAATCAATGCCCAAACACTACCCCTGCTCACAGTCTGAAATACACAATTTTGCCCTTCATTGTGAGTGCTGTGGTGGCAAAATAGGGGAACATGTTGAACACCATTCCATCTCAGGAGGTAGTATCAGATCAGTTCATTAAAAGTGAGAAGGGAGCATGTGGAGCCAGTGGGGGAGTGCAGTGCAGTGCAGTGCAGTGTATGTGTCTGTCTGTATTTGTGTTTATGTGGAACTCACACTATGCCTCATCCATATTGGTGATTGTGTATTTAAACCAGTATCATGTTCTTGCAGAATTAATGTGAACATCTGGAGATGTTGGGATGGCGGGGCTTCAATGCGGCGCTTTTGCCTAAATGCACAGTAAAAAGGGCGACTGATATATTTTGTCTTTTGCCATCTAGCAGGAAAAATAAAGATCTTGACTTGTGCAGTTTATCACCCAGCCCTTCCTCTCTCCTCTTTCATTCTCCCCTCCGTTATGCATGAGTGCCTTTATTAAGTAGGATGACCTGTCATGCAGGTGTGAGGAGAAGGGCAATGACTCCCCCACCCTCCACCTTTTCTCTCTCTCCTTCTGTCCAAAGAAAGCCTTCTCTACCAATTGGTCTGGCTTCACTTCACTTCAGACAGGAGCTGAGAGGTGGACTGAGGGGTTGAGGAAAGGAGTCAGAGGAAGGAGGGAGAGAGGGAGCAAGGGTGAAGCATCAGTGTGAAAGCAGAGCTGTGCTCCTCTCAGGGCAAACCTGAGGAACTTCAAAGTCAGTCAAACTGCGTCGTAGGTCAGCCTGTTTTTAATGGTGATTAGTATTAGCATGCGCTGCAAGCTTAAAGACAGTTTTTGTTTGTTTGTTTGTTTTTATCCCCAGCCATGCCAATAAACAATCAGAGCATTAAGTGGCAAGCAAATGGAATCAATTCATCCAGTTTTGTGCAGATGAGTGCAGAAAACGAGGCGTGAAGCAGCCGCTCTCTGTGTTTGGAGTGGCTAATTAGGAGCCCATTACAGAGCATCTCAGCATGGTGCTGCCCTGATTGTTTATTAGAATTTCACTGAGGTGAAAGAGAGCAAGACAGAGAGAGAGAGAGAAAGGAAAAGGGACGAATAGTAGTAATAAATGGATAATAAATGGATACCTAACAGAGACACACACGCATGCAACCTTGGTGAGTGCCAGCCTCTGGGCCTCCTACAAAAAGGGCTCTTGTAAAAGTGAAGGGAAAAAAAAGGAAAAAACCTCGACCAGCACCATGCATATGCTTGGCTCCGTCCTCTTAAAGACTGTCTTATTAAATGGGTAAGTGGCTGAGTGCTGGGACCACCGAGCGAGCCATGCTGTCACTGGCACACTGCTCTGTGTGGGCTGGGTGCTGCAGGCGCAGACAGGATATGGTAGAGGGTCAGTAAGAAATGATGAGTTAACACTCCATGATATGCAAGTTCTCTTCACTCAGCGCTAAGTATGGAAGTTAGGGCTGCTCGATCAAGGTGAAAATCACAATCAAGATAATTTTATTGATATCAAGGTAACAATTAGAAAAGTATTACTCTCTGATTTTCCAACATCTGCATAAAACATAACTACAAAATTGAGCTGATCATAAGACTAAACGTTACAAAGACTATGAAAAAGACAAGAAATTAGAGAATGGGTTCAAGAGGATTTCATCTCGCTGCGTATGCTTCCCAGTCTCACATTCTGTATGTAGGTGAGTGTAACCTCTGTGGGGGACCTTTTTGAACATTTATTGGGAGCAGGACGGAGTAATTTTGCTTTCCTCCTGTGCCATAATATAAAAACAACATTACAGAGGAATTAAGTTTCTACAGGTGAAACTGCATAGTGGTTAAATTAACAAAGAGCAATTTCCTCCCCATCATAAACAACATGCATTAGTTGTCAAACAGTGAGTGGTGAAGTTGGCAGTTTTGAACAGCGATGACACTCCTAGCATCTACAGCCTGCTGTTTGAAAACTGTCAACAGGTGGAGTGTTTGCATGTGCATCTGACTGTTGCTGTGATGTCTGACATCAGTAATGCTAGACTGAGCAATGCAGCATCATGACACAGTCTATTGTGAGTAACATCACCAGTGATGTACACTCTGCTGTCAGACTGTTACTTTTGCCAGTTCCTTGCTCTTTTTCTCTTAATAACTTCACTCATCATTTTTCATTTCTTATCCTCAGCCACTGTATTGAACAGTAATAAGACAAATTGATTGGCATCTTTTTCCCTAAAGGCTTGTGTGTGAGCAAGAGACATAAATAAGTGTATATGTCTCATGAGAGAATTATGGTCCACTGCCAAAGCTACATACAGTGATATATATATTAGGGCAGCTCAATTATGGCAAAAATCATAAGAACGATTATTTTGATAGATATTAAGGTCATGATTATGAAAAACAATTACACACTGATTTTAAGACATAAAGCACATCTTTATACTGAACATATATTGTATCATTTTTTACTGTTTGAGATTGGACAGTACATAGAAATATACTTGTAAATATAAAAACTTAAAAATAAGGCTAATAATAATAATGGAAAAAGAAGAAAAAGTTCATCATGTCATGTTTTACATCAATCTTTTCATCTTGATTTATAAGTTTTCATATTGAAAAGGCATTGATTAGTTAAATTATAAGGAAATACACTGACTGATTGTCACACTAATTTCATTGTATCACAATTGCAATAAAGAGATTCTGATTCTGATTGTAAGCTCAATTAAAATGTTGTTAATTGCCCACACATACAGTACATACAATAGCTCTTAAAGCAAGTGACAGAGGCACTCTTTGGAAGTGGAACAGACGACACTCTCCCTTTTGAAAGTAACTGTCCCAATAAAATTTGAAACCTGTATTATAATGGTGGAAAAGTTACATAGTGTTGCTTTAAAATATCAAGATTTTATGCTGCTTTTGATAAGAGTGCCAAATTTGGTACATCTGAAGGCAAGTCCAAGTGGCTTAATTTCAGAAAGAAAAAGGAAGGAAGAATGAAAATCTACTAGACAGGGTACATCCTCACTCGAAAAATCAATAGAAGTTTTTTAAGAAGTTTTGATGGACTCTTGAGGCCTACACAAAACATCAAACAATGAAACAATTATCACATATGACAAAAGGAAAAAAAGATCAAGGCATGTGGCATAGAAATGGTTAATCTTGATTATCTTGTTTTTATAATCATGAAAACCAAATCTTGTAACTGAACATGAAACTTCATTCATCGCCCAACTCGACTGGAAGTGTCATTGTGCCAAAACTTTCCAGTCCAGGATTCCGTTGTGGAAGATGTAGACCAGAGCAAAAGCCTCAAACTCCTCCACCGTAAAAGTGTGTTTATGTGAAGCTGCGTGTGTTGGGAGGCAAAGGCAGTAATCAACAAAGACAACAGGGCCTTCTGAGGAGGGAGGATCAATGGACTGCTACAGGTGACTGACCTTGGTTGGAACTGACATAAGCATGCAGGATAAGCATACACAAACACACATGTGCAGGAGTAACAGTATTTGTATCAATAAGTACTGTCGTGTGCGCTCCTCTATGTTGTTTCCTCCTAACTTCTTATTTTCACTGTTTATATATATATAAATATATGTATATATATATATAAACACAGTATGTGTGTATATTACCCTCTTATCTTAAGAATCTCAGGCTCGGTGCCAACTGGTGCTTTGGTGCCAGGCACTGCCTTATCACCTCTCTGGCCTGCACATGCACACACACATATACTTGCATTCCTACTCACATGTGCACTCTAAACAACCTTACTGCAAGTGCTTGTGCACAGGCACACACACACAGCAGTACATGATGATCTGCCCTCCACATAAACAAAGATAAGAGCAGGAACAGTCAGCACAAGGCCCCAAGAGGTACAAAGCTATTACTGAGAGACCACAGTCGCGTGGCTGTTTGTGTGTGTGTGCAGTCTTATTTGTGTTTGTGTCGTTTAAGAGCTCTTTGAGCAGCAGCTCAGAGTTATGTGTGTCACAGCCATTTGCCAGTGTTGCTTCAATAACCACTGCTAACTGCATAACAGGCAGCTGCCATTGGAGGCATTAATGTGCTAAACTATACTCTGACTTCCTGTCAACGTCTTTGCCACCAGCCGTCACAGTGCAAGGACTGTGGAGTGATCTGACAATATAATCACAGCAAGTCACTGAACAATGTGCCAGAGGGTGCTGACAATTTGACAATGACTTTGTCAGCCGCTGTGTCTCACTTCCAAAAAAGGAATCACACCTTTGTCAAGCAGTGCAGGCCTACCTAGGTACACAGTGTGCTGTCTCCATGTTGATCCCTGACAAAATTCCAGCCTGTTGAGGTGACACAGTACAAAGCGTTTTCCCACTTTGCCAAGCTGACAAACCTAATTACAGTGGTAAAATTCCTGGGATCAGTACAAGATCAAGTCTCCTTAGTTCTGTGAGCTGTGCACTCATGGTCCCCGAGGAGAAGAGTACCATTGATTTCCTAGATTCCCAGGTCTGACTGCAGAAAGCGTCTCATAGCTTTGTAATTACTTACTGAAATTCCCACAGTGCCACATTTACTAAGACAATTAAAAGAAAGAGTGCATATGTTTTACCCATTAAGTAATCTCAGATCTCATTACCTATTTATTATAGCTTTCAAAATACCGAGGCAGGAGTGCTGTTTTGAAAGCTTGCCAGTGGTGACATCTAAAACTCTTTAGAACTTTTTAGTTCTAAATGACCCAAATCATGCAAAATACAGTTTTAAAGGTTTTATACAAAATTTAGCCTGTCTACAAACCTCCAAATATATATGTATATATATATATATATATATAAATCCCTCCTCTCCCTCTGTTGCCTCTCCCACCTTTCAGAGTATCTCATATCTATACTAAAACAGTCTTTTTGCAGTTTTTCCCCGAATGATGTCATTAGTAGATTAGCTATGGAAGCTTGATGACTGTCAAAAATTATAATTGCTATTATTTTGATAGATATTGGGATCACGATTACAAAATACAATCATACACAAGTTTTACAAAATGGCAAGCATTCCCTGAAAATGTCATCAAAATCCACTGAGAACATTTCTGGGTTATTTGCAAGTAAATGATGAAAATTTCATGAAGTTAACAAATCATATAAAAATCCTGGATTATCATTTGGATTTGGATCAACACCAAAGTGTAATCATCATCATACCCTGAAGATGTCATCAAAATCTGCTCATAACTTCTTAAGTTATCTTGTAAACAGACAAATGGAAAAATAGACAGACACCAGAAAAAAAACTCTCCTTGACAGAGGTAACAAATGCTTTATAGAAGAAAACAATTCAATTTGAAATTAAAGCTCAATTAATTGCCCAGCTCTAAGGTAACATGTCTAGCAGCGGAAGTAAACATTAGAGCTATATTTACCTCTTGAGAGTGACTTGGTTGGATACAGCTTATGAGGCTTTACATTAAAATAGCCTGTTCTGAGCAGGAATGAAACAGAGGGGTTTACAGGCATGCTAACATCCTATATCGAGGTAGATGTTAAGGCAAGAAACTTTTCTGTTTTCTAGGAACAGCTGGGCCCTTGCTGAAAAAGAGTAAAATATGGGACATTTAATGTTTTAAAAGATTTTTTACAAGCTTGTGTCTTACACAAAATCAGTCTCTTTACAACAGAGCATGACTTACAGCTGAAAACATTCAGTTTCAAGCATTCCTCTCTGGATGGGTGACAGAAGTTCACCTTCTTGTTGCAGAGGGATGAATTCCTCAGCATTATGACCACATCAGTTCCTTCAGCTCTTTGAAATAAACGCAGGACAGAGTGTGTTGTTATCAGAGCGTAGGCCCAGCCACCTTCTCCCTTTATGGGCATGTTTTGCTAATCTCGCTACTGGCCTCTACATTTTAAGTCGAAACAGGTGTTGCACTCATAATGTAATCGTGTATTACAGTGAGCACCTCTGCTCATACTCCTCTGAGGGCTGTGTTTTCTTTGGAGATTCCTGTCTTGGCTATGAGACCTACACCTTGTTTCAAAAGAGTTAGAGACTGTAGGATGAGAGTCATTAAAGCTATTTTGATATGGGTGTAATTTTAAGATGGACTAGCTAGGGGTCAGATATACTTGTAACAAGCCCTGTCGATATTTTAAAAAGCAATGAATCCTTGCGCTGGCACCAAACCAGTCAAGATAAAAGTCATGTCCATGTGAGTCACAACTCATCATTTCTGGTTTTGCCATCCACTGCGTGCGTGTGAGAAGGTAGGTGAGTTATATTGTCTGCCTTAAAATAAAAGCGATATAAAGTAAAAATCAATCTGGCACAAGACCCAGCAAAGGTTTCTGCTTTGGTCCCCTCAGCCACCCTCCTCTCCGCCTTTTTTTTCCATTTTCATGTCTAAGGATAGAGAGATTAAAGGGAGGCCATGTCTCAGCTCTGAAGAACTGCCATCACTCAAAGATGAGCAGTGCCAAGCTCCTCTCTCCCTCTCCCTCATGCTCTCTCTCTTTGTCTCTCCATCCTTTGGATCCAGAACATCCCCTGGTGCTCTTTGGCCCTCTTCTTCATACTCAACCCACTCGCACACACATCACACCCATGATTTACTGTCATACTCTGCTGTGAGTGTGCCTATATGCATGCCTGTGTGTGGACATATGTGCTCTGTCTGCATGGCAGCGGCCACATCAAATACACTAAAGCAGCACTCCTCCCAGACATTACCCCATCCATTCTCACAGCGATTCCAATACAGAAAAAAGTCAACATCTCAAAAACCTGAAAAAATTAATAAATAAAAGTAAAGGCAGGCTACATCTGGCACAATGTCTGTACTTAAAGGTTTCCAAGTATGTGTCTGGGGAGGAGATCTGGTGGGACGGAGCCTGCGTCGGCTTGGAAGCAGTAGAAACGGATGTCACACTGGAAATTTATACGGTGCGGTTCAGGGAGCAACGGCTGTAAATTGACAAGTGATGCTTGTGAGCAGCGTTACCCGTCTGTTTCCCTTTCTCTCATCTTCTATCTTTTTTTTCCGCTCATCTTTTCTGCTCTTAGCGTGGCTGTTACCTCTTACATCTGTGCTCGCCCCGAGCATTATTGTTAACGGGTGAGAGCCACAAAAACAAGCCAGAAGACTAAAAAGGAGGGGAAAGAGGTAGCTGTGTGGGTCGACGTGAGAGAAAATTACTCATGTTCACTTCACAACATGAAATAGTGACAGACCAAAAATATGAAGTACATGTGAAGCCAGTGTCTTTAATCTTAAAGCAATGTTTGGCTTGGATGGATGTGATCCTTAAGTCCTGTTTTGGCAGTGATCGGAGTGTGTAAAATAAAGGGGAACTGGAACACATCTCTAACAACCTAAACACTGAATCACCAGATAAACCTGAATTACAGGAAAACAGAACATTTTTTAATTGTATGCCCTATTACCAACATTAACTATAAGCCTGTCATTTTTTCCCGGAAAAATACTCTCTATGGCCGGAGCTTTTAGGCCGAAGGGTTGAGCTAAGTATGTGTGTAAGTGTGTGTGTGTGCTGCAGTTTGATCGGGTCATTCTACTGTATAAATGTCTCTAATGGCAGCACTCTTTTTAATAATGCAGGGTCCTCTTTTTCTGTCCCTTCTCCCCATCACATCATGTTTGCAGTGACAGCCACACGACCCACCACTCCCCTCAGTCCACAGTAGGTCACCTAGACTCAGAAACACACAAAGAAAGAGTCTGTGCTGAAAACTGGGACAATGACACTTCAATGGAAGAATGAAAACAATAAAAAGAATTACGCTACACACAGAGGTGTTGAGCTAAGAGGAAAGTTGGCTATTTTTGAAGTAAATAAGTAAAGAAACTAATACATTGCAGTGTCATTTTATGGTTAAATCTCAATTCTGCCCTTTAAAAAGATGAGGACATTACTGGTAATAGTAACTAAGTGATCCTAGAACATCAAGCCCAGTTTAAGATAAATTATAAATTTCAAAAGACCTTTAACTGTACAAGTGTGTTTAAATAGTGGAAAAAATAGTTTATAGTGACCTATGCCCACCTTCTCCAAAAAAAAAAAAAAAAAAAAAAATATATATATATATATATATATATATATATATATATATATATATATATATATACATATATATATATATATATATATACATAAACATAGACATGAAATAAGAATGCTATTATTCTATGACATTGTAAAAGCTGAAGTGTAGATTTGGCCATTAGGGCATTGTGATCTGGTCTAATGAAGAGTGCACAGTGATAACAAACTGTATTAATATTAACAAATATACACAATATGCTAAGCAATGCTTAATATTATGAGTTTAACACCAGTTTCTGCAGATACTAGCTTAAAAATGGAGTATCTATCTGGCAGATATGAAAATGTTTGCTGATATTTGCATTTTAGCCACACATATTGGAGGAAATTATAGAAGACAATTATTCATTTTGTGGAGTTTTAAGCTAGAATCAACAGACCTTCTCCAGCTGAACTTCTTTTCTTTACTTATTCTAATTTCTTTATCTGTATGATGGGATTTAGATTTTAGGTAGTTTATTTTTTTGCACTTTAGAAGACTTTGTGTTGTGTTTTATTTCTGATACTTGCTTGGAGTTCCCTTGTGAAGCCACCCATCAAACTAGCTGCTGAAGTAGGAGAATTAAGTCAAAAGCAGAAGTTCAATAAAAAAAGGGGCATATTTCTATTAAGTGCCCTATAGTTCACTATGTGTTCCCAGGTTGTTACAATGGAATTTGTGCCTCACAAAGGCAGATAAAGCTTGGTGTAACTGTTACTGTTAAAAACACATTTTGCTGATGGTATACATGCGATGCAAATACATTTCTGTCATGCTCATACTTTGCTTATGTTTTAAAAATAGTTACACAATTTATTGTTGAATCAAATTATGTATGTCTTGTTTTATGTCTGTTCCCAAAACAGACAATCTAAACAAAAGTAATGGATACACTGTAGTACACTGGCAATTTAGCACTCTCAAAACAGTGTGTATATGTCCAGGCTGCTTCATGGTTTATAAAATCTGATTTAACGCTTTTTAGGACTTCATAACTCAGACAAAAAAGAACAAATTGTGGCACTTTTTCATGTGGGCCTCAGGATATTTTCTTCCATTTTTACAAGTTTTGCAGCTTATTCGCATGTCTTACATGCAGCAGCATACTGCTGTTAGCCTGGAAGCCAAAGGTCCTTTACCTTTGAACTCCATCTTCCTTTCTTTCGTCCTCAGCTTGTTTGTGAACCTGTGTGTAACATGCTGACGTAAATTCTGCTGTTGTTACTATAAACTGTGGTATGAAACACAAACCAACAAAAAAGCTTGAGAAACATCTTGTTTATGTAAAAAGAAATGTAGATTGGATAAAGAATCCAGACAACTCTCAAAGTGCCAACTTGAGCTGGGACCTGAAACCAGTAAAACTTAAATATATTTTATGTCCTTTAATTTAAAATGCAATTTAGGGAATTTTTAGACTTTTTGAGGATCTGTTTGAAGCCTGACTACAGTGTCTGTGATGGCCAAAATAAGTTTGGAAAAAAGGCAGATTAGATACCCGCAAAAGCACAGTATTCTTTGTCCTTAGTCATGACAAACAAATCAAAGATTAGTGAAATTATTTTAGTTTTAACTTCAATCTATATTTTTAAGTATGGATTCACTATGAGAAGATGCCCCTCTTAGTGATTTAGCGTCACTGTATGAGTCATGTGCACACTATCCCAGCAATGGCATCTGGCGGCCTGTGCTTTTCTCCCACCAGCACCACCGCACGCCAGCTGAGAAGAGACAGATGCCAAGACCACTGTGGCAGCTTCGTCTCCTTCTCTCTCACACTTTGTTCCTCTCCTTTCTCCCACTGTACCGATTCTCTCTGATATGGGAAACATGCTGTCACATCTGGGCCTTACAGAGAGAAAGAGACGTGAAGGGGGAGATAACACGAGACGAAGATGGGTAGAGGGATCATCAGGGTGAGGAACTCTACCCCAGCTGCGCTCCCTCACACACGCTCATGTGATATGTCACAGGCCAGAACATCAATGTGGGTGCCAGGCGGGTGATGCCCCTTCAGGGTGACAGCGTGATAAGAAGGGGGTATTATACCGTAGCACCAGTGCAGCATGGTGCGCACCCCTACCTTGTCTCTTCCGCTCTCTCCCCCTCTCATTAACCTCGCCTCTGATTGCCCCCAGGCCTCCCTTGTGCTAATTAGAGGGGGGAAATATGTCTATGATGCATGCACCCCTATACACACACACACACAGAAACACCACTCTGCACAGCTGACAGAGAGGCCTCTGTGACTGTAGGTGTGAGAATGAAAGGCTCGTCTGCCGTTGTGTTTCATCTGGTTACTGAATGTGTTGGCAACCGTGGGGTTAACCCCAGCAGGCGATGGTTGGCAGCGCTGTTGATTCCTCTCACAGAGACAGTTTTCATCTCTGAAGTGCTCACCTCTTGATTTTGCTGCGCTATATGAAGACATGAGTGTTTGTCTCAGCATGACACAATTAGGCCCCTAACAGGATCTGAAACTGTGAATTGATCTTTTTGGTTCTGTTTCACCTTTTCAGACAGAAATTGGTTATATATCAAGTTTTTCAGATACTGCTATATATTTTCAAACAAAAAAGAGGTCAGGACCATATCCTTTGTGTAAGGATGTGATAATGCTGCTAATTTGAAAGAAAACTTTTAGGCCCAATTATTGAAAGAGTGTTTGAAGTGAAGAATTTAAAATAAATGTGCTTACCGACCACAAGCTATTTTGTCTGATGCTTATTCTAAATCAGAATTAAGCATTTTATCTTTTTTTTTAATTAAAGTTTATTTCTATTATTAATGATATCCTTTTTATACCACAGCAACAAAAAGTACATTTTAAACACCCAGCAGAGGATAATATATTGATTTTAAAATTTAAAACATAAGCCCCAGCATGCAGGTATTTCACATGCAGTTCTACCTACTTTTCCAAATGTTGCCAACATGTTTGTGTTAGTTAGATGATTCTTCCCCTGTTTTGTGATTATTATTTTGACAAAGATCATAAAGTTTCAGGACAGTTTAATACCTCTAATCATTGGATATACTGACATCATACAGTGTTGGAGATTTAGAAAGACATGGAACTTAGGAGTGTGATCTGAAATCAACTCTTTGACCTGACAGCCATGGTGGTCAATCGAGAATTTACTGGACAAGCTTATTTTTAACTGGCTAGAATAGTAGCTTGTGTTTCAGAGAATTCAATTGTGATCATTCTACTTCATTTTCCAAAGATTCTCTAATTTTCTTAGATCAGAAAATTAAATAAATTAGCTGGAAATTGCAATAACTCATAATGTATTTATAAATGACTGTTAGGGAACACACACTACACTCTATGTGGCACATCACCCTCTCAGTTTGGCTGCCATAAAGGAAATTTTTCTGCTTTCAGCACTTTGTGGGTGTTCATTTTTTCAATGGAAACTTTGGCATTACCAAACTTTGGCATTCCCAATATTTTGTCAAATTTTGCCAAGGTTTTATTCAATTTAGTGACTATCTGAGCTTTTCTGCAGTATTTGATCAATTCAAACAACGGGTGCCTAGAAGTTTTTTTCCTGGTGTGATATTGAGCAGGTATTTTAAGCGTAATTTCTTGTTTCATGAAGAAAGTAGCAAAATATAAATTATGTATTACCACTTTGTTATATATTTTTGATTTATGGTTTTCATTCATATTGTTTAGCCATTATTGTCAGTCATATTATTGTCAGTCAGGAGTAGACAGGATCCCACAAGCATAAAATAACATGACGTGATGTCATTTCTTGACACACAAAAGTGTGAAAACACGGTACTAGTGACATTTTTCCCCATACTTTTACGAGGGCTGATCACTTATCGTGAGATGCTTAAGAGGACGCACATAAACAGTGCCAAGTTAAAGTCTTAGCTCTGCCTCTCTCTCTCTCGCTGACTGTTCCCTGCTCCATGGCAAATTAAAAAATATTGGCGGCGATGCTGTGCGACCTCTTCCATGGCAGACATATTTTAATAGCACTTTAACATCTCCATTCAGGAGGCCTTTGTGTTCAGTGGAGCAATTTGTGAATAAAGAGAAAGGGCCCATTTTCTGTTCCTTTTATTGTTTTACATGCTGTCAGGGACAAGTACGAACACGGAGAAAACGCGCTGTGGGAGTTGTACAGCAAACAGCCATTTGTACCTGGACTGGACCTGGGGAGAACTGGGGGGGTAGAGGAAAGAAGAGGGATGAGGAAAGAAGGGAGGGGGTACAGATAGATGGACGCATAAAGGGAGATGGAGAGAGTATTTAAGAGCACTTGAGTGCCAGCGTAGATGTAGTCACTTCTCCCAGTGGACAAAACCAGGGCCCCTCTGCACCATGGCATGATTTTTCACTTTAGCAGGCACCACTCAGTACTCCTCTTCTCTCCTTTTCTCCTCTTTCCTCAGTCACTGTGTGCTTCAATGCATCCATCATTCTCTTTCATTCACTCTGACTACAAGGGGCACAAGTGCACGCAGACACACTCACACCAGCACACGCACGCACACACAATTTGACCCATTTGCCCCCCTACCATGGGGTAGTAAATAATTCCATTGTGAGGGCCATTAGCAAATATCTCAAGGGTTAAGAGGGGAAATACACAGGCAGTCAGATGGGCGATTAGACAATAAGAAGATGAAATGTCTACTATTGTTTTGTTGCTTATTGTTTCACAGAGCTCACATTAGACCTGTGGCTAATTCATATGCTTAATGTCCTTTTATTTGCCCGGGTTCTGTCCTCCAGGGCCCATGTACAGCAGTAAAGACATTTAAACACACACACATGCACAAACACACACCCAGATTATTTGTACTGCTACCACTCTCACATGTGGCAGTGAGCAGCTCTGCCAAAATGTAATGATCAACAGACCCGTTTCTCATCGCTATTCAGGATTCAACATCCCCTCAGACTTAAGGAAATGTAGGATACAATTATGCAAAGTATAGAGAGGGCAAAGCCAAATCTCTTCGCCTGTCCTCCAGCAGGCCAGCAGGGAAGCCAAGTTGTTTGTGTTAATGTACTGTGTAAGTCTTTGTTACTGTGTGAGTAAGGCCACAACCATGCGACTTGCCATCTCAGCTGAGGACAGCACCTTACAAGGCCACACCGCAGGCTCACAGTGACATAATCTTTAAAAAATGAGTGTCACCAAGCCAGAAGCCTTACTCAAGAGACTGGCTGAACACTGCCAGATTAATCTCAACGCTGTGTAGACATGTGTCACTGCATGACTCAAATCTGAGGTGTCTGTGTGTGTTAGGGGTGGGCAGTAGATCAAGTTTTTAAGATATACTGAGATATTTCTAAACCAGCTATGGAGTTAGACAGCCTTCCCAATTAATAAAGTCTTTTAAAAAAGGATGCCAGGCAAAACGCTGAGAATGAAGTTTCTTTCCCAAATGTTGGGATAGCAGTTCATACTGTGCCCCCTTTCTTTTTGTGAAAGCTATCCTAATTTTAAACATCTAAGTTGTATAATCATTTAATCACCTGACAAACATTCAGAAAATAAGCTGCAAGTTCCCCAGTTTATTCTCTTTGCTTTGCTTCTGCCACCTCTGCCATGTGTCAGTACTGCACTCTTGCTTTTAACTCTCCACCTCCCCTGCACCCACTTTAGACCTCAACTGGGGATTTAAGATACCTTTTATACACATCACTCAAATTCTGTATGCAAAATAAGTCTGCAAGTGGTTAGGTCGGAGCATAATAGGTCAAATAGGTTCCTCTGCTATATGTAAATATATAAACCAAAGCTTCATCAAATGGCAGACTCCAGTCCAAGCCCAGACCGCATTGCCTTCATATCCAGACCAAGGCTGGTTTTATTAATGTGTCTGATATAAAAGTGCTGCTTGCTGTGCCATTTTTGAGTCAGAAAAGAAGACAGGGAAAAAAAGTTTTTAATTGAGAAAAGGCAGACTCCTCTGTGGTAATTTTTATTTCTTTTATTTATTTTCATTTTTTTGTAAATATTGCAAATGTTTTTGTGTAACTGAACCAGTGTGTAGGAGTTTGCGGCAAATTTTGATCATAAGAAATGATTTCAACTAGAATCCTATCCAAGTTTTTAATTCTAGTATTGTAACAACACATGTTTTTTCTCCACAAAAAAACCTATTTTTATTGTGTAACACCATTAAACTAACAAATATTGAGACTGTATTTTTGTCTATACTGTCCAGTCCAAGTGTGTGTGTATTTATGTGTCTGCAATGCCACATAGCCTGCAGTCAGTCCTGTCTGAGTGAACCTGTGGACACACTAACGGGTCCTCTGAGCCTTTAGTTCAGCCACTGTCAGAGGGATCCTTGTATTTTTCCACAGGCATGTCAGAGGATTACACAGTCCCTCTGCTGTTTCACTGACCCCCTCAAACCCTCCCTACCCACCTAAACACCACCTACAGTACACACACACACACACACACACTTCAAAGCAGCTCACATCGTGCCCAGCACTGAGCTGGGGGCACACTGGCCCACTCACTCAGCAGGCCGCTGGCAAACACTCCACATCTGCCTTCAGGGATTGCCATTGGCAACCATGGTCTGTGTGTGTGTGTGTGTGTGTGTGTGTGTGTGTGTGTGTTAGCATGAGTATGATTGTTTATTACAAAAAAATACACATGTTCTTTTCTGTGGCTATGCTTGTCTGAAAAGTGTTGCAACTATTTAAGTGACACCTTTTGTGGCAGAGAAAAATGCACAGTGTGTTTGTAATCCCAAATCACCACCATTTTGTCTGAATCATTAAAGACCCTCATTACTTTTTAGACCCCTCAGCCTTGTACTTGGGAAAAAATAATAAATCAGATGGAATATAGACTTGAAAAAAATGTATTATTTTTTTATTTTATTTGTTGAAAAGGAAAGTATAGGCAGTACTGTAAATGTATTTCCAGCACTTAAGTTATAACTCAAGCGGTCCTTTTCCCACACACAAAAATAAACAGCAAAAAATAAGAAAGCACAACAATAAAAAAATAAAACACATTTAAAAATTCCAATGGCAAATTAAAAGATACACTAACAAAAATAAAAAAAAAACCATTACAATGAAAAATTGAAACAATCTGTTCTTCTAAGCTGATTTGTTGTTTTTTTTAAGTTGTGTTTTATATTTGCTCTTGTTCTTCGTTTGTTTTTGTTATTCCTAATTTTTCCCTTGATACAGTCAATTAGATTTATTGTTTTCTTTGTTGTAAATTTGTGTTTTATTTGTTTGTTTCTTGACTCTGGACTGTTTTTGTGTTTTGAATTCGTTGCCATGATTTGGATTGGTTTTCTTGTTCTTTTAATTTTTTGATTTGTTGCGTTTTATAATTGTATCTTAAGTTTTTGATTTGTTGTTGTTATATTTAACTTGTTGTTTCAGTTTTCAATGTGTTTTTAAGTTGTTGCAGTGCTTTTTGTGATCCTCTTTTGCTTTCTCTTTATCAAACTCAATTGAAATCTAGACTTGGTTTTCTCTGCTCTTTACTTAAATTAAACTACGAGCTTTTTATGGAGGGGGCAGATCATGTTCAGGGGGTTCACCATTAAAAAAAAAAACTAAAGACAAGGCCAGCCTAACACAGCATGCAGCATTATGATGATGGAAATTTTGATGTATTTGAAATCAGAATTAATTAGTTGCCCAGCACCAGTGCAAACTTACAAGCTGTTGACGACTATCCCATGTAACCCCACTTCAAAAATACCCACCTACTCCTTTAAATGGACATTAGGTGGCGATGCACAAAGTAATAAAGCAACATGAATTATTAAAGCACCAGGGCACATGAAGTGAGAGCGAGAAATTGTGTGTGTGAATTATCCCTGATCAATAAATAGAGATTAGTGGTAACATGGTTCCTAATTACGCCCCCGTTTGACCACAAGCTCACCTTTTCTCCCACCTTTTTGTTTTTCTTCTCTTTCCAAGCTCTGCTCCCATCCCACTCTCCTTCTGTCAGGCGCTTTGGCCTACACACAGGGCAACTATACAAGTACAATACAAATCAATGGGTTCACACATTAACACACAGACGCACAGCAGACAAGGTAAGGGCTTCGAGACCTTTAACCTAAACAACTCTAGCCCTCCAGGTTGATCAATAGTCAGAAAAATAGCATTAAGAACCCATCGCACTCTCTCCATCTCTTTCTTTCTCCACTAATCATTCTTTCAATGTTATCTTTCCCTTTCCCTCCGCTGCAGAAAGGAAAGTTTATTTCCCAGAGCTCCTTCGAATTCCCAGAAGCCTGAATGCCCCCATCTCACCTCCAAGCCACAGCCAGACACCCTGTTAGAGCCTATTACTATCACCCTACCTCCCCTTCTCCCAACAAGACAGAACTGGACATTAGCTAATCCATACTTATTGCATCTGGGTTCCTCTCACAGCCTTGTAATTCATATGGAGAGACATATTAGCGTGACATATTAGGCTGACAACAGGTCTACGAGGTGAGATGCTACACTGACACTAAATTGACTTAGCTGCAGCCTCGTGGGATGTTGTAGGGCACTGCTGCTAGCTGACGACTACAGGCCCAGTCTGCCCATATTGAGTTTCTGTGATGGCTGTTTAGCTTGTAGTGCTACACGGGACAGGGAAGGTGGGGGGGAGTGCAAGGTTCTCCGGCTCATTGCATACACTGACAGGAACCCTGCAGACCACAAGGCTATAGGGATCAATAGCACTGCTCTGCATTGCACTGCCAGACCCGGCCAGACACAAACACAGGAAGATTGCATTACACATGGGCTTAAATCAGGAGAAGTATTCAGTGTTATTAGTCCAGAACAAACACATTCAATTTGTGATGAAATTCGGTCTTTCAGTTACTGTACATGCGGCAGCACAATGTGCTTCACATTCATTCAGTCAGACAATCAACCTTACTTTGTATGGCACTGATTTATAACAAATTATGTAACTAAAAGAGCAGGTTTAGAACATACTCTTTTTTATATGATTTACAATAGGATATCAGCGTTAACAGTTTTTGGCTTTACATAAAAATTAACAATATTGAAAGCTTTCATGTGACGTCACACACTGATTGAACCATCCACTGGTAGTGCTAAACAGACTTCTTCTATTTCTGCCATAAAATATTGTTTTAATTAAAAAAAATATGACTGCCTTGTAACAAACATACCTGCCCCTTAACACTGCTTAAAAGTGACAGCTCCAGCTAAAACAATCACCCTATCATATGTTTGAATTAGAGCCAATATCAGCCCTTCCCTATTTTTTTCCCATTTTTTATTTAAAATTTCTTTTCCTTTACACTCCAAACAACATTTTTTTTTATCAAATAGATAAAACTGGCCTTATTTTTTCTCATCTTAGTGGCATGTAAGGGGAAGTATTCCCCAGTACTGTAGTATGTAAACATCACTGAAGTAACGTTCTGGTAAAGATTTTGCTGTTTTTAGCTACTTGGTTATGTATAAGGGTCAAAAGAATTTAAAAAATGCAGTTCTAACAAATACCTTGGTTTTCCTGTAGTAGTCATGGGATGTAAACCTGTGTTGAGTTAAAGAGATCAAAACTTAAATATCCTGTGTTGTAGCTCCAAGTCAAGGTTAACAGTGAAATCTTTGTTTCCTCTCATTTGCCCCTCAGACCTGAACATAAATCTAGTGACTAAAAGCTCATCATTTGGCAGATATGGAAATTTCTGTCAATTTTTTTAGTCAATGTGTCATCTCTGTACAGTGGCAGAATGCTAAAATGTACCATAATGATTCAATGAACATCACTGAACAACAGCAAAGTTACACCTTTATGAAAATTCACCTTTCATCAGGCTGAAACCTTGAGCGGGACCTTGTGCGCCTTTTTTAACAATTGCTATTCAAGTAGTATTGTAAAAACACAAACACGCGATCTGTCCTGACTTTTGTGATAGAGATCTATACAGGTTCTGCTATTGTCTGCTGATCCTAGACCGTAGCCTCCAGGTGGCCCTACATCCCTCCTCTGAACAAACAGAGCAGCGGTTCCCTTAACTTCCCCCGTGTCACTAAGGCCAAGTCCAGACATTGTGCGGCCCAACCGGCCTGCTGACACGGCCACCCAGCCTGCCAGGGATTTGCCGCTGGGTCACAGAGTTGACATTTATTAAAGGAAGTTACATGGAGAGTAACAGGGAGTTGACAGTCCTCTTGTCACGTCGCACTCCAGAGTGTAGAAACCTGTGCGGTACACACCCCTCTCTGTTTCCAACAATAAAAGAAACAATGAAGCTGTTAAGCACCGTATGACCCTCCCAGGGCCCACTACAGTGAGAATGACAGCTTTCATCTCTCCGTGGATTGCCACTGAGATCAGAGATTCTTGTAGGGGAATGCAGCTTTGAGGATTGTGTAATAAAATACAGATGTTTGATAAGGGCCAAAGAGTCAAATCTATGAAAACAAACTAAAAGACTATATGTTGCTGTAAGTGGGCAGTATGAATGACTGTAAATGAATATTTGTGGGCCGCAAGGGGGAATACAAAGTTTAGTGGACCGTGAGGAACAATGAAATCTAAAAAGGAGAAGTGGAGTGAAATGGATTGAGTGTGTTGAGGACCAGATGTGCCGTAGATGGATCAAACATCTGCTGCATCTGTAAGGCCTCAATGGTCTCGAATGACCCCCATCATCTGACCTTTATTGCCATGCATGCCTGTAAGCCTTTTGATTCTCATTATTTGTCCCTTTACGAAGATCAATAGCTGTTAGAGGTATTTATTTGAGTTTTGCAGGGCATGTGCTCACAAAAAGTCTTATTTTACAGTGCATGTAATTTTACAGCGCAGCGGTTTAATTTATTTTCTGTTATTGTGCTCAGTGCTGTGTGTTTTGATGGTCTAGAGCTTTTCTTGGGTGTATAAGTTACAGTACAGAGAGGCAGCACCAGATGGTAATGGTGTTTATTTTTGCAGTAAGTAATCACCATTCTCAAACTTATGACAGTAGACAGGCCCAGGGACCTGGAATCGTGCCCCAGGAGACCTGAGCACCACTTCCTGTTGTACCCACATGATTGCGGACATGAGGACACACTATCACTCACACACATAAACACGCACATCCTCTGGGCTGCTGCATATCTGAGCCCCTGGGCCACAGGGATGGATGTGTTCTGGCACATGGGTTGGGGTAGTGTAAATTACAATGCAGCCACACTGGCACCCTCTGCCTCCAAGATGAATGAGCCAACTTTCATGCCAGGCAACAATTCCAGTGAGGCAATTTAAAATCCAGGGTACTGCACTGGTTGTAATTTGGGACCATTTTGCCTACTTAGTGCACTATTTCACTTTGATAAAACAACACACTTAACACACACCACTGCACATCCGGTGTCACTTAAAGCAGTGCTATAGAGTTCACCAGCAGACAATTCTTCGGTCCATCGAGAAAAATGTGTGAAATTCACAAGAGTATATACTTAAATAAATGCATTTAATACATTTAGTTTATACAGTATACTTTATTGGATTATGCATAAATTTCCATTAACTTTA
This sequence comes from Cetoscarus ocellatus, assembly GCA_037902135.1. Classification (NCBI taxonomy): domain Eukaryota; kingdom Metazoa; phylum Chordata; class Actinopteri; order Labriformes; family Labridae; genus Cetoscarus; species Cetoscarus ocellatus. The sequence goes on along the minus strand of JBAMNC010000871.1, from coordinate 2,305,181 downwards.
AGGTCTAACATTCTCTGCACCTGATAAATGACTCCAATTTCAAACTTTGAAATAGACTTCTCATCTGCATAAACTTGAAACGCTATAATAAACAAAAAGTATTTGGTAATGATATCAGACCAAGACTAAATTTTATTCAAGTTTTAAATCATCAATGGTTTCTATACCTGTCCTTCCATACAGACCTCTTTTACTGTGCATTTTGAAAGCTGTGCAAGGATCGGCCCATCGCATAATATGCTTCATTTTTCTCCATGTTACTAACAAATTTCACAACATAAAATCAACGGAAGAATGATTTCAGTTCTATAAAATATTTACAGTTTTTAACATATGACCACTTTATGATTTATAATAACCAAGTTCTAAACAACACTATGTTGCCAATTTTCTAAGGCATCTGTATCATAAACTACTCTTTAACATGACAGACACAGACTCCATAGGGACCAGCAGACCCCTTGTGGCCCTTTTCTCTTTCTGCAAGCCAGGCTAGCAGTGAAATACTGTCAGGGAGAAGGAGCGGGGTGGAGGGGAAGGTACCAGGGAGAGAAGCTCGAGGTAATGGTCTTGCATCTTCCTGGCGGCATGTCAATAATGGCTCTGATCACATTAAGTAAAGAGTCCATTAGCTTATTCTCTTTCCTCCTGCATGCTTCGTAGCAGAGGCACAGAGGAGAGCTGCTCTAATGCAGCGGGGCTGTGTGTTACAGACACCTCTATCTGTTCTCAGCTAGACCCAAAACAAAGTGACTAGGGAGGTTTACATAAAGTACAATCCTTTTTCTATTCACATCAGCTTCCTTTTACACCGTTGTGTTACGTATGGATCATTGCAACTGAGCAGAGATCTCCGTTTTGTCCCTGTGAGGAAAGATAAAAACGAGCAGTAGTTTAAAAAATGCTGTAGCTGAGGCTTCAGCGTTTTGGACTTTATGCACAATGTAGTGAGAACGAAGTTATATTCCTATATAGCTTTTGTGGGGCTTTAAGTTTAACTTTTAATAGCCATTACTAGCCTTGGGGGTATAATGTGACAAGATTATTACACCAAAAAAGTCACAGTATGACAGATACATGAAGACGTAGTAAAGAGATGTGGCTATGAAGCTGATGAGCATATTGTGAGCATATGTTAATGCACCCTCACCACACCGGCATCCTGCCAAAATAGTAATCAAGACAAAGGAGAAGTGATATAAGAGGGAAAGAAAAGCAGGTTGTCAGCTCCACCCCCTTCTTCTCAACCAACACACACACGCTCTAGATGGACAGACCATTTCTCAGCCGCCTCACTGCTCTCCATTGGCCCTGGAGGGGGCACAGCGGCCCCCACATCTGTCTCCAAGGCCCACGACAGACCTGGTTGCTGCATCCAGACCCAGCAGATCACACGAATCATCCTCAATTAATGTGAACCATCAGGCGTTCCCTCGCTGCATCTACCACTCCACCCCTTCTTCTCTGAGGCATCCCCACAAGCTCGGTGCTCGGCCCGCTGGGTTTTACTCATTGACCACGGCTACGGTTTCTTAGCACAGTCAGGCGAAGAAAGCCAACGTTATTGTATTGTGCAAAAACTGACAGGGAATCAATACAACAGTCCAGGCCCAGACGCTGCTCACATGTAAGGGCTGCGAGGCGGTTCTTTAGAGGTTCTGAACTCACAAAACAGCCAACTTTGCTCTGCAGAGCACCAGGGCCTGAAATGGCTTCCATGTGCTGCCCCATCTGCACCTCTGCTGGGCTGTAGCCAAAAGACTGTCCTTTCCACTTTTTAAAGATGCACTGGGACAGAGGCGGGTGATGATGGGGGATGGGAGGTCAGAGGGGTTGAATGATTCAGATGTTGGGAGAACTTTAAAATATGATGGGCTTGGTTGTCAAAAACAGATAATGAAAAAAAGATAAGACAGTGGGAAAAAGAAATGGACACAGTTCTCTGAAGGCCACCTGGAACAAAGGGATGTGCCAGATTGTGACTCACCCATCTGTGGATAAGTCCTCTGTACTAACCCCCTCCCTTCCCCTCTAGTTTGCGCTGCCCTATAAATCTCACTCCAGTCGATTAGTGTGCCCTCAGCAACAACTAACACACAGTCATGAAATTTTAACCAAAGCCATGAGTTAAATCAGGTTGAGAGGTGAAGGCAGGGTATCTCCAGGCCAGTTGGCTGATCAGTGAGTCTGGCCCGGCAAAAAAAGCCCTGTGGCCTTTTCACATTTATTCACACAAGAGCCCAGCAAGCTTTCCTCTTTGGCAGTATTGAGCATACTGACCAAGGCAGTGCCCTTTGCACAGTTGAAGGTTAAGTAATAAAGCAGGAATCAGACATTAAAAGAGCTCCTCCAAGTATTAATCTGCTACTCATTTATAGTATTTCCAGGTCAGCTGTTTCTTTGGAGTACAAGTGCTTTCAGATCTGTTTGTATCAGTTTGTCCTCATATACTCATCAACCATAAAACTTTATACCTGCGGACTATCACTTGCTATGACTACTTTAGTTCAGGAAGGGACCAAGGTATCGACTGTTGAACAAGATGGCACTGTGTGCAGCTCCGTAGGTAACACTGCAGAGAATTTTAAGATCAAGGTCAGAAACTGACTTTTTGATTTATTGATAGAGAAGAAACATATATAACTGCTTGCATATTTTTTCACCAGACCAAATAATTCAACAAATGTTTGTGTTGCAAACATTCAAGTACATTTCTGGGGCAAAGGATATCTGAGGTTAAACTAAAAACTAGCTTAGTCCTTTTTCAAGACCCTCATCATACATTGTAAGTGCACCTTCAGTTTTAACCAGTTACATTAATGTCAAAGTTATGAGGATTGATTAAAAGCAAACAGGTTTATTTTGTGACAACTCTATATTATTGTACTTTAATTCTGGTTCTTGGTGGGAGTAAATCAATATAAAATTAGCTACATAATCAACCCCATGCAGGATTTATTTAGTAAATAAATTTAAACTAGCATATGACAAATAAAAACAAACAAACAAACAATAATTCAAAGTTTAAACTAGGGCTATGAATAGATTATAGACATATAATAAATTAATCTCTAATTTTAGCAGTTGCTTCAGGATGTATCACATATCAATTGCATGCTAGAATTGTATTACTTAAAAAATAGCAACAAACTTATGTGAAACAACTCTATTTTTTCCATTTAAGATTGAAAATAATTTACAGACAATATGCAATATGCAGAAGCACGGAGAAGCTGCAGCTACGCCAAACCACAATGCTACATAGTACTGTTATAAGACAAAAAATACCCTGCCATGTTGAAATTCTTTAAAACTATTTGGAAAATCTAAGCACATCTGATTTCAGGATCTGCAAAAGACATTGAAAGAATGTTTTTATTGTATGTTTTTCTATCTGCTTTAAAATTTGTCTTGTATTATTATATTTTCCAACCTAATGTTGTAAGTAAGTTCTAAACCACACAACTTTGTAGTCAATAATGAAGTTTCTGTTTTATCCAGTAAATCTGTCATGCAATAAAAGCCTGTTACACCATGTAATGGCAATACTTCTTGCCCCTTAGAGATGAAACCATGTTAGCATTCTTGTTTTTGAAAAGAATGACAAATATATTATTTCTTCATTTGTTATATTTCAGTCATGATGTATGTCAGCAGACAGCCTAGGTTCTTTATAATTTTCTCCTGATATGCAAACATATTCATAAATTATTGTGTCTGCATGTTAGAGAACATCATGCATTTATATCTGATACACGTGGTCACTTCAAAATAGAAACACATTGTTCTGATGTGCAGGGTATAAAAGAGGAGTTTACCAGGATCACAGAGTGCAAAATTCAACCTCTATGATTCTTACAAATGTCCTCCACCCACATCTGGACAGAGCTACTGATTTCCCTGTGGTCCATCACAGGGGAAGAAGTAGAACTGGTTGTTCACACATGACCTTTGACCTGCCACAGGGGAGCCAATGGGGGAGTAGCCTGTGTCTTGGGAGCTCTTGCCCTCTGATGTGATGGCTCCAGGCAGTGGGCTTTGCGTGAACCCATCCCCATGGCACCCCTCGCCACTAGATCCTCTGCATTATTCATAAGGCCCCGAGATGGGGTGGGTAGAGAAACAGAATATGGAAAAGGAAGCAGCAAGGTTCAAGACCTTCTCAGATCACAAGGAACTTCTGCTTAACCTCCCTTGAAGTGGCGAACACAGGGATAGAGCAGTTTTTTAAGGAAGTGGATCTGAAAGCAGGGCTGGAGATCAATGGGGTGTCCCTTGAGGCTCGGTGGAGATCGCATTCACTGCAAGGTGATTGGTGAATCAATGTGGTTCCCATGCTTCACTTTGCCATTGTGAGAACTGATCCTTACCATTGCAAGTGATACTGTCTTATGATTGGATGAATTGGCCTAATGCTGTGTTGAACTGGTGTACCGTCATCCTACACAAGCTGAAGAAAACACTTTGTGCCAGTTTCTCTGTTAAACATGAATATGTAAACATCAGTGGTGTAATATGACACATGCTCTGCCAGGGTCAGAGATCTCCTGTTTTATCTTTTGTACAGAAGCATGGGTCAATACGTTTTATTTTCAGTGAATATTTCCCTTTTCTGAGTGTGCAGAGTGTGGTATTCTGCTCCACTGCCTGCCAAATACACTCAGTCAATGCGTATGATAGGTGATGATTAGTGAAAAGCATATACATGTTAAGCTGCTAATCCCTAATGCACACCATGGAACTGAGCAACACTGTACGCCCCGGCTCTTAATACAGCACAGCACATAACCCTCTAATTGCTTAATTGCCTGATTTGTTTTAACTGACAGTGGTGCCCTGGCCCATGACAAGGCCATCATTTGCTCATCCTCATTGTCAGCAATTTGCAAGGTGGATACCCCTCTACACACCCACTAGACAACATCCAGTGCCACAGTGTTAGACACAGCCATGAATTAAGAATGCATTGCAGAGGCAGAGAGATGAATAAATACAGCTGTGGCTAGGTTAATTCTGAGAGACATGGAGGCAGGCAGATAAAATAAACTAACAGCAGCGTGCCGTCCACCAGATAAAGTGGGTACTTCATCGTCTCTCTGCTGTAATTATTGGCTAATAGTCATTAACCTGGCAAACAGAGGTTTAGCTGTATTGTTTAAAGGACTCTGGGATGCATAATGACAGACTAATATGTCATAGCACTGGGGGAGATGGGGGAGGGGTGGATTAATGAGATTTTACTGGAGGGAGTGTACAAGAAGAGGTGGGGCACGTCTGGAAAATATAGGGAAGAGAGGGCCACATTAAGCTAATTGGAAGATGAGTGCCTACTTGTAAAAGTGCTTCTAATAGCATATTTGTTTCTCTCGCAGCATCACAGGGCTAATGCAGGGGAGGCGAGTTGTGAGCCTTACTGTATTAAGGATTGCAGAGTCTTGTGTTGATCTGTTAGTATGTAACAGCAAATTCTTGAAGTGTTGTTTCATGCAGTACATACTGATGTTTAATGAAGTCCCGCCATCTTTATAAATTGGGCAATGTGTGAATTTTGGCCCTTGTATGGCTTATTGTAGGGGAGCTGGGGCACTGTGTAAAATAACTTTTTGGAATGACCTCCTTTCTGGGAGAATGCTATTTCAATCCTACATTGAAAGAAATAGTAAATCTGGCCAGCTGGAAAAGAGATAGAAATATATTTTAAATTGACAAAAATTAAATCTATTGTTTAAATGCCCCTGATTATGGAAAGGAATTGATAAGCTGGTATAAATACTTATGCCATTGTCAATTCTGTTTATTGATTCAGATCTTTATTATTAAGTCCCTTATTGATTTCTGATGGCTTTCTTTTGGAAAATAGTATTCCTACACAGAGTTTCCTGAGGAAGCAATGTCAAACACCTAGTGCTCTTGGTATTTAATGCCAGGCTGGGTTGACAACTGTGTCGGCATGATGCTGTTCCTGTCATTCTTAATTTCAATTGCATAGCAAAAGATATTGCATGTTGTGCTGTTAACAATGTTTTATGTCAAATCAAGCCAGATTTTGGACTTCTTCTGTTTCCTGCCTGCCATGATTGCTTCCTTGACTCCTTGTTGATGGCTTCTCATGAGTGTGTGACATCCTGCTTTTGCAAGGCATGCAAAAATGATATAAGGGCATTGATAAAAGTATTGGTAAACATAAAGACAAATGATACCCATGCCTCAAATGGATTGGAATTGAGTCTTTATTATCATCCTTAATCCAGAATAGGGAGTACCCTCGATGGCATTTAGCACTTGTGACAAAAGAACTCTATACTGTAGAGTAATATACATTAAATGCCTTCAGATGCTTTATATCAGAGTAGTATCACTCCCAAATTCTTTGTTGTCATTAGAAAATATAAGAGCATTAATCCACTTGTTAGAGCTATATTATTTTAAGAAATAGGGCCATGGAACTATTTTAATATTCACTTTCTAATTTGCTTTTATATTTTTTTGTTTCAATGAAATCACATCGAAGTGCTAATGCCCAGATGGCTGTGCAGTATGAAATAATAGTACCCAGGCTAGAATTTAAAGTCATACCTCCAGGCAGAAACTCCAGAATGAAAGTGTAAAATGTTTTTTAATGTATATTTAACAACAAATACCCCAGTGACTATTGATGTTTCGTCTCAGAAGAATCTATTTCTCAAGTATATCTGAGGGCATGATATGAAACCACTCACTTTTATTTTCTCTGTTTTTTACTCTTCCTTCTCTGTGTCTCTCCCGTACTCTCCCTCTCCCTCTTTTGCCGTCTCTCTTTAAACATTTATCTTCTGTTTTCTCCTTACAGGCCCTTTGTGCTTTGTGATGTTGGTTTTTACAGCTTTTTACTCACTAGAGTTGCCATTTATCTTTCATAGATGCCAGCAGCAAGGAGCACATCTGAAATGTTACCATTTTACAGTGGCTAATTGTCATCGTTTGCACTGCTCCCTTGATGTCATTTGCTCATGATCCCCAAGGAACCTGTGTACTGAATGAAGTACAAACACTTTGTCTCTCTATCTCTTCTTACCATCCATACTTCTAATGCAAACACACATGAGATTTTAGTCATTACTGATACAGAGAAACAAGAGTAGGTTCATACAATGGACAAAATCACTGGGACAAAAAATTATTTAAAATTCAATAAAAAAAATACAAAGTCAATTCTCAGGCTCCACTGAAATTAGATTAAAAATGCATCATCAATAGATATGAACAGATATGACTTTGATAACTTTTTTGTTTTTATAGAAAAAAATGACATGCTGATATCTCAGGTTTAATTAGATCAGGTTCCATGAATGAACTTTTTACTACAATTACTGGTTGTACTGTATGTGTATTTTTTCTTTAAAAAGTAAAAGGTTTTTAATGTAGCCTGAAAATGAAAGCAGTGCAAGCTTAATGCTACTGTCGAGGCAAACAAAGAAAGAACCACATACAAACTGTGTATTTATCTGATTTTCTACTGACAAATCTTAATAAAGATGTTTTTATTAGTCTCAGATTAATATGCATACAATGTTGGAATATCACAGCAACCATCTAATCCATTGCCAGTGCTTTTGCTATGTTTTTAGGCTACTCCATTAAACTCTTGTTATTAACATAACATGCACTTTGCTAAATAGCAGTTGAAATAAATGTGTGAAATGTGGATGGCAAGAGGGACAGTGGATGTGTGAGTTTTAAGACAAATATCTGCTACTTGTCGTTATGTGAGCCTCTGAATTTCATGAGCAGAAAAGCTTGCCCTTGCATGCTAACCCCTGCTCTATCTTCTTCTTTGACCGCACTGATTATTCACAATCAATAATGGTTTGTATTTTTGTCTTCTTTCTTCTCTTCTGGGGCCCTAGGATGCTGCAGGCAAGGTGCTGGACCGCTGGACCATCATGTCTCGAGAAGAAGAGATCATCACCCTGCAGCAGTTCCTACGCTTTGGTGAGACCAAGTCCATTGTGGAGCTGATGGCCATTCAGGAGAAGGAAGGTCAAGCAGTTACTGTTCCCTCTTCCAAGACAGACTCTGGGATAAGGACATTCATTGAAAGTAACAACAGGACCCGCAGCCCCGGGCTCTTGACACATCTGGAAAATAGTAGCCCCTCCAGCATTCACCATTTTGAGAATATCCCAAACAGTTTAGCATTCCTCCTACCCTTCCAGTACATAAATCCAGTCTCTGCCCCTATGCTTGGCTTGCCTCCCAACGGCTTGCCTATGGAGCAGTCCGCTCTCCGGCTCCGAGAGCCCAGCCTGCCAAATCAAGGTGAACAGGTGGAGACAAGTGAATCAGAGGTGTCCCTATCCCCCTTCCGCACAGGCCAGAGTCCCAGCCGTGGAGCCCTGGCTGGCATGAACAACAACATTGAACCCAAGACAGAGCCCAACAACAGGGCATCACCCATCTCGCCAACCCCTTCAACCCAGCAGGCTCAACAACAGCAGCAACAGCAGACACAGCTACAACAGCAGCAGCAGGGCCAACAGCAGTCCCAAAGTCAACCTCAGCAATCCAACAGTTTGAATGATCACCAGGTCCACCACCATTTTGTCAAGGACGAGCAATCTAAATCCATCACTCATGCTTCCTTTTCATCCAAAATGCACCGCATGCGCAGAATGGGAGCCACTTCACGAAAGGGTCGCGTTTGCTGCAACTCTTGTGGCAAAACTTTTTATGACAAAGGCACACTAAAGATACACTATAATGCTGTGCACCTAAAAATTAAACACCGTTGCACCATTGAGGGCTGCAACATGGTCTTCAGCTCACTACGCAGCCGTAATCGCCACAGTGCCAATCCCAATCCAAGGTTGCATATGCCTATGCTGCGCAATAATCGTGACAAGGACCTAATCCGTGCCAATTCAGCCCCTGGTACACCTGTTATCTCGAGCACCAAGAATGGTGGCTTCACACTCACCAGCCCTGGAAGACCACCCCTAGGCTTCACTACTCCACCAGTAGACCCCATGCTTCAGTCACCTCTGCAGAGCCCTCTGGTGTTCCCCACCCTGAAGTCAGTGCAGCCTGTCCAGCCGGTGCCGCCCTTCTACCGTACACTACTGTCCCCTGCTGACCTCGTCAGTCCCCCAGTGTCACTGCCCACTAGCCCCATACTGCCCACCACCACAAACAGCACAACGCTAATGGACCAACAACAGCAGATCCTGGCTGCTGTGGCTTCACACAATAATATGCATATGTCAGATGGGGGACACATGTCCCACCGCTTACAAACATCTAGTGCCAATCACGATCTTACAACTGGCAACAGTGACCCCACACCCAAAAAGAAGCCCCGTAAATCTAGCATGCCAGTTAAAATTGAAAAGGAAGTAATTGATGTGGCGGACGAATATGAGGACAAAGACGATGATGATGATGATAACCTCCATCATAATCATCATCATCACCAATCATCCCTCCTTCATAACAATGTCAAAATGAATGGTAACTGTAACAGCAACAACAACAGTGGTGCAGGGAATCACAGTGGTGGCAGTGGGCAGCAATCCCCTTCTCAGGATGAGATGAGCCCTGGCCTTGCTATGAGAGGCATGATGAGACAGAGTGAGGACGAATGCCGGGAAGGGACTGGTAGTGAAAGTAGGGGTGGAAATGATCTTCAGGGCTCTGGTGAGCTACGATGTATGGACAGTTTCACCTCTGAAGACCAAGACCATGAAAGAGACTTTGAAAATGAGTCTGAAACTTCTGATTCAAAGATGTTCTTTCGTGATGAACTGATAGATGTGGATGAACAGCAAAAACACATCAGGGGCGGAAGGGGTCTGGACAAGGAACAGGATGAGGATGGTAGTGAAGAAGTCCATTTAAGGAAAGAAATGGAGGGAAAGGGTCATTCTTCCCCCTCACCTCATCACCCACCTATCAAGATCAAGGAGGAACTGAATGACCCCACATATGATATGTTCTGCATGAGCCAATATGGTCTCTACAATGGCAGCATGGCAGCAGCTGCTGCCACTGCAGCTAGCATGGCTGCACTTCATGAGAGCTTCATCAATTCAATGGGCTACGGTGCCAGCCCACCAAAATTTCCTTCTTCTCAATCGCCAGAGGGAGACCCCTGCTCAAGTCCTGACCCCAAGATATGCTATGTTTGTAAGAAGAGCTTCAAGAGCTCCTATAGCATGAAACTGCACTACAAGAATGTGCACCTCAAAGAGATGCATGTGTGTACTGTGGCTGGCTGCAATGCTGCATTCCCTTCCCGGCGAAGCCGAGACAGGTTAGTTCTACAACTTGGTAAAGTAACCATTTCATTTATATTTTAGTGACAAACACAGGTAGGTTTAATGGGGTTTTAAACCATATTAGCCATGATTAACAGTCATTGTATATCAATTTCTCTAGGATGAACATGATTGATTTTTGAGGTTATAGCAGAATGTTTTTTTTCAGAAGCGTGCCCTGTGATTTCAAAACAACACCTAGCTGCAAGACATCAACCTGATCGGCTACCACTTAACATTTGTTGACTAATACAACACTGAATTGATTCAGGGACATCTGGTCTGTTTCATGTCAAAATTCATGCAAGTAAGGTGCCATGATTAGAATGTCACACACACCTCAAAACAGGCATTGGCCGTACCTATCAACCCTGCAGATGGAGTGTGTTGTTTACATGCCCTCATCATCTCACCTTGTCACAGAGAGGTGAAAGTGCATATATTAACATCGACAGCCGTTTGTCAAACCGCTGCATTTATTAGCACATTAGAAGGTGAGGCTAGCTGCACTCACCTGGGCTTGTTAGCACATATCAGTCCCGCACACTCAAACCAAAGAATTCATACACAGCAGCAGCACTGGCAGCAGGTTGCAGCAATAACACATGATAGAGGTACATAACATCACTAGTGCCCTGGGCTAACAAGTGCTTCAAAAGGGTAAGAAAAATCTGGTCTCTGCTTCAAGGGAGTGTTTTCTGTGCAAGATTGTGTAAAAGCAAGCATTTATGCACCCTAAATGTGTGATATATCTTTATAACTCTTCACATGCAGGACAAAATTAATTCTCCTCATATAAATGCAACTAAAGAAACTCTTGAATGAATAACTTTATAATTGTTTACTAATTTTCCCTGGAAGAGCAACACTTGTCTCAACCTCTGCCCCTCTGCATCCCTTATTACATTTGTGACATCTGTTCCTACCACAATTTGATCATTAGCAACATGTAAATAGAGTAGGTATTTCTGGCACCATGATAGGCTGAATGTAATGGGGTACAGGGGGATATAGGTTTGCGTTACCAAAGGTGCAACTCTGCTGCTCACATGATGCAGCTGTGAAGTGACAGGAAATGGCATGTATTGCCTCACTGAGGTGTTCAGCCAGCAGTGATTTTTCTAGCTCCCTTTATTCAACAAAGCAATGAAAATTGACTGAGTACCATACAAACTCATGGACACTAACCAGCATATAACAAATACTTAGACAGATGCAAAGTTACAGGACTAGATGGAAAAAAGATTCTCGCCCCTAGTCCATCTTATCTTTTTGTGGATATCTTCTGATGCTGGAATCAGTTGTACATTAAATATTAAATGCCTCATCTAATCTTTAAATAAAAAGAGGCAGTTTTAAACACAATGAGAGGAGATATACTTTTTGCAGTTATGACCAATGGCTCAAAAAGTTGGTATGGCTGACAGAGAAATGCATGAGAAGAGAGCTTTACAAAAACACAGAGCTCAGAAATTTGACCAAACTATTGAGAAAAAGTATGTAAGAACTTCTGACTAATTAATGATGACAAATTCTGTTACCAATGGATTTTTACATGCTGCGCACTGACATAACATTACAGGATATGCTGAAAAGAGAGCCATCTTTCTTACCATATTCATCTTTCCTGAGGGTAGCATCAGCAAAAAGCTACCTTGACATGACTTAAAACAAAATATACCTTAGTCAGAGCTAACTTTGGAGCTAACAATGCTAACCCCATCATGCTAACTCTCTGACAGACAGCAGCAAATAGACACAGGAGCCTGGTTTAAATCTTCAGAATTTTAGACATTTGGTGTAGCTCACATAGTTTAAACTTATTATTTGTCCTGCTATTTCTTAAAGTTACATAATGCTCTTTTCAGCACTGCATTTATGACCAGAGCAAAAATTGTACACTCAGCTACTGTGTTTACTACCCAATGGAAATAGATCACCTTTTGGATTTGTAAAGCAGATCCTGCTTACCAGTGGAGCATAAGATTTTAAAGAGATGACACTAGGAATGTCTTTCTTTGTAAACAAAAAAAAAGAGAAGAAAACAAAATCCATGATTTTTCACAACAATACAAAGTTACAGCCACATAGTGATGTTCTCTCATTTCAGTTTTAACTTAAAAACGATTCCCAATAACAATCTTTTCTCTCCTCCCTATCTGTTATGCTTTCTTCATTTTTAATACTAAATAGTCAAGCTAACTTTTAGCAGATAGTTAATCTGTAACATAAAACTAAGCCATCCATCTTATATAAACACCGGCTATGGTTAAAGGAAGACAAAAATATTGCTGAAATAACATTTACTATGCGTGTTTTCAGTTTAAAAAAGTTTTTCCACATTTAAAGTAAATAGTTAATGCACATTGGGGTGCATGGGTTACATCTGTGAACTTACTATGTATTGAGGCTCTCTCTTTGTACAGGCCACCTGGGCCACGGGCTGCAATTCCAGCCCAAGGCCCATTTCCTCCATTGTAAATAATAGGCAAAAAGCCCCAAAATATCTTTAAAAAAAGTTAATGCGCAAAGCAGTTTCCTGGTACTAGGCCAATCTCTCTGGTAGACCACAGAGAAAGTTTTTTTGGGCAGTCCATCTTGGAATTGGCCATGCTTATGATGAGAAACACCGGCAAATAAAGGGCATGAAAAAGCAGCAACATACTAAAGGTTTTGGCTTTGTGGTTTTGAGGGATGATTTGTGCTTTAAAAATAATGCATCAATTTTTCAAGATAGTTCTGAGTGAATAAGACCTGAGCACTGGTAGCATATGAGACATATCATTCTTCTAACAGTTCAAACAGTAAACAAAATAACAGCAAAAGAGCATCAATTAGTTGGAGCATCCTGGGGCTTCGAGAGAAGTCAATACACAAGCTTAGCTCTTAGCAAACTTGTCCCAGAGAAATCCTTCAAAGATATGATGTATGACTGAGTAAAACATTCATGATAGTCATGAATGTACTATAAATGTAGTCGTTCACCCAAAAGCCCATTAGCTACGATACACAGTTGAACACAGATATTTGCATAAAATACGATTTATACTTTTAATAAATCAAAGTCTGACCGTGTTTTTCTCCAATAATTTCTACTTTATGCCTAAAATAAACAACAATTCAAAAAGTGTCTACGTCTGATATTTCACCTCTGACTTAAAGTATAAATAACGAAAAAAAAAACAGTAAATACTTAACAAAACAAAATTATAACAAAAAAAAATGCAGAAGTATTGAATTTCAATCAGAGAAAGGTAGACCAGGGGTTGTTTAAAGTTGTTTTTACAGCTTAATAATATAGACTTAAGCAGTGTTGTCTTACTTACCTCAGTCAGTACTGCACAAACAGCTGTTGACATCTATCAGTAGGGAAGACTGAGCACCTCTGCATATCTGATCAGTCCATTGACCGAGTGAAGAGCCAAAGGCACGTAAACACCCCATCAGAAAGCAGCATCAAAAGCTCCTGTATCAAAGTGAAAGAGAAAACGATGGAGAGATCATTTGATCTACTGAGAAGAAAAAAAAAACATGAGTCTGTGACACTGTCAGAGGAGAAGGCGCTGTGACTGTTCTGTCATTAGAAAAGTGTAAAGAGTTTGTTTAGTTTAGACTTAACGCACATGCACAAAGATTAGACACTGCAAAAATGCATAGTATAACAAAGATGATTTGAAGTGCTGGTGAGTGGGAATGTTAAGTGTTGGTTTTTTGGAGTGTAAAGAAAAAAAAACAACACAAGAAGAGAACACTTGTGTGGTTTTACTGCGGGATATTTCCTCCCAGCTTCCCCGCCGCCCGGTGCACGGAGCTAAATGATTGCATATTTATTGTGTGGAGCAAGCAGTGTCGGCAAAAGTGATGAAGAGGCTGCATGATTAACAGCTAGAAAGAAGCACGTACCAGTAATCATCACTATTATTGGCCTCGTTAATCATATTTTTCAAACAACTGACAAGGTGTGACTTACTTATCTCATTTCTAAAAGCCTATCCCACTCAACATCTCTTTCTTTACCTGCTTCTGTGTCACTAAGTCAAAAACTAAGCCACCTCCCTCCGCCACATTCCCACAGTGCAGCAGCGCACAGCCCCATAGTCCCTGCACGGGCCACTGCAAACGCAGAGAGTGAAGGTTAATTATGTTGGAGAGTCTCTCGTTCCTCTTCTCTGTCTCCCTCCCTCCTTTTTCTCGGTCCCCTCACAGCATGTGGGCCCGCTCCACTGCTTCACAATCAGCTCTGTGTTTGTCTCTTATAAACAAAGGGCATGCTGCTTATAGAGAGAATACGTTAGCAAAACCCCGGGTAACCCTAGTTCAAACTATCTGCTAACTAAAATTAGTTGGAATATATCATTCCTTTAGTTGATTAAAAGGATTTGTGAGATCAGTAAAACAGAGATGCACATGCTGATGTCATTAAGTTTCAATTTTTCAAATATTTTCTATCTTTGCACTAATTTAAAGATCTTTTCATCCATAATCATAGCCTTTGCAATTCAGGTAGCTGAGGCAATGCAAAGGAGATGAAACAGGGACAAAGAGTGATAAATGTCTCTAACATTGTTGTCCTCCCACTTACACCTAAAACCTCATAACACACCCTAAATGACAGGAAAGACAAAGAACCACTGGTGTCAGTTTAATACCACTCAGCCCTTCATCTCATTTACACATTATGAGTCATTTAGAAAACACACACACACATACACATTCGCACTGATTCAAAAACAAGGGCAAGGGCCATCAGATGAACCTAAAGATGATTAACGCCGGTTGGGACAGCCACACTCTCGCTCTTCCTCCTCTGCACAGTCAAAAATGGCCTCTCTGGAGGCCTCCCCCATCTTTTGGGCAAAGATGAGACTGTCAAATTGGTTTGCCAGGCACATTACTAGCCAACAGGGAGATGGAGATGGAAGAAGGGGGGTGGGTAAGGAGTTTGGTTAAGGGGGGGAGGAAAGAAACTGAAAGGGTGTGATGGAGGTGGAGGGATGGAGGGGATGGTAAATGGGGCAGAAATTATAAATTTGATAAATGACGGGATAAGTGCCCACTGTGTGTCAACTGAACTGATTTGTTTTGATTATTCAGGGCAAAGAGGCACAAGAGTTAACTAGGGATGCACATTAGAAATATTAGCAATATCAGTACTGTCAGATAATAGCTTAAAAAGTTCAGTGTCAGTATTGTCAGATATGAGAATTTCTACTGATATTTACAGCCATACATATCAGCCATATACAGTATATCACCTATATAGGCTAAAATGTTGGCAAATTGTATGAATGTATCATAACGCCTCAACTTATCTGCCCTTAAAGTCTAACTAAAAAAAGAGCTAACATGATTCTAAGAGAATGAAATGTTTTTCTCATTTCACATCTGATTTGAACACAAAGTGTTACAGGGCTAAGAACAGGTCCATTTTAGTGAAGTGAAACAGTGTACTTTTAAACAAAAAAAAATCAGTTTTGGTGTCAATATCAGCTTGTAAAGTGTTCAGAAATTTTGCCATATTGGATATCAGCAAAAAAGTCCTACATTGTCAAAGTCAAACTCAATTGCATCCTTTATTTCTGCCATGTTAAATGAGCAAAAACATATGTAATAATGGACAGTTACCTTGAAAGAATAGTCTTTGTTTGTGACAATTCCTTAGTATTGTAAGATAATTTGCATTTTTGAGAGGGAAAGTTCAGCTGAGTAGCTGAACCAATGGATGGATAGTATAAGGAAAATACCTTGCAACTGGAATCGAAGCAATAAAAAATCTCCCCGAAAAAGGAAAAACATTTTAACTCCAAGAAAGAAGCACAAATTTTAATTGAGAACATTACTGTTTGCACTCTTTGTAAATATAATATTTCTAAGAGTAAGGAGAATAAACATTAAAAGCAAGTTGTACAACTAAATACCTTGTTATTTTGATTGATCAACTTTTTACACTTTTACAGGATATAATTCCTGCTAAACTGATTATCAGCTTTTAATACTTTAAGACCCCACAGGTACCCTGCCCTCTTCTCCTCTTATAAATTAAACAAGTTTTAAAACAACTGCAAATTATATGTCATTAATTAACTTTAAAAACTGTATTTCTATTTTTTACCTGTGATTCATCTGTTAAGATGGGGGAAGGACTTCTGTAAATGTGTATAATTTTCATGAAATGTTTTAATCTAACCATGTGGTGTACATTTTGAGTATTTAAATGGCTACTGTAACTGTAGTGCAGACTAATTCCTGCAGTTTTGACATGTTGATTGTAGTATCCTGAAGTGAGATAGCCATGGTAAACTTAGAGCTTATTAGCAGTGAGAAGGTGTTGTTATAGAGATGGAAACATGTTGCAAAGGACCTGCCTACCTGAGCATCATCAACAGCATCCTGAACATCGGGATTGATTGAAGAAATGTGGCCCCTTCTCAGGTCAAAGCCATCGGCTTAGAATCCCTGCAGAAATTGACCCATTAATTTACATACTGATGACTGATTGATATACATTTCAGACTGTCTTAAAACATTCTGACCTTTCAGAGCCAAACGTCCACACATGTATTCGACTAGAGAGGGGGAAAAGCACCACAGGCATTGAATCATGACTCCCATATTTTAGCCTTAAGCCTACTCCATATGGGTGCAAGTGTACTATCAAAGGATAAAGAAGAACAAAGGATTTATATAGTCCTTTTGATCGAAGTCCCACGATATGGAAGTAGTATATTTTCTGTTTTTCACACACGTACACACAAACAGATAAAAGCCCCTGCAAGTGCGCACACATCAGCAGTGACAACCCCGGCCAATCAATTTGCCATGCTCTCCCTCTCTCCTCAATGCTGACGATGCTTGAGTGGACGGGCTCCTGGTTGCCTGGTTCACAGAAAAGGGTCCCTGAAATGAATGTATTCTTACCTCTTGCAGGACTATGTCGGATAGGGAAGTAAATAATTAAAGGAAAGGGACCCTTTTTGACTGCATCAACCCTGCCACTGCTGGTAAGCTCTACTATCCATTGTGACTCCATTTTGCCCGTCCTGCCAAAGACGACCGTTTTTTTTTTATTTTCTTCCTTTTTATTATTTTTTTGTTTTGTATTACACACATGTGCCCTCCCTGCATGGAAATCCTTCACATTTAAGGCACTGAGTGTTTGCTTATTTTACTTATTTGATTTAAGTGCTAACCTAGAATGAGAGGAATGGGCTTTTTGTATGTCCCCTATGACATTGTCCATTGGTAAAGTTAAGTTTCCTTTTATTTGTTATGCAGTTTTATTGTTACATTTGTGCCCCTTTTTAAAGCGCAACTTGGCTACTTTGAAATGGGAGCATTGAATCAGCTTATCAAGCCCATTTCACCTTGCACTCTTTAGGCATGGCTTTTATGCTAACTTGAATCCTCACTTAAAGTATCGTGGCTTAAGCATGGCACTTGTTATGTAGCTCCTTTGATCAGCAGTAGCACACTGTGTGATACAGTTTGCCTTGTGTTACGGAAAAAATGCCCATCTTAATTAAATTCAGGGCTACATAAAGACATGTTCACTGAGGTGCTCGATTAAGCCACCTCCAATAGGGAGTGAATACGATAATGCTGTCAGGGCCTAGTGCTAATATGCTATCCAGTTCCCCTCGATTATCACATTACCACAGCTCGAATCAATTGATAAACTCCCATTCAATATGGTGGAGTATTTAATTGAGTCAGAGTCTATTGGATTTGAGGGCTGTGCAGTGCAGACATGCTGACAGCAGTAAACACGAGCAGGATGCTCTTTCTCTGTGCAATCTTTGAGTATTTTTGGAAGCAGAGCTGCAGTGTGAAATTGTCTGTACGATTGTCTGTGTATCCATTGATGTAATTCCATAAGTTGTGGTCTGAAGTTATAAAACATTTCTAAAATAGGAGATCACTTTGAAGAAAATGATTGGTTTCAGTAACAAAACTCTGGGTATCATGCATTTAAGAAGTATTCCTCATTCATTGATCAACCTAAGTATAACAATGGCTGTCTTTCCACTGTAGGCACAGCTCCAACATCAACCTGCACCGCAAACTGCTGACCAAAGAGCTGGACGACATTGTCCTGGACCCCCAACTCACGCCACTGCCCAAGGACCTGCGAGCTGAGATACTTGCAAAGATCTACGCTGGGCACCACATGGGCATGGACCCTATGGGAGGGATGGGCATCGGAGGTGCAGGCCTCGGCCCCACTGGCCTGAGCAACAGTGTCCGTTTCCCAATGAGCATCGAATATCCCCACCACCCTTTCAACCAAAATCTTAGAAACCACCACACCAACGGCTTCTCTCGAGGTCAGTCAGACGACTACATGGTGTTGGACCTGAGCACCACATCCAGCGTTCAATCCAGCAGCAGTGTCCACTCCTCCCACGAGTCAGACGAGGGCAGCGACGAGGGCATCCTGTTGGATGACCTGGAGGGGGAGGAGGGAGAGGAGGATGAGGAGGAGGGCAACAGCGAGGGGGAAGACTGCTCCCAGCGGGCAGAGGGGCGGGCTGAAAGGAGGAATCGGGGTGAGACTGGAGAGCTAAGAGGAGAAGGACAAGGTGAGGGGATGGAAACATCCTCCTCGCCATTACTACTTTCATCCACTGGAGGCAGTAATGGTGGAAGTGGTGGGATCCTTTGCAGCATCTGCCACAAAATGTACAGCAACAAAGGGACCCTACGTGTGCACTACAAGACTGTGCACCTACGGGAAATGCACAAGTGTAAAATCCCTGGTTGCAACATGGTGTTCAGCTCTGTGCGCAGCCGTAATCGACACTCTCAGAACCCCAACCTCCATAAAAACATGCCCTTCTCCACAATAATAGACTGAATAATGACTTGTGACTTTACCCCGCTGTCAGTCTGCCTGCTCCTCTCTTCATTCCTCATCCTTATTCCTCCTCAAATTAGCTTTTAACCCCCGCCCAGGGCCATGAAATACAAGCTCAATGCCTGTCAGCCCACTGCCCGTCCTCTATAAATCATAGCAAGACATTTCAATGTCCCTCTATTAAATTTATCGACTCTAAATACAGTTTAATATTGTGACATTTGACTTTTCCTTCTTTGGAAGAACATGATGACGCTCTTCAGCATGGAGTTTGCTTTATTACAAAACTCCACTTTTCTTTTCATGGGCCCCTCCACTTTTCCTTTTAGACGTCTCCCCACTTTGTTTTACTGTCCGTCTCCAAAGAATCTATTCAAACTCTTATTTGTGACTTTGCCTGCAGAAATGATAGTATTGAGAAAAAAAAAAGAAAATCTTCTTGTTGTATTTGTGTAATGATAGCTTTTAAAATGAACCCCTTACAAAAGCATGACAGTTTCATTTGTAAATATTGTCCCAAGAGGCTTTTGGTGTAAAAGAGTTGTGTTGATGGTTGTTTGATTCTTTTTTTCTCTCCTCTTTATGGTTTTATGTTACAGTCCAGTACAATACTTCCAGCTATAGGCAAGAAAGAGGTAGCATCGTACTAGCTTGACTCATTTATGTTAGCTTCAAAAACACGTTCTAAACTGAGTCCTAGGAAAAAAAAAAAGAATATCATGTGGCTTGTTTTATCTACTTGTTAGATATTCAGAGGTTGCCGGCATGCTTTTTTTAGGCTCCTACACTGATATCATTCTCTGTATTTCTATTGATTTTTTATGTTTGTATGTTATGTTTATGAGCTTAAGTATATAATTTCAGTTTTTGCACTTTGCATCTATACAAGGGGATGTGTAATATTATTATAATGAGGACTTTTGCAATGGTAAGTTTAGGTGTTGTTTAGGGTCATCGATGGCTACAGTGCCAAGGGAAATGTCAGTACCTTCACCATACTTGTGCCAGTTTATTTTTGCACGCCAACACAGAAAGTCATCCAATCCTCCCAAATGAAATATGAGAGCTTTTCTTCTGCCAGACAACAAATTCATGAAATCTTTTCAGAGCGTCTTGTTTTGTAAAAAACCTAAGTGCGACTAATGATAAACTGCTGTTCACCAACATGGAGAAGTTAAACATTCATCGCCTTTTTTTAAGGAAGGAAGTGTATATTATTGCCAGTTAGGATCAAAACTAGGGATGCACGATATTATTGGAACAATATCAGTATTGGCAGATTATTTGCCCAAAAAGCTGATAATCAGTATTGGCAGATATCAAAATTGCTGCTGATATTTACAGCCAATTTTGACTGAACATATTGGTTGTATATATCCTATTTAGTGGCTGTGATACTGGCAGAATGTACAAATATATAATAATGGTTTGACTCATCATCACTGAATATTCACTTTTATAAATCAAAAGTGTCACATATTTAAGAAAAGACATTATTTTTACTTCCTTCACATCTTTTTCTAACAAAAATAGACTGTCACCATGGAAGATTAATTTAAGTAAAGTGACTTAGTGCTCTTCACAGAAAATATCAGTTTCTGCAATAATGACTTTGGAAATATCTGCATATCTGATATCAGCAAAAATACAATATCCTGCATCCCTAATCACAACAATAGCATTCAAAGGGGTACTCTGTGTAAAGCACACTATTGTACCATTTTTTAATTAAATAACTAGAGCAAAAACTCATGATTGTTCTAAAAAAATTACATCTTCGTGAAAGAAAGCCCACTTGTTTGGAAGAAAAGACAAATGAACATAGTCCTTCAACTGTGACCAAAACAAAAGTGTTTTTTGTGACCTTGTACTTAAATATGACCCATTAGATAACAATGATGCACTTGAGTCTTAACATTTCGCTGTGATATTTTCAGTATTGATTTCCAATGCTAATTGTTGCCTAAAATGTACTCTTAAAAATGAGAGTTTTCTCTCTGGCCTTTTTGTCCATGACTGTCTCACGGTACAAATATTTCCAGTAACTGGGCAAAGTAGCCGAGGGAAGGGGTATTTATTGGTTGGTGATGTATCTTCATGAAGATGTTTTGTCCAGTATAAAGATATTTTTTGTAAAAAGATGAAAAAAACAGTTTTTCTTTTTCCACAGTTTGACTTCTTTATCAGTGTACTAGCAATGCCATGTGTTACTATAGCAGGAGATCTTCTCTTACTTGACTGGTGCTACACACAGAGGGAAAAATATGCAGTGTTATGTGGTGTGCTGTACAGTATTCATAACACCTTACATCCATATCAGTGTTCACATCCATTTGTTTCATACTTAAGCCGTTTTGCAATATGGACATGGCCTATTTTAGTAAAATATGTCATGTCTTCTTTTTTAAGACTCCACCTCTATGACACATGCAGTTTTCAGTCCTCTGTTCTCCTAGATAAAACGAGCGAGGCAGAGAAGTGAGGCTGATGGAAAGGTTGCGGAGGTGGAAGGCTGACTAGGGAGGAAAGGATGACAGCAAGGATCATTAAAAATGTGCTGCTTCTCCGTTACCTGGAGGCGTCCCTGCCATTCCAGCTTCCTCTGTCTAATAACTCACTTGTCACTTCGTTACACTGCCAGACGCCAAGGCTGCTGACAAGACTGTGACACTGACAGAGAGTAGAAAAAGGCGAGAGATTGTGTGCGCTGAACAATTCAATTACACTCATTCGCTTTAGCTGAATTTAATTCATCTGATCATTTTCCACATGTGCTCCTTTTTATTCACAGCTGCTGATAATTCAATTGGTCTCCACTTTGTTTCTCTCTTTGTCTGTCAGAGCACAGTCATTTAACAACCGCCTTACCCATTTCTTCAAGCCGCCACTCACTTACCACCTCCACACCCCACAGCGCAGGTCCTACCGGGACACACACTAATAGTGTATGCTTAAGTTCACTGGACGGCCATGGCATAGGAAAAAGGGATGGGTAATTGCCTGTTTATCCCAAGTGAAGGGAAAATTGAGTACAGGAACCCCTGCCTGCTCCCAGGAGTGGGTTTCACTGAGGCGCTCGCTGCCTCATTCACTCATTCAATCCCCCCGGCCCTCGCTCTGGAAGAAATAAAAAAAAGTGCTACCCCAGGAACCCTGCTGACAGCTGTCTTTCCAACACACACACACGAAGAGGAGAGTGGCGCCCACTCACACACGTCTCCTACTTACAGGCCAGAAGGATGACAAGATCTAGATGACTTGTTAACCTCTAGTGATGAAGGAGACAGGAGCAGAGACAAATTCCAAGTATTCTCACCACAGGAAATTAAACTCCATCAAGCATTAACATTATAGCTGCTGCCACGATGGAGAAATCTAACGTCCCATTATGAGAGTGGTGTGAGGAATCACTGAGTCAGGCATGGGACAGCAAAAACCCTCATTTGACTTATTTCCCTGTGAAGCCTCTCAGTCGTCCGGGTCGCAGCAAAGCAAAGCTTGGTCCAGAAAGTGCAACTGGACATGTTTCACCTTTCCTCAGGAAGGCTTCCTCAGTTATAGCTATCAAAATACAAGCATACATTTTGATTCAGGCAGTATCAAAACTACTTTTGAGTATTGGCAAGAATCTGGCAACATATTTATCACAAGGCAGGGGTTATGATACGATGTACCACAATATAATATCATGATCAGGATGATATATCATGATTTTTCTTCAATAAATAGTCAAATTTTAGATTACTTTTAAGTATTAATAACTGACGATATTGTAGGTATAAAAAGCATTTCTAATCAGAGTTATTGATAGTAAAAAAATAAAATAAAATAAAATCCAGGCCCCTGCAACATGGGTAAACATCGCTCTCCGTTCCAGTGGCACAAATAATAACACGCTGAACTAAAATACAAAACAAATGTCCTAAATTTCTGTACTAATGAAATATTGCCAAATTGTTTTATAAATATCAGTGCAGTATGGAGAAGCAAAATATCACAACGCATTGACATATGGATATGTTCTTACACCCCACAACCTGCATATCAAAAAAGGGTCACCAAACTGATATCAACGTTATGCATACTTATAACTAGGGATGCACATCAGCATCAGTTCGGCATTGGTATTGGCAAATATCGACCCTTTTTACAAACAGCAGCCATCAGCAAGTTAATGTGGGATGAGCAGAAATCAATTCCAGATGTTTATCTGTTGTGTCACACCAATTTAATGCTGCACACCTTACTGCTTGTTTGGAGAAGATTCTTTTAAAGAGCAGTGAAAATGACCTGTCGGACAAACCGTGATCTGTCTTCATGATAAGGCACAGATTGGTATTCTGAGAGATTTATGCCAAGAGAAGTAATTAGAAAAACAATGGCACTGGTTAAAATTATTATTTCAAACATCAGCATTGGTCAAAACTTTTACAAGCAGCACATCACTACCTATTATAATAATGAAACAAATAATAATTAAGCACAGAATGAATTAGATTTTCTTAAAAAAATGTGTAACTGAATCAAATATTAGGCTTACATTGTCTTTAATATCCAGTAGAGGACTATGCAGTGATTCTGCCCTGCTCTCCTCATTTATGTGTTATTGTCTGTGTGGTGATAAGAAGCTGTAATCACACCACGAGCTGGGACACACAGAAACCTTTTAGGGAACAGGTAACGGCACTGTCGCTCTTTTTTTCAAGTGCTTGTCTCCAGCGGACACTAAAATTAATGTGGGCACTTAACTGAGATATATAGAGGCACACAGATGCAGGGAGGAGCTAAAAAAATACACCTGTGAATATTTTGATGTGTTTCTGACCTCTCTTTGGGAATCGATCATCAATTAACAATTTTTTTTCTGTATCATTTGTCTGAAACTTAAGAGTGCAAACTCTCTGTCCTTAATTGTCCAGTACTCAATGCGGCCTCTTTCCTTTTTCTTGCAGTAGGTTTTTAAAAAAATTAAAGTGATCTTCTGCTTCTTCTCTGAACTTGAAGTTAAAATAAAGGCTATTATTTAATTTAAGGCACATGGCATTGAAAAAGTATTGAAAACCTTATTTTCTTTGCCCTGGTTCCAGGCAGCTCTTGAGCTGAAGAAAGATAAAATACTGTCTTCAAGGATCTTAACCATGTCCAGTTACGCCGTTTGGATCAAATTTATAATTTCAGTTCTGAAGTCCTAAACAATCATTTTAATAAAGACAGCAGCAAATCAAGGTGATTTTGTTTCAAAATTTGGAAGCAAGCTCCTTAGAAATAGTAGCGTAGTCTTTGACCAAAATTTTTTTTAAAATGTCCAGTACCCTCCCCAACA
Source organism: Cetoscarus ocellatus (assembly GCA_037902135.1). Classification (NCBI taxonomy): domain Eukaryota; kingdom Metazoa; phylum Chordata; class Actinopteri; order Labriformes; family Labridae; genus Cetoscarus; species Cetoscarus ocellatus. The sequence continues at coordinate 2,280,712 of JBAMNC010000871.1, read as the reverse complement.
CAAAAATCTAAGTTTTTTCTGGCCTGCCTTTTGCTAACAGTTTCTCAAGCAGCATCTGCAGTGCATGACCTCTCAATATGTGTACTGTGTGTAAGACAAAAAAACTGAGAATTACAGAAGAGATTCCCTTATAACTCCCTGTTCGTACCTCCTACGGGCTGCTTCTGAGTCCTGCATGGTACTGGTCTTGCCAGTTGAGCTCAGAGCTGGAAACAGAGCTGAGAAAAACATGCAAACGACTGTCCGGCATAGCCAGAGAGACAGACGGCAAGAGAGAGGAGGGAGAGACAGTGGAAAGGGATTGGGTTTTTTAGGAGAGTGGTGTGGTTGGAGCCTTGCGGCAGTCACTTAACAAGGCAGGGGAGAAAGAGAGGAACACAGGGAACAGAGAGAGCAAGAGAGCAGCAGCAGCAGCACGGCCAGGGCTCCCCAGGACTCATCGCCAGCTTCCTCTTGATTGTCTGTCCGAGAGCGATCGAGCCACCCCTCACATTTCCGCCCCTCTCTTCTAGACTCTCCTCTCCTGTGAGAAATGACCGACAATTTGCCCCTTTCCTCTGAGAAAGCCCCCAATCCAATCTTTGTCTTTTTTTTTTTTTTCCACTCCTCCGACCACATGGGCCCAGGTGCATTCTGCTACCCAGTGACCGGGCTGTGTATGCGAAGACTACGTCACTTAGAGCGCCTCACTGGCCCAGACCAGTGGAGTGAATCTTTAATATTTGATTAGAAGTGCGTCAGGCATCAATTATTCTGTAATTGTACGCAGCACACCAAGGGAGAAGGGGATGGCAAATGGTGGAAGCAGTTGACCTGTTAATCACTGTCCATTTTGTTCACGTCACAGAGTGAATGAGTACAATAGGTGTAAGCAGAGAGGATGGGTGAGAAAAACAAAAATGCATGCAAACAGTCCAGTTAATGTAGCTCCTGGAACAAAGTGGGATTAAAATGTTTGATGGGAAACCGAGAAATATGCAGATAGGACAATAATGCACACATGCAGTACGTGGATTTGTATAGATGCTTCAGTCTCATATGTTCTGTTTGGAAAAAACTTCCCTCATTGATTTGAACTGGAACCTGTGAAATGTCAATGATCCTGAAAACATAATACTGTAAATTCATATAATGTTTTCCATTGTGCCAATTATATTTTACAGTCTTAAGGTATAAATAAGCTTGAAAATCTGGTGAATTTAGATTTTTGTTTTCACTTGTGTTTTTGTGTATCAAATGATTTATGTCTGTGTCTTATAGAGCCTGTGTTATGGCACTGGCACTCAGAAGCGTTGCATGGCTACATAGTCGCACTGCAAAGATCAACACTTTGGTGTAAAAATGGTGATTTGAAAGCCTCATGAATACTGTATGTTACCTAAACAGATGTTTCCCATTTGCAGAAAGGAGGAAAAAAACAATCCTCTTTTTAAAAGACTCTTTTTTCCTTTCTTTTTGTTTTTGCCTTTCCTGTTTTTGTTTCTGTATCATAACTGTCTATGGTTTTTGCATAAAATGCATAAGGGTTTTGGGATGTAAATGGAATTTTATTCATATTTTGTCCAAATACCTCTTGTAATTTGTATCAGAATTCTTGTACAATTTTTATATTAAAGATTTATCAGTCACTGGCACTTTGTCATTACATTTAATTCAAAGGTGAAGGCCTTAAACCAGGGACAGGAAAGTAGAAGGGACTTATTTATATATAGCTGCTATAAGGGTTACATAATCAACATCTGTGTACATTTTCACCCAAATTCAACAAGCAAAACCAAATGTGAGTTTAAAAGTTCAAGCAAGGTTCAGCTCTGATTATGCGAATAAGAGAGCATTTACTAGTTATCAAAGAATATTTTACTTAAATCTTTATTTTAATTTTGAAAAATTCATAAAAGGAAATTTCACAGAAACAATCAGCCAATAAAAGCTCTGTTTTCTTTCTATTTTTTCATACTGTCAAGGCAGACTTTGTCCATTTTTCTCCATACACACTTTTTTTAGGAATGCACAATGTAATCAAACCAATATTATATCTGCATTTAAGTCCCTAAAAAGGTGATTATCTGTATCAGCAGATATGAACATTTTTGACAATAGTGGCAGCCAATATTTTAGCCATAGAAATTGGCCATATATATCCCATATACTGGCTGTAACAAAGGAAAATGGACAAAAGTACAATAGTTTACCTTACCATTAATGAAGATCCACCTTTATAAATCAAAATGTTCTTTTATTAAAGAATAAAATGTTTGTGTGTTTTTTTTGCTTCACATCTATTTTCAGCACAAATGACCTGCAACCATGAAAAGAAAAGATCAATTTTAGTACAGTAGAGGCTTTGGAAAATAATCAGGAAATAATGAGTTTGGAAATATTGGTATATCAGGTCTCGGCAAAAATCCACATCGTCTATCCTTATTTTTTTTATAAAACTAATTGGTGGGCCACAATAAAGGAGTAGGAGGGCTGCATGTAGCCCCCAAGCTGTTTGTTGCCCACTCCTGCCTTATAACAATGTTTTTGTTGTCATTCAAGCAAAAAGACACATTTTTCTAAAATACAGAGAGAAATACAGTGCACAAGAGCAATGTGTCAATCAAGCCTTTTTTAACAAGACACTGATTTCAGCAGGTTTCTGCTGGCCCCTTTAATTACCCTGTGATAAAAATCACCAGGGAAAAGGCTATCTTGACCAATTAGTGGACGATTAGATTAATAGACTTATTAAAAGATGTACTGGCATGACGAGAAGGTGCTGCTGGTCTTTGCAAATTAGTAAGATGGTCACTGAAGGAGGGAAACAAAGGACACAGCCTCTTTGTCTGATCATACGATGAAATTAAATTAGAAGAACTAAAGGAATGGCTACGTTATGCAAGGAAATGTGAAGTAAAAGGCACTTATGATTGATTTAAGTATTTATGACAGCTCTTTTTTGCTAATATTTAAAATGTTTTTGTATATTTAAAAAAGCATTATTTGTTTATGATAGCTTTAAGCAACAGCAAACCAGTGTTTTCGATTCCGACCCAACATGAATCAAATAAAATAAAAGGGCATCTATAAATATTAACATCAGTCAATGAGAAAAAGGAGTTTTATACTTGAAAAATGATGTGACACTAGAGACAGAGATTGACAGCGACACAGAACAAATGCAGGGTCATTTTGTAAAGCGACCTGTGCTGACATCATTTGCTGTGACTGGAGGTCAAATTACAAATTGATATGAGCTCCAGCAGGGATGTCATGTTTGCTCTGGTAACCAACAGGAACATAATGCCTCCTCCTCCTTCCCCTCTGTGAGAGTGAAGGGGTGACACAGGCCTTATTGACCTTGAATCAGACACCGTCCCTCTTTGTCACACACCAGTTCCTTGATCCCCTGTCATAGTTGATAAGTGCACAACACGCACACACACATACAAACACACACACACAGCATTTCAGAATAATAGCTCTGGGTGGTATTGATTAGATGCAGGGTTAGTAAAAGACATTCCCCCACCCATCCTTAGAGCATACACACACAGAAACACACACGGACACACACCCTTTCTCGGGATGATCTCCCACCAGGGAGGTGGTGGGCGCTGTCTGCCACCAGGCTGACCTCCCCGCTACATAACTGAGCGTGTTTCTGACGATGGCAGGCCATCGATTGGCCTGACAAACACGCTGGCCCTCAGCTGACCTTTGAGAAGCAGAGCTCATTGCTGTGGGAGAATACATACAGACCAACACACTGTCAGGGCCAGCTTTGTTGTGTCTGAACTGGAAAAGGGTGCTGCCAGGGGGTGGAGAAGTTGACAGGGCAAAGATGTCCATCAATCCGTCTGTCTGTCTGCGCATCTGACCTCAGAGACGTGTATTTCATGTTTCAGGTATTCCTCCTTTAACCTTTAGATTCAAAGTTTATGTTTCAAAATTGCATAACCGAAGAAGCAACCAGATTGAAAACATCTTTTCACAATAATTTAACAGGTTCACTTTGGGGAGAGGAATGCAATTGTTTTCTGAAATGACTGTAGGGCAACAAAGGGAGTTTTTCAAATATGTTGATACATTTTACAAGATAAAAGGTCGGACAATATGATTTATATTGACACAGGTGCACAATGTGGTTTCTTTGCTAATGTACAATATGCCTGTTTTCAGAATCAGAATCAGAATCAGAATCATCTTTATTGGCCAAGTATGTTTGTGACATACAAGGAATTTGGTTTCAGCAGGTGGTATATGCCTGTTTTCAACTAAATCAAACAATTTTGGTACAGAATGGCAAACATCTAATTTACAAAATGTTTAGAAATACAAGTAAAGAAAATCATATTAGAGTCTATAAAAATGTACTTTGTTGTTTTAGTTAATGTAGACATTCAGTGATGACAAGCAGAAACATGATGAGTCAATTATACATCTGCTGACATGAGGTTCGATGTATGCAATGCATATGAAGTAATATGTATGGTCCAAATATTGACTGAAAATACTGGCAGGAATTTTCGTATCTGCCAATTATGATAATAGTTTTTAGCTATTATTTCCGAGTACACGTATCTTGACAATATTATCGTGCATTTCTGAATATGGCTAATTTCTGAAATATGAAAAATCATGTCAGCCTTAATGTTTGGTTAAAGGCTTGTCCCCAGTGAAGACCATTAGTATACTCAGTGGCTTCAAGATAATATTTTTGAAATGTCATGTCTAAATGGTGATTTTTTTTTAATTGTTTACTTTAGAGAACATGCTTTTATCAGTAAGAATCAAATTATATCAATGTAGTTTAAGAACTGAATCAATAAAACTGATCAAGTTTTAGGTTTTTGATAAAACTTGCAGACAATGTCTAAACTACTCAGAAAATTTGGCAACATTTATAAAAGAGGAAGGAGACAAAAAGAAGCAAAGGAAGCCCTCATCCTAGTCGGGCTCAATGTTGCCAAGAAAGTTGGTCTATTTTGACAATTTCATCTTATGGCTGAAAATTTAAAGGGAGGAAAGTAAACCCTTCTACTGTCTGATAGTATTATCATAAAACAATGGGAATAGCAAAGAGAAATACATTGTATTTGAAACTACAGAATATTTTGGTAACCATAATATACATACCTATCAGCCACCCTCACAGTGTCACCCATTCAAATGCTCATAAACGCAAATAGCTGATCAGCCAATCACATGGCAGCAACACAATGCATTTAGGGATGTAGAAATTATCAAGACAACCTGCATAAGTTAACACTGAGTATCAGAATGAGAAGGATATACTTAAAATAGTCCAGAAAGACAAAATATCAAGTGAGTGGCATTCTTCTGGGCAAAAATGCCTTGCTGATGCCAGAGGTCAGGGGAGAATAGCCTGAGAGGTTTAAGATGACAGAAAGGCAACAATAACTCAGATAATCACTTGTTATACCTAAGAAACACAGAAGATCCTTTCTGAATGCACAACACACCAAAGCAGATGGGCTGCAGCAGCAGAAGACTGCACAGGGTGCTACTCCTATCAGCTCAGAACAAGAAATTAAAGCTTAAATTTGCACTAGAGAACCAAAGTTGTACAAGATAGGACTGGAAAAATGTTGCCTGATGAGCCTTAATTTCTGCTGTGACATAAACTCTCAATCAAAATCTTAAGATGTGATTAAAAAAATGCAAGAATTAGCATTTTGCACTGTTGGATCTTAAGAAGGTTCTAAGAAGAGCTTCAAAATGCAAATAGAAGAAAGGGAAGTAAGAGACAAAAATTTTGAGTGAGCAATTTATAGAAAAGAAGAATTAAACTGAAATAGGCTGTTCATCCGCTGATCAAAAGTTTAAGACCATAGCTTAAAAAAAAATTGAAAAAACCCTAAAAACAGAAATTAAAGTGTCAAAGAAGGACTCAGTAAAGTGTAGCTCCACCGTTGTTGATGACAATTACATAAAAAAAACTCACTTGTTCACTGTTCTTGGGCAGCCTTCATTGTCACAAGATCTCAATCCAAGAGAGGGTTTTGGGATGTGGCACAACAGAAAACCTGCATCATAGATCTGCAGCAGACAAATATGCAGAAACTGCATGGAGAATTTATGTCAACATGGACCAAAATCTCTGAGGAATGTTTCCAGCTAACCCGACACACCAGATGGACATCTAAATATATCCACTGGATGTCTACTACCAAAGTCCATCTGGGCAACATGCCTTAGAAAGTGATTGTGAAGAGCAGAAGATTTAAAGAAAAACTAGAAGGTGATTGAGTGTCTGTTTGGTCTGTCACATTCATTAAATGCCAGCCAGAGGCTTACAGACTTCTCTGGCTTTCAGAACAACAGCCTCCTTGTCCTCAAGAGGATGCAGTCATGTTCTGACCGGGAACAATTGTTCCAGATTGAAGCTTTATAAGATGAATCTGTCCTAGGACAACATGGAATCTGGCAAATACGGCTTTATTGCAAGGTTGGTTTCCAGCAACTTGGTGAGTCTATGCCACAAAGAACTAGAGCAGTTCTGAAGGCAAGAGGGGACCAACCTGGTATTAGAGGGTGAACCCTATGAGGTATCATGTGATGTGAGTCTACTGTTCCTGGGAGATAGTGGTACCTGGTTAAATCTCTCTTTCTGACAACACTTTGTAGGTTCTATTGTGTGTGTTCCAACTCCTTGGTAGCATTCATCAGAAATGCACTCTAAGATGCGTGAAATAGCAATGCAAATTTTCCTAATATAAAATACTTGAAGCTCTATAATCACAGCCGGTGTGCTGCATGTGTGAGGGCACAACTGTCATCCTAAAGTGCAGGAGTTACAGATAATATTGACAAAGAAACGGCACAGAAAGAAGTAGAAATAAAGGCGGTAAACCTTAATCAGTGCATTTTATGGTAGAGATGTACTTGATGATGTCTCGTGTGTGGATGGGGATTATGAAGACATTTTATAAAACAAAAGAAAAGGAAAAAATGTTGGCAAATACACTTGGTTGGCCGTAAATTCACCTGAACAGGCCTTTTAAGTCTTTATTTTATCAACACAGCAAGATATGATTTCCCACATTGCCCAGCCCTACAGGGCAACACCTTTTGTTTTCTTTTGTAAAGACTAGCACCTTACTTAACAGAGGGTACATCATCGCCCAATAATTACCCTCAAAAGCACAGAGAATGGTTGGTTTTGAGTTCAAATGAATAGGACGCAGCCTACTCTTCCAACCACAGTCAGCACAGAAAGTGAATAAGGTGGTGCTTCATATCTGAGCAGAAATTCAAAAACTCTCATCATCTTGTTACATGTATCTACAAGTGGCATTTGTCATGGCCAGTGCAACATTGCATGTCCTTTCACTGTGCAAGGAGAATAACAGTAAGAAAGACCAGATTTGTATTGAGAGAAAACATGCAAATATCATGCAGTACAAGGTGAAAGAGGAACCAAAATCAATAGTGTTTACTATGCAGGCATAGTCATTATATCAACATATAAGGCCTAAAATTATACACTTACATTTTACAGAGCTCAAGAAATCTGCTAATTTGAATTTGACATCAAATTAAGCTACTATGTAATAAAGGTAACACCTCAGAAACCCATCATATTGGCAGAAATCGACCACAAAGACTCATAGAGCAGCCATACTTTGCAAAATGTAACAGTGTAAATCACTTAAGGCTAAATATTATTAACAGGTTAGTGAGTACACGAGTAATACTGATAAAGACAAATCATTTTCTATCCTAAACACATTGAAAATGTCTTTACTTTTTCCATCCGTTCCTTAAGCAGGTGACAGTAATCCGAAAAAACAAAAAATCACACACATACTGTATTCCCACACATTCTTCAGTCACTGCTCTGAGAGTAGAAATCAATTTTCATTGAGGACTAACTGATTGTAATTGTGCACCATAATTGGAGGATAAATTAGCAGAATTCAGAGAAAAGAAGCAGAAAAGATTATGTGACTGTTTTGTCCAAAGCTGCTAAATCTAAATATCCATATCAAACACACACTGAATGGACACATTTGTTTTATCCCTTTCAGTGAGTTAAACACTTTAAGATTGTCAGACACTGTTGTTGGCTATGAGCAGAAACATTTGTAAGTGTCAGTGAATCACTGACTACAGGTGAAATAAAATAAAATAAAAAAGACTATGACTCTTCAATTAAAAAAAATCTAAAATGTGGTAACACGAGCCTTGGCTGGGATGGACCGCATTCACATATAAGACTTTTTACTGGGCCCTATTGATTTGGTTCTACACCAGTGAGGCCTGCAATGCTGGCTAATGCTATTGACGAGCCATCAGTCTTGTCCAGAAGTGTGGAGGCACGCAGCTCTTTTTCCAAGACCAACCAAGGAAGGAGAGAGGATGAGGAGAAGAGAAAGAGAGGGGAAAAACATCAATGGACAGTGATGGAGAGTGGGGAGGAGTGCGAAGATGCAAGCACAGCAGACAGACTCAGACCCCTGTCCATGGTTTGGGAACACTAAATTAGAAAAAAGACAAAAGGGATGAGAGAGGGAGAAACTGTAAACAGCCGCATCGATCCAACTAGTGTTGGGCAAATCAAACCATTACAGCCAGGGTCTCATGCCTGGGAGCTGAGGGAGATGGTGTGGATATCTACACACTTCCCTGGTGTGAAGAAAAGTTTGCACCAGCTCACACTGCATCTCTTTTAGAACTGCTGGACTTGCTTAGTCTAAAGTCTGCTTCACCCACTAAATAACAAGGTGGAAGAGCAGCAGGAAAGTAAGGGGTTAACCCAGAGGAGGGTGGAAGGCAGGATGAAAAAAGCCCTCTGGCAACCCAGGGACAGAGGGAACGCTGAACTCATCACAAACCCCTCTCCTGGCGTCCGCCAGCACATAATGACCCCAACAAGACGGGAATCCCTTTTAATTAAAGTGAAGGGAGATCAGTTAAGCAGATGGTTGCCGACAAATATTAGGGGAAATAGAATGTTTAATGGTCTGTGCACTTATCGCAGGCTATTTTCCACACCCAGCCCCAAACTGATAAACAGGACAGAGCCTTGTTAATCAACCTTACAACCTTTAAAGCCCAAGATAAGAGAATAATTCAGGATCTTTGTAAATTAGCTTGAGATGTGGCTAAGACTCTGGCCCCTCGCGTACACAGGGCCAGACTGTCGAGGAGGGAGAAGAATTTCTATCAGTGTAATAGCCTTGTGCCATGGTGAAGAAGTTTGGGGGGTAAAGTACTTTTTTTTCTGGGGGATGAAGATATTTTTTCCCAGCATTTCTCTGAGTTTTTATTCCCCTTGTGGTTTGACCCTCTTGCCACCACCCTACTGCGCTCTTATCAGTGACACAAGAGAGTCCCCCGCCTCCGTGGAAATAATCTAAACAGAGAGGCGGAGAGTCTGCAGCCCGAGCCGGTGGCCTGTGAGAGCAGGTTAACGGGCCCTCACCCCTCTCAGGCAGACCCAGGTGGGGGTGGCCTGTGTTTATTTTGCAGATGATGGATTGGAGAGGAAGGGATTATCGACAACAGTAGCAGCCCTGTGAGAACAGTAGCAGGTAGTATTTTTCTATAGAAAGCCTCCTGCTGAAAAAGTTTTTCTTTTGATAATACACTAAAATCATTTCAAAATTCACGTGACTGAGTCCCAATCTTAAGTGAGGTATTTTCTTAAAAAATATCAAAAGTGTATGTTTTTTTCTTGTTCAAAGTATAACACAATCTAAAATTTAGAGGTCATCCCAGCAGAGTGAATGCCTACATTAATCCACGCAACCTTTCTGGCTAAATTATTTTTTAACTATAGGTTTTAGAAAAAGATATAAGATGGTGAAAATCCCTTTTCCTTCACCCTTTTTTCGTGATGAAGTATTATCATTTAACTTCATACTGGTGTATAATACGTTTTTTTTTGTGCCAAATACCAACACACTTTCATTTTTTACTACATTTATGCAGGGTTTATCTTTTTATGCTTGTACTTAAGCTGCATGACACAGTTTTTGGGCATAAATCAAGTTTAAAAATGTAAACTTTTCTAAAAGACACATGCAGTTACAGGACTAGTTAGTTACACTACGGCCAAAAGCAGACACTTATTAAGCAGGAAGCAGGCAAGGAGACAGAAGTAGGCAAGTGTTGGTGGACTTGGTGAGTAAACTACAGTTTTATTTGGTCATCATTTTACCTCTAACTGAGAAACGAGGGGGAATAAAAGAGTCCCCGGAATCGCTGGGTAGCACCCACTACAAGCACTCTGTGTGTGTGTTTGTGGGTGTATGATGCATTTTATGCACTAAAACCTCTACTCTTTATGCCAGTTTACACCTAGTCCTTAATTTGTTTCCACTTATCTTATTTGGACCCTTGTATGTAGATGCAGGCCCACTCCACAGGCACTCCCTGCATTTTTTAATGCATTTTCAAGCGGCTTCACCTTGTCTGACAAGTTTCCGTGTGATCAGCCCCTTGAGAAAATTGCATCATTGTAAATTGTTTTGGTCAAATCAATTTCAACTGTCCATATCTTCATGAATTTTTGACTGTATTGTGAGGGTTTCAAAACAAGATTATCCATCTTCTTGATTTTCAGTTATTACTAATCTAGCTATCTAACATGTTTTGAGGATCTGTAAATCATGATACCGCTGATAAAACACTAAAGCAAAACATTATCAATGAGTCAGACAGCTGATATTAAATTTATACAGTCCTCTGGGAAGGTACCCTCTTTGCCAATGCAAATTTCCCCTGTGGTATATTTTACCTTTTCTTAAATGTAAAACACATTGGCTGAACTCAGCCCCACCTCTTTCCTTCCCCATCTTTTTTAAATCACTTAGAGCACAACCATACCACATTTAGCTTTCAGAGTGTTTCTACCTTCTTTTTTTAACAGCTCAGCTCATTGTTTCCTTTCTGGCCTCTTGGAAAAGGGACACCGGATTGAAGGTAATTACATTTAAAAATGCAGACATTATCAGTGCTTGTGGTTTGGGACCTTAAATGGTCCTGCTGACAATTTTCCTTTACAGTACGCCACTGTGGAGCTGGCGGGTTCTGTTCGGAGCCCCAATGCTGGGCTTGAGAGCTCAGAGTGCTGCCATATGTTGGACCTCACTGGTGCCAGAAGCAAATGTGCTGAACAGTGCGACTAAAACCTGAACTCCGTGCCTTGGCAAAAGGTGTGTGCACGGGCTACTAGCAGGAAGCAGCATGCAGTTCACAGATTTACATTGTATATTAAAGTAAAAGCCTTTTTTGTGCGCCTACAATTCTGTCTACCTGTCTGTTTTGTGTGTCCAGTGTCAGATTGAGAACACATTTCATCCCCCTGGTTTCTCCAACACACGCACACCCTTGCATACTCGTATTAGTCTGAATATCCATGGAGAACATCCCAGATTGCAATGGGTCACACCTGGTTATGCTTCTTCCCCCCCGTCTCCCCTCTCCCTCCACTCCCTGATTCCCACACCGGAGGCATCTGGAACCTATTGGCGTCAGAGTCACACCAAGCCATAAAGCCCTCAAAGGCTCACAAACGCACTAGGGGTAGAACGTCAAACAATGTTGGCCCAACAAGCTGCCAACAGACACAATGCATCTTGAACCTGAACAAACCACGCCGCTCATTTTTTATCCTGCCTGTCTCTCTGTATGTTTCTCTGAACTGTTCCTCTCTTTCTCTCTCACTCGCTCACAAACACCACCTGGGAGTGAGTCGAGGGGGAATTTTACATTTTTACCCCTAAATGGAATTGGTACTGATGCTGAGGGAGCCGAAGCAGCTCAGGCGACTGAGACCATGGAGAAAGAGATACCGACAGGGCCAGAAAATGTCAAAACAACTTGTAACAGAAACACAACACTCGGAGACATTCAGATTTTTGTTTATTTAAGCACGCTTTGGCTGGACCTACTTAAGATTCAAATCATATTCTTTCTTGGTGTCATCAAAGGGTTAACAGCCTCTAATGCCACCCAGCAGATAATGTGATCTGTCCTGAATCGGATCTCATTGTCACACGGCCATCCTTTCTGGGAGGATACCCAGGCCGCTCTGTCACAGCCTTGTAATGCTCTTATTGATTCTCCATATCTGTTACGGAGGCTGAGAAGCACATCCCAAATTTGATATGCTTTTAATAGGGGCCAACTTCTCCAAACAACACAGAGCCCATCAAAAAGGAAAAATAACAGAAAGAATGACAGCAGCCAGAACAAAGTTTCTGTGGTTCAGCAATTAAATAAACTCAAGTATGCTACATGCAGTTTGTCTGGCAGTTCCCTTACACGCTTTGTGTATCACCGTCTTTCCTCCCAGTGGTTCCTCCCCTTTTTTGATTTCTGTGGCAAAAAAAAAAGTTGGCCAGTATTTGAGCACAAAAATCTGTGTTGGAGCTATCTCAAACCAGCGTTTTATTGTTAACAAATGCTGCCTTTGATACTGGCTACAATAGGTGATACTGCAGTGTTTGTTTGTGCTGGAGGTGAAAATGAGTTGCTAACATTTGGAAAGAAAGGCTTGTTGAAGTAAAACGCCGCAAAAAAACTGGCACTCTTTAATGTCGTGCAGGAGCAGGCAATGTTTTTCCACTCATTAGAGGGACTTTGAAGTGTGTGTTTGAAACCTAAGCTCGGGAAATCTGACAGAGACAAGACTGCGGTGAACACTTTCTTCTCCAAGAATACCAAGATTCAAGGTAACATATCCACATCCTATTAGTTTGTGGTGAACTTACCAATTGGATGCAGACAGACTGTGGCATTAGGCAGTACAGCATTTGATCATAATGCCCAAAAGTATAAAATAGAGTAGGTCTACAGCATGAGATAAATACAGCTCTGTCAAATTTTATTTCAACTCACGACCATGAGTACAACAGCATTATTAAAAAGGGGAAGAAAAAGGTGGATTTAGTGTGAGAAGCTACATAAGTACTTGGCCGAGCTCATGTCCTGAGGACTCCTGAGAGAGGTGGTGCAAAGTCTTGCCTCTTCACTTTCAGACCCCAGGGTGCTGTCTAAATTAACTGGGACGAGTGGATTGTTGCAGGGATGACCCTTTCCCTATTCACCCCCTTCTCTCTCCACATACACACACTTCATCACACATACACACCCTGAACATCAACCGCTAAGCCTCAATAAATCTGATAAGCCGCCCTGGTGGCTTCTGTGGCCAATCCGCATGGAGAACAACATGGCCTGTATCAGGGAGCTGCAAAGCCCTCGTCAAGCAGGACTCCAAAGTACTCTGAAGGGCCATGCTCGCACCCTTTAAAGCTGGCCTGTCTCAGCTCTCCCTTGCCCCACACCCCAGTTCCCCCATCCTCTACCCCCCAATGCCTGGGTGATGTCATTATTGAAGTCTTTGGCACGCTATCCAAGGAGTAAGTTACCATTGACAGGTTCAGAGCCCGGCTGGCTCACCCATGAGGATTCATGACTTTGAAGCTATTGGCCTAAAGCTGCAAATTATTCTTTTCAGGCTCTCTGTGCTCTACCTCCAGCTTTAATCCACACCCTCCTTCTCCTCAGTACACTAGAGCTCAAGTGGGCAGCACCCACTAGCCTCAAAGACACGCACACACACATATCATAGAAAAAGACAGAGAGATAGAGACAAGCCATGATGGAGCGAGAGTGAAAAGCAAACACATGCTCAATCACATTCCCAGATACCTTGAAACACATAGTTTATTGAAGAGCCTCATTGCCCCCCTCCGCAGTACAGTAAAGTTAATAAGAGCAGCAGGGCAGAGCAGTACCAGGCTCCAGCAGCACCGGCGAAGATCCTCTTAGCCCCAGCCCATCCATTCCTCACTCCCTTCATCAGCACTTAGTGGACATCTGTGCAGTGCCAGCCCTCTCCATATGCCACGGCGGTCAGAAGACAAATGACCGTGTCAGTGCAGTGGCAGACCTGTGAGTCTGGTGCCACACGGGGGCGCGGGGTGGGTGTGGTGCGGGACAGAAACAGGAAGAGGGCCAGGGCCAATTGAGGAGAGGCTGGGCGTGCAACGGTGCTGGCACACAGAGAAAACTAGCAGCCTGCTGGCCTTAGAATTTGTTTTGCTGGTTATGGCCTTTTCACAATAGAACACATTGCATTATTGCATTACTTTATTGCATATTAGTTTCCTGCAGCACCCGATAGTTTAGGCAGGTGCTTTGATGAGATCTCACCTCCATGTTGACTGGCACTAATAAATAAATTAATAATTAAAATAACTTTATATACTATTATATATTATAATAAAATTAGAAATTATCCAAATTAAGACCAACTTTTGCTAAAGGCAGCTTTTGTTTGTCTTCAAATATTTTTGTTAATTACATCAGCCTATGGTTCATAATGATTATAAGCATTTAAACCTGAGCTTACTTTAACTGGGGTGAGGGGAGCATGGCCATTTCACCATGCCAAATAAATACCCCTTAATGTTAGCAGCTAACACTTAAACACAGCACAATGCAATGCTTTGACTGTCAGTGGGGATGTATGATATTATCAGAGTATATATCAGGATCAACAGGTAATTGCCTAAAAAGTTGATTATCGTATTTTACAGACATTTACAGCAGATTTTTTTAGCTGAACAAATTGGCCCTATATACCCCATTTATTGGCTGTAATATTTACAGAATGTAAAAATGTACCTTTGTGGTTTAGATTATCATCTAGTGTCCATTTTTATAACCAAAGGTATCATCTATTAAAGTATAAAATGTTTTAATTTTCAATTCACAAGTATTTCTAAAACAAATAGACCACCATAGTCCCCAGAGGACATTTTGATATAGTAGGGGCTTTGCGCCCTCAACAAAAATATCAGTATCAATATTTTTATCAGTAATAACCAGTCCGCAAATATCAGCACATCAGTTTTCGGCAAAAATCCAAAATTATGCAACACTAACTGTTAAGGACTTTACATACCAAGGATAATACAAATAAACAGCACTAAATTGCAACTATTTTGACACATCTTTCCTTTCAGATTAAAAGCAACATGTATTTGTTTATATATGTTGCGATGATGACAAAGACTTATGAAAATCGTAGATTCGCAACCAGATCCAGACTCCGATCACAACCAAAATCAACTCACTTCTTTCTTGTGCCATGACCAATATTCCCTGAAAATTTCATCCACAGCTTTAGAAAACTCTTTCAGGGTATCTTGCTCAGTCTTGGACGGATGGTTGGACACACAAAGAAACAGTTAACAATAACAAACACTCAACCATCTTGACGGAGATAATTATAATTTAAGACATAATAGTAGCAGTAGTCACATTATTATTATTATTATTATTATTATCATGATAACTATTATGACTGGTAAGATATTAAGTGAGACAAATGCAAGTTAACAATATTATTTTTAAGAGCTGATGTTAAGACCTGGGAACCTTGCTTTTCTACCTTGAAGCTTAAATATATTTATATATATTTATTTGTTTTTACCATGTTTCTGTGCTATGATTTTAATTTACATTAAACATAAGGCATTAAATAGTTTCTCCAGTGCAGGCAAAAGTATGAGCAAAGTTTCCTTACTTAAAACTAGCCACCATAGGCTGAGGCAATTACATACAAGTTGCTCTCTGTAATCAATTATCCATCCAGTTCAGTATCTATTAAGTTCAGTCCCTTTGTATAAAGACTGAAAACAAACAAGTCAAGGTAAGGCATGAAAAGAGGGGTATCAAGGTTCAATCATGGGCTGTGGTTCTGTACTACTAAAAAAAAAAAAAGAAGGAAACTAATTGGCATTACCACTGGTATGTTTCTCTGATTTAGAGAAGACCTTGGCAGAAAGTCAGATATCATTCTGACAATCACTGTGTGATTCAACAATGTAGAGCTGACAGCACAGTTACTTTTTTGGACTTGGGAATGCAGCAAATGGCAGTCAGCATACTTATACGACAAATCATCGAAATTGTCGGAATGATTTCATAGTGCAAAAATTGATCTGCATTCCACCCACAGAAAAATAAAGTTGATGGACTGAATGTGACTGGAAGGTGACTGGAATAATTCAGGAACACATGAGGTTAAACGTGTCATACTTAGAACCTCAGGCTTAAGTTTCGAGTGTAACCCTATGACTCACATATCACCCTCGTGTTCATGCTCCAAAAACAAAAATCTGTGTCCAGTCCAGGGCTGAGGAGAGAGGGATGGGAGGTGGTGGGGGGGTTTGAAGAGATGAGAGAAGGTGTGCGAAGAAAAGTGCGGGAGGAATAGCAGTATTCCCTGGGTAACAGGCTCTGGCGAAGGAACTGAGAGGTGTTTTGGCTTGTGTTGCATTCGGGGAGAGTGCAGCGTCTCCCAGAAGGAGGCTATAAAAAGACAAAGGAGGCAGGAGGCCATGTGGAGAGACTGTTGAAAGGGAGCAAACACCCACTCCATAATCCCACCACTGCCACCATCACCACCAGGGAGAAGAAAGGAACGCACACTGAGATGGAGATCACATGAACGCTACTCTAAAATGCCATTAAAAACACAGAAACACACTGGAAGGTGATTTGATCTTTATAAGCAGCAGAGAGGGCTGGAAATGTCTCAAGCTTCAAAGAATAATATTGTATTTTCTACAATACAGCTTGTATAGATAAACTTAATTTTAAAAACTATTGCAGTGCCCAGTAAAAAGACTGTTTACAGTAAGCACCGCTGGCATCATTACAGTAAGCTTACTGACCGCAAGACAATCTACTTGACACATTTAGTCTGTGTACGGAGTTTTTATTCTGTTTATTATATTTCACTTAAGGATCATTTGTGTAATAGTAAAAATTACATGATAATGATACTTGTTGGATTTAATTTTTTACTCTTAAATTTCCTCATGTTGTCTAAATTGCACAAATAGGTTGCCAATATTTGGAAATGTTGATGAAACAGGCAAGAAATCAGAACTAAGTCCTCAGGATGTCACCAAGTACTGGGGCCCCTTCAACAGAAACAAGCCTCACAGCCAAGCCTAAACCAACCCTCCATATTACTGCAAGCATACCTGTTTTATGCAAGAAAAAATACACATCAAAATAAAATTATCAGACTGCTTTATAATGTATGCTAATATTATCTCAAATAGTTACCTAAACTCATCTCTCTTGTAAATGGTAAATTGATTTAAGCCTGTGTAGCTTTTATCATCGACTACTCTCAGCACTTTCATACAGCAGGTCACGTCAGCCAATTCACACCCATTCTCACTCTCAGTCACTCACTGCAGCTGGAGTTTTGTTAAAAGTAGTCTGTTAGGATAAGCTAACACTTTTCCTTTGTACCCATTTACGCTCCACTGACACACATGTGAGAACACTTGGAACCGAGCATCTTGCTCAAGGACACATCCACATGTGGAAGCCAGAGCTGAAAATCAAGCCTTCCAAATGACAATCAAGTTGCTCTGGAGAGTACTCTATTACTCTGAGAAGCAATGCTAACCACACCAAAGGGCATGCAAAACTTGAAAAAGCATGATGTGACCTATTTGAAATGTAAATGTTTTAATATGTTTGTCCCCCGGTAAGCCATGGACCCTTAGAATTGAAACTTAAATGGTTATACATCAAACCAACAAAACTGACCATTTAAAAGAAAACCAGAGAGGCATTCACGGTTACAAGGCGCTGAAGCAGAGTTTTGGAAGAGCATCAGCTTCATGTGTGCACATGTAGTATTGCACAGCAATTAGAGCCACTTACACACGAAACAGATGTAATCAGAGATCAGTATCTCAAAGGCAAAATGGAAATATGAATTAACATTGCAGTATCCAGAGAAAACAAGGCCTGCACCACACAAAATGAAGCAAGTCCCAAGGCCATGGTCACAATTGACAGTCAGATGGACGTATGCACAAATACAGAAAAAACAAACTCATACTGACCACATGGTTTCATGAAGGGAGTGCTGAATATTTTCTCTAGAAAATAGCTAAACCATGAGGTAAAGTTGGCTTTCTAAGGAGAGAAAGGCATGAAATGGGAGGCTGAATTCCTGACACAGGACAAATCAAAATCAAATGAATCCTAAGCTATTCTCTGCCTTTGTTTTACTCCTGTCTTGGCTAGTGTGGCCAATATGGTGAGTCAAAACATGGAGGCCTGATATGAGTGAAAGGGATGAGACATGTGAACGGAGAGGAGAAAAAAAAGGCATAAGGAAAAAAAGAGAGAGGACGTGCCACATTCAATTTTGAATATTTACATGTAAAATTTGCTCTGCACTCTTTCCCCAGAGCAGGTCCATGGGAATGCAATGCTCTGGCACCCTGCCTGGGTAAATGTGTTCCCTATGTGTGGGCTCTATCCCTCTGTGTTGTCTTCACCAGATAGGGGAGCAACTGGGCAAGGTGCAAGAGAAAGGTGTCTCTGGTTAAAAAGCTTTATTTCTTCACATACACATATGGCTGGGAAGGAAGAGAGAGAAAAAAAGAAAGGGAGAGCGGCTGTGATGGGGTGGGGCGAAACAGAAAAGCCATGGCTCTGTGGTTGAACTTGAGTGTGGGAGGTCCAGAACACCCCCTCCTCATACACACACACACCTCCACCACTACTGCTATTAAATACCTCTGGAACATCCCGACTGGCTTTTAAACAGAGCTGCAAAGGGTAACTGGTGGATATGAGGGAAACTAAGCATGCCCAGAAGGGGGGGATGTTGTGAATCGCTGGGTGTCCATGACCTGGCACTGCTCTAGCCCTCCAGCTCATTGTTCTGTGCCCAAGAAATCCTTTATAAGCCCATTAGAGTGTGAATTTCACCAATCAAACTGAAGTGTCTAGTACTAACAAATGCTTGCGCTGGATTTTATTGTTATGTGAGCTCTGCTGGTGCAGGCCTTACGCACCACACGGTCAAGCTGTTAGCCATTACATTGACAGGCATACACACCTTTCTACATCTGGCCCTCTGCAGCTTGAACACACCAAGCCAATTACTTTTTGTTGTTCCTTTTGACATATAATGTTTTTTTGTAATCAGATAATTGCTCTACCCTTCAAACTTCCCCTGTTTCTTTCCTCTGTGCATGTGTGCAGCGGCTCTGATACTGTGCCAAAACTGCTTCATCAAGAGAAAAGGAAAGAGGAAGGATTTTTCTTTTTCTGTGTGCTCTTTTTGAGCAACATGTTCTTCAGAACAGTGTTCAAGGATCATGAGCAAATCCACAGAAGGAATGATAATATTCAATAACAAAAGTTACTGGAAAAAAACAACAGTTTGTTCACCTCTGTCAGACATTTGCAAACATGCAGGGTAGATTTCTGGATACATGCTCTCCATGACAAGAATCAGTCCGCTTCCAAATTCTTGCACATGAAAACTGCCACAAGGCATGCTGAATGTATCAAAACCTTGATGAAGGGAGGAGATGTCCTGATTGAGTCATGTGGCCGCATTTTATACCTCAAATCAAGGGCAATGTGTTCAGCACTCACAGCTGCACACCACACCACAGCACAGCCGTTCAGCCCCCAAATACTTCACACCCTCTTAGGGATACAAACATTATTTTTGGGAGGTGTTTGACTAAAAAAAGAGCCAAAGGTCAGGGTGAAAACATCATCTATTTTAACATCAGACCTATTATCTTCTCACATTCTGATGATCTAAAATGTGCTCTTATGGAAGAAATTTGCCGAAACCTCAGGAATCTGCCCTCGTATGATTAAGATGAGTCCTACACTCAGTCATGCCATGTCTGTAAGAATCCAGCTGCAAAGTCCCGGGTTATGTGAGCTGACAATTATGCTGCTTTGTTATTTGTCTCTTTTCAGTGAGGGTTTTATATCACAGTATTGTAAGCATTTTTAAAAGGTGTTTTTGAAAGCATGTTCAATCTCTACACCCCAGATAAAAAAAAAACAACCATGATGCGATACCCAGCTCATGTCTGCTTAAAAGATCACAGAAAGACATTTTCAAAGACTGTTTCTGGCTGTCTGAATAAGTAGTTTCAGGTATTGGTGTAGGGTGGCAGGGTGGCGCAGAAGGTAGTGCTAGAGCAACCGCAGCAACAGCTGGGTCACGGTCTGTGTTGAGTTTGATTGTTCTCTCCATGCAGGCGCTTCCCACATTAGGTTACTGGTGACTCTAAATTGGCTTTAGGTATGAGTGTGAGCATGAATAGTTGTCTGTCTCTCTATGTGGCCCTTTGTACAATGTCAGCTGAGACATGTGACCCTGAAAGGAATAAGAAGTACAGATAATAGATGGATGGAAGTGTCGGTTTAACTCTGTTTTGTTTATTGCACGTTATGTTTGAATGACGGTGAAAAAAAAACTAATTTTGATTTTTATTGAAAGCCCAACTATTAAACACAATCACCCACTTTAAATTCTCCGTGCATAACATGAATTTAATGTTGATCAACATTCTAACACGCTAACCTCGAAAGACAGTAAAGCTAAATCAATCTAAATATAAATAAGATTAAGTGTAAACTGATGACCAAAATAATAATTCACATTTCAGCATTCAAATCAAAATAATTTCATTTTTCTTAATTATGGGAAGCAACAGTTTAAATTAAAACTGAAACTCGATTAACTGTACAGCCCTTTGCACATTATAAAAAAGGCATAATAACAATAAAACGTTATTAAAGGAATTAAAGTGCTTATAGTCATCAGTTGCATCACTAACCTGCTGCAGTGGCTAGATTGGTTAAACTATCATTGGCAGTGGTTTTGCCTCATGTGTTCACTACTACCAAACATATTTAAAGCAGCAATGCAGTGATGGCAGTGTTCCTAAAACTGAGTTTGTGGCAAAAGTAAATCTAGTGACAATATTAAAGATCACAGAGTGCAAAATATGATTTGCTCTGCCAAGGAGATTGCGTTTTTGCTGGCGCTTGTCCATTTATTTGTTTGTCTGTCTGTGAGCATAATAACTCAAAAAGTTCTCAATTGACTCTTACATTTTCAGGGCATGTTGATCGTGACACAAGGAAAAAGAGGTTAGATTTTGGTAGCGAACCCAAAACACGCAGATGCAGGAATCATTTAAGGATATGTAAACACTGTGGGATAGGGTAGTCTTATATACTACCATTGTCATGGTCATGCTTTGCACCAGTGTTATCTTCCTGAAGAGGATCAAAATGCGACACTTTTAATACTGGCTTATTGCTACCCCATTGAGCAGCATTAAACATAAATGAGATACAAAAATTGAATGCACAAATGTAAGTTGTCCATTACATTTTAGTCCATACAAAATACAACACACACTTACTTTTAAATCTTTTGCATTTCATCTGTTATAAGCAGGTCTTCTAATTAGGAACAACTGCCATCTGCACAGAGAGCTACCCAGCGGCTTGGATAATTGTACAGCTAATTGTCATGTGGTGTCCGATGTTTGCCAAGAATAGACAGTGCCATGTGGCCCTGTGTCTAGGGGTTAGTTCCTGGCTATGATAACTTGATAGGGAAGATGTGAGGGCATTGGTCGCTCAGAATTGAATTAAACTGTGAGTACTGTTTGTGTTTTTGTCACATTTCCTGTTTGTAAGGAGTCCCATTAGAGGGTTTATCTTAGAGCGTTTTCTCTTTCACACACCCAACAGCTCTTTTTCTCGGCAGTCTCTTTCTCCCAGACTCACAGAGAAGAAACAGTGTCTTTTTTATGCTCTACAGATGAAACACATTAGCGAATGCATGGCAAGGGACACAGAGGGAGGGGGCAAAAAAAGCCCTCTTCAGTTCCAACGACATCAGCATTTTTTCGCAAATTTGCAATTAGTCTTAAGGGCCAGTGTAAATTAGGTCTCCTGACAAATGAGCTACTGGGACAGGACATGAAGTTTCAATAAATCTGAGAAGCTGCTCAGGGCATTGGTGTCCTCTTACTTTACAGCGTTAAGAGAGAGTCCCAGCAGACAGCGGGGGAAGATCCATGGAATAAGCCCAGAGAGCAGCAATCACCACAGGGATTCACTGCCTGAGTTCCTGCCTCTCTCCACTCAAAAGCTCCACGAGGGAGAGCACTCTGAGAAGTATTTCATGGAGGAGATGTGAGAAGGGGTTGAGTCTCAAAAGCTCCAATAAGGGGCCTCTAATGTGGGTAAACTAGCACTGGTGTCTGTGTCTGCACTCATAACTTCATGGATGAGACCACTTTACGCTGAGACACTGAGAGTGAGAGTGCCGTGGTCCCATTCAGGGGAGTCTAGAGTTGCGTCTCATCACTGTTTAAACATATTAAAGCAGGGCCGGCGCTGTTGCTGATTTGATCTGCTGCCTCAGTAGGAAGATGTAAAATATAAGGTTTTACTTTTTAAAGATGGTGCAATTCTCTCATCATGGTTATTGATGATGCATCAACTTACACAATTGGCCATAGCATGGAAGGGCTTCTGGACAAGTATGACAGTTAATGGAATTGGCTGAGGAAGCCTGAGCAAGGATCAGGTTCAAATGGATTCCTAGTTACCGTCCGTTTAATCCAGTTGGGCAAAATAACACACCACAATAAAGTGCTGCTTAAAGTCGGGAAATGAGTTTAAAGGGAAGGCAAACTGATGACAAAGTGAGGGAATGTAGGATGGAACCGTGAATGGCATTAAAGCCCCATTTGTCCGTATTACCTGTATAAATGGGAGCTGAAACGTCCACGAGATGGAGCGGAGATGGGGGAAAACAATAATGTGGTGGCAGGAGGGACTGCTTACTTGGTTACACGCAGATGTAGCCAAAGATTGAATTGGGATACTTGGAAAGTACAGGCTGAGACATCTGCCTCATGTTACAGCATCACATGATGTGACCATGCACTGGCTATTTGATCAGTTCCATGGTGCTCGATGAGGAGTAGCAGCAGTAGGGCCTTAAGCATCAGGACCATTGAACAACAACTCACCAGTGTTTCTTCAGTTATACCTAGAGCTTGGAAATATCTAGATTTAATTGATCAATATAAATCTTTTGTTGGAGAAGTTTTAATGATAACAAATTGACTTTTCCTCCATCGACTTATATCGTTGCAACTTTTGCTCCCTAGATTTTCATTATTGAGACCCTCCCCCATGCGTCCTTCCGACAATGACACATTAACAATTTGTAGGTTGTGGCATTGTTTCAAGGAAGATATACTTAAAAATTTCTGTTTTCAATATCGTATTTGCCATTTTTTAAAGACTTTAAATAATGATAAGAGTTTCATGTTAACATGTTCTGACAGTGGTGCAGCATCCAGTGTCAAAGCAGACAAATCTGTCTATGTCCAAACTACATAACATACTTTTGAGAACAAAATTACGGCATGCACTTTGATTCCTAGAAGGGAATTCCTTTAAGTTGTGTGACATGTTTTGGTGTCATATTTATATTTTTTTTCTTTAAGAGGGAAAAGATCTATTAAAATTGGAAATGGAAAAGTGTGTGAAAAAATTAGGGATTTTATTTTTAGGGTGTATCGCCCAGCTCCAGTCATACCTTATCTAGATTGCTGCTTTAAGTAATAAATAGTCTGAAGATGATCAAAATTAAAATGGGATCTTTTGTATTGATAAAAACTAAGATATCCAAAAGATGTCAAACCATCGTATGAAGTTGTTGAGTATTACAAATCATTTCTGCAGATAACATCAACCACTCCTCTGCCTGACAGTCGAACAGATGGAGATGAGTAAAGTAAGTGGTGCTGCTTTAATCAGAGATGCACAGTTTTTTGGGGTCAGAAAAGTCTTTGTAATGATAAAAAGTAAAATATTACTGAGATAAAATCACATCATAAAAGTTCTATTGTCTTAAAAAACAAAAGTTTGACGGGTGTTGGTAGATAGCAGTTAGTGAAAGTGCTTTTAGGTGGACTTTATGTAGACTGGAGGGATTACAGTGAATTAAAAGTGGCTAATAAGAATCAAATTTTTGCAGGGTTGTGGTGATGTGGATTTAATGTTGTGATCACTGACAGTAGGCAGCATATGATTGTTTATGAAGGATGAGAAAAAAGATGAGGGAGGGATACAGCAGGTGGGTGGGCTTGTAGAGAGTAAATTGTTTTAAGGTAAAACAGGCGAGGGGGATTAAGCTGTGGGTGTACAGTGTGATGATTGTCAGGTGTCAGGTGGAGAGGAATTGTGGGGGGGGGTCTGTAAAAATCTGATAGCATTTGGCTAGGATATATTCTATCGTTCATAAAAGTGAGGCATAGCTCCAGCACAGGTTGATATCATCAATAAAATCCAGATTGTCTGATTTGCATGTGCACTGAAGTCAAGTGAAGCCAATTCCCTTTTTGATTCCTGTGGATTATCCGTGTGAAAAAAGCAGACCAACACAGGTGTTCAGTGTCAGCAATGTCGAACACATGACACTGCTGATATTAATAGTGTGCTGACATGACAAATGCTTCAGCATGTTGCTTAATGTGGAGAGACAAGCTGTCTGGCCAATGCTCACCTCAAGTAGAGGTGAGCATCTACTACTGTGGAGTACAGGACACAGCTGAGGCAGGAGCTGGGCTGGAGCTTCTGCTGACAAGCCCTACAGAGGCTGATCACCAGTTTAGGGAACACTAGTTGCTCAACTGGGAATGTAGAGCAGCTGTTGCACACTAAATCAGTCCAGGGTAGCTTAGGTTGGCTTGCAATGGATCTGCAAATCGGCTATGACAAACACAGTGTGCCAATGCCAGGTTGCAGTGGTGAAGCCTAGAACTAATTTCCCAGCAACAGAATTCTACGCCCTTGTGTTAAGTCTTTCCTTGGGACAGTGTTAACTTACACTGGCAGCTGAAGCCGCAAGACATGAGTTGTGCAAGGCAATCACTTTATCATTTCATCCTCCTGCCAGATCTACGATTTAAAGTATTAAATAATATTTTTGAAGTTTAAGTACTGTTTACAGTTCACACCCACACACATACCTTGCTTAAAACATCTCAAAATAGCGTCACTCCTGCCACAGGTCATTGCCATGACTAAAACCAGTGAGAGCAGCAGGAAGCTAAAATGTTTCACTAAAAAGTTAAACTATTAACTAAAACTAAAACTGTCTGATATCTGGAGTCATAGCCTGAGCTGTCGATGCTGTAAATGCACCAAAAGAAGGTAACAATAGACTGGACAGAGAACAACACTAATGTCTTCTTTCACAGGAAGGGACAGAGCTGGTTGCTCTCTCTAAGTTGGGGCACACATAGCACGCTAATTGGCCCGAGATTCGTCTTGTATCCCTTCTTCCAACCTAAGCCACTAAAAGCCCAGTTATCTGGTGGTCCATGAGATTATCTAACCTGATTACTCTGTGGTGTGAGGTGTGTTAAGAGTCACTTTATCCTGTACAATCATCTCAGAAGCAGGTCATGGATGCTCAAACTTGAAATTGTAAACATTAAACATGGTAAATATCTGCAGTCAGAATCCTGATGTGTATGAGTGCACTGAGGAGAGCCAAACATATCCTTTGTGTTTTGCCACACAGAACGGAACAAAACCAATCAAGGAGCATGTTGGCCAATGCAGGAAGGCAACATAGCCACAGCAGGGTAAAGGTGAAGCATAAAGTTAGATGGCTGTCAGAAACAGTTGACTTGTTGCAAAAAATAACCATCCATACAGTGTAAAATAAATTTATAAATATAAAAATTTATAAAGAGAGGAGCAGCATGGAAATCACAACCACAAAGGATGTCATAAGAAGCCAACCACTAGCTGCATTAAGTCTCAATTCCTCCTGACATTTGCTGCAATGTTTCTTTGCACCTAAGTTGCTTGCAGGTTGAAGGTGTAGAGGCCGTGGTGTCGGATGGTGTGAGGTGTGCCTTGTTCATCATCTTGTGACACACCACACACTAGGGCTGTGCATTTCCAGCAACCTCACGATATAATACATATCCCAGCACTGAGGCCACAATACGATATGTATACTGACACACGTAAATCGTGATCATTGACTACACTATTAATAGAATTCCCTACAAGTTTTGCTTTTTTATTACATGAAGAAAAAGAACAAGAAAAAGATGAGTTTTAAATGATTCTCCAACTTATGAAACCTAATACAGGTCCTCAAAGATCGTAGACCTAAGTTCAAATTGGAGCATGTGCTTCATCACGTAGCTTGGCTTCTACTTGGAACTGTGCCATTATTAACATTACCCAAAGTGTATTGACAACAACTGTAAAAAGATTGAGGCCATATTGATTCTGTAGAATCCGTATTGATATACGTATCCCTAAGGAGTGTGTGACAATATTTTGCTGTATCGATATTTTGAGAACAGGCCTACCACACACTACAAGAACAAAACTGTTAGATCTGTCATTAACTGTCCTTACATGTGGGGTCTCTCACCATATCAAAACTGGTTAAGATTTAAAAAGTCATAATGTGCGTCCCAGGCCTAAGGAAGCTTTGATAATTTATTGTTTGTAACTAGCTGCCAGAGATCTTCTTACTTGGCAGTGTTTGTCAGTTCAGTCTTCTTTGTTGTACTGTGCTGGCGGGGTGGCAGTGAGTGCAACAATGCAGCCATGAATGTGTCACATAAACAGCAGAAGTGGGACAGGTTGAGATCTGTATCTAAACAAAGAGAAGCAACAGGGGAGGCAGGTGGAGTGAAGAAAGGAAACACAGGGACAAAATGTTGAATCAAAGATAAGTGTGTTCTTCCTCCCAGGAGAAAACTATCTGCAGCTCTGCACTTCTTGGCGGCTGCTGAGCCGGTTGTGTTTTGCAGACACTATTGACACAAAGTAAAGCTGATAATTAAATTACATGTGTTGTGGCAGTCCTGAGGTACTCAGAATCATTATCACATGTGGAGAGAGGAAGGAGGCAGTCAGGAGGGACAGTGTGGACTGCTCTGATCAAGTTTGAGGCTTTTTTCTTGATCTACATAACAAAGTTCAGCTACAAAACAGCAGTTAATGATGGTTGCGTAAAAGATAAAGGAAGCCAGTTATTCCAGTAAACGTGGCCATTGATTTGCTGAGAACCTTTCTGAATCTGGTCCCACACATCATTTTCAGGAGGGAAAAATAAAAGAGGGAAGGGGAAACATCAAGAGTTTTCCAGTTTGGCGTCAGCCCATCCATTATAACTATAAAGGCTTTCACACAATTCCTTTGATGCGCATCACTGATACGTGCTTCAGGGGCTTGTATTGCTTGCATGGGAACAGTCTATCTAAGTGACAGCTCCACAAGCTCTATGCAAACACACACATATCCCTGAACACATGCACAAGGCATCTGCTTAAATCAATTCCATCTTGTTTAGTGTGAAAATGGAAAAATGTTTCCAGGTAGAACATGTCTCCAGTGGATCTGTGTGATGCCACGTCCCCTTAACTTACAAAAGACATTTAAATGCAGCTAACAGTCCATTTCTGCAGAACATTAACCTGCAGTTTAGGGATGAAATCTCTCTCCATCTCCCGCTCAGACTCCTGGCTCACCAGTCCAGTCCCTGTCCTAATTGAGTCAGCTCTCCTCTGCTGCTTGGACCTTATCGTATCACGCTTTCTAATTGACCTGCGCTGCTTCACGAGACAATGCGCCAGGAGCTTGACAAAAGTTATTAATTTTCACTTTGTCCAAGGCTCTGTCCCAATTAGGTCCCCTGGCTGGGGCCGACAGGGCAGCTAACGTGATTACAGGACAAGCTTATTAGTCTGCAGCAGCATCCAGGAGCTGGAGGAGGACCTGAAATGAGAACACACAATGCAGTGGGCGATTACTAGAAGTCTACAGCATACAGCGGCTGTTCTTTTCTGATTCAGTACCCACATACACGCTGACGGTATTTCGAGATTTGACAAGTATCAAGTTCATCAATAAAAGATCAACTATCTGCACCACTTGGTCAACAGGAAGACAATACATAAATATGTATCCTTAAATTAAAAGATTTTTCTCTAATACAATGGTGTAACCTACACTCTTTAACTCACCCTGTCTTTTCTAGAGTAATACAAGCTGAAACTAGGCCCTGGTCGCAGTAAGTATAGGGGGTTAGTTAAGGAGAAACCATGCGAGCCAGTGCTCAGTGAAAGTTCACCACATGCCAGGAGCGATGGCATCACTGCAGTCCTGATTTCCAGCCAAGTCACTCGAAACTGGGTAGTGAGTGGACAAGCTTAAGGGGAGCCAATCCGACTCGATTAAGAGTAATTCCACCAAGTCTATCACAGTTTGATCTGAGGCACCCGCTTTTTTGTTTTCTGTACTACCTCAGGCACAAGGTACCACATGAAAAAGAACTTTCAACAAAATAGCTGAAAGAAATAGTGGCCTTTGCTTTTTTATTCTGGACTTCTTGGTGCACTTTATCATGTGCCATCTTGTTAAGCATGAAGCACAAGTTAGAACAGGATTTCAGCGAATTTTGTTTCCTCAAACCATCGGAAAAGCAGCTGATGCGTCTTCTAAGGAAAGTCACAACAGCAGCATGTATTTTGAGGCCCCTTTCAAGTTTAGTTACAGCGCTGTCATGTTCAATCAAACACTGTTCAGAGGATTAAGATGGGGAAAGATTGGGAGCCAGCCTGTTGAGAGGAGGGGAAAAAAGGAGTAATTCTTTAGATGGCGACTTCAATAGCCCTGAGTACAAAATTACTACTGCACTACCATGCCCGTGGGGGCCATTTTAATGACAGCTCCCAAAGATTGGCTTCACCCACCACGATTAAGGTTACCCTTCATGATCAGAGGGAGAGCAATACAAACAGTTAGTCCAGGAAAACAAGTGAGAGGTTTCACACAAAGACACCTGCCCACTCAGCAACTCCCTATACAGTTTGAGCCATGGGGCCTTGCCTGTAGCTACCTGGCTAACAAGTCCAAAGTCCTGTGGATGATAGGAGAGTGACAGCAGCCTGGCAAGATACGGCTCTCTGATTAATATTTCATCCCAGACCTTTGGCCTTAAGATGTATCATACTTGTCTTACTCTTAGATGACTTAGTGCTGAGACCACAGAACCAAGGACTTCAACACTATTTAAAATCTGTCTCCTGCAACTTCTTTGTTTGACAACATGTCAAACGAAAATAAAAAACTGCTTGTGCTGGTGTAGTCCTTAAAGCTCTTGCTCGTAATGTTTCTAGAATATTTTTGAAACATTATGCATCTCACAGGGGGGCAAGATCATTAATATGAAGGCTTAAAAAGTACATTTTACATTCACTCTTAAAACCCACATTTGTACTTGTCTAAAAATTATTGTTGCAGGAGAACATAGGCTTTGACCTCATCACTACTACAATTATTTTACACACAGAATTTGAGAGGTGATGAAACAGTATCGTGAATCTTCTGTCAGAGCTTACAGAAGAATGTTAGGGTGATGGAGGATTAAAAGCAAGAGCGCAGTACTGATGCAGGCAGTGTGGCAGAGACAAAGAAGAGAAACAAACAGGAAATGTTGCAGTTTAGATAAAAACCACTGATTGTTACAATGTGTCATGTCTCATGATTGGACAATGAAACAAGCGTGGTTTGAGACAGCACACTTGCATGGTCTTTGGTCTAGCTTGCAGGTATTGCCCCATTCAGTGGCAGATAAGACATCAGCTGTAAGACATCACCAGAATGTTTAAATGTATCCTAACATGGATAAAGTCAGTGGACTTTTAAGTTCTCTTTTTCTCTTTAATCTTGTTTCAAAAACTTTTAAGTGAGATCTAAGGACTGAACTTTTTGTCCAGAACTACAAAAGGGTGTGGTTCTCAGTGCTGTTTTTAGCACCTTGTCATAAGTGTTTGTAGGCAACAACCTTTCACACATGATTATGAGCTCCTTCAAAGCTCCTTCTTAGCAGTGCAGAGTCCAATTCAGTGATGTTTGTAGAAACTGAAGGGCATATGAGACTTGGTTTGGGTAGTACAGATTAAAATCATCTGAGCATGTTGTACACATACTTCAAATAAATTACTTCTTCTTGTCAGTAATTATATATACAAATCACATATCCATCAATTTTTAGTATTAAATGTTGTTTGTCTTGTTTTATGTATATGTCTCAAACAAAAATGACCGTCAAAGTAAGATAGACAGGTAAATTCTAGCACAGAAGAAACTTGATGTTGACAATGAAAACTTGTGCTTTTATAAAAGATGTACATGAATAGCTGGCTCAGTGGTTCAAGTCAACCAACTTAATAGCCGGCACCAGACAATTCAGACAACCAAATCTTCATATTTTTTGACAATACAGGCGTGAAATCACTCAAACGCTCTGTCTAAACTGTAATACAGCCACCCACTACCAGTTACCATGGTACCTCCTCTGAAAAGTTTCTGCCAAACGGCTGAAATGCTCTCAAACCCAGATGTAGAAACGAGTTTTACATTACCCTATATAATGAAGGAACAGCATTGTAAGCATATTGTAAGAACAGTGTGGTTTTGCAGTTTTTTGATCCAAAAAGTAATATAGGGATGTTATGGTTGCATTGGGCTACTCTCACATACAGTCAACCAAGTAACTGCATTTAGCATGGAAGTGTGGCTGTTTAACAGAAAGAAAACTGAAAAGTAGACGTGCTAGCAGTGCTTACCCTGACTCTGTTCTTCTGTGATAAATAAAAAGTGCTAAATTTCAATCATTTCACAGGTTCTTTACTAACTTTACGTTAATGGGTATTAATACAGTCTAAATTTGTCTTTAGCCACATTTAAGTGATAAGCCTGGAAGCCTCCCTAGTACACATCAATATCTGCATCATACAGGCATATTGGATATCAGCAAAAATCCTATACTGTGCAATCTGGTATTATGACATAGTTCATATTGAATCAATGAATGGAGGTATAAATAAACCAGGATATGAAATGAGAATTGTTTTAAATTTATGGAGAAATGTGAACAAAGGAGATTTGCCTTTGCATATTCAGGGCCTGACTTTGTCATGTCTGGTTAATTAATGTTGCATTTTATCCCTTGCTCATCCATCATTGGTGGTTTACTGGCAGAACTCTGGGGGTAAATATTTCTCTTATCAGATTTTCCTGGCAGGCGCGCCTGGCATATAGCACAATTTATCGTATCCTCTTACAGCACAACATAATGAGGCAAAATAAACAAGGGGAACCTTAAGTTGATTATTTTCATTTTGTGGAAAAATGCTTTTCCGAGGGTTTGAAAACATGTCCTGTTCAGGGACCATGTGGTGAGAAGCGTGGCTCTGTTTAGTGTCCTGGCCTGGCTCGAATGAAACAGGATTAAATGAGTGTGAAATCAAGAAAACCGACACATGTTTTGTTTCTGCAGTGTGTACGCCATCACTCGGTGGTCTCTCTCATTGTGTTTCATTGGGACACGTCTTGGCCAAGTGTCTCACATTTCCTTTCCAAATGGCTTATTAAAATATTTACCCATGCAGCTCTGTCACTTGGAGAAAATGAGAAGACAAGGATGCACAATCAATAAGCAGCAAAGGCAAAGTCCAATTATGTAAAAGTGTAAATTATAGATTTGGTGTGATGCCAAGGACGTGGACACTCTACTGCTCTCTTTCTTGTACTCTCTCTCTCTCTTTCACTCTCTTTTTCTCTCTTACGCATGCACACAGACCAAAATATGAAATTCTAATGTTTTGAGCCACAAGCTATTTCAAGTGCAGTGTGACTACATAGTGTACATGTGAGACCATATTCAAATTTAGACTCTCTGGCATCAGGGCGCACATTTTTTTCTGAAGGTTTATGAAAAATGCATCGATTAATTCATTATTTCGATTGAACCTGTATTATAAAGCCCGACACTGAAACACAACAGTGATTCTGTCTGCCTCAAGTTTCTATTTCCATAATTTAATTGAGGTCACAAAAGCAGCTTTGAAGGAAGTCAGAAGTTACAGGGCACAAGCTGTGCCACATGTTTGCATTGACCTTTAATTTTGCGAAATATGTGTTACACAATCCTCAGCTTCCATGGGTCAACCTCAGTGATTATTCATGGCAAAAAACTAGCAGCTGTTGACTCTGACAGCCACATTCCTCTCTAGCCTCCTGCGTTTCAATTTGTCTTACAGCAAAAAGCCCTTCCGTTTTTAAATACCAAGCAGGGCTTTTTCCCACACAGGTCCTGCTGAGGTGAAGAATCCCACTCCTGCCACCACAACAGCAGATACGCCAGGGTCTTCTGAGAGGTTAAAACATTCTGCCGATGTTGGAGGAGGAGAGATGAGGGGAGGGGGGAGGGAGTAGAAGAGGGTCTCTCTGACAGTCGGAAAACAGTCCCTCACAGCGTTCGCCCCAGCCTCTGCTGCAAAAACAACACTTGAATTCCTAACAGCGAGTGCCA
Organism: Cetoscarus ocellatus; assembly: GCA_037902135.1. NCBI lineage: Eukaryota > Metazoa > Chordata > Actinopteri > Labriformes > Labridae > Cetoscarus > Cetoscarus ocellatus. The sequence continues at coordinate 2,248,434 of JBAMNC010000871.1, read as the reverse complement.
GGTGGTCACAAGATGAATTCATCAGGGCAATGCATAACGCAAAAGGCAGAGATTATCACATTGCAGCAGCCCTAGGGCCATGGCAGCGCAGGCTGATTGGAGACATAGAAGGAGGCCCAGGAGAGGAGCTGGTCTTCCCTCTGGCCAGCGGAGAGGTGTCGGTCCACTCCTGGGAGACATGGAGGAGTAAGGGAGAGAGGAGGGAGGGGGTGGGTGGTTCAGAGTGATGGTTCACCTCGCTACAGGCAGCCCTCCCATTGGGGCAGGAGCAGGCTAGGAGAGGCCTGAAGGCCACACACACAGATATACACACTTGCATTCTGCCTTTCAAAAAGCGCAAACACACAACGATCTTTTCTAGCACATCCTTGGCAACATTTTTTTCTTGTCATGGGACTTGCAGTCCCAACAAGATAAGGGTTAATATCAAACAGGAGTGCTTGTATGCTTTGCCACTGTAACCTTGCATTGTTGAATAGTTAAGTCTGAGTAGCTGTTCTGCTAACTCTGTGTCTATGTCTAAGATTGTGTGTTTTAGTGTGTGTCTGACTGTGTTTGCTTTTCAAAGGTGATGGAAATCAAGAATCATCCACACTGTCCAACAACACAATCTAAAAACAGATACTACTGTCATTCAGGAGCTCATCAAAATGGCCGTATGGGAGATATGTTAAACCTAAGAGGCATAAACATTGAATACTTGTATAAACTATGTCAAAGTCAGGGTAAAATATTCGGTTAGCTGCAAGAAGAAAAAGCTCAGTGTGCAAAGAGTCAAACTGTTTCACTTTTAGATCAAGTACAGCACATGACAGAGAGTGGTTAATGGTTGTATCTCAGTCAATTCAAATTAACATTACATGATATGTAACATGCTATTTTAACATTTGTTTATTGGCATGACATCTACAGCAGAAAAAAGTACCTCAGACAAACTCTTCAGAATTCACGGTCACTGGAAATGTACTTTTGTGCTTTCACAGTTGTGTGTTTCACATGTGGATCTCAATTCATTGTTTTTTTTATTTTAATACTTTTCCTCTCCCCTAACTTTTATTTCCTCTGACAAATTATTACAAAGAACTGAATGCCAAAATAGAAAACATAACTACTTTTTGCATATGCAACAATGGTAAGAATAAACTGTTTCAGAAGCCTGTAATGAAACCTTAGCATAGAGGATAGGCCATGCCCATGCTGTGCCCTTTGCCACAACAATAAACCAAAGAATACCTCCAAGTGTGTTTAGTAAGAGTAGAACAAAATACTGATTGTGACATTTTGTCCTATTTTCTTCTATCAGCCATTTACCACTTATAGATAATGGGTCGCGGGGGGCTGGAGCCTATCCCAGCTGACATTGGGTGAGAGGCAGGGTACACCCTGAACCAGTCGCCAGACAACTGCAGGGCCACATAGAGAGACAAACAACCATTTATGCTCACACCCATCCCTGAGGACAATTTAGAGTCACTGATTGACCTAATGACTGTGTCTTTTTGGTCTGTGGGAGGGATGCATGAAAGGGGAGAACATGCAAAGTCCACACAGAAAGGTCCTGATTGATACAATACAAATTTGCACTTTTATTTGTATATGGTTGTTAATTTTGCTCAAAACATGAAAAAATTAGCATTGTTTTCATCTCAGCCATCGTCAAATCCTGTGATGGAATGACGCCAGTTTTCTTTATTTGAGCCATACTGTGTTTCTCTGCCAGATATTGTGATATATTGTGGCATGATGTTGTTGTAACATATTGATTATCACAGTATCACTGTGTCCTATTATCTCTGATATCATGGACCATGTATAGTGTACTGAAGCTGACCTTTGATTCCTAGATATTAGGGATGCTCAACATTGAATTTCTGGTTATTTTCGATATGTGGATTATTTGTTTTGCCAGTGCAGATATATACTAATTCTTAGAAAATTCTTTTGTGCACCCCGGTTCATTTGCCTTTCAGAAAGCTACCAGTAACACTGTATGGACTGCGAGATCAGAAGAGCCTAAAATGAAGAGCAATTTTTTGGTAATGAGTACTTTAAAATCAAAAATATATCTGCAGGTTTGTAAGTTGATTCCTTAAGTTCACACCTACAACTTCCATTCTTAAAAAACGCTAAAAAATCAGAACTATTGGGATGAAAAACAAAATAAACTTCAGCTGAGGTACTGTTGGTTAAATCTTCTTTAAAATTCCAAAAATATGTGCAGATTGTGCTGAAATTAATGGCTGAATTATCAACTGTAAATACTGAACAAATGCTTCTCTGTTTATACTGATGATTGATTGTTTATGAGCAATTATCTGCTATACCAATATTATGCTAATTATTCAATGCATTTGCATTAAATATGTTTTTCATATTTAAGGAGTGACCTCTGTATGGGGTGCCAATAGCCAAGTTGCTTTGTACACGTCCTACTTACAGAGAGGCTAATGCCCTTGACACAACAGTGGGGCTCCTGCCTGCATGCTCTAAGATCACTCATCTAAGTTCCCAGTGGTATCCACTGTCCCGTAAATAAAGGTTCAAAAAGTCTAAAAGTAAAAATCTTTTAAAGATATAGATAGGACTTTAAAGAGAAGTTAGCTCTATGTGAAATTAATTTCATATGTCATACCAAGATTTTTCAGGATGAGTTTTAAATTGATTTTAATAACAAATGACAGCAGGGGAATATTGAAAAGAAAAAACTGCTAATATTTAAAATTGGCACCAACAGTGAATTCCCAAAAGAGTTCCGCCTGGGCAAACTCAGACTGCTATTGTTATTAAAATACCATAAATTACAGTACACATGTCTGAAACTGAAGCTCTTGTCAATAATCAAAAACAAAACTCTTTAACTGTGGTTCTGGTGTCTTTGAAATGATTGAGAAAGTAAATGTTTTTATGGACAAGGGAGAGCCGCTGAGGTTGCAAAAGAGTTGGAGAAAGACAGAGCTATTTGTAATCAACAGATAACCCTTTAAAGGCTGAAAACACAAATTATAGCCAGAAAATTATAACTTTTTGGAGCTGAAATGTTTATTTCACTTTCTACTGAAATCCAAAAAAATCTAAATTTACATAAAATTTAACATATATATTTTTTGTATCTTATCAGCTACATTAGGTGTTTCTGGCAACTGATAATCCACTTGAGGACATTTTTATCATTTATCTGATTATATTCAGATGTTTTTTTAGTTATTTGTTGATCGTATTGATTAGATAGAGGTATCATAAAAGTATATATCAAATATGATACAACAGCCTTGAAAGGGTTAAGACATTTTTCTACAAGAAAAACTTGTCATGAAAGGGCTACATAAAAAAGAGACAAGTTAAGAAGATAATTAGTGACTGTTTTTGGGGGGACAAATCTTTGCCTGATGAAAGTTGGAGACCAAAACATCGCAAATAATTGATTTTCTTGCAAATCAGACAGTGTGTGGAGTTATCTATAAGTTTTCAGTGGACATTGACGTTCATTGTACTTTGACACTGCAGTGTATCATAAACACTGTTGCAGTAAAAACAGGATCAAGGTTGCAAGAGTACAAGAAATGGGGGGTGTTTTATGTTGCACTTTTCACCACTGTTAAAATGAGCTGTTTTGCAGTTCATACAGCAAAACCTCAGACAACTAAAACACTAAAATCTACTGTAATTAAACATCACAACATTGCTCAATACATGAGACATATTTCTACTGATTTTCTTTTATTCTGATTTGCCTTTTCTGTTTTATTTCTAATTTCCAAAAGTCTGATAATAAAAAAAATGCAGATTTATGCCACACTTTGTTTCATTTCTGCGTGTGTTCTTATAAAGATGTTAATCTGTAGTCATCAAATCCTACATCACAACAAGATGATGTGTGAAGCTTGCCTTACTGATGTCTTCTATTCATGCGTCTGCAGTGAGACTCTTTTCTTTTGGGATAAAATGTCCTCAACAAGCTCCACATGGAGGGGAGGAGAGGGGAGAGAAATTAACTCCTGTGACTGATCCTTTTACAGAAAGAATCAAATCCACCTCTAATTTGTGTGTCCCTGTCGTTTCCACCAGCGTTGTTCACTTCTCCGTCTGTGTTTCTTTCTCTTTGCTTATTCTAACATAAATTATTGAGCGGCTAATTTGGTCTGCTGGCCCTGTGAGACGCGCTGCAGCATCGGCATGACAGCTTTATCTATTAGACTGAGTCCAATGACAGCCTTGTTCCGGCTGCGTGTGCGCATCTATTTGTGTGTCCCTGTGTGTGCATGTGTGTTGTGCCTTTTCATGCATTTACGTGAGTGTGTGTATGTGTGTGACATGTGTCTGTGTTACAAATGGGGGGGTCAGGCTCATTCTCAGTTGCATTAGCGCAGGAGCAGGACTGGGACACATCAACATCTTAATCAATATGCGAGAGTCAATTACTGAGGAAGCGCGTGCTTAAGCAAGATCTGATTATTGGGTTCATGTTCAGTCCACCAAATGGACCGAATCAATGTGATGCGATATGTGCTATAGACGCCCCTTACTCCACACACACATATACAGACACACTTTCATAATCATCCCTCCTCCTTTCCTCTCCTGTCACCTCACCCTGTGCACCCGCTCCACCCAATGTCCCCCCCCTGCTCACATTTCTCATGGACACTTGAGGAAAAGGAAGGCAGGCTGATCAAAGTGACAAAGGGGAAGGATTTATGCTCCACTGCGGCAACTAACAGGTCTGCACTGAACTTGTCCAGACAGCACGAGTGTATTAAGATGAAAAGGTTGGAGAAGCTTCAAGCTCTCAACCAACCTTTAAATAAGTCATATGTGCGGATGATTTATGAAGATATAAGAGAGTAAAAGAAAAACAGGATCATGTTTTGAGGATGTCCCGAATGTGCTCTGTTCTAAACCAAACACACACTTTGGAGAGAGTCTGAGCTCTGATACTTCTTGTAGAGATGCCATGCAAACTTAATCACTCTTCTGGTGTATTGTTTCAGCTGTAGATTCAAATTTTGTCTGCCTCTGATGCTTGCTGCAGATCTCTGTGAAGTTGAACCATTTCTTGCTTTTCAACTTGTCATTCCAGCACAGTGTAGTGCTGTTGTAAATACTGTACGACTTGTACAGCATATTCTGGATGCCTGTCAATGATAGGTTAAAATATTGGCAAAGTGATCCTTCTTGACATAATTTTCATTATGACATGAACTATAAAGTCTTTCTTAGGGTGTGCATAATGAAATATGTATTTCATGATTGACAAATGTGTCATCCTACATAAGACAGCACTGCTTATCACTCAAAAGAACTACAAATACTTAATCCTGTCCTCCTCCTTTGCGTTACCTAAAACAGTGTTCATTAAATAGGGTGGTGTGACACCCAAGAGGAGCGCAGGAACATGCCACAAGGGGACCGCTTGTTTTGGCAGGGGCGTAGCCAAAAAAGTACCTGGGCCCTCTGGTCATGACGGGGGGGGGGGTGGGGGGGTGGGGGGGGGGTGGGGGGGGGGGGGGTGTTAAATGTCAGTTGCCACTTCCATGTTAAATCTTCAAAGATAGTCAGAGTCAGAATTTAAAGTTCAATCAAATTTTATCTTCAAAAAAAGTATCAAAGCCAGTATGTTGAATAAATACAGGGAAATGTGTTAATCTAAGTCTTGCTATGTTTATTTTGTGGAAAAATGTGAATTTACATGTGGTCCTTTTTGTTTGTTTGTTTGCTTTGTTGGTTGTTTTGGATTATAAGAAATAATGAACTGTAAAAAGGCATGTTGGCCTGCAGCTCTTGTTTATTTGTATTATGTGTTTAGTTCATTAATATCTTGTGAGAAAGGGGCAGACTCTATAAGATTTTTCTTCATTATGCTCCTTTTCATTCACGTTTCAGATTTTTCTTGTTTGTATTGAATGTTTTATATACTAACAGAATGAAATAAAGTCCTAAACCTAAACCTAAAGCCTAAATGGGTAAATAAGAAGTACTGATTTTTGTGTTAACCTACTAGTACTTAATGGAGGAATTAGAATTAACATATTTGGGTCTCGACTCCTCAATAAAAGTATGGAAATGTTACCAGTTGAATTGTATTTTGTAATGTATTGTTAATCATAATTAGTCACTTACAATGAGGTACAACCTGTAAGGACTGTACATTTGTGGAACAAATGTACAGTCCTCTGTTGTAGCAACAGAGCTAAATGTTCCGAGAAGGGCCCCCAAAAATGTACCAAAATCCCCTGCAATTGGGACCTCATGTTCCTGTGTGCATTATTTGGTGTTAGCCCTGGTACAAGGGATGAACAATTTTAGGAAAAGATCTAATCTAATTCTGGCAGATATTGCGATTTCAATTCGATTCACAATTTTCTTCAAATCGAGCTTCAGTGCATTATTCACTATGTTTAAAGTATAGACAACAGTAAGGAAATCAATGGTCAAAACCACAGAACACATTATTCATCATCTAATATTGATGATAAATAATCTGTTTATTATTTAAGGGATATTCCAACTTCTACTCCTAAACAGAGGCTTTGTATTGTTGACCTGCTTAGCAGGACTTCTGTAAATGCAAATTGCCTGCAAATTTGTAAAATACTATGTATAAAATAGTGGACACAACAGATCCTAGGTCAGTCAGGAGCGCTTCAAAAGATTGCTGCTTTGGTGATCATGACTGTACTTCGATCCAAAAACGATAAATCTTTCACCTCTATCTGGTGCCATTTCCAAACTTAGGAACAAGGTATGTGAGATTGAAGTCAAAGAAAGACCACAAAGTGGGCGCCAGAGGATGACAACACCCCAGAGAACAGTTCCTCACCCTTGCTTCCCTGAAGAAACCGTAAGCTTTCTTCCAGAGAAAGAGGGAATTCTGGCACATTTTTTGGGCACGACCTACTTATTTACCTGTGTTGCTCATTCCCCAAATGCATGAAGAATTAGCCAAAGAACACTTCAGACCACTCTTATATTTACAGTAACTCTTACATGACAGACAAACAGAGACTGACTCACCATAACACAGAATCAGAGAAAGTCATGGGCTTGTTTCTAAACCCCAAATAAAAAATGTTCCTAACTTAAGCCACTACACCTTTGGCGCGAGAGGGAAATGATGTACATGTACATATGATGCTGCTGGTGTGTTTCTTGCATCAGTCATCAGTTTGAGCTTATCTGATTTTCTATTGATTATTGATGGGTATTTTATTAGTTCTTACCTCTGACTTGAATCCTACTATATTACTACATCAGAAAGTAACCACGAGTTCATCTCAAGCTGTGCTTTTCGTTCATCACAGCTGCGACAGAGTCAGAGGGCCTGTGTAGCCTGCGGAGTAAAGCTACACGGGAGGATATGCAAGAATCTGCCAACCCTTACAACATGAAGAACCCTTTGGTCTGTTATTCAACAAACGGAAATTAAATTAATCATTTTTGTTTTTCTGGGCTTGGTACCGAATAATCTACGGCCTGGTAGTGGTTCCCGGCCTAGTGGCAGAGGATTTCTGGTGAATTTAAGTTTATATGACTGGGTAATTGATTGACAATCGATATATCCACATTAGGGCTGCAAACTATCGATTCTTTTTGTAATCGAGTACTCTATTGAGTATTCTGGCGATTAATCGAGTAATCGGATAACAGATACTTTGCGCTCACTGCAGTTTTTACATTGAATCACTTCGGCTTTATTGAAAATCATAAGTAAAACACAAAACAGAAAATAAGCCAGGTCTCTTAAATGAACAACTTGTTTTTCTGTATTTGAACATTTTGAGAATAAATATGATCCCAAAATCAAAATCTGTACTTTTTCTGTTGGTAAAAAGTAGTTCCTATATGAAACTGCTCACAACAAGGTCTGCAGATTATTTAGAGCAACCAGGTCCTGATTTTTAGAATGAGACGCTGGTTTTGTCTTTTTCAAATGTATCTTTGGTGCTTTGGGCATCACAGGACTTATGCCATCTAGTCCAATTATACCAGAGAGAAGGCAGACATCTCTACAGCTGATATCTCAAAAATGTACAACTCATACACACAGTAAAACCTAAACGGATAACGGGCCCTTTTAGTTATAATGATAACTGTCTCTGCAGTGAGCACTAAACCACTTACAACGAATCAAATGATATTGATATTTACCTCTGTGCAATCGTGAAAATATTTTTGAACTTTTAACTTTTGTTTACATGGTTCTTGCAGTTTTATTTTTCTCTGGGTCATATCTTGCTTTTATAGTACTTTTTTTAGTTTGGTTATTTTTATTTTATTTGTTTTTATTCATGCTTATCTTTTTTTGCTACATTATTGCCTTTACTGCTGTAACAATGCTAATTACCGTATTGAGGACCTTATTTATCTTATTTTATTACTAGGCCAAAAATCATACTTAGATACTAAGATAATTCAACTAGCTAATGTACATTTATTTAATTTATGAAAAAATTCCCTACATGATCCTTTACTCACCGTCAGTGTGTCCTGTCCTACTCACTGCAATCAAATTAAAGGAAAGTTACTGGATGTGAAAAGTATGTGAACAAAATACATATAATTCAAAGCAAGGTGCCTCCGCATTGATTTACGTTCTGAACCAGCCTTTACACAGAGCCATAATCAAAGTCCGTTATTTACTAGACCTATTCTCAGTTATTGATCACATTAACTGCTTCTGCTGATGTATCGTGAGTGTTATCTTTATGTGTCCGGTCCGCGGACTTGACGCACAGACCGGATGTTTACTGTTGACGTGCTGCAGCATTGACGACGTGCTATCATGCTAAGCTAACTCCGTTTAACAACAGACACACTGCACTGTGTTTTCTTTTCGTTTCAATTTGTAGTGACCTCACACTTGGGGTACCTTCTGCCGTTTCATCTGCGGAATCTCTTCTTTCTGCCCCTCTCTTTTCTCTTCCTGCATGACTTTACAATCCGCGCCTCACGTTTACAGCCGCGCAGCAGCAGAAGCAGTACGAGCGTTACGCCACAGAAATGACGGTCCGCGTCAAACACTGTGCGCTGTATAGTGGTCCGCATTTAAACGAATCCCCGAGGCACATAATTTGCCCCGAGGAATCTTCGTAATCGAATTACCCGGATTATCCGAGGAATCGTTTGAGCCCTAATCCACATACATCAATGTATTATTAAAATCCCTGTAAGTTTTTTTTTTAGTACTTATAAATTGCCAGACTTTGACGTTGAGAAGGAGTGGGACAGAATATCTGTTTTGCAATATATTGTTGTCCTTGCATGTGCAAATCAATTTCTGAAAGTAAATTCAAAATAAACATGTCTTTATTTTAACACGTCTACATATGTAAATTCATTATGTCAGTCAAACACTTAAGACTTAATTTAATGTTTTATTTGTAAAAAAAAAAAGTGTTTATCACTAATTTGCTGTTACAGTTGTGTAATGTTATCAATTTAAATTAATGCAAAAAATAAAAACATGTCCAGTGTTTCATCTAAGTCTGACAAATTATATGAATATGACACTGAATTTCCAAAACATACACTAAATCTACAAATTTCTTTATTAAAGCTATGGAATATTATTCTGTTTATTAGATATTGTGATATATTGTTGTATGATGTTCCTACAATATGTTGTTAATTACACTAGTTTGAAATCACCCTACAACATAAAATGACAATTTGGGGTTCATTTACAAGACCATTCGGGGGTCATTTCTCTGGTTGTGACGGTCACTTCACTTCAGAGAAAAGCTTGTAATGAGAGGGCTACCCTACAGAGATAAGTGGCCGGAGGTTGGATTTTTTTCTTTGGGGAAATGGTGTCTTGTATTTACTTTGGAAATCAGATGCCTGAGCTGGGAATGATGTCATACCAGAGTTTACTGTGTACCAATAACAAGCTTGTTAACTCAGAATTGTGTAAGATCGTCTGAGTTCCTGAACTGGATTCCAACCTAAGGGGGGCAAACTTGGTAACATACCCAACTTGCAACTCAGACAGTAGTAATTAAGTAGGGATGAAGATAGTTTTTTAGAAAATCTGAAAATCAATGAAGTTTGAGCTCAACAGTACGGCTAATGTTTCCTGCAGGTTCTTTGACATTGTACATTTTTTAAACCACTGGTACACAAACAAACAGGTCTTGCAGCAGGGAACACCAGTCACATGAGTATTTTACATCAAATTAAACAATAATGTTGTACCTTTTCACCACAGGTTTGGTTAAAGTACTATGTTATCTCCACATTTGATTCGTAACATACTAGCTACAGTAGCAGGAGAAAGTCTACTTATCTGCTTAAAATGGCCGTGAAAGCACACCTAAAAGTTCTGATGGTTAGAGATTGTAATTCATTTTTCAGTGATTAAATTATATTCCATTGAGATGCAGCTAAAGCTTTATAACAAGTTCAGAAAATTAGTTTGTATTGTCTTACAAACTGTTTAAATTTCTGGTACTACAAATAAAAAGGGACTAATTTTACAAAAAAAGATACACAGCAATGTGATCAACTATTTCACTATATATGTAATAATCTTATATAATCCTTTTTGTTTACAAAGCTGTAAAATAAATGACAAACAGTGTTAAACAGATTTGGTTTATGCTGCTTTGAAGGTCATCAGGATTTCCGCTTTGTTGAAATCTAACTGTCGATAAAACATGGACCTAACTGGTATATAAGTTAAAAAACCTGCATGCAAAGAAAGGCAAACAGGAAGGTAGAGAGGGAGATATCTGACTAAACAGCAACACTTAAAATAAACTGTATTGTTTATACAGTGTGTACGCGCACCTTTGTTTTCAAAATGTAGATTTGTTGTGAGGCTAATGAGGCTGATGTAAACTGAACTATTTCGTTTTACATCATTAACAGAATAACTGCCTCAGAAACCAATTCAGAATAAAGCATCACGTAAAAACTCATATGATAGTTTCAATATTAATTTAAACTGACCAGGCTTTTACTTTGAAACACACTGTGGAAGTTTCATGTAAAAGCCCTGGACATATTGACAGGCAAAAAACAAAACCTCATGTTCTCTATATCAGCTGTGTGCTTGGCCAGTTTGGTCTTGGTGGAATTTCAAGCTGATCTTGCCATTTACAAGACTATTTAACAATTACTGTATGCCATCCACTGTGCTACAAATGCATCATTTCATGATTTCTCAAAATAAGGAGAGTTAAGGGTCAAAACCAATCAGCATGAGTGTGTTACTTCTGTATCAAAAAGTTGGGTTGAAAGGGATAAATACACGATCCCTTTTAAATGTGTAATTATGCAATAAAATGCTGCACTTCAAAGAGAAGAAAAAAAGCACAAGATAAATTTTAGGTCAAACAGCCAAGCTCTACAAAGTCTTAAACCAAAACACATTTTGGAAGAATCTGAGCTCCATGTTTTTTTCTAGTGAAGAAGATGTCATTCAGACTTAATAATTCTTTTAGTGTATTGTTTCAGGTGTGGATTTGAATTTTAGTTGTAAATTTGTCTGCCTCTGATACTCGCTGCTGATGTCCGTGAAGCTAAACCACTCCTTGCCTTTCATCATGTCATTCCAGCGGTGTGTACTGATGTCTTGCACCAATTCTCCACAATCCTTATTTTATAACAAGTAAAACATGATCTTAAATTTGCTGTAGAACTTTCAAGAGCTTTGTCTTTTTTGTTTAAAATGTCTTCAGGTGTTTCCCACTTCTTTTTAAAAATGGCTGTCAAATTTGCTTTCATAGAGGATTCTGTTTGGTGTGCGGCTCCTGTCTATAACCCGTCAACTTATCAACATGGATCATACATTTGGTCAGCCACGCTTCCTCGCCGAGAAGCCTCGCCACACCTCAGGCCCCTGCACGGCATCCCCGGAAACCCCACCTCACTGTCGGACCTCTTCTTTATTTACCTGGCTGGAAAATCACACCTGGAGCACGGAGGGACACAACAAAGGAGAGAGGGAGGAAAATAGGGCGAATGGGAAGCCGGGTGGTAGAGAGAGGACCAACAAGGCAAGAAATCAATAGCCCACAGATTTTTAACTAAGGGTTTTTTTTCCTCTCACTCTCTGTCTTTTTTTATCTCGTAAGCTGCCAAACATCACCAGTGAAACTTGCACGAGGCAGTCGTTGCCAGAGGGTGAATCATAGCAATATTGATTTGATTATGTAAAAGCTCGGTGGAACCTCAAGCCAGATGCAGAAATAACTCCTCACCTAGGTCCTGCGGGAGAGTACACACACTGGTTTGGAGGAGAAAGAGAGAGACTGAGAGTGAGACAGAGAGAAGAGGATGAGAAAAAGGAAAAAATATATATTGTTGAGGATAAAAGCATAATTACTTCCCTCACAGCTAAGACACAGCTTTTTTCTTATTTTCCTGATATCTCTTCCTTCTGTGGCCCCCTGCTTCCTTTCTCCAGCCGTGCAGGATGATAATTAACACCGCTCCACCGTGCTGAATTAGGAGCTGACAGTTATGAACTGTGCAGAAGGAGTGTGCTACCCTGCTTGATCGGATCTGTGTGCATTTGAGTGTGCGTCTTACCAGACAGCACCATAGCCGATGGAAAAGAAGTCAACAGAAGAGATAGAGAGTGCTTGGATTCTGATCTATGGCACCCTCTTCTGGATCCACTATCTCTGACTATCCACAACAAAACCTGATGATGTGTGCTGCCTCTCTTATTCACTGTCAGATTCTATCATTGAAATAAGTTTTATACTCTTCTTAAGACCTTATTATTAATTTCTTCTGGGGGTTTTGAAAAGGGCTGCACAAAATTATCTACATAAAGTTGGAATCTGCAGGTACGAACATTTCTGCTGATATTTACGGCCATGTTATCAGTCTTGCATAAGTACAGAATGTAAAAATGCACTGTGATACCACAAGGTAAACTATTAGCTTTAATGAACGTCCTACAGACCTACCCCAGCTGAAGCTTTCCATGTTTCATCTGCATTCCTTTAACAGGCTTCCTACACACTTCCAGAGATAAAAATCATGACTTTTATGAGCTAAACATGTTGTAAATCATTTTATTTCTATCGTGGGCTAAAATGTTGGTTTGTCACAGTTAGTTTGATTATATACTAAAACAGCCGAAATACTAATATCTATTAAAAGGATATATGAGACTTAGTGACACAGAGGGGCACATGCTCATAAACTGAATTGTTTTATTGCTTGTAACGTACAGGAGATACATCCCTGCAACAGCTTTGGGGGTTTTCTGAAGCAGCCCTTAAATGAGCTCATAATGGATTTGATAAAGACAGTCTTAATCAAAATGCTACCTAAAATTCAAGATGTCTTGTTGGTAAAAATACTTTCTATGACTTTGAAGGCCGTATATTACAAAAAGCAAATTTAAGACATTTTAAGACTTAAATGATCTGCAACGACCATTTTAGGTTTGAAAGAGTTTTTGATGGCTTCAGCTTTAGGTCAGCCTGTTTCTTTTTCTTGCACATGAGAATTAAGTGTTTTTGTATTGTTTTAGCACTTTGTAAGGTTTACATCAGGGAGCCATCCTGCAAAGGAGAATTTACTTTTATTAGAAACTATAAACTCCACAGAAAAAAGGCCCGGTTTAGGTCAGTACTCTGAAGCAGGGTTTCTGGTGTGGTGGGGCACACTGGTGTACCTTGGTGAAAGCAAACGTGTGCCCTGGGAGTTTGTTAGCACCATATGTTATTACTGCACCTGCACACCGACTGATGAATGAGCTTTGATTTACATTATCAGTAGCTACTTAAGGTGCAATAATTTCCATTTACAGATGCAGTCTCTGTGACTTAAAGAAACTGAATATCAAATCTCAGACTGTGTTTTACAGTTAACAGATTAATAGGTCAAGAGGATTCTTCCCTCTCCCATCTTTCTGCTCACTTAATATCAAACCTGTCAAGTTTAACCCTTTAAAGCCTGAAAACACAAATTATAGCCAGAAAACTCTAATTTTTTGGAGCTGAAATGTTTATTTCACTATCTGCTGAAAAAAAATCAAAATTTCCATAAAATTTGACATATATATTTTTGTATCTCATTTGATACATTAGGTGTTTATGGCAACTGATAATCCACTTGAGGACATTTTTTTTATCATTTATCTGACTGTATTCAGATGTTTTTTTAGTAATTTGTTGATCATATTGATAAAATAGAGGTATCATGAAAGTATGTATCAAATATGATACAACAGGCTTTAAGGGGTTGAATGTGTGTTGCAGAAATATGAAATCCAAAGCTTTAAACAGCTTCTTGAATAATAAAAAACATATACTTCTTTAGTAATACAGCTGTTTCACATGGACATGACTATGATGTGCCCTGAGAGGCTTTGGTTTGATTTTAGGTGTGCCTTGCTCACTGTCTGTAAGCAGGTGTTACACTCCTGTTTGTAGCTCTAAGAACTGAAGATAAAAGCTGGTTTAATTCTTGTTAAAAGTGTGTTTTTATTTTGCTGAGCATGCCAATTAATGAAAAAATATCCAGATTTTTAAACCTTGATGTACACATTGGAAAAACAAGATATTTTATTTATCACAGTATAAATCATTATTTCCTTGCTGTATGTCTGATTCATAAACAAATTGGCTGTTTTTATTAGTGTAAAAGTTTAATTCTTGTACAGGGGTTCTTTAAATTAAATCATGTGTATTCAGGTATTTGGTAATGGCCTGAAATGAGTTTTGAAATATTGTCATATCAACTATCAGAAAAAAAAATCCAAAATTATGCATCCAAATTTTATAAAATGTCAAAGATATGCTTGAAAAAAACCGAAAATATGTTCTTGTGATCTCAGAATTTTGTGACTGAAAATGTGTTTTAGCTATAAAACAAAAAATGAAATAACATATCAAACTTGTAGAAATCATCATCTTAATTCAAAAGTCAGTCTTGAAAAGCTGAAGGAGTTAAGAAAGTGTTACACAGGATTTGGCAGCTAATCGTTTTGCTGGCATGCGCAAAGCCAGCGCTCCTGGCTAAGCACTAATTGGGCCACCTTTTTTTATGGTGCATTATGGGAGCCACTGATCCAGGGGTCTGTCTTTAACTGCTCTAAATTATGATTCCACCTCAGTGAATCTCCAGCCCGTTGAATGACTGGAACATTGTGGTCAGCACTCATAATTGGCCTGGGCTGGTATCTCATGTAAAATACTAATCAGATCACATGAGTGGTGGGTGTGTCTTCAAAGGGAGATGGGGTTTCACTGAATCTATCTGAGCGTGTGATTAGGTGGGTATAAAATGGGCCAGAATAACAGATCTCATTAGACTGGACTGTATGCCTACTACTCGCTTTTTTTTCCTGCCCTTCCTGAGTATTTGGTTCATCTGGACTTCCTTTGAATTTAAAAACACATCTGTGATTCTTGGTACAGTAATGCAAAGCAGGTCTGAAATACTTTTGTATTCTCTTCTCCTGAGCTCTGGACGGGGCTTGACGAGTAAAGGAAAAGATCTGCTCCTCATGCTGCTTTAAAACAATGTCTGTCTTAATCTGGATTGAATGGATAAAATAACAGATTTGTTACTTAGTTTAAATAGTCAATGACCCTGTATCTTACTTTTTTCACTGATTTTATTTAACGCAAAACAGGGCTTTACAATAAATTGAATTGGCATTGTTACTGCAGTATGAGATCTCACTGTGAACACGTAACAAAAGCCTTAATTTATCACAAATTAAAAAGATGACCATATTCAAAGATAAAATTATATCTAACTTAGAACAAGCACATCATACCTGCTTGATGAAGGCCTGGGTATAATAACAGTTTCTACACAACTATCAAAATGAAATTCAAGACTTTAAGACACAAACTAAAGAAAATCTAAACCTTTTGTTGAACTGCAGAATGAAGGAAAACAAACACAGGTGTGGTGTTTTTAACTCCTTTTGTTGTATGTGCTAAAACACTGATGTTAAATTGAGTGATTTCACCACAACATAACAGGGTGATAGAAATGTTTTCAACAAATATATCAGCTTATATTGCTTTCCAAAGAAGAGGAATGTGACACAGAGCTGAGTGTTCACAAATGGACAGAGCACTTTTATATAAAAACAACAATGGTCATGTTAAAACAGCCCAAATGAAAGTGATAAAACAAACTTAGTGCACAGGCTTTCTATAATCATTATTAGTTTTAAGGCTCTGCAGGAACCCTGTAATGGCACCTTCCTGCTGTCAGATGATGCTCCTGGAATAAATAATGTCAGTGTAGTGCATAAACTGACGTTTTTGGCTGTTGGCATAAGTGTTACTTAAATGGTAAGAACAGCATAAGTACATAAAAACTCTTTCAATATCTTATAGGCATAATTTATTTTTTATTTACCTCTCATTTTCTGTTAGTGATATAGTGTATCACAATACTTGTCACAAGAAGAAAATACTTTGCCAAAATTGTGAAGCCCTAACACAAGGTTCCTTCACACTATTTGAAACCAAATTGAGGACCTTTAAGGCCTTTTAAACCCGAGCAAAGAAAAATTAAGACAATTTTTGGACTGTGACGTATATATGATGCTGCAATAGTGAGACTGTTACTTCACTAAAACTTAAAAAGAGTAATTGCTAAATACTGGCTTTGTGGTCATGATATCTAATCATCCAAAGTGACACAGACATGAGAGAGCGTGCACATGCACAAGGACAAAAAGCTTCTCACCATTTACTTTACAGGCCTCGACTTTCTGCCACTGCTTTTTGTATTGTCTTGTTTATGTGTTTCATTTTTGAGTGTCTTTGAAGCAGACAGAAGTCCAAAACATATTTGGCAAAGACATGCAAAGTCAATGTAAAATATAAGAACTCTAACAGGTAAGATACAACTTTTTAAGATGTTACTGCCTTAAGTTTTAGAATCATTTTCAGAAAATATGAAAATACGATGAAGAATCGAGACAAAGTTGTTGGTTTTTTGTCTATGTTGTGGTGGTGGGTTCTTTTTTGAGATCCTCTTTGTCCAGTGAAGTGTCATTGACTCTTTATTTAATGTAAGGGCATCTTTGGCCTGCAGCAGTTTAGCTGAAAGATTTGTGTTTTTTTAGTTCATAATTGATAGGCTCATTTAAAAGAAAAGCAGATCATGTGAGATTATTTTTCTTTCTGATTGTTTGCATTAAAGATTTGACTTTTTGTTTTAGTATTGAATTGCTTTCTTTGACCGATGAATGAACATGACCAAAAAACCCAAACAAAAAAAATCTAATTAACACCTTTTAGAGTTTTTATAACTCAGCAGAAACCCTGCTGAACAATGCTTAATTTTATTTTATTTTGGAAAAAAAAAAAACTATTAAAAACAATACTTGTGTAGTTTCTTTCTACAGAAAAGAGATCAAGGATTTCACATGAGAGGAAGTATTTTTCAAAAGCAGAGATGGGACATTTTCAGAGATTTTGCTTGTAAATTTGTGCGTTTATCTAAATAATAATAATAAAAAAAACTGAAAACTTAAAAGAAATAAATATCAACCTAATTCCTGTTTGTTTTATTAGAAAATTGGATAAACCACCAGCAATTTAAAGTTTGTCACCGATTGGATTTCTCCCTCATTCTGCATGATTAGGCATTAATGTGATTTAGTGTGAATGAATGCATGGTTTCATACCTAACAGGCATTGACTGCTTTAAGAGTAAACATCAATTCTAGATGCACATAATCATATTACCAGACTAATCGCCATTGATTTTCACTCGGATCAAGACAATAGAAAAAGATGGCATGCAAATAAAATAAAATGCATTTTAACCATACTATACAGGGGATGTGAAGGACAGACTGCACTTGAGGTTTGAAGTCTGGAAAAAAATCTTTCTCAGATGATTAAAAATTCCCAGCTGTTGTTAAATCAAAATAATCTAATTTAATTAATCTTATTGCTAATTTATCTTACCTTACTACAGTATAGAGGTAACTTTCTTTTAAAAGGACTCCTCCTCTTTGTTATGTTTGGTAATAGATACTGGAGCTCTTAATTAAGGTCTGTTTCAGTGAGAAGACCTCACTCCTGTAAGCCCCCTCCTCACAATAAGGATAATTCTCATTCATTTGCAGGATCTCTTAATGATCACTCCCACACTGGACTCAACCTCCAAATAATACCATGCCTCAATCAGCATATTCCTCAATCAATTCTGAATGGATTTCCTTTGCTGCTGATTACTTTAATAACTGCAACATATCTATTAGCAAATGTGAATTTTTGAGATGATTATCATTTAGCGATGAAAGGGGAGGGCTGTAATCTAATTAGGCTCTGATACAGCTTAGCTCAATTATGATGCAGCAATACATGTTCCTTTTTATTATCTAAATTGATGTTTCACTGAAGTGTTCTGAGGTTTTTTGTTTGTTCATTTGTTTTGAAAAAGGTGAAAAATCACTTCTGTTATAACGACGGATGAAGTTGTTTTTGCTGCTTAGCCCACAAAGGAGCGACCACCATAATGTGCTGTGCGAACCAATCTCTAATTACATCAGCGCTGCTCCGAGGATTTAAGCTCTGCGAGGGCTCACACACTCCGGTGGGTACAAACTGGTCTAATGAGTTCCAAGCACAGGATATAGACATATTTTACAAGCAACTGAAACTTTGGAGCGAGAAATTTCTTGAACATAATTCCAAATGCTTGGAATTTGTTCGTAGCTTGGATCACCAGAAAAAAGATTTTCAATGAAATCCTTTTTTTTTCCATTATCTCAGGTGTTAATGTTGGGCTGTGCCATATATTTTGTCTCAAGATATGTCTATCTTGCTATTGGCTTCAAACCACCTATCTCTATATTTTTATGATTATCATTTTTTTTTCATAAAACAGTGCTATTGGTCACCTTCCACTGCACAATACAATATTTATTCATTCAGGAGTAGAGTGGTTGTTTTTTTCATTTCATATATATTTTTTGTAAAGTCAGTAAAATGTTTAGATATCAGGCCCATAGCTTACGCCAACTGACTGACTGCAAGAATACATCTGAAATGTCAAGTCGATACAGGTAGTCACATTTTTAAACCATGAGCATTCTTATTCATAATTTTTAATTTCACTGACTAGTGGTTTACCTCATAAAGTTTTTCAAGTACTTGTTCACATGATAGTGCAGCTGGCTGTCAATCAGGTCCCTTTGACATTTGTCCTTGTGAGTTGACATAAACGTACCTAATTCTTGTCAATTTCTTCAAAGAAAAAATAGTGATATAAGTTATGTATCGAACAAAAAATATTGATATCTTTGATCCATACTGCCCAGCCTTAAATCAGTGTAATACAGATAAGAAATAAGAAATAAGAAATGCATGAATAAAGTCTGTGCTAATCAAGTGCTATTAGTTAAATAAAGGGTTTAAAATGTTCTTTTTCTCAAAATACAGGCAGATAGAGGTCTAAAGACCCCAACAATGTCTATGGATAAAGTAAACATCAATTTGTATTTTGTCTGTATAATAAGAAAAATGGTGATGTGCTCAGACCCAATACTGTCCCGTCAATGTGCTGTGCAATAAGAAAAAATGAAATACTGTATAGGGCTCAATCCAAATTATTAACTCCTTCTGCTGCTTATCATGTCATTGTTTTTTTTTCCCACACCATTGCATTGGTCTAACTCAGAGTGTAGTAGGTTAAAAATAGTTTCTGGATTAAAATCAGACTGCCTACACACTTTGTAATACAAAATAAAAGACCTTTTTAAGACATGAATCTATTGTAAATGGTAAATGGACTAGAACTTATATAGTGCTTCTCTAGTCTTTCTGACTACTCAAAGCACTTTTACACCACAGGTCACATTTACTCTCACATTCACTGATGGCTGAAGTTTCTATGCACGCCACTGATGCAGCAGTGGGGATGCCTTGGGGTCCGGTATTTTACCCGAGGACACATCATCATGTCACAGCTGGAGCTGGGCTCAAACCTGCAACCTTCCAGTTACTGGTACAGTGAACTACCAAACTAAGCCACTGAGGCCCCAACAAGAAAACCCCAAAAACCCAAAGCTAAAGCAAGTAATGAGTAGGAATCTATATAAAACCAAGACCTTGTTGTGAAAAGCAGAATGTGGTATAAAAGGGTATGAAATCAAAACCTGCCAGGTCCCAAATGTGGGTGAATTTTATGTTGAAGAAAATCTCAAAGGGTTATATGCCACGTAGTAAGTGTGAGTGTTTGTACCTCTACAATAATGTATAAATACACGTTGAGCCAATACATTTATTTACTATAATGAAAAGTTATAAAACGTCTGTCCAATCTGTAGAAAGAAGTACCAAATAAAAATAATTAAATGCACAGAAACAAAGGTCTGTGACATCTAAAGACATCATACTGGGAGACAAAAATTGTTTGGTTGGTTAGTTTTTTTATCTACACACCACATAAGCAGGTGAGTCAATAAGTCAAATTCACACCCTGGGAAAATTTGTACAAGTAATATTGTTGTTTTGTTTAAATGTAACGTTGGGTAAATGATCACTCTACTACTTAAAGATGAGAGGCAGCAATATAAGGGAACACCGTTCTTTTAATCTTCCTCTTGCATTAGCTTTCTGTCACTATGCCTTGTGTTATCGGGTTGGTTTTGACCCGTATTTTAAATTAGCCATAAGATACACTTAAAACTACTCTTTATCATTCAATTATTTTCTCACCCCTTGGTTACCTTATTAGGCTTCCTTATCCAAGAAAAGACAGGGTAAATATTTTTGTCCTGGCCTCCAGGGCCTTTCATTTGACAGCATGCCCCTTGTTTTCAGTTTGAATAAATGGTAAAATGATCCTCAAGAAACTTATATAAATAAATTAAAAGTTGTCCTGTTACCTGACTATTACTGAGGGGTATTAGAACACGTCTCCTAAGTCATTATTTTATTATTATTTTTATTTTGACTATAGTAACATCTATGGTGTTACAGGCCAATTTTGACCCATACAGTATATTTACACCAAGAAAAAGGCAATTTATTTTTTTATTTTTTTCAAATAGTTTAATACAAATTCAAAATGAAAAGCAAAACAATTAATAATAGAAAACGTAGATTTGCGAGGTCAAACAAAAAAACAATCAAGCAAATCAAACCAAAGACCTCTTTCTTTCAGAATCAGCTGGCCTCAGTGGAGCTGTGGCTGTGCTGGCTGATGTTGAGGCAGGTCTGGCTGAGGAGGATACTGGTGCTGATGCTCTTTGTGGTGCTGATGTTGCTGACGGGATGCTAGCTGAGCTCTGAAGTTGTCTCACCTAGGATGCAGCGGCTGAGTATCAGGCACCCGTTCCCTTCGCTCAATGTGCGCCTTTAAGGGAACTTCCTAGCTCCGAAATAAATATTCTCTGGGTGTTTCTTTTTTTTGGTTGAGTTCCTACCTAGGTGGATGTTCTCATTTTCACATGCTGAAAAATGGAGATGTTTACTCTGCAAGTCACCAACTCTAAACTGATTTGGTCCTACACATCTAGACATGTATGTCTTTGTTTTTGTTTAGTCTGTTCAGGCAAGGAGACAAACAGGCAAAGAGAGAAGCCATTAACTAGAGCTCACAGGGTTGGAAAGGAGCTGGCTGTCTGTGGGCTGTTGGCTGACAGTGTGTTGATGATTTCAGTTTATTGTTTTATGATCTTATATTATAACTGGGTCAAAACCAACCCAAACAACACAAAGGTCATTATTTTCACCAGAGCATTTCAAAATTTGGTAAGACTGATTTCTTTTGTTTTATTTGGTTTAAATAGAGGTTCCTGACTAAGTAAAAAAGCCTTAATGCAACAAACAAATGTATGTGGTACTTTTATGCATTTAAAACCTAAAAACTGATGGGTGCCGACCCTAACACAAGAGGAAGGTCAAGCTAAGGTGTAAGTAGGGTTGAAATAGTTCATTCGTAAAAACTAAAAAATCAAGAACAACTGAGCTTATTAATACAGGTATTGAGTTTCTCGGGTCCTGTGACAGAACGTCCTCTTATTAAACCACTAATGCTCTAACATTAATAATTCTTACAGTGGGCAACGTCACTCCAAGCACATCAGCACTGGGCATCAAATCAGGCCCTGATCACAAAGCAACAGAAATGGTAAACATTTTGTGCTGGCTGTTGATTTACACAACAATGTTGTTTTGGGAGCCTGAAAATGGAAGAACTGAAAACAAGGTTGAGAGTGCAAGCTTTTGGAAATGGCAGCGTTTCTGTCTCCATGTACACAGGCTGAAAATGACAGCATGAAATAAATAAACAAACCTGAGGAGCATTCGCAAGCCTTAATGGTAAGACTATAATGACTCCAAAAAATGACATTAGCGGATAAATAAAACATCACCATGATAGATTCAAATGTCATTTCAAGAAAGAGATTTTTTTGGTTTTGAATACTTGCATAATTACTTTTCAATGGAGGTCGAATTTGTTTGTTTTTCTAGCGTGATTAAAAATAAAAGCCGTTTGCTAGAGGTAAGGGTACTTTTAAGTTTTAGTTTATTTTTTATATCAATAACTGCATCAAGAGCACTCAAGAGTGTTTTTTTTTAAAGTAAAAAAAATGTTTTATTAAGAAAATACAAATTCTCAATTACCCCTTGGTGTTCCTGTTATATTTGCTAAGACACCCAAGAATGGAAAACAATCAAATTCAGGATCTAATGGCCATGGTTGTCAGAGCTAAACCAAACACCATGACAAAGAAACAAAGCCAAGCACCAAATCACTGGCTGAATCAAGTTAATGCTGTATGTCTTAATCAATATGCTAAATTCAATTTAAGACAACTCAGAGGTATAATAATAGCTTTCAGACATTTTTGGCTTTGAATTCAAACAATTTCTTTTTACTTTTTCAGACCTTTTTTTCTTTAGAATCTTCAGACTCCTTGGGAAAAAAATGGGGAAACCATGTCCTCCATCCAATGGGTGCCTGCTCTGAGTACAAAAATATTGTTTCTTTACATTAATTTTTTTTTGTAATAAACCCAGGTTTTTCTTTTCTTTTCCTTTTCTTTTGTTGCAAAGGCTCATTATGTGTAAACCAGAAAGCATTTCTTAAACTGATGCCTCATAAATGTGCTTAAATATAGTCAGAGTGCATCATCAGGCTAGTAAAAAACATTTTTCTTGGGGCATATTTTATACTAGACAAGGCCTGATATAGAAAGCTATCATTCAACATGCATTATCCTTTTCTTGCCTCAATCTGACATTGATATTTTATGTCATTTTTTTCTGTGATGTTTTAAGAGGCTGAAAAAGAGATTACCCAGGCTACAGCCAAAATCTGGCTACATAATCACGTTACATTAAAGCAAACATGCCAAATTACTTGAGAAGGACGGCTCCTGAGGACTCCACTCAATACTCATGCATCAGCCTCACCACACACAAACACGGGGGCTACATTTGTCTTCCCTGCTGACAGAAACAACTGGAGAGTGTCATAAAATGTGCATTTGTCATGGCACGTACTGATTTGTCAGGAGACCATCATTCATAGTTCATAATGTTCTCCCTCTCTCTGCCTATCCAGCGACGGTAATGTTGTTTAAATGCCCCATGGAGCTGCACTACACCAGATAGCATCCATCTCCACCAATCAGTCAATCAGTACCTGGGAGATCCCAAGAGAGCCTCTGGATTAGGCCAGTTAGGGTGCTCTCTGGTCGAGTTAGTGGATTAAGCCCTTCTCTCGCAAGGCTCAGCCGGGTAAGCCACACAAGGAAGGTGGTGGAGCTGAAAAGTAGTATCTCCTCTGAAACATATTTGTGGCTTGCGGTCTCAAATGTGTTCTTAATTCCTGGGACAGATGTAATTGTTGTACTGTTGGCTAAATGTGGTCTGGTCTTGTGTGGAGGAAGTCTGTGTTTTGTTATACTTCATCACAGAAAAGCTGGGAGAAATAAGATGTGTTTAAAATGTGACACTGCTGCTCTGGGATGTAAGCACAACAAAGAAATGTGCAGAATTCCAAATATTCTGCATGAATCACCCAAATAAAGGAAATTTAAATGACCTGGTGTGGACCTTGAACCTGAACTGTTATCATTTCTCATCTACACATCATGTTTGTGTTTACATTGCTTCCCCTACGAGCAGGGTCCAAATAAACACCAGCCAAGCACCAATGGTGGTTCGATTTTCCGTTTGGCAAGTTAAACTCAGAGGGTCAAGCTCCAAACAGTCATACACAGAAACATGCTGAGTTTTAAGCTCTGCAGGTGTAACTGAACACATGATGATCTAATCCCGCGTTTGCTGATCAAGTGATTTAATTGTTATCCTGCTATAATATCCTATAATATCCTTTTATGTATCCTTGGGGATATCAATAAAACACAAACACAAAACCAATGCACAAAACACTAAAGTTATGCAGAACACCAATCACTGTAGAGAAAGATGCAGAACTGAGAGAGAACAAAGCAAGCAGCTCTCCTCCCTGTGAGATGCGAAGCCATGTGATGCACAACAGCCAATCAGCGGCCGAGAAAAAAATTCCGACACTCTGACTGGCTGAATCGATACGTATAGGCATTATATTGTGACGCGCGAGATTTAAACTCATAAATAATGCTGCAGAATGCCGTAAAATGACGAAAATGTACGCAATATCACAGGGGTTTACTGTATATAAAAAAAGAAGAAAAAGCACGGCAGCTAACATTAGCATTCAGACCCTTTCAAATGAAAATAAGCAAGAAAATGTCTTGATGCTTCGATGTAAGCTACCATGACATTTAAGTATATGATATGATAAGGATGAAACAGATGCAAACAAAAAATGTCCAAACCTCTGCCAAGGCCTTTCTGACATTGTTGGTCAAGTTACTGGCAAAAATGTGAAAAACTGCCTCATAATGCAATGGCAAAAATTTTAAAAACTCATGAATCTGCATCAACGGTCTGATCACCTCCGAAATTGAATCACTTCCTACTTGTGACATGGCTACTATTTCCTGAATACTTCATCTAAATCTGTTGAGAGGTCTGTGGTTTATATTTCTCACAGCCAAACACACACATAGCAACAAATGCCAGCATAAACATGATCTCTTTGGCAAAGGTACTAAAAGATCACATTATCAACAGCATACTGCATAAATGGTTAACTGATTAACATAAGCTTTGCATCACTGTTAAAAAATGTAATGTTGTCAAAGCTTTTTGTAGTTGAAAACAGATATTAATCTGTGAAGAGATTGTTTGACTTTTCCCCATGCCACTGTCCCATATGCATTTATCAACAACCAGTGACTCAGTGTTTTATTCTGTTGTCCAGCAGTCTGCTTTATTCAGGGAAAAACATCTACACACTGACATTACTCAAAAGCACTCTTAAATAAATAGCTTTATAAAAACTCTTAAAACTTAAAGCACATTGAATGAACATCCCCTATTTCACTATCACAGAGTATTGAGACCTTTGTTTGGATAGCATCTTGAATTTCTATCGAAGTACATTGCAGCGTTTGATGTATTGGTTGCATGTACAAGAACAGTACATGTACAGTACACAGAACTTTTGGGTGGGTACCAAGCAAGAGAGAGTAATCATGTCCTTGTAAGGTTAATCCAGAAGGAAAAACATGAAAATATAAACTGAGACTTACAAAGACGAACAATGTGTTTAACATTTATATTTGCATTAAATAAATCTCTGCGTTCTAAAGTTAAACACGGGCACTGTTGCCAAGAGGAGACTGTGAAAATAAGTTAAACAATCTGATACCTTAAAATTTAGCATTTATGACTTTTCAATCATTTCAAAGGCTTCAGTTTTTGCTAAATTGATCTATGAACTTTTGATACTTTTTTAGGCTTCTGCTGAAACCCTGCTCCAAGCTACTACACATGTGCAGGAACAGCCAATGATATACACACACATACTTTTAATTTGTCAAAGCTGAATGGAGAGAAATCTGTCTTTTGGATTTCAGAAACCTTATAATTTAACCATGGATATTTGTTTTCTGATTATAATGTTGATAAACTTGGCCTGCAGGGCTAGATGCTGACAACAATTGTACTTCAGCATTTAATAATTTCCTGATCTGATAAAATGACCTAGGGTATCATTAATAAAATATTGCATGAATCCATACATACGCCCCAAAAATTTAAACTGGCATACAACCAAAGTAATTTAGATCCATAAAAGCAAACATTCACACAGGGGTAACTTTGTAAAATAGAAGTGCTGTGAGAGCACAAACCTCTGTAGGGGGCATTTCTGACATTCTTAGCTAAGACATCCTTAAAGACACATTTATTCTGTCAGGTCATAATATCTGTGTCAGTTCACGCTGCAATACAGTTTGGATGTGCGCTATATGGTGCATGTCCCCACATACACACAAAGGCAGCGACACTCATGTGCAGCGCTCCTCTCTGACTGAGTCTACATGCCACACTCTTCTCCAACATTATGCCTCCGACACTACCTTAAGCAAATGGAGGGTCAACTCGTTCCCCCCATTCTGTTTTTTCTGATGTTTATTGTGAAGGCAAAGCATCACAGGGGGAAACTTTACAGCTTGAAACTGCAGCATGAACAGGGCTAATAAGGCCAAATGATCTTTGGACCATGGATCATAATAACTTGATTATTCAGTCCATATTATCTTGTTTCTATGATTATGGGAAGCCAAAACTGTTATCAAAATTTAAATGCAACAGATCCACCAGTGTTTGGCTGTACTTAAATGCTCCACAGAAAGGGTCGCTGAAAGAATGACTCATCCTGATTACTATCTTCAGACTACAAATGTGTCCCAATTAGATTAGTACCAATTATGAACATAACACTGTAAAGGATTTTATTGTCTCCCACTGCTCTTAAGCTTCACAGAGAATCCCCTTAGCAAGAAGTTTAAGATTCAACTCATCTTTCTGTTTGGGGAAATCGTGGGGTTGTTGAAGGTGCACAGGCTTTTTCCCCTGACGCACACAAGCATTCCAAAATTAAAAAACACTGCAAGGAAAAACAAGCAAATGCTGCAATTAAAGGCCAATCCTGCTCATATAAAGCAAAATAAAAGCACTGTACAAATGGCAATAAACTGTGGATAATGACCTCAGGATGCCAAAGCAATATTTTCCCCCCCTTTTTAATTGTACTTGTATTCACCCTCACCGTTTCATGTTATGGGGTCGGGCTTTTTAAACTTTTCACAGCTGTGTAGAAGGAAAGGGGACAGCATCCTGAGGCGCTTTAAGGCCCTGGTGAGCCGAGTCACTGTGCCAGCTCCCAAGACTTGGATTCATTAGCCGCTTTAGCAGTGCAAACATTTCCTTAAATGGTGAGGCCATGTGCTGGCAGGGACCGACTCTCGCCTTGTTTCAATTACACGGAATCAAACATTGCAGGTATGCTCGGCACAGGATCTTTATTGAAAAAGGGGAAAGGAGGGAGAAAGTGGTTTACAAAGCTCTGGCCCTCCCTGGCCTGTGAAAGCCGGCCTTGTTTTATTTGAAAACTATTGTAAAACCAAGGAAAGTGGTAGTTTGGCAAACAGTTGTGTTTTCAGTAACAATGTGATTTCTTCCTTTTATCTTAAACTAAACTGTGCTAACTATTTTAAGCAGAATTTATAGTGAGGTTTCTTTGATTTTATGTGACTTGTCAGCCCTGTTAAAACGTCTGAAAAGATTACAGTCAGATTATATGTGTCACTCCTAACATGTATGTGTTTCATTATAAATCTTGGACCACTCCTAGATATGCAGAGCAGCATTCCAGCTGCTTGCATCCTTTTAGGGACTCCTGCTGAGTCCACAGCTGGAGCCAAAAAAATTTCTTGTACCTTGTTGCCGCTACATCACTAAACAGCCTTAATGTGCTCACACACCTACTACAAGACTTTACAGGTAATGAGATCACTGCTTTGGAAAAGGATCATGACCATATTTCTATAATGTGACCCAACTGGAGAGAATTGAAGGGAATAGTAAGTGGCAACAATGAAAAAAACTCATGCTCACATAGAGGGTAAGGTGCAAAGCTGAGGAGTTCAGAAGATATAAAAATGGCAGCCAGGTTTATGATAAGGTGGTGAGACCATTACAGCACATGCAGTTACAATGTGATTCCATCATCCAATATGACAATCTGCAGAACAAAGCACTAAAAATGAGCATCTGTAACTAATACAAAAGTTAATGTGAGAAAGATAAAGTATAACGTTTAAGGTGAAGTGTTCTCAAATGTTTCTTTTTGCATTAGAAATGAACTCTTCTGTAACTCTGCCAAATTCAAGCATACTCCCTCCTGTGCAAGCATACTCTCTACTGCCCTGTTGTGTAACTCAGCGAGAAATAAAACAGACTTACAAAACATTTACGCACAGAAAGACCTTTTTTAGATTCAAAGTAACACAAAGTCTACAGCAATGGTTTGCTCAGGGGTGAAATACCTAAATTACAGACTTCTGTCATTCTCCAATTCAGAAAAACTGAGGCTTAAAACACGAAACATTATTGTGTAATGCAAAACACACTATTTATGTATTCATACAAAAAATGTGGCCATGGCCTCCCAACAAACCTCCCCAACATGAAGAAAGCCTCCCTTTTATCTGTTACTAGCTCTACCTGTCAGTAAATGTATGCTGTTATTGGATTATTTCAGTAGATACTGAGATCACAAGTATATAACAAGATTGTTCAGTATTAATAAACAGTACTTGTATTGATTGTTGCTTACATTCTGTGGGGAAACCAGTAGACTGTCTAGGTTTTCAGTGGCAGCAATGTCCTGATATTCAATGTCATGCAGCAAAGATAAATGCCTCTGCAAGCTGCTAGAGTTTCTGCTTATTGAAAGTTATGCAATAATCACCTTTTGTTGAAAATTAAGACACATTTTTGAACATTTTCACCTCCATCAGCCATGATTTTTGATTTCTGTGGTAATATGTTGTCTGACAGGAATAGGAGCTTTGCTCCCCAACTGTTTTTCCTTTAGGACTCCCCGAGTTTTGCCTAAGAGGAATTAAGCTCCCCTGGGGTCATAAATGAAAAAAATGATTAGGGATGAACAATATCATCAGACCAATACTGTATTGGCAGATACTTGCCTAGAATTTTGATGGTTAATCTTATCAGTCAATGCCCAGATTCACAAATCAAAAGTACAAATTATTAGGGAATAAAACGTTGTTTTCATGCTTTATACCCATTTCTAACACCAATGGACTGTCACAAGGAGAGAAACAGGTCAGTTTTAGTTAAGAAGAGACTTTGTGCTCCTGACAGCAGATATTTGTATTGATATCGGTAATAAACTTGGTAATATCAGCATATCAGACATTTGCACAAATCCAATATTGTTCATCACTAATCAATTCAAATTGTTTTACTGATAAAAACCAAAAGAAAACAGGTCTACACACACATTCTTGTCCAAAGGCCTTTCAAAAAGAGCATACACTATGTAATACCATAAAGCATGTAACCAAATTTTGACAACCTCAAGCTAACAGAGCCTCACTCAGTCAGTCCCTGACACTCCCTGGACTGGACCTCTGACTGGGAACCAAGGACTTAGAGGAAGGAAGATGGTTCAAGTTCAAATAATTACTCTGTGAAATACACCGGTTTAATGCTGTTTTACTATAAGAAATATGGAGAGGTGCATATACAAAATGATTTACTAAAGTTTACAGACTTCAGGTTGACTTGACAGCATTTGCACTCTCCCGCCTAAATTGCTTTCCCAATGCAAGAAACTCGGTGAATATTAACAATAAGACAAATGCATTTTCTGCAGAAACTGATCATTGCTGTGCTTTGTTATTTGTAGCGTCTTTGGCCAAAAGTACTGTATTGTACTGTTGTGCTATTACTGTTGTACTGCTATTGTTGTACTATTGTATTGTACTATCGTACTGTGTTCAGATAAAAACCTGAATTTATTCCAATAGAAAATATGTAATTGCTAGTGTGCAGCAACAGCAACACAAAAAAGAGAGGTTTATATTTATCAAAAAGCAAATGAAAAAGGCTAAATTTAACAGTGAAGAAAGAATTGTTCTGACATCAAAAGGTGCTGATTACTGCTGGCTTGTTCACTGACCTTTCTGTGAGACCTTTTATTTAAAGTTAAATTAGACACTCAAAGAAGCAGCAGTTTTCTTCTTCCCCATACAGTTGTTGCAGGGAGACACAAAGATGAGAGCTTAACCATCATGCAAATAAAACAGCCGAATAGTATGGAATAAATAAGCTGGAATAAATACATATAAGACATAATTCTCATTGAACACTTGTTGATGACAACAACCTTATATTACACACAATGTCATTTTTAAAGACAGTAGGAGAGCTTAAAAGCAGATGAAGAATCAAACATATCTAGAAGCATGATTAGATCAAAATTTCCAAATCCCTGCTTTGCACTGAATCTTTGTCACTGCATTCAAACGTGTTAATTATGTGAGTGAAGCGCTGCTATGACACTATTATAAAAGTTTATAGAGTGTCTTGTCAGCTCTTTAGCCACATCACTTATACTTCACGGTGCTATCCAAAATCAATACAATATTTTTCTACCAATAAATAATGTAGGCCTGAAAAAGGTCCAAATGCACGCATCGACAGTTGGCTGCAATTAGGGGGCGGCGGCAGCAGTAACTGATGACAGTCCCTCCCTCCCTCTGGCTCACACGGGATCAGCAGAAAATGAAGATGCGGAGACCACTTTGTCACCGGCTGAGGGTGGACCTGGAAATGACTCCTAATGGAAAAAGGGATCCCTGAGCCGCCACTGCAACTGCTGCTCCAAGCACTTTCTCCGGGCCGATGGGCCAGCCCCAGCCAGTTTCCAGCTCCCTTTATCTAAGCCTTTAATATGCTCTGGGCAGCCAGCAGCGACCACAAGCTGAGGTCAGGAGGCATCGCTGGCTCAGAGTGTGTCTGCCTGGTCTCGGCAGATTTCTGCGTGTGTCTTGTGAGAGCGCACAACAGCAAAAAATACTATTGATACCAGGCTACCAGACTGAGGAGACCAATAAAGGCACACTCTTGTCCTCTCGGCGTTGGGTAATAGAAATCAAAAGAGAGAAGACAAGTTTTACATTTTTATAATAAGGCTTCTGACTCTATGTAATTATTTTACTACTCCTAATGTATGAATTCTTTGATTGTTTTTTTTCTGTATCTTTATTTACCTAACCAAGGAGGTCCATGTTTTTGCCTGTGTTTGACTGTTTGTTTATCTTTGAGCAAGACAACACAAAAAGTTCTCAATGGATTTGGATGACGCTTTTAAAGAGTTGTTGATCATGGCACAAGGAATAGTGATTTTGGTGGTGTTCCTAATAGAAATGCAGAACCAGGTATTTTTTAAAAGATGTGACAACATTGCAAGACAAGGCAGTTTTCCACATTTTCACTAAAGTTATTATTATTATTACTAGTAACTCAAAAAGGTCTTGATGGATTTAAAGAATATTTTCACGGAAAGTTGGTCATGGCACAAGGGAAACACTCAGTTGATGTTGGTGGGGATCAAAATATATGTGTGCAGATCCATTTTTTAAAGGATTTTTATACACTGCAGGATAGGGCAATTTTCCACATTATTGCAATAAAATCAAAAAGCTCACAATGGATTTTGATGAGATCCTCAGGGAATGTTGGTCATGGCACGAGAGACAAGTCAGTTGATTTTTATGGGGATATAACTCCAGATGCTTTCCAAGAATTTTTACAAATATTTGTTAACATTGTTTGATAGGGCATTTTTTCACATTCTTGCATATAACTTCACTAACAATGTCAGAAATGCAAGGTTTATGCTTTGCTATCTATATATTTTTTATAGGCAGAAATGTAGAAAGCTGGCTGGCTTGATGGATAGATGGACCCTGAAGTACATTTGGGAAATTGTAAGAGTTTGAAATGTGCAATGTACATTAAGGTTATTGTTTGATATTTGTTTGTATTATGAATACTACAATCTGCTGCAACCAAAAAAAAGTTGCCACCAAAAAAAAAAAAGGTCACACACTCTAATATTTCGTTGGACCGCCTTTAGCTTTGATTACAGCACGCATTCGCTGTGGCAGTGTTTCAATAAGCTTCTGCAATGTCACAAGATTTATTTCCATCCAGTGTTGCATTAATTTTGTACCAAGATCTTGTATTGATGATGACAGTCTGACCACTACGCAAAGCTGTCTCCAGCACCTCCCAAAGATTCTCAATGGGGTTAAAGGTCTGGACTCTGTGGTGGCCAATCCATGTGTGAAAATGATGTCTCATGCTCCCTGAACCACTCTTTCACAATTTGAGCCCCATGAATCCTGGTATTGTCATCTTGGAATATGCCCGTGCCATTAGGGAAGAAAAAATCCATTGATGGAATAACCTGGTCATGCAGTACATTCAGGTAGTCAGCTGACCTCCCTCTTTGGGCACATAATGTTGCTGAACCTAGACCTGACCAACTGCAGCAACCACAGATCATAGCACTGCCCCCACAGGCTTGTACAGTAGGCACTAGGCATGATGGGTGCATCACTTCACCTGCCTCTCTTCTTACCCTGATGTGCCCATCACTCTGGAACAGGGTAAACCCGGACTCATCAGACCACATGACCTTCTTCCAGTCCTCCAGGGTCCAATCTTTTTTTTCCAGTTAGCCTTACAGATTAGTGGATTTCTTAAGGCTACACAGCTGTTCAGTACCAATCCCTTGAGTTCCCTTCACATTGTGCGTGTGGAAATGCTCTTACTTTCACTATTAAACATACCCCTGAGCTCTACTGCTATTTTTCTTCGATTTGTTTTTCCTAAACGTAAAGTGATCGCCAATCAGGATCATTCAGGATTTTTTTCCGACCACATTTATTCCTCGAAGACGATGGTTCCCCACTATCCTTCCAGTTTTTAATAAAGCGTTGGGCAGTTCTTAACTCAATTTTAGTAGTTTCTGCAATCTCCTTAGATGTTTTCTCTGCTTGGTGCATGCCAATAATTTGATCCTTCTTGAACAGACTAACATCTTTTCCACAAC
This sequence comes from Cetoscarus ocellatus, assembly GCA_037902135.1. Lineage (NCBI taxonomy): Eukaryota > Metazoa > Chordata > Actinopteri > Labriformes > Labridae > Cetoscarus > Cetoscarus ocellatus. The sequence continues at coordinate 2,215,428 of JBAMNC010000871.1, read as the reverse complement.
CACAGGATGTGTCTTTCCACATGGTTGTTTAAGAAATGAGAAGCTACTCATTGCATCAGCTGGGCTTAAGTCACTTGTTGCCAGCTGAAAGATAATCGCCCATGCAGTAATTATCCAATAGGAGGCCCGTAGCTATTTGCTTAGTTAAATCCAGGTGGTGACTTTTTTTTGGCCAGGCAGTGTATCATACCCAAGAAAAAAAAGGAGAAAACATTCTTGTGCTGGTTTATTTTTAAATTTCTTTCTGGTTGTTGTAATGCCAAAAAAGCGTAATAATGGAATAACGATCATTTTTGACAACAAAGCAGCGTTGTGTGCTCACTGTGGTTAAACAGGATATCCTGTTTATACAATGAAATACTGCTGGACGTAATGTTCAAGCTGTGGAAGTGATAGGGACACTCCGTCCCATCTTTATCTACAGATCCTTTGATACCCACTGTCTTGCTTTAACTTTTACACAGTCAAAAATAAGATAAACTCATATTTTGCAGTTCTTACTGATGGTCTTTCAGTCAATCTTGTAAATGTAAGGTCAAGTATCAAAAATATCCTAAGGACACATTCTGTGGACAATATATAATTTTAGGACATTTTAAATATGGCCAACAGACCAAAATATCCATCTCTAGATTTAAGCCTCTGGTGGGGCCAAAAATGAAAGTACCACTGGATAAAATAGGTCCTGCCACTTGGGATGCTTGTAAACTTTTTCAGTTTTCAAGACATTTTATCTAGCTCCTGCGGCTGACAAGCATATCACCCTCAAAGGACATTTTTTTTCACTCTTCAATTACTTTAAAAAATTCAGTGGTAGATAAAAGTTCCAAAGTAGTCAGAGATTACAAACTGTACCTGAAGCACTTTTCACACCACATTTTGGCACTAACTTTCTCCACTCGGGTTGGAGGTGGGACAGAGAAGCTGGAATACAGCCTCCCTTTGTGTCACTCTGTCCCGGCATGCAGGTGTCTCAAAGTGATGGAGGGGGCTCTGGGAAACATTTATATCTCAAATCCACTTTATCGACCGGGCCCTTGTCAGTGCAGAGGTAGCAGCAGTAGGGGGTGGGTGGAGGAGAGCAAGTGGCTTTTAGCACACACGCTGACACTGAGGGAGCCTCCAGCACTTACTCTTCAGCTGTGAGTCTGGAACTCTTTATGGTGATTGTTTTATCAGCGTTCCTGTCTGTCCCCTGGGAGGCTGGGGCCTGAGGAGGATGACCCTCATTTTCTGAAAGCAAAGTGTTCAGTATTGATCAGCAGGAATGAGCAGCCCATGACATGGGTTAATTTACTGGACCTAGGAAGGTTCATTGTTTCCTGTCATTCCTGAACTCATCGTACTGACCTTTACCACGCTGTCCTGTCACGTACAGAGCGTTTGAGTGTGTGCGTGGGGGACTGAGGCATACACACACACAGGCGCAACTACAAAGGCATGGTGTTCAAATGACTCCACTGGCTCACGGGTCTTCACACAGAAGTAAGAAAAAGTGAGGCTGACACATGGACAAACTGATGGATGGAAACAATATAGAAACAATACCCTTTTGACAAGAGTATTTCATTGCATTATGCCAAAAATTCATATTGTATTCTAGTAAGAATTAAAAACCTCTAAATGATTTGTAAAACACTGCAGAGGGCCTCTCTACTGTACCTGCAGCTAAGTAGACAACTAAACAGGGAAACGGGTGATGAAAAGACCAGTCTACAGATGCATACTTAAAACTAGAGATGTAAAAAAATATATCTGCATTCAAATAAAATAATATTCACAGTCAGATTGAAAATAGATTCACAACCTACAGCTTTTGTTTTCTTTCTCTGTGCATACTGAGATGGAGTGTGTTGGTCCCTCTGTGGTAGCTGCCTCCTTTTAGTTTTAATATCAAAACATATTTCAAGTTTAGCCTAATCTTCTTTTGCTTTGTTTTAGGTTGTTCACAGTGCTGAAAAAAAAATCACAAATACATGAGCTGCATATCTGGAATACATTTCTTTTGTCCTTTTTGTGTCAAATTGCCCTGTACAGCCTCTTAATACACTGCAGACAGAAGCAGGTCTTAAAATAAACACCTTTAATAACAAATACAGAATGTTTCCTGATTGCTTTTTTAAATCAAATATCAATTTGAATCTAAGTGTAACCCTCAGGCTCTGAATCAAATGAAACCATAACTAAGTGTAAGACTAACACCCTTATTTGAAACCATCACATACTTTATTGCACGGTAAAAATGTGTTAAATCTGCTCTCAAACTAAACAACAGTTGTTGATGAGCAGCGGCTGATAAGCTGTCATCTCTGCCTGTAACTTTTAATTCTTCTTTGAAGGCTATTGGACAAAAAATTAACTCTAAATGTTGTGTTAACTATGCAATAATACAACATACTACTTTCACAAAAAGATAGAAAATCTTTCAAAATGAACTTCCTGGTTAGCACTGGAAGCTACTTACAAAAGCATTCAGGGTTGCTCACACACAAAACAAAATGTTTTAATTTAACAAAATATCTCTCATAAAATGTGAAGTTTATAAACAAAATAGAACATTGGTTAACTCTTACAAAAAAAAATCATATGGAGCGTCATTTCTTTTGAACAGAGTCCTTAATAAGAAATAAACAGTGAAGACAGGCAGAGGTGACTACTTAAGTTGGAAACGTCTAACTTAGTCATTTTGTTACAGGGCTGGGGATGGAGTTATGCCTTATTGGGGGGGGACATTTCAGTCTCCAACTTATTTGCAAGGCCTGCAATGAATTTCTTTTTGCTCATTAAATATCTAATATTCTATTCAGTCAACCACAAAGAGAGGTTGACTGGTTCAATACCTGACAATCTTTAAGACAAGATAAAATCAATACGAAATTCATAACCTGTGTTCAGAGTAAAGCGAATGACAGGGGGCAAAGGTGAGAGTTTGTGGGTGAAAAGGCCACTTTACTTACATTCAAAGGTCAAAGCCTTAATGTAAGGCTCAATTGTTAAACTTATTAGGGGCATGGCCTAACAACCAAACTACAAAGAGTCTATTACTTTGGAAAATGCATTCAAAACATACTTCAGATGGATAAAGGTGTAGAGTACTGCATTTGATGAGTAGTCCTTCTAGGGTAATTATGTCTAAATCACACTCACTTTACACCTTGTCCAGTTAATACCTCTATCAGAAAAATATTTTCTTTTTTGACATGAAACCAAAAAGTTTCTCCTTCTGACTGTCTATCCGTGTAAGAGCAAAACTTAAAACATTTGCCCTGCTTATCTTCAGTTGTTTTTTGTTATTTACTTATTTACTTTGGTCAGCCAGTATACTTGACTGAGGGTAGGAGGTCAGCGAAGGTAGAGCAGTAGCTTGATCTGTTGGCAGTATATGCTGATCAAGGCATTTCATCCTGACTCTGTTTCCCCCTGCCTCTGTCTGAGCCCACTGACCTGACTTGTCTCTGTATTTCTATCTTTTTTCATGTTTTCTTTGCATTTTCATGTAGAATGTTGGCATTGAGAGTTGTGTTCTGTTTGCTGGGGTCAACTGGGGTCATACCGTATCAGGGTATGTTGTATTGGGGCAACATGAAACAACACAATGGGTGAAAACTTGGTAAAGGGAGGTTCACACCCTGCTGATGCCCTGGCTCTTGCTGCCCTGTGGTAAGTACAGATCATTTGGTAGGTTGTGAGGAGCCATATGGTTGGATAGGTTGCACTGACAATTCAGTGTTGTCACTTCTTGAAACATGCATAAAATTATGTAAATATAATTCTGGTGAGTAGTGCATGGGGGTAAGATTTGAATTATAAGTTTTTTAATCAAGTGTTTATCCTTTGATTAGGGCTCAATATTCTGGTTGTGATTTCAGGTGGGTTTTATACCTTCAGTTTGATTGCCTTGTTCAGATTCAGAAGGAAAGAAAAGGCTATAGATTTGCATTTTGCCTTTGGATAGTTTCATTTTCAAACAGCAGTATTTTGAAGCAGGTCAGATTAAAAAAAAAAAAAAAAAAGCACAACTGGCCTTACGTCATTAGGCACAGCGTCACAATGACCTGCTCTGCATTATGAAAAGGGAGCTAGCAGGCTTATAGTAGGTATTTATAAAATAAGCTGTTGTGTAATAGAGAAGGTCAAATGTCTCATAAAAAGATAAACATATTTATAAATGTCTGACATGCCTTGGAATATGAATGCAAATAAACTCAGGGCACAAAGAGGAGGGACTTTAAATGCTCATTGGTGATTACAGCAGACTAGAGAGGACGCCAGAGAGTATGGTAACTTACTGCACCTGTAGAAGTGTCCGCAGAGAGACTGTCACTGACAAAAGTAGAGAGCAGCTTTAAAAAGGATACATTCTCCTGCTTGGGCAAGCTGGACTAAATTCTGGGAATCTAAACAAGTTTCTGAATCAGTCAGTGTTGTTGAGTCCTGTGATGATCTACTGCGGAGACTCAAAACATTATCATTAAGTAGTACTTTGCTGTCAGCCTGGTAGGCGTCATGCAATTACTATTACTATGCTGCTGGTTATACTACTATAGCAATGTAGTTTTTTAACTTGTCACCTGTTTGTCTCGGTTGTTGGGTTGATTGTGTCCTCACTTTAAACAGACTGCTACAGGGATCCACCGGAAGCAAGTCGAAAACACATATTTCAGGCAAGCTCGGCACGGTTGTTTGTGTTAAAACAGGATCGATGGCTGTGTTCATATAAAGCACATTCAACCGAGTTTGCCCACTTGTATCAGAAGGACTCAAATTATCCACAGAGTAGGCGTCAGAATGACCTTCAATTTAGTCTCTTAATAAATATTGCAACATTTTCTGTGTCACAAATCTGTTACTCTATGTTGTTTTATCAATTGTTGTCTCTGTTCCTACTAGTCATTTATAGGGATGCCACCCAGGTATAATCATTTTTTGTCCATGTGATATTTAGATGTGTGTTAAGTGATACTCTGAAAGTCAGACTTCCCCATGTTATCCTTTATTTTAACATGCAGTATATTTAAGTCCTGTAAGCTGAAAAATGTTCATTTAATAAGTTATACTATAACAAAAGAGCTAAGGCTTCAATTCTGAAGTTAATATTTGTGGAAAATTCTTTTATGTTTGCTGAATTAATTTTTCATGTCTTGCCCTAAACTTGACATAGTTCGATTATTTGGTTGATTAGGAAAAAGAAGCCTTTTACTCACCCAATCAAACTTTGTAGAAGACTTTCCTAAAGATTATTTGATGAATAAAAGGGTCATCTGGAGATTTTAAAGTACTGTTAAAATTTAAAGGTACATTTATCTCTCATATCAATATAAAGAAAACAATAAGAGCATACAGTTTATCAACAATTATTCATATATGCAAAGCAGCAAAATACCAACAACCTCAGCAAAAAGGCAACACTCAGGAGGTGTCTCGGCTCAGAATTGCCATGTTTAGTTAATATGGAGGTTAGGTTTATTTATTTTGCCCATTTTATGCAGGATTCTTCCCGCTCAGGATGGAGATGGGAGGTAATAAATCCGTGAGGTGTCATCTCCTTTCCCTCCCCTTTGCCTGGCATCTGCGAGGGCTACGCCACTTCTGATTAGTGCCGCCTTTCCCCCCAGAAAGCCAGCAGACAGGAACAAACTGATTACTGCCCATCTTCAGGGGATTGGAGACACCTAACAGGAGGATTACATTAACATATTAACGGACGCCCCTCACCTGCAGCCCCGCTAATATCACTTCTGGGCTCCTTCATATTTTTGGGGAGGGGGGAGTGGTGCATGTGTGGTGTATTTCATCTTCAGATGGAGAGCAAATAAATAAAGAAAGATGGCGAGCCCCTCTCTCTCCCAGGGTGCGCGATCTGTCATTGATGATGGGTGAAGAGGAGAGGGGCTCCTTTGAAGTTTTTCGACATAAAAGGCGCAAATAAACGCAAACACATCCTTTCAGCTACTCACATGAAATTAGGACCTGCTGAAGACGGGGGTAGAAAGCTGGCCTCCGCAGCCACACCTAATCACTCTGACGGCAGCAAAGACTTCAGTCTCTGCTCTACTGGGAACATCGGAATTAAGAATGAGAAAAAAGTGAAAAAACAGAGTGCTTTAATCTGCCTCAGCTACTTTTCCCCTGTTTTTAACAATGTTGGCTTGAAACAAAACAACAAACAAGGAGCAGAAAAAGAGAAAAAGTTTTGCCTCCCTCTGAAATAAATATGAGGAAACTTTGAGTTGGTTGACAGAAGTGAGCGCGAAGTTGACTCAGGCTGTGATAACGTCAGTCTTTGATATTTTCAGAGTGGAGAAATCATAGCGTGATCCCATAAATCAATTACAAGGGTGGACGGGATAGTCCCTCCTATGAACTACCTCAGAGTACAGAGCAACAGCACAGACAGTGATAGTTATCAGAAGTGTAAGTGTGAGGGGGCTCTTCTCACATTATTATTTGAAGCACTGCTCCAGACAAAATGAGCTAACTGCCAAAGGAGATAAAGGGATTTAGAGATTCAAAAGAATAGAGATTTAAAAATTAATGGTGGAAAGGATTTGCCTTCATGTTTCTACAACTTGTAAGCGGAACACGACTTATAAAGAGTCGGGGAGACAAATTGCTTTTTAGAATAAAGTGATGGTGAAAGGGAAAAAACAAGCTGTGAATATTTAATGTGCACCGCAGCCTCTTCACAAACAAATCAATATGGTGATAGTAAACATCAGGACGCTCATACTGTGGCACGGCCGGCCAGGAGAGAAGGGAGGACAGGTGTCAGCTGGCCCAGCCACACCGTTCAGGTTAAACTTGACATTTGTGAAGGTTAAAAGATTGTAACTGTCTATCTGTGTCAATCACTTTGCTCAAAGGTCACAGCTAGTCTATTTTTCATTAATTATTCCCGCAGATGTCTTCAGAGCGCACCAACACCTAACAACCCCAACTGCCCACTCAACGTCTGCTGAAAGGTTGTATTAGAGGAATATATACATACATTTATAAACCAATATTTATATTGGAGGCTGTGTTATAGGCACTTTGAGGCAATAATTTATGTTTGTATTCTGCAATTAACCCAATAACTATGAAATGAACTGTTTGGTAGATCATACTTTGAGCCAATGCATTTTGTTGATTAATGTGTTGAACTTGCATGTCTTAAATTATTTACTAGACCTTCTTCTTGCCTTTAGTATGTATGGAATAGGATTAGTTCACTTACAAAACAGATTTTTTTTCAACTCTGCCTCAGTGTGTTGGTGGGCTTTGTTTTGTCTGATCTTGTGCTGTATCGTTTTAATGGCGTCCTTTTCCAACATACAAGGACTTCTTTCACCAGAGAACAGCTCATGAACATAAAGACAAAAAAACACCAGATTTTACTCCAACTCTTCCCATGGATTCTGTGGAATTATTGGACAGTTAAAGGTGCGCTCACCTTTGCCAGCACCTGAGACACTGTTGAAGAGGGAAAAGGGCAGGGGTGCTTGTGCTGCCTGGGATTTTTCTTTCAAATGTGCGCTCACATTGAAACAAAATGGATGAACTTCAGCTGCTGATGGGAGAAACGGACTTTTCTACATCTTGTGTCTTGTGCTTCACAAAGACGTGGCTGTGTGATCTTGTACTGGACTTGCGCTGCAGCTGGCAGAATTCCACCTCCTCAGAGTGATCAAGACGCATAACTTTCCAGCAAAACAAAGGGTGGAGAAATCTGTTTTTATGTCTGGAGAGAGATGTAAATAAGGTATTTAAGTGGAAGAACCCCTGCAAAGTTGCTGTATCAGACTATAGCCCAGTACAATGCCTTTATGCAATAGCGGGGGCCTGCTATATTGACATCTAGAGGCATTTACTTTTATTTCGTGAGGCCACAATATCTGTGCTAATTCACGCTGCAATACAGCTTTGATGCACGCGACACCGCGCATGCACTTACATACACACAAAGGCAGAGACGCTCACTCTCAGCGCTCCTGTCTCCAGCTGAGTCCTCATGCCTCCTTCTCTCAATATCACACCTCTGTTATTTCCTCTGGAGAAGTGACAAAGAAGGGGTCAACTCGTTCCCCCATTCCATCTCCAGGACGTTCACAGTGGAGGCAAAACGTCACAGAGGGGATGTATTTATTGGTTGTAATTTATTGCCTGAAAATTTTTAATTTTGTATTGATATTTGTGTATGCTCCATGTATACTTCTCTACTTTAGGTGTATGTTTGCAGCAGTGTTACAGCGCCACTTACAGGCCTGGCATATATACTACAGCTTTTTCAGTGAAGTAGTCCTCAAGTTTGCAGATGACACAACCCTCATTGGACTCAGGTATACCGCCTGGTGACCTGGTGCAGTGAGAACAACTTGGAGCTAAATGCTCTAAAAACAGTGGAGATGGTTGTGGACTTCAAGAAGGACACTGCCAGCCCCGCCTGCATCACTCTCTCTGACTCCGTTGTTCCCACTGTGGACTGCCTCTGTTTCCTGGGGACCATCATAGCCCAGGACCTTAAGTGGCAGCTGGACAACAGCTCCCTCATCAAAAAAGCACAGCAGAGGATGTACCCGAGGCAGCTGAGGAAATCCAACCTGCCAAAGACGATGATGGTGCACTTCTACACTGTCATCAATGAGTCCACCCTCACCTCCTCCATCACGGTCTGGTACCTGCCACCACAAGGGGCAAAGGCAGGCGGAAGCGTATCATTCCCTCTGCAAAGAAGGTGATCGGCTGCAACCCTCCGTCTCTTTGCAACCTGTACACCTTCAGGACCCAGAGGCGCGCAGGTAAAGGCATGACCAATCCCTCTCAGCCTAGACACAGACTCTTTGCAGCCCTCCCTTCTAGCAAGAGAAGAGAGTGTCAGACAAAAACCTCTTGCCATCTGAACAATTTCTTCCCCTCTGCTGTCAGTATCATGAACAGTACCCCCAGCCCAACTCCAAAGAAACAACACTAATTCATACACTCACTCATGACGGACTACATCTGTACTGATTTTTTTGTAATTATGCTTGTCTCTATCTTAGGTTAAACAAATCAACACTCTCTAAAACTTGATTCATGTGTGAGTCCCTTCTTTGTCACTTACCAGGAGATTGGCAAATAGTGGATGTTCTGTGTGGATTTCAGAGAACAATAGGAGATGTTTTTTTTCCGAAAAAAGCCATATTTTGTCCTTATGGGGGTCAATATTATAAAATTTCAAAGACTGCCAGAATATATTCAAAATTGACAATTTTTTTGAGAAAGAAACACATTGTAGATATATGCATATAAAGTTTTCACATACTAAGTACCCCTAATCCAGCTGTATCCTCACTCTGTCTGAGATGAGGATGAGAGTATATTGGTGCCACATTTCAGTTGTCTGGGTCAATATGCTTGGAGTGGAACATGCCCTTTCTGAAGACCCAAAACATTTTTTTCTGTGGGTTATGTGCACGCCAGAGTTTTTCAGCTCATTCAGACCCCCAAAAGGATGAGAGGTTATTAAAACAAAGAATGGTAATATCCCTTTGTAATAACTACTTTTACCACAAAGTCCATGTTGAACTTTTGGCAAAGGTCATAGACTGTATAAATATCTGGTGTGTTTAAAAAAATCAACACTGATTGTTACTGTTAAGGCCAGAGGGCACAAACAATAAAAACTAGTTTTTTATAGCTATGTTGTTGGAGTGGGAATTAAAAGTCTGTCTGTGGTAATAAAGGACACATACACATTTTTAATTTTTTTTTTGCTTGTTCTGTTTTGTTTTTTTTGTGTGTTTTTTCGAACACATGTGTAAATTCAATTTAACTGGCTTTAAGGAGTATTTACCTGAAATTCATTTTCAAGACACCAAAGCCCTAGATGAAAGTATATACTGCCAGGGAGTTGGGGTAGTTGATCAAACACTGACTTGATTAACAATCGATTATAACGAAGACAATAACTTCAAATGCAATTAATCCATTAGTTCTGATAAACTGGTAATAATTATGGTACCTGATATTCTCATTGATATAATCCAATATTACAAGAAAAAACAACAATAACATCAGCATTTTTAACATCACTGCAGCGTAGCTGCAATGTGTTCCAAGTATAGATCCCTCTCCTTAAAATAAAAAAATTAGATTGAAGGTAAACCAGTGCGATAATACCAACGGTTTAAGGTTTTAATGAAATTTCAAATTAACATTACTATTCATGTAGGACATTAGTTAAAATACTACTACCAAAAATGATCAAGTAATGAATCAAGGGATATGTTTTCACCTACGTATATTGAAATACAGAACTGGTTTACATACAAGTGTGTATAAAAGATCTGTATTAATGTAAATTAAAAGGCGAAAATGAGTAAATATTCAAGTACAGTACATTTTTTTTACATCTGTTTTTGATATCTTAATGTCAGTGTGCAAAAAGTAACATATTATGGGCATCTATTATTTTATTCAACTATGTATCTTAGTTTAGATGTGATAACTTGGAGGGATATGTTACACAACTCCTGTGAAGCTGAATAAAGCATTTCATCATATGACATCCGGGTGAATGCAAGACAATGGAGGCCAAAGGCATCTACATGCTTTAACAGGATGAATGATTTACAAGGACAACTACTGACATTTACTAAGCATCATTGACCCTACTAACAGTGCTTCACTGTGGTTTGGTAAAACTCTTATAAACACTAAAACGTCACATTACATACTCAGTTACACCTCACAGTGCCCTTTTACCTCATGGTGCACACATTGAATAGAAATTCAATTAGAGCAGTGATGTAATGACCATAATGTCTTCCATAGCCGGAGATGTAAACATCAATAAACCTTTGTCAGATACTCTCAAGTGTGGACAATTCAAACAAGGAAACAGAGACGACTTTAGAGGAGAACAAAGAGAGGGCACAGAGTGGGAAGTTCGAAAAAGGTTTGAGATTTATATTGTTTAAGGTTTCTTATTTATGTGTGTTGTTGATATGGCAAAGCCCAGAATGAAGCAAAACTAAAATCAAATAAACCTTAAAGAAGATGAGGCGGAAGGATTCCCTGATTTCTCTGCAAAAAAAAAGTGAAACAAGGACTGTCTGTGCTGGCTGAGAAAGGCTTTAGTTTTAGAAAGCTGACCAAGACTGCCAAGCAAAGGCATGCTATTTACTGACAGTATGGTGCTTTGGGGCAGGAAGTATGAGAATAGTTATCTCTGTTTTAGTTATGCAAAATATTGCTATAAAAATTAGACAAATGCTATGACAAAATTGTATTAAACATTCTCCTGCATTCAGGTCTCCAACTGATCAGACAGTGCAGTAGGTCTTCTTAGGACAGTTGTCACAGCACCTTTGTTGTTCTTTAATTCTGGCACAGACTCAAAATGTGTTTCTTTGAGCACAGACTGGATCTTAGGAAAAAGGAAAAAGCTACACTGTGCTTCAGCCAGAAACTGCTTTACAGAGATTGCCCTCGGAGCTGGCACATTGTCTTGATGAAGACTGAAACCATTTTTCCACAGTTGTGGTCTTTTTCCTCAGACCTTGTCTCACAGTTTTTCTAGAACCTGTTGGTAATAGTGGTGATTCACAGTTTAACTTTATGGAACCCGCTCCTCCAAAATTATACCCCTAATGTCAACAAAAACAATCAGCATGACCATGAATTTGGACTTGTTTTGTCATGCTTTTCTAAATCTTTGGGAACGATGGTGATTTCAAAAGCACTGACCACCATTTTGTCTCAGACTCGTTCTGGAAGATTCAAGCTTAGTCACTTGAATCACTCCTTCTAAAAATTTTGTGGTTTCCTTTTTGCCCCAACAGTTCTTTACAAATTTGCACAAGCTTTTTCCTTTTGAGGAGTCGGATGATTTGGGACAACTTTGGCACACACTTTTGTCACATTCAAGTTAAATGCAAAATTTAGCCAACTGTCTTTGTATCAACAGAGACCATTTCCCCCTCCTCTCCCAACTCAGACCTCAGATTGTGCACCAAGGCTTTAGAGTCCTGTTTTTTGCAGTACTGTACTATTACCTGCCTCGAGATAAAAAACAAAATGAAATACAGACATTTGAATCCTAAGAAAAATTGCCCCACCTGTCTGTATAAAGCCCAGTGCAACCCCTGTAACAAAGGCTTAAACCCTCCTGATACTTCATCACTTGTAAACAAAAATTTTAAATGTATCTGACATTAAAGTACAACTGTTTTCATATTGTTGTTGAAATTTCGGCCAAGTGAACAGGATTTCAGAGTTTGCTTGTCTATTACTCAGCCTGTCACCTTTAACCTCCTCTGCAGCACTAAATGCTTTTCTTGTCTTACCATGCGAAACAAGGCTGAAATAACAACGCCTCTCCTTGGCTCAGGGGGCATGTAAGAAAATGGCACAAACCTGAAGTGAACAATAGTCAGTGCACTCAGAGCACCTCTCAGAGCATTCCCTGAGCAGGATGCTCCATTGCTGTGACCAAGCCCTAAAGTGAGCGCTGGACTCTTCTGAGGCATGAAATAATAATAACATCCCACTTCCGTCTCCCTTCAAGAGAGGAGGGGAGGAGAGTATATGAGGGCCTTGTATTGTCACCGTTCACTAGAGAGATACCAGTATCCCCGAGACTTTAATGGGAAAGACAATAGGACTGGCCTAAAAAGGCTCTCCATTAAAATTTAATCAGGGACTTTTGTCTCTCTCTATATGTGACGATGTGTGTGTGTGTGTGTCTGTGTAAGTGTAAACGACTACAGGGACAGGTAACAGCACTCACAACCCATCTTCATCCCCTCTTGTGTTGTTTGTTTCAAGTTCATCCTTCTCCTGCACCTTGGGAGAGTTCTTTCATTTTTTTCCCAGGTGTGTCACTATCTTCCTTAACCACCCAACCACACAGAAACTACTGGAAAAAAATGTTAAGGGCAAATTGGATTAACACCATGCTCTATGGTCTGGGCACTTAACAAACAAAGATGCACTTAAGGGAGCCCACAGAATGATTTGTGACTGAACAAAGAACTGGAGAGCTGGAGCCTGGCTATGACCGCAGGACTGGTGTAATATGTCATCTACCGGAAGAGCTATCAGCTCAGCCTACTGGAAAAGGAGTGAACTCCAGAGTGCTAAAGGTAGACTGTAAAGCGTCAAGTGCTCCTGTCCTACTTTGGTAGCTATGTTTCTTTTGTCATCATATCACAGAGCTTTACTCTGGAATAACTTAAGTACAGACACAAAGCTAAACTGTGAAAGACTTTGGAAAAAACTTTGTATACAGGTAACAAAACTTGACTCATACTTGAACCTGCTTTGGTTATTTTTTGATAATTACAGACTTTGTTCCTAATTTGTGTTGTTAGCTTTATCCCTCTTACCGGGGGCAAGCAGACAACAAATCCTAGATGGAGATTAACAAATTAGTTTGATGAACGTGTTGACTTACAGAAGGGAGGCCTCAGCCCTGTAAACCTTAAAAAAATAAAATCAAACATTATGCAGCTGTGGGCTGCACAGTGGTACAGCAGGTTAGAGCACTTGCCCCACAGCAAGAAGGTTGAGGGTTCGACTTCCAGTGTCACTCAAAGCATGTTGGCATGTTCTCCCTGTGTCTGCATGCGCTTTCTCTGGGAACTCCAGTTTACTCATAAAATGGCATTTTTATTCCTGTGTCAGTTTTTTTACTATTGACATCCACTTGCTCAACTTAAAGCTGCAGTAGGCAACATTGTTTTATCATTTCATTGTTTTTTTATAATTGAGTAAAAATTTTATAATATCCTCCAAGCATAATGTAAGTCAAGTGGTCTGAGACAAGCAATAGGTTTCTGCACCTCACCATGGCTCTGTGTTCAGCCTCGAAAGAATCAGTATCAAGACGATGTGCATCAACCAATCAAAGGTCAGCTCAGACCACTGCGTTCCTATTGGCTGTTCTACTGCATATGCGCGTTCCTGTGCCGCAGGCAGAAGGAGAGAGCAAGCGGCAATGGTGGACAGTGCACCGGGTAAAATCGCCATTCCAGCATTGGCTACAACTGCCTACACGGCAAAACAACCCAAAAAAAGGAAGACAGAATTAGAAAAGAATGAATATAAAAGAGAGGCTGATCAAAAAAGGAATGAAAGTTGCGTCAATATCGGCAGAGCATTTCAGAAATGGAGAGAACTGCGGGATAGCCTGGGTCTGAAGTTGGATTCGGAGCTGGCCCCTCTTCTCTTGGACAGGTAAGCTGCTAAATGAATAACCTTGTAATATTTGTCGTAATGTGCTGCGGTAATAGTTGTGTTGTGTAGTTAGATTTCATAAAAGCAGATGACAAACGCCTACCGGTAAGTTGAATGCTGCTAGTTTAGCCGTCTGCTAACCGTTAGTAAAGAGTGCTGTTGAAGCTTGACTCGGACATTACTCAAAATTGTGCTAAGTGGGCCGGTGAATTCCAGCAGCGGCTCGATAGCGCCTCTGTCGAAAAATGCTGTGTGCGCGTGCTCGTCTGGTAGGAGGGGCTCAGGGAGGAGACGAACAAAAATCTAACTCAGATGAGACTCAACAATCAACCGTTTTCTGGCTTTCTACCTACTGCAGCTTTAAATTTGATGACCTGCGACTTTACTTCCACACCCTTTGATGTGGCAGCTTTGTGTTGAAAACGTGACAGCAAATGTATTTTTTTTCCTCCATCGGGTACTTTTCAGAACTAACAAAAATAGAATGACATATACTTTATAGGTTTACAGAGTTGATTTTGACTACCCTTAAGTACTAAATGTTCCAATCCTCAAGGCATTATTTTGCATTTATGTCCCTTTCACACCTAACACGTTTGGTCCGCACCAAACTAATTCTGGCTCGCCTTTTTGGACAGCTTAGTTGATTTGGGCCAGCGTGAATATTCTTGACCACATATTCTGGTCAAGCAAACTGAGAAAGCAGGGAATTGTGACTTGACTTTGCAGAATATAACAACAATTAGCTAGCTAACATAGCACTCACTGATGATATCAAGCAGGAACTGGCTAACATTAGTAATGCCAGCCTCCAGTTCTATTAACAGGTTAAAGTCTACAAGTCCATGCAGAATACAGCTACAAATCACTCTGGTGAATATGTCATTTTCATCTGATCAGCCTAAATACAACATTATCTTTATTTTATCCTCAAAATACTGCAGAGCTGCTTCGAGTTAAAGGATGTTATTACTCAAAGCTGGTTGTGTATTTCTGGTGCATAATGCAACAATATAATTGAAAAAAACAAAGGTTACAGCTACAGCCTCAACTGGTGGCAAATGGTTTTATTACACAATAACTGACAAACTTTGGTCCGCTTGACAAAGTGCAGTGTGAAGGAAAACCAAACCAAGTGAAAACTGAAACAATGCTGCAACTTCACCCCCAAACAGAACCAAGTCCTGTTTGGGTGAAAGTTATCTTAGTCTTTCTTATAAATCAGAATCAGTGTGAGTTAAAAACTAAAGCCAGAGAGGGTAAGATATACAGCAAAAAGTGTTGTGGTTATGTGACATAAACAACTACCACTGTGCTTTTTCAGTGCATCTTTGGAATTGTTCAAATTTCCTTTAGTCTTCTGTAGTAGCCATTCATAAACACGATTACCGCAGGGCCTTATCAGTTTCATCTGGTGACATTCATGGCGAGGCTTAGCCATCGATTATCTCTCTATGCTTTGTAATTGTCTCTTCAAGGTACTGTGATCTTGTTTGCAAGTGAAGTTCCACATATGGATTTCTTTCCAATTAAGGCTGGAATTATGCACAGGGGGCTCACCCTTGACGGCCTGCAAACAATGACATAACATTGGAAAAACATTTTTGAACCAATCGATGGAAAACAACCAAATGATGTTGGCTGAATGATAAACAGCTCTTCACCATCAGGCTCTTAAGAGGTCTGACGTCAAGTAGAGTGACACACATACACACGTGCACACATAGATCGCATGTTGAACAGGCCTGATCTTAGAGGCAGCCCTTTCTGCAAGGATTCTGCAAAACTGGAAAAGAGGAATAAGCAGGTGGGGAGTTGAGACCTTTGGGGAACACTGTTCCAAAGGAATGGCTTTATGGAAATGAAGGTTAAAGGGAGCATCGTCCGTCCTCTGATAGGGAGCCTATGAAGCGCTGACACATGCCCACCCCCCCACTTTCCAACATGAAACCATGTTATATGAGAGGGGGTCACCGTTCACCCTAATCACGGCCGTGACATGACATGCTGTAGGTTGCCCCTCAGTGTTAAATATTTATGTCAGCACCGCCGGATTGCCTTGATGGCTGTCAAGACTTTGACACATGCTCTCTCTCTTTCTCTATCTTGCTCTCTCTTTCTCTCTCTCTATTTCCATTAAAATTCAGCAAAAAACAGGAAAACAGGAGAAAACACAAAAACACAAAGGCCAAAACTCAAGGTGGGTACTGCTAGGTATTCTAACAGCAATGGTCCATTTACATTGACACCTTGCCAGATGCAAAGGTATGTGCTTTTTCAATCTCTGTTGCAACCTAAACGATATCACCTCTGCAAATGGATGCCGAAAGTCCTCTGGGGACTGTGCCAGAGAAAGAGATGGATATTTTCATGACTTCCAATATTTGTGCACAGTAAAACAGATGGTTCATTTTTTTCTTGAAATTTGTGTTGTCCTTTTTAGCCCGAAAGAAAACTGTGCACAGTAAACAAATGTTTATTTATGTCCCCCATTGTTTACATCTACTGGTCATTTTGAAGGGATTTTACTCATAACCAAATGTAAAAGATTTTGGGGGAGACTGGGACTGGGACTCTCCTTCTCTAGCCTTGCTGGCTCCCCCATGATGGGTGTCAAAGATATTCTAATGAATGTCAGAGCACATTTCAGGGGGCCATGCTCCGTACAAACCACTGGAGTGGCCCATCTTATGGGGCTGCCAACCCCCCTCCACCCTAAGCTCCCCACCACTCTCTTCATGTTCAAGAGGGTTAAGAAGATTAATCAATGTCAATGTCTTTTCCCCTTTGAAGCCAATAAGGTGCACACTGTCTGGCCATGCCCAACAGAACATCACTTTGTTCCGTCGCACAGCCGCCCCTTTGCTGCCCTTGCTGACCCCCCAGCAGTCGCACTTGTCAAAGTCAAGGGGGCGTTTGGCGTTTGGTAGTGACTGGCCTTCCGGATAGCACTCAGCTCCGCCCTGCTTGACCTATTCTCTGATATTTGACCACTCGGTTGCAAGACACTTGCTCTTTCGAGCTGAAATGTCACTGGGGCATCTTGTCAGCTCCCAGACACCTCGGCCTGACAAGCGATTCTACTTTGGTGTGCTACAAGGCAGAAAATACAGGGCCATGGCCTTGATGCACACAAACTGTCAGCTAGCCAGCAGGGCTACTTGATACCGACTTACTGGTGGGTTAAGACACAAAAGTTTTAAAAAAAGAATCTGGCTGGGACATTATATCAATATCTGGAAAATAATGCAGGCCATGAATGTAAAACAAAAGTTGTGGTCTGCATATAACAGCCCCTATAAGAAAAACTATAAAAACCAAATCTGGCTCGTGGGCATTATTAATATGACAACAAACTAAATAGAGGAAGTATCCTCGTAGCTCGACATATGGTACAAAAGGTCAGCCACTAACCTTTGACTTCCTCTGCACTGAGCCTCTGTCTTCTTTCCCACTCCTTTCTCCTCCCCACCCTCTCCTCTCTTGTCATTTCGATCACCTCCAGTCCATGCACCTTTATGCTTTTTACTAAATCAGCATGTTCTTCAGTTAAATGAGGGAGAGCACACTCCTCTCCCCTTTCTTTGACCGCCAGTGGCATTGCAGCATGAAAGAGAAGGATGGGGATTGGAAGTAGCAGTCACATCATTTCTGGTTTGCGCAACCTGCTCAAAGTTTGCAACTAAATGCTTGTCTTCAGTCGAGCTGACAGGGGAGAAGTGGGCGCTCAGTGAACCATGGCCGGGCTGCCATGAAATGACAGGAATCATTGGCATACATTTCAAACAGCCTCGTGCTATCCTATTAAAGTGCCACATCCCCACTTTAAAACAGACAAGAAGGAATCCGCTTTGATAGATAGAGACTAAAATGGCTTATTGATTTTCTCACCCCTTTTTCTTTGTTAGGAACTCTGAAAAATTAGACTCCAAACTTATCTCTCTTTTTTAATTACAATAGATTGGCAAAATGAGGAAAGTGGTCTCTTGTGACATCACCACTTCTGTATAATTACATTCATTGAAATGTTTAAATGGTTATGTAATTAAGGAACTAGCACACCACAGTATTGTTACCACAGACTTTCTTCTGATTACATCATGAATACACTTAATTTAATTTTCAGCTGCTGGGTGTCATGGGGCATTGAGCCATTATTAATAGCAAGGACAAAAACATTGTTAGAGGGATTTCTTTTGTCATTTTTTTTTTCCTTTAATAATACTCTCCTTTTTTAATCATACAACTATTAGTTTGTTTGTTTAGGTGGTACTGTCTGTACAGTTTCAGTGGTGTTTTGGCTTGATTTAAGTGTTTTCTAGTTTTCTTTAATGGACCTAACATTACCAAAATGCATGAAACAAACAAGAACAAGGGGTTAACCTGAACAAAGGAAAAAATGTACATTGTTAAATCACTTCAGATATGAAGAGCTAGTCTCAGTCTAGAGAGACAACAAATAGTCAAAATAATCGGTGGCGCCTCCAGCTGTAATCTATGCAAACATTTTTTCAACAGTAAATATATTTTTAATGACAAGTAAACTGCAACAACAATACGAAATGTGATATATTTTTTTTCCCCTTTACTCCTCTTTTTTTTTTCTTGAATCTCTTGGCTGCGTCCACCTACCAAAGCAATGACACAAATATGACTAGTCTAACGCAACCACTCACAGTAACAAGTTATGGTGAAGTTATAACTTCTGGCACCCAAGTGTCAAGTAAACTATACTGAATTAACATCCTTTTTATTTTGTGAAGAGTTTAATGAGCACATATTTGCCTTTAAAGGTGCAGTGTGTAGAATTTGGCAGCGTTCATAACGATCCGCCATGTTGTCTACGGGTGGATTTTAGGGACAAAAAGAACGAAACGCGAATCTGTCCGCCGGTTCTGAAATCTACCTGGAATGCTTCGACAAGCTTTAACTGTAAAATAAACACAATTTAAATCCTTAGCGCAGAGCAACAACTGTCTCTACATCCTCTCTCCTCTTCTTCGCCTGCATTCCAGGTAGATTTCAGAACCGGCGGACAGATTCGCGTTTCGTTCTTTTTGTCCCTAAAATCCACCCGTAGACAACATGGCGGATCGTTGTGTCGGCCTACATGAACGCGGCCCGCAGTAATGTACAATTTTTTAAGCTTTTTCTATCTAAATAAAAATAAAACAAACGTTTTATGAGGATGATTGTACTCCTATTTTGACGGACTTTACATACTAATAGAAATATTATATCCTATATGCACCCTTTCTGTTCAGCGAAATGCTGCCAAATTCTACACACTGCACCTTTAAAGTCAATAATCGTATCAGCAAATATGGCATTTTGGTGATATTAACAGCCGATATTTTAACCATATAAATCGGCCAAATTTATCTCACCATCACACCAATCCACTTTTAGGAATCAAAAGTGTAATTTATTAAAGAACGACATGTTTTTTTTTTTTTTTTATCTCTCATTAGTTTCTAACACAAATGGACTGTAACAATAAAAGGAAGAGGTCAATTTTAGGTAGTTAAAACTTTACGCTCTTGACACACAATATTAGCATCAATAACGGTCTCTGCAATGATGTGCTTAGAGATTTGGGCAAATCAGATATAGGCAAGACTCCAACAGCATGCATCCCTACAAAAACTAAACATTTGCTAAATTTCAATGATATTAACTGGAAGCACTGAGCTCTTCTACAGCTGCTTACATCAGTGAAAAACATATCTAAAGAGCACTTTTACAGATAAACGTCTGAGCAGACCGGTGTTGAAAAACCTTCATCAGATATTAAGACAGGTTTTGAGGCAACATTGCTGACAAAATTTAGCTGGCTTTTGTTTTAAGGTTTGTTGTCTAGCTTTTTGGGGTTTATCTGAGTTATGGTGAGGTTTATGAAGCATTTAGTGCATGCTCTCTCTTCCTCTCTCCTCTTGCTTCACTCCCTCTTTCTCTCTCGTCCTGTGATCATAGATGTGCACGTGGAAATCTAGAATTAAAGTCTCCCTCAGCGCTACAGTGGCTCTCACATGTATGTTAAAATTTCATCCTTCCAGCAACATTGAAAATAATAATATGAAATATGTAGTTATATTTGGTTATAAAGAACAGACTTTCTGATGCACATTTCTAATCGTATGATTATTATTATCAGGATTGCTAATTTCAACTGTTACTCTGTGCTGAACTACATATCCAAAGTAAAAATGTCATACAAAGGTGAATTCACTTCTTCATAAGTTCAAATAAAGTTGTTTCTATAAATATCAGGATTATGAAAAATGAATAGAATACAGAAATGAGAATGAAAAAGAATTTCATCACTCTGTTCACAGCTTGACCGCAAACAGCCTTTTAACTTGACTGCTTATAGAACATTTAGCCATTATGAGAGAGGAAGTAAGGAGATGTAATGGTCCTTTAAATAGTTTACAAAGCTGTTAGTAGAGGAGTTGGGAGTCATGAAGAAGAATCAGACAGAGCTGAACATTTGGACAATGGTAAAAATGTTTGTAGAATTAGATTTTAAAAATGAATCTGAGTGCATTAAGCTGAAGCTCAGGTTTTAGGTGATACTCATGAGGTCAAGACTGGAGGGAGAAATGCACACTTTATATGAAACACCCAGTAAGTGCAAGACACCAATTAGAGGACTTCTCAGATAAATCCGATCTATTTATTTTGTTTCAGAGTATATTTTTAAAATCAATGTCACCTTTAAAATTTGGTCATGTGGTCACAGTGAGATGTACTACCCCATAAATAATGTACTTTTAGAGGGATAATCAAATAAACATAATTATTTCAAAGCTGCCTGAGGCAAGTAGTGGTTCATTCAGTGTTAAAAGGCTTATGTCTAGCTGCAGGGTTGAGTTTGATTGGCTATATCCCAAACATCCAAAAGTCAACAGCCTAAATTTTGATTAGGAAAAACACATCAATTTGATTCATTAATTACTTCTGGCAAACCTGATACTTATGAGCACCTCTTCACGTCACACATAGATGTAGATTTTTAGATAGAGCTCTAAATGTTGTTTTTCCATTCTGCACTGATAGATACAAACATAAATCCAAAGGATTAGTCTAATCGGTGACTGTGGCCAGGACAAAGTCCTAACAACCTTGTCAAATGCTTTGTGCCTTTCAGAATAGAGACTGTGTTCTGGCCCATCAGTTTCATAAGGCCCACATTATGGATCGTTGAGTATGTTGAGACACCCATAGCAGGGGATCTGCTGCCAATGCTTGATCCCCACACTGCTCAGCACAAGTATTACAGCCATACAGCCGCGTAACAATGTGTTAAACACAATGATCTCCAGGCCACGGGCATTTTCCTCTCATCTATCATTCAATCTCCTCTAATTAGGGTCTTTTTGTCATACTGAGAGAGGATCACTGAGTAGCACTTCTGGGGTTGAGACTGGTACAAAAGAGAGGGTCTCATTTCCATCTGACAGTGTGATGGAGATTGAATGTGAGCTTTAGGAAGATAAATGGGCATACCCGCACCCCTCTGACACTATCTGTACAGCTGCTCTATAGCAATCCCTGGGGAATCGCTTAACGGTGAATATTTGGGGCCTCTTGTTTAGTTCTACTTAGATTTTCAATAACTTGTCAGGTCCCCACTTATTGCCTGTAAATTAGGTACTACATGAAGGAAAGGACATGGAAAAAATGTTCAATAAAATCAATTTATTTAAGTCAAATAAGGACTTTGGTATTCTAAAAACAGCATACGTGGTTAGATATGTTAAGCATTAAATAAAAATTACACTAATTAAAAGTTTGCTACATAAAATTGCCTAATTCAGTTTAAAATTGCCCATTTGTCAAAGACAATGTGACAAAACCAAGGGGAAATCAAGAGAAAAGTGATTTTTCTATTAAAACATTTGTAGGACATGTTCATGATGGCTCAGAAAATATTTTTTTAATCCTATGAATTAATGAAATAATTAAATTAAGAACAATAGACTTATATGTCTTTAAAATTTAAACCACAAGACCAAGAATTGTTCAGAGAGCAAATCCCTTTTCTGTACAAATCCCCAGAACAAAATCCAAGGTCACAAAAAAAAAAAAAACAGATTTTATTTTATTTTTTTTTCTTCAATCACAGATTATAATACCCACTTCACATATTCTTGTAAAGATTTGTCTTAATGAAGATATATGTAAAAAACTTGACTCAATCAAGTGAAGTCTTAAACTCAAGAAAAGGTCATTACTTAAATGTCTGTAAAATAATCTACATTTGTGACAGAGAGTGGGCGTGCACCAGCGGCATGAGTGAATGTAATTGGGTGTAGGTGTAAATGTGTGCAGCCTGTTGTGCATATGTGTGTGAGTGAGTGTGGGGAGGGGTGGGTCTCTCTCCCTAACAGCCCCAGCGGCCCTGCTTTAGGCCGGGTGACAGGGCTCTGTCTCTCAGCCACACTTGACTGGGTCCCGCTGACACTCAACTGTCAAGCCGGCAAGCCCTCAACCACCACCCTAACATGCTCTACAGCTTCACCCAATTAACTTGCTTTCACTTGACATCACGGCAAAGAGCTTCATAATAGGTGGTCAAGGTGCAGTGTGTCTGCTTTCGCCCCTTCTCTGACGACTAGTGGTGCACATACACACACAGTCAAGCGTTGCCTTCGCCATCCGACCCCCTCCACCACCTCTCAATGCTTTTGTGCCTCTGCAGGGCTGGAAGGCCTTTCTCTTGGCTGCATCTGCCTGCTCACTGCACTGTGACAGCAGGGGAGCATTGATCCAGGAGAGGGGGCTGCAGTGGGGTACCAACAGTTTTGCACCAACAACTTTGTTCACTAATCCTATCAGGCACAACACTGTTTTGTCACTTTTGGACACAAAACTCCATATGCAGATTTGCTCATCTGTGTGCATACATGTTTGCATGAATGCTCTAAAACATTTGTTAACATGCTCCCATGCACACTTTGTGCTGCAGTTTATTGTATGTTTATTAGAGGAATGGGCCACTCTGGTTACCAAGACGGCCACATTCATTTTGTAATTAGAGGGCCAAATGGATGTATTATGTAAGATATACTCAAGATAACAATTACCCTATTATTTAAACTAACAAAAGGAACAAATGGAAAGCCATGGTAAGGAGTTCTTTTACTAATTTTTAATTTAAATGCCAAAAGTAAAACACAATTAATTGAGCCAGTAACAGAATTCAAGCTTTCAGCTACATTTCAATGCAAGAACAGAGCACTTACTGTTTTTTATAGTATGTTTAACTTACAATTTATTTTTTGTTATTAAAAGGGCATTTCTAAATGCATATAAAGAAGTTTTACACTAACAAATAGAAAGCACTCAGAGAGCACAAACTTCTGCCAAGGTAGCTCACATATTGCTGTTAGATCTATAAGCAATAGTTCTATGAGAAAGTTACCATCATGATTCGTTGACCCTGAAAACCCACACCAAGCACTCAGAATCATGTTGATATCATTATTAGTTAGACATTTATTGAGCAAAAACAAATGTTCACTAATGGCCATTATCTGGATCACCACCAAAATCTAATCATTGCTAAGATGGGCCATTATCAACATCTCCTGAAAATTTCAGCAAAATCCATCCAGTAGTTTTTGTGTGATCTTGCTAACAAACAAACAGACATACAAACATAGGCCAGCAAAAACATCCTTGGCAGAGGTAATTACAGCCAAATATTGCTATTTTCTATGTTTTTGTGGGGCACTTTGTCACGTTTTTTTTTCATATGTATTTGTTGATATACTCTAAGTTGACAGATGGCTGCAATAAAGGCCGAGTGGGCTGCATGTGGTCCCCAGGCCACCAGTTGCCCACCCCGGGTCTATTACATTGGTGTGTTTTTCCAAATGTGGCAGACTGAGTCTGTGTGTTTTTGAAGCATTTGCTATCAGCAACTCCTCTGCCATTAGACATTCAGTAAGTTGGACACCAAGCCGGACTGGGTGAAGGAAGGAAAGTGATTTGACCCCCGACTGAGCGTTTGGGGGAGAGGGTCTTGAAGCATGTCAGCTCTGCTCAGGCTCCACTTCCCCTCTGTGTCCTTCCTATTTTTTCCCTAGTGCCCGGCCCAAACTTTGAAAACATCCACCTTAATAGGACCTAGTCAGTGCGAGCTACTCTTCCGTCTATCAAACTGTGATCCGAGGTGTCAGCCTGGGCCGGCTTTGACAGAATGTCTCCAAACGAACAGTACAATGGTGTTTCCCTCCCCAGCACTCGGCTACTCTAGTGTAGCCTCTTGGCTGCTTGGCCTCTCCATCTCACTTCACCACCTCTCCCATAGTTCCCTTGCTTGATTTCACCTCATAGAACACCTTACAACAGTGGGTTGACTGACAGCCACAAGCCAGCCTAATTGTCTTCTTTTCCAATTTGAGGCACATTGGAGCACCACAGCCTAATTTCCCCCCTTCAGGAGATTAATGTATTCCTAAAGATGGAAGAAATACAAAGCAGGTTATCATTTTTTAATCACAATTTTTTTTATAAAAGACATCCTGAAGTTTGTTTTAGTACACTGCAGTAATAAAAGAAGGCAAGCCCCCTGCAGCTAAATTATATGTGCACTTGTTATAGAATTTAGGAGCAAAAGTTTTATGTGCCTGCAGTGATTTGACCCAAAAAACAGATGCCTCATCCCCCAAACTCGAAATCGTCTATGTACAGAAAATAAATATTGGTCTTAAATTCCCAGAACATAACAATCCTGCTCCATCCATTCTTCACTCTGCCCAAAATAATAGAATTCGTAGCTGTCAGGCCCTATGGCATCCCAAATTTGAACAGCATCGATCGAGGATATTGACCATTCACCAGATGCAACTCCCTGTGTCTTAACAGTGTGTTGAAATTACATCTGCCCTTCCTATTAAACAATGGGCTCCCCAGTGATCCTCATTACAGCATGATCAGTGAAAACAATAAAAGAGGTGAAAATCAGCATCACTACCTATTTGATATGCATTCATTTGTAGTGCTTGCAATGCCCAAATGGAAATCACTAAATTGTTAATGGAGTTAACTATCCCATGCAATTACAGCACTTCATTTTGTTTAGATTTTGTAATATCTAATGCTCCTGAATCCTTTACATCTTCAGTGCTGAGACTCTAGGCATCCTGTGCTCTGTGTAAAACAAGAGTCAGAGAGGCCTAAGTGTTGTTTGGTTTGGTTTGGTGATCTGATTGTGCTGCTGAGTTTTAACTATTAATACAAAGTCGGGGTTGCTTTAGACTATGCTTGAATCACCAGAATCTCTCTGATGACTTCCACAGCTGAGGCTTTGTCCAATAAATTAAAAATAACACAGTCAGCTATGTGCGAATCGAGCTTCTTTTGCACCCCAGACCATTTTTGGTAAGGGAAAATAAAGTCCTCTCAAGGCCCAGAGTCAAGGAGAGCAGCAAAAGAATAGGCATGTGGTTTCATCCTGAGTTTCACAGCACACCTGAACTCGAGTATAGCTCCAATCTCAGTCTCTCTCCTCTGCTCAACCAAATGCGCCCCTTTGGCCTTTGGCTGTCAGTGTAGTTTGTCATTCAAATTGTATGAAACTTCTGTGGATTACCATGAGGGGGAGGCAGACTGCACTCCAGCTATACACTGTAGCCTCTTAAAAGAACTATTTGATGTTGTTTTCTCAGCAAGCGTGTGTGTCTGTCTGTCTCCTGCTCGGGTGTGCTGGTGTTAAGATGGCAACACTTGCCCCTCTAACCATCACTGAGTCAACAAATGAGTCCACACAAGGTACTATTGGAGGAGCTCCCAGTGGTTTCCCGAGTTCCTGCCAGAGCTGCAGGAGACACACATACACTCTCCTTTGCGCACACTTTACCCAGACACACTCAGACACTGAAGAAGCAGAAAGTCTCAAGGACACTTATGTGGTTTTACATGTAGTCAGCCACCCAAACAGACCATTTTGGTCTTCCAGTTCTCTTAAACATCCATCTCCACAGAGCAAAAATTGGCACGATATTATTAACAGTTAATCAATTCCTCTGACCTAAATGATTTCTTTATGGTGCGGTGGAAACAGCAACCAGTCATGAATTGAGTTTTAATCTGACTGAACGTTTTCAGTGAGGCACACATATGAAAACACACATCCACATGCAGAGGCACATACGGTAGTCGCATAATAAAATGTGTTCTGAGAGGCCGTGCGATCTGGTTTTGACAGCATTTTCCCTCCAGCTCCTTTTTTCCCCTCAAACTTAAAAAAGTAAACATTTCTCCTACTTATATGAAACAAAAAAACTGGAACTTGAGAGTAAATATTCCTGCATTGAAGAACCCATGCTCCTTTTTATATTTTATTATTTAAATTTCATGCTATGGCTGCTTACTTTAGTGAATTTTCAGTTCACATCAGGATAAGTGGTCTGTTCTCGGGAGAAAAGCCTTCCAAACTGAAGCCCTCACTGTAATGGCAGAAGTAGCAACAAATCTAAAAGTAATGGCTCAATTTTTGATGGAGCAGGATGGCAAAGAACAAATTTTAACAGATTTTAGAACTCGTGAGGATATGTATGTTTCTGGTTCCAAACATGCAGTGTGTAAAATCTGTTTTGTTTTTTTCATTTTTGTGCTAAAACTGGTTCAGTTTAGATATATTTTTTAGGTATCTTTGTAGAAATCTAACATTTCCTTAAATATTTTCTTAAGTTTTCAAAGACAGAGAAATTCTTAATTTTATAGATGACAAGGGCCGGATAATGGTGTCCGCCTGTCATGAGAAAACATACATGCAAGTGGTAATGAATGAATGGCTGCTAGACAGGTAAGCAAGATCTACTACCGCTGCCGTTCTGTTTCTTTATCTCATTCATATTTCATGGTCATTACTTGTGATGGACCACCATTATTTTCTGTCTGTTCTGTCTTCAGACTTACACAATTACACATTTTGCCATTAATGTTATTTAGTTTACTGATTTAGTTACTCCATTTCATATCTGTGACTTGGCCTTACCCTGTGTCCAGGGCTGAAATAGCAATCTGGAAAGAAAATAAGCAAGAGACAGAGTGAGACACAGAAACAGACCAGAGTAGGACTGGGGAAAAGAGGAGGGGGGCAGTATTTTAATGCCTGTTGTCACCACGTAATGTCCTCACTACGACAAAATGCTGAACTAGAGAAACCTGAGAAGACTTTTATAAAATCCCCCTGCTCCCTTCAACATATCTCTGGGATATTCCAGGAGCAAAACGTATAAATCTGGGTCTTTCCACATCCAAGTCCCTCTCTTGAACACTGAGCTCACACTCAAACACACAGACACACTGAGACCGACTGTGTCCCTTAAGACCTATGACTGCTGCCTGGATACATACTGCACACTACTGGGCCTTTGTCAAAGCCAGTCCTTCCTGGGTTATGGTGAGACTATAATAACATGCCTCTAGTAAGATAAAGTGTTGGTCCACTTTAAACAGTTATTTCATAAATCTGAAGTCATAATCACATCAGTTTAACTATGCCGTAAGAAAGAAAAATGAAAGACATCTGAAAAGGCTCAAAAAATTGCCTTGATCCAGTACATGGATTTGAATTGGCAAGTGCTGGTTTAAATATCAGTATTTTGCATGACCCACGGATAAACAATA
This sequence comes from Cetoscarus ocellatus, assembly GCA_037902135.1. Lineage (NCBI taxonomy): Eukaryota > Metazoa > Chordata > Actinopteri > Labriformes > Labridae > Cetoscarus > Cetoscarus ocellatus. The sequence continues at coordinate 2,187,585 of JBAMNC010000871.1, read as the reverse complement.
AAAGATGGAATGCTAATGTTATGATGTGATCAATGTACAGGGGATAGTCTTCAAAGCTAGTGTCCTGTGTTTAAGAACTTGTGGTTCCTTACCTGCTTGTTGTTCACCACTTTCACTCACTAGTCACCGCCCTGTACTCTCCATATACAGAAAAAAAACCTTAATAAATCTTTGCCCGAAATGTGAGTCTATGAAGTGAGCGAGCTATAACGCATCATCCAACATCCAGGGATGGAGCCGATATTGTTCTGCATTTCTAAAAATAAAAAAACAATATCACTTGCCTTCATAAATACTGCTATCTAGTCTTGTGGGCCCTCTAACAAAGCGTCAGTTTCTCGTACCACTGGTGCACAAACATACATCCTCTTCTGCAAGGAAAAAGTAAGCCCTAAGCACATCAGTATTGTGCATTAAATTAAGCAATAGGCTACAGCCTTCCTTTTCATAGCCAGTTTGGGAGGAAAACCTCTTAATAGCTGTGCTGCTAGTGCAGGTAACATGAGCACAAATAAGGACCAGACATCTTCCTCATCTGCTCAACTTGAAAAAGCTCTGAACTTTTGTGGTCAGTTCCATTAGTTAAAATGTTAATACATCTTTGAAATTTATATGGAAATTTGAAGGACATCAGTTAATTCACTTAGTACGCAACCATACAGTTATGCAACTAATGGTGCCCAGATAGTATAAACCTCTGCCAAGACATTTACTCGGGATCCTAATCCAGATCCAAACTTAACTGTGGTTTTCATGAACTTTTTCAAAGTCTTACTGACATTATAAGCCAAGTTATTAGTGAAAATGTGGACTCTGTTGAGGGGTTACGAGGAAGCGTATCTGCGTCAACAGAGATGCAACTGATGAGCATAAGAATATTTCACATTATGAAGTCTGTTGTACTTTACTGCCTTACCACAGAAGTCATAATGATCAATGTAATGTTACTTACTAAAACACCGACCAAGTGCACCTTTAATCTTTGTTACAATGCAAAAAATGTAATAAAAAAAAAAGAAAGGAAAAAAGAATGATAAAGAAGTGAAAGATGTAATCATGGCATACAGGAAACAGAAGAGGTCAAAACTGTGCCTTAATTTTTCACAGTATGACTGCACAACATATAGCGTTTGTGTCATTTTAAGCAAGGGTGAAAACACCAACAATTGGCCGAAGCACTGGACTATGCAGCACTGCATTATCATGAATGTCATGAGTTTGATGTTGAGCCTGAAAACCTGTGTCAGACATTTCTTTTCCACACAGAAAATGATAAAGATTTGGTTCAATAAGCAGGTTTGATAATGTCACTGAAAGCAACAAAATCTTATCAGTTCCCTACCCTTAATAGTCAGCAGATGGGCAGGACAACTTCATCAGAGTAGCTCATACAATAGCAAAATCTGCAGTCATGATCCTCTGAGTCACACAAGCAGGAGAGTGACCCTGAACTTTTCATGATTATTGCTGAACACAGACAAGGGGAGCCAGAGAATCCCATAGTCGTTGTTTAGTTAGTTGTCTCTGCCATTCGCCTTTTGCATTCCATAGTCATGCCATGATTTGTTTTTAATTTACTTTCTCTTCCCACAGCTTACATTTCCTATCCATCTCTCATCTTGTTATGTGCTTACGGGGTGTGCGCAGACTGTTTGGGAATGAATGTGTGTCCTCGCAGATTTATTTATTTGTTTCGGTCAACCACAAGCCGGCAAGCTCAGGAAAAAAACGTCATATTGCGTAAACAGTCATGGAACGCAAGGCAGAGGGGCGAGGAGAAGAGGAGGCGGAGGGGAGGGATGAAAACAATTGGAGAAACAAAAGGAGGACAGAGGTGTAGCATGTTTGGGAAGCACGACGACTCTCCCGCAGGGCCCTCGTGCACAGTGACAGCAAACGTGTCCCACTCCCCACCTGGAGCTTGTCAACAGGAATTTAATGCCGGCTCAAACGCCTGAACCGCACAGCGGGATAAGTAGGAGGAGGAGGGAGTAGTGGTAGGAAATACTCTCCCCACCTTCTTCATGTCAAACACAAGTCTGTGTGTGACTGTGCTGTTACTGCCACCTGAGGGATACATTAACATCCACCCCACTCCCCTCTGCTTATCCCCCTACTCAAGTCACAAACACACTCACACACAGAAAAGACTACACAAATATAAACAGAGTCCTGTTCACAGACTCACTGACTGTCTTTATTGCCTGCCCCCGGGGTCATTTAGGTCGCAGGACCAGGCATGTCCCCATGAGGAGGCTTTTGGTCCTGCTCCCAGTTTGATTTCCCTCCTGCCTCCCTGATTAAATCAAGCTGGACATGTCTGTGGGAGTGAGGGAGAGGGAGGGAGAAAACAAGAGAGGGAGAGAGGAACTACAACCAAACTTTAGGGAGCAGCTAGACACTGCTCCAGACTGGTCACACAAACTGGTCTTCCTTTCTCAATCCATCATATTCTCAAATGCCTGCATACTTTCATTTCCTTAAAACATTCATTTTTTGAAAAATAAATCTACAAATGTGCTATATGAGGAGGAGAAGCAAAAATGTCATCTGTTGAGGAAGGGAATGGCAAAGTCCTTAAAATGGTCATAAATCTATATTAGCCCAAGCACGTGGTGAAAGGCCTCACTAGTTGCTAACACATTCATGGTCACCAAGCAGGGCGACGCAGCAGGGGTGCAAGAATGTGGGACTAAATCTGTCAGCTGGCTGCAGACTCAACGACTCACAGGAAATTCTACACAAATGTCCACTCCCTTGTTAAGGGCTTAGTACCTTGTTTTTAAGGTTTGGCTACTGATGCAGAAGTATTTTTGTATATTTGATAATTGTAATTCTGTATATCACAGAGAACCCATGGACATCCACAGTGCTACCACATATTTACTAATGCAGGTTTTTACTAAATACAAAATGATACAGGTGGTGCCAAACAATAATTTGCTTCCAGCTATCATGAACGCAGTATCATTAGGATCCCCATGTAGGTTCTCAGTCATCCAGGTCATGGTTATCCAACACTGATCCAAGTGGCAACTGAACAAGATTCTTAAAGACATTTCACCTCTCCTCCAAAAGGCTTCATCAGTTCCAAGGGTCGACTTGGGAAGAGCAAGAAGTATAAAGAATGTGTCGGGTATTAATATGCAAATGATCCGGCTGGTCACTTGACAGTCGTTGGCAGGGCTGTTGACCTGACTCTCCCTGAAGGTGTGAGTGGTGAGCACTCTGGGTCCATGGGTTCACATGTTTGGTCCTTTGCTCTTGGATGGAGGTGTTGCTTGGATTTTTTATGAAAGAATCCAAAACTGCACTGTATGTAAAAGATTAAAAAAAACGTGTCTGATTCCAGTACCTCTGATTAGCAATGATTTTTCAATCATGACCAAAAGGACTTCCTTCACACCTCTCTCAAACCAATGGTTGTCTCTGGCTAAAATACAGACTTGTAGACAAATGTTCTGTGTCTTTATGATGTTAGTGAACAGCCGAATCCTGTCCAGAGGATGTGGCTCTCCTATGCCGTGTCATGCATATATGCAGAGGTTGTTTGGATTCCTAGATGCATCATGAAGGCACAATAATTTTCATACCAAATGCCATAGTGCCCCCAAGCAGGACGTTAGCATAGCGCTGGTTCTCTCCACTAACAGCCTATGGAATTTTTCACTGTGTTCATGGATCACTGCTGATAATCTTTTTGGTTGTAGCGTACAAAAAATTATGACTCTTAACCCCGGATTTTCACATAGTCCATCTGCAGTGCGTCACTTCCATGTCTCAGCTTGTAGGCATGTATCCTCGCTCAGAGGGAGCATATTCAAAACACTGTGCAGGGACCTCAGGCATGGAGGTCTTGAAACTCAGGATCATAAAGACCACGAGAAAACCACGACTCCATGAAGTAATTACTAGATTATAAGATAACAGGAAGAGCATCATGTAAAAAGCAGGCTATTTTTACTGCCAGAAGTTGATTTGCTGTACGCATTGACATTATTTCCACTACATAAGCAATATTTTGAAATGACCTGGAAACTCTTAGCATTTGTTTTCCTGTGTTGGTTCGATCTGCTTGGTGGAGATTGACATAAAGTTAAAGTGGCTCCTGCTAAAATAAGATCTGCGGTGAATTTTCAGTAATCCTGTGCAGAGGTGCATTGCTGGAACCCACCACGGAAGGATTGAGACACAGGCATTGGAAACAGACTGACTGACGAAACTCCTGCCCTAGGGTCCCTGGCCATTTCTTTTAGTCCTTACTGGCAGTTCGCTAGCAGCTGTCACAGCAATGCTTTAAAATTCAAAAGTGGGCAATATCAAATGCATTTTCTTATTTTAGATTAAGTGTTAAAACCTCGTATGCATGTGTCCACCACAAATCTTATTACAAGTATTCATTCATTATAGGGATGCATGAAATTGGATTTTTGCCTATATCTGATATGCCAATATTTATAAACTCATTGTCCCCCATACCAATTCCAATATTTTGTGTAAAGAGCACAAAATCCCTACCTGACTAAAATTGGTATACTTCTCTCTTCACCCAACTTCACCACTTAGTCACAGGTGAGGCTAATGAATGCTTATGAGTCAAACACCAGACCCCCAATGCATGATGTCTACTGTGGCTGCTAAATCTTCTCTAGCGTACCAATCATAACCATCTCTATGAGACACAAACCACTTAAAAATCTCCACAAGCATTACTGTAAATACTTTTTCTAGTTTTCTCAATGCAACTCTTCAGAGTGCTAACGTTAGAAAGTACATGCGAAGCAAATGTTTTAAAACCATGAGTGATTGAATAATTGTGTTCTCATTATCAATCAGAATAATCGTGATGAGGATTTTTGCCATAACTAAGTCCCTCCAAACCCTGGTTTATTTTTCCTCGTCAGTCTATTAGAAAAGCCTGATATAAGGTCAATAAGTGATGAGTCACAAAGCTGTTTTTGTGGAGGTGAGAGCAAACAGCCCAGTGTTATGTGTCTCAGGATGATGACATCATAACACAATGAGTAGGAGGTAAACAGCAGAGCAGTAATCATCCATCCCCATCAACCTCTGACTCTGTTAAACAAACCCTAATTGATCTTCATTTCTACTTACTGACAGTCACAATAAAATAAATGTTTTTGCATACGATACTTTGAAAAAAAAAAAAACTCTAAATTTTCGCTGTTCTTGTGAAATGGGGTCATTTGAGGTACATGGCATAAGCCTAAGCATATGTCACAGTCACAAAGCTTGGCTCTGTGATGGTGTGGAAATAGTACACTAAGGCTATGATGCCACCAGGTAGGGCACAGCCAGCGTGTCCTCCCACCAACAGTGCCAACTAGCTTGCTTCACAAGAGGAAACGATCGCAATCAAACTGGATGATTTTTGCAGCCAATGTGACCACCAGTACCTTTGGACACTTGGGAATACTTGTATGCACTGGAGTACAAATCTTCTCTAAATGGAGGGTCAACAGGTGTGAAAGGTCTAAACAATGGGTCTGAAAAATGGGGAAACTTTTATAGGAATGGGGGGACCAGAGAAACCTACATTACCTGTTGAGACAGGTGTGCAAACTGTGAGCTCATGTAATCAAACTGAATGATATAAAAATGTGACAAAAAATCACTTTGGGATGCTTCAGGATCAGAGGATACTGGCTGCTTTTATATGTGCTTCTGCAGTCTGTAGATCTCATCATGCAGAGCCTCCCTGATGCAATTAACAATACCTGTACGGGTACTGGAGCCAAATAAAAATGGTTTGTTTTCGTAAAGACAGAAGCCATGGTTTCAATGGTAAATTTGAAGAGAGAAAAACTCTTTCAAAATTTTCCATGCTTGATCAGCAGGATAGTCTGTAAACATTTGAAAATTTGGCTGATCTTTATTTGGGATGTTGTAATATCAGTATACTTAAAATTAAAGTCAGACCATATTTTCATCTGTATGCAGCTGGCAGAAGGACACATTGGTGTCCTTCTGCCAGCTACTTTGCTACACAGTATGTGTCGCAAAGTAGCACTTAAACAAAGCGGCTTGATAGTAGAAAAGTAATTCACTGCAAATAAACTGTTTGGAGCATGTAATCAACCTACACCGATTTTGTGGCTTGTTTTCACCCACTTTTCTTTTAATTACAGGAGACGGTGGATTCATTTGCAGCAATGTATGGCCCTGTGCTGACTATTTCTTTGTGACTGTGGCATATGTTCACGCTATCACCATGTACCTCCTACAACCCCACTTTAAAAATCACAAACTATCCCTTTAAAAGCTCTAAGCAATTTAGGAAAAAATAACAATGAGCATGAATTGGCACAGTTTGTAGATAATGGACATGCATTGGTCCTCGTCCAGAGATAAAATAGAGTTCTAAACAGCCTCTATTGTCACGCTTCTTTTTTTACCCTTGAGGCCTTAAACCAATTTACACACCAACTCCTTCCACCCGCTCTCATACAGCCCCATGATGTTTAAATTAAAGAGGAAAAGAGGGGGTTGGTGTGGGGAGCTGTGTAAAGGAGAGTAAGAAAAAAAGTTTCCTGAACATAGTAGAAAATTATTTTCTCTGGACAGTTTTAAGAGTCGACATCCTGTGCTGGAGTTCTCTAATCATCACCAGCGCAATTTACAATCAGAACACACAGCAAGCCAGTTCAGACCAGCTCATCTGTTGACTTTGGCCCCAGCTGAGCTCCGCGTCCTGCTCTGTATATGAGTGCATGTGTGTGTGTGAGTGTGTGTCTGTGTGGGCCTGTCTGTGTGCTGTTGCCATTTGAGACTTGGGTGACTCGGCACTGGGCCCTGACAAGGGTGGGGTGAACCTCTGTGGGGCTGAGGCGACCGCACACATGCACATGTTCCCTCTCTCTTTCATATATGAATTTGCAAGCTGTTTTTTTTCATAGAGGCACACACCATAAAAAAGTCCACTGAACAAACACAGAAACACACATGCGTGCATAAGTAAGTTTCAGGCTTAAATGAGCACTTGATAAACACAGATAAGCACGCCACCAGATGACTGTTGCAACACACACAGCCTCTTACATGACTTGGACAGATGTGCCACAAAATTCCCACCCACACAAGAGCATCTCTATATGTATTTAGAAACAGCACTATCACTACACATTCAGAGTGGCCCATGTTCCCTCTGTGGATGTGTGTGCATGTGTGTGTCACACTCAGGATGCTCTCCCACCCACAGTTCCCTTGGCTGGCCTCCACCTAGCCTGAGCCCAGTGCTGTGCTGCTGCCTTGCCGCAGGGCTGAACACAGCTCACTGTGTGTCTGCCCCCTCACAGCCCCAGACTGTCCCGACCAATGTGCTTCTGATTAGGTGGCTTAATTACAGCTGTAAAAACAATGTTGATATAAGCCTCGAAATTGCAGTGTGTCAGATACTATTAGCCAACCTTGGACTCCAGCCATTGTTATCCAACCCCTCCAGTGCTCCCTCTCTCAATCTTTTCCTCCCTCCTGTGCTTTTCCTCACCCTTATTTTCGATCTCTCCTTCACATTTTCTTCTCTCTTTCATGTCACGAGTTGAAATACCGACAAACTCTGAGAGGCCCAATGGCCCACAGATAAACAGCAGTTACATGCACATTGACCTTGACACAAGGTAAGTCAGAGAAAGTGATCTGGTGAAACAACATTTACAGCAAAAGCAAAAAAAGACAAATAAATCTGCAAACATCGACTTTAACTTATCAGGTGTTTCAGTGGACCTCTGAACTGCAGTGTCGACCTTTTGTGGTGGTATGTGGTAGTTCAGAAAAAATACTCTGGCTCTGAGGCAAAGTAAGGAGATATTTTATTTGCAAACACTGCAAGGCAGTGATTGCTTCCAAAAAGAGGAAGGTCAGAGAGTCTGCCACAGGACACAGGGCTGTGTGTTGGGCTCTTTGTGTTTCAGTGACAGTGACTAAGGAGCGGCAGAGTAAAGTATGCCAGAAGTCTGGTCCAGGGAAAACTCAGCTACACCGTTGAGTGGAGGCAAGGAAGAAAAGCAAAGTGAAAACCTCAAGTATGCAAATTCTGGGTGGTCCCAGCTTTCGACTGGTCTCAGAGAAAGTCCCCTTTTTTCCATGTGTCTCAAGCCTTAAGGCAACTTGGGCAGTGATTCCCCTGAGAGCCAGGTGTTTGGGATGAACAGTGGATATTTATCGGCTTACTTACAGCTAATCAGCTGACTTATGACAACAGGCTATGGAGAGACCAAAGGGAGTGGGTAGTACATGACAAAAAGGCAGTAAACTGAGCTGAGTGACATGCAAAGGGCACCTCTCCAAATGCTGCAGGCCTCCATGGTGGCCTACCTCAGTCCTGTGGCCTTCCTAGCAGCTGGCACTTATTTCCCATAAGTATAAAGCAAGGGCCCCAAATTCACATCTGTATGGATAGCAAAACAGAATGGAGGGAAAGCAAGGAAGTAAACTAGCCCGGCCTGTATTGATTCTTGCGGACTGGGCAGGGTGTGTCTCTGCACTTCCCAGCCTTGAAAGGCCTTCTTGTCACAAAAGGTGGAGGATATACAGTATGCCATCGTTTGAATAATTGATGACTGATTCCTAAGTAATCAGTGTCCTCACAAGACAATGCATTCTCTTCCTCCCTGGTGGAGAGAAAGAGCTCGGCCTGTTTTTGTCCCGATGCCTTTAGAAGCGAAAGGTAAAAGCTTTAATGCACTGAAGCCACTGGAAGTGCTGCCTCTGAAGGACTCCCCCTGGAATCAGCTGGGATGGTGTGTCTCTTCTTATGAGGGGTCTATCAGAGTGGCCTTCCAGTAAAGGGAATGAATGAGTGAGCAGGAGGGAGGGAGAGACAAAGTAGGAGATGAAGATGGAGTCATTGAGTGTGTTGGAGCAGGAAGACATGTGCATTCATTTAGATGGAAGAGCATGTGTATGAGCGTGCTCATACGAAGTATAAAGTTTGTTTAGATGGTGTGCATAAAGTACTTGTGCTCATGTACGATATGCCTTCATAAGTGTCCGTGCGTAAGTGTGTGTGCTGGAATGTACAGCCCCTTCCTCTGAACAGGAAAGGGGTACAGTTAATAGTAACACCACCCTTTCCTCTTGTTCAGAACGGTGGCAACATCAGAGGAACTTTGACTCTGAGCAAACCTGATCCTGAAACCTTTTCCACAATAAAAATCCAAAGCCACCTGAGTCCTTGAGATTAACTCTTAAACACCCTTTGCAAAGTCTCTACTGCTGCATATTCAGACAATAGCAGGTAGTTGGTGACTTTGTGTGTAGTAACTTTGGGAGAGCCCTGTATGCTGAGGTTGGAACTGTTGTGTGCACAGTGGGATTCTCAATGAGATTTTGTGCATTTACCAGTAAACCTCAGAGACACTTCTACACACACAAATAAACACATATACACACTATAATCATTGGATCATCTGAGGATCACACATTACTGTGTCCTCAGAAGACACTGAACATGAATAAACACTGAGGACCTTATCTTACGCCTGCCCCAAAGAACGTTCTCTAATTTCCACCTGACTCAGGTATCATTTTTACACCCAGAGGCTCACGCTGTATGAATAGCACATGCTCATGCCGTCCTGGTTGCGCAGGAGCATGTGTATTTATCTAAAATTTAGAAGTGCTCAGGCACAAATAGGAATGGGAATCAAAAACCGATTCCAGTTGAGAATCAACTCACTCAGGGAATTAATATTACTGGGCTTTTGTTTATCAATCCTTATCAATTCCATCGATGTACAGTACAGGGTCAGAAATGGTCAAAATCATGTCTTACTTATCGACCAAAAGACACTTACTGCTCAACTTTCAGTGATAGGAAACATCAGCAACTTGCAGAAGCATTTATCTATGCAGCATTGAACAGGAGTGTCATGTGTTTGACAATGTTGCCACTGAAAACCTCCGTGTATGTAAGGCCAACTTTTGCCCACACAGAAAATCAGCAGGAGTTATTAAGGGGATCGTTAAAAGAATCAGTTTGATAAGCAGAACCGTTAATGGCATTGGTATCAGTAAAATCTTATCAATTCACATTCCTTGACAAAAGCTGGTGCGTGCAGAAAATGACTGCACCTTAAACCATCTTAAAACCTCGTCTACACGTCTGCAAGCTCAAAGCATGCAGAGGATGCACAACAGAACACATACTCCACAGTTTTGTTTCAGAGCATTTGTGGATAAATTAAGTTTTAGTTTAAAGCGGGATAGAAAGCTGAGAGACAGTGTGGCCTTTCTGAAGCACTACCCAGAATCAAAGAATTAATCTGTCAAGATCTGCAAAAGTTTAACTGATTGATTGAATTATTGCTCAGGCCTAACAATCAGATATTATCTTTCTGAGAATATCCCTCTACTGCATATGCAGGACAAGCTAAGCTGTCACTTAGGTCTGTCAGTGAACTTTTTCTGCCCACAAAGAGACAGCTGTAAATCAAAGGAGTTTATTCATTTTTTTTAAGCGGTCAGTGATTCAATTTATCTGACAACAACCTTGTGGCTGCAACTTTAGGCTTTCTAATTACAGAATTAAATCACATTATTGTGGCTGGTTTTGTTTGCTTGGGTCATTTATATAGAGGCATTAGTTAACGTTTTATTATGTTTTATAACCATCAAAGAACTCAAATCAGGAGCTTTGAGAATCAACCATCCCATAACTTATTGATGTAAAGGTCTAGCATGGCTGCCTGAGATTTGATCTAAAATATTGAGTATTTACATCATCAGGTCATGAAGAACACATAATCTATAAAAGTATGATCAGTAATGTGATGGCCTCCAACCAGCGGGGTTTCCTCTTTTGTGTTTCTGTGTGTGTGTGCAGGTTACAGATGGGCAGTGTTCCTCTGCACTTGGGCGTACATGGCCTGTCTCTCAGCTGTGTTTAAGATCTGGTCTGTTCTCATTTAACTCATTTCATTTAATTTAAGTTGTCATTCTTTTAGTAATATATGTAATAAACTTGTCACCTTCTAGTCAAACCATATGCTTTCCGTGTCCTGTCTCACAAGTTGGATCATGACATTAAGTTTTAATCCATAAGGTTTGTTGTTAAAGAATTTTGGTGGATCAAATGTAATCAAAATCAAATTTAAATTGTGCTTTCATTATTCATTGTTATTGCTTTATATAGGAAAGAAATGTGCATGGCTCATTAATTTACTGCCATACAATGGAATATTGTGTCTTCCACTGCAACCAGAGTATGGGCACTGTCAACGTCGTTTTAGTTTTATTATGCTTCTGTTAGGTAAAAACCAATGTTAAAATAATTGTTTTTTCACTTATTTTTTATTTTTTTAGCAACAATTAAAGTGGTAATCAAACAAACATAAAAAAATGCACTATCAAGTCATATAAGTATAATGGTTTAAGTAATACTGAACCAATGTAGGGCTACCAGTTTTACCATATTTCTTTTGGCTTTGTTAATTTGTGTTGGTGCATTATTTATTTTACAAATGATTTATCATCTAAAAAAATTAAGACATCATTTAAAAGTGGCGATGACTTCCAAGCTCTGGCCTTTTACAAGCTAATAGAGGGTTTCATCAAACACACCTTCCTAAGTCACTAACCGTTTCGTTTGTGAACTTTCTTTAGCTTTCTTGATTTTTCACAAAAAAAAGTTTTTGATTATTTGTAGCTTTACTGTTAGCTTTTATTTGAACAAACAGACATAAACTCTGGTTCCTTGTAAGGCACAGTGCAGCACTGAGGTAAGTGTAACTTACAGTAAGAAAAGTCAACCTAGCTCCTTCTCATAGGCTGAAATGTTTGTAGGAAAGCAGGAAGATCATTTCAATATCAAAGGGGAACATTCACTCCATTTGCATGAAACAGGGGAGGGGTGGGAGCTAAGAGGAGGTCCTTATCCCAATCAATCAAGTCATGCTACTCGTGCAAAATCACATAATTTAAAAATGCACAAAAATCACAACTTCTCAAGATATCCAATTATGATTTCTTTTTATCCCTTAACACATGTCTCTCCTGTTTTCATTATGTTGTGACAGTAAAGTGAAATGGTATTTAAAATTTAGTGATGAAACATGCAAGAAACTCGCTCCTTGAACTCAAGCTACAGTTATTAAATTGAGGAGACAGTGAGACTCTCAGAAATATGCTGAAAGTGTCAATGCTACTGCTTGAGTATGGCAAAATTGCTTATTTTCAGATTCAGCCACATCAAGCTGTTTTTTTTTTCTGGCTGTTTGTGGAGGAGCTTGCATATTCATGGCTGGCGTGTTTTGAAAACCTGTCACTGAACCTGCAATATACCGGCTCTCCCTGCCTTCAGCTCAGGACGGCTTCAGAGGCAAAAAACACTCCATCAGACTTAACACTGTCCAGCTGACACAGCCAGGCAGTAAAACTGACAGCCAATCGAGTCTGGCCTAGCAAATGAACCGGACATAATAAAGCACTGACACCAGGGTCACCCTCTGTCGCTGCTTATGTATCCACACACAGATATAGAAAAGCACATATACAGATCAAAAGGACAAAGCGCCTCACATCCTATTGCTGCTAAATACCCATACACTGCACAAGCGCACGCACAGGCCATCACTCGCATCCTCCCACTTCTCTCCTTTGGCTGGGTTAAATTCAGCAGAGCCCCAGCCTCGTATTTGACCTGCCTCCCACCTCAGCTGTAAAAGTGCGAGCGCAGGAAGGAGGAGCTGAGAGCACCGGGCTGCCCACTTCTCAGAAAAGAGCAGCTATGGATTTATGACTTAAACTTGGCTAGTTATAAGGTCAATATAATATTGAAATGCATGGGAATAATTCCCCTTCTGCACAGACAGCTACCTTCATAAGTCTGAAGGATTAATAAAACAAGCAGGCCGAGTGTTTTTGCTGCTATGAAAGTTCTCACTGACAGCGTATCCCCTCATGGCTCCGTGAAACACAATTGGTGTTCGATGGGAGATTTGTCAGCGTGGAGAACACTTGGGTCAGAAGCCCCTCATGCTGAAACCATTTATGTCTTTGATTCATGTAGGTACATATTTGCTTTCCATGCAAATGATAGTATTGTGTAATTTGTGCATTATCAATCCGCGCTCCTCCTCCCACACTATAGGACTGCTGTGCTCCCCACTCCTCCCGACCCTTCCCTCCACTGTACACGGAGAGCTCTGTAAAGTCCCCGTGGATTCTCCCGTGTCAGTACATTACCTTATAAGTGGAGGTACTGACTGTGGGGACTCTTTGATACACATTCACAAACAGTGCAAACACAATTGATCTGCAGTGGAGCATTGAGCGAGGGCGGGGGGGTTAGATGAAGAAAGATCTACACAAGTATAAAGGATCACAAGCCTTCTTGTGGAATAAGAACTCTGGGTGCGGGAAGGAGCAAAACGCTCCTTTGATAAGGATGTGACAAGAAGCAATCTTTCCCTGGAGCTGGCTGCTGCTGAGCACTATCAGCGATCTGGGGCCGACTCACAGCGCCACAGTTAAAAATGTAATATAGCCCTGTCTGTGCAGCCTCACATAGGGTATATTGTGCCTGGCTGTATTAATTATACATTTCTTTTTCTTTTTGCATGAGCAGATTTTGCCCTCAGGGATGCTAAAATAATGACTCTATCTTTTGACAACATTTGCAGCTCAATTAAAAAGTGTTTATGTCAATCTCCCAGAGTGTGTGGGCGCTGGCGGTTCAACATGTACGCTGCATTAGTAAGTTGTTGTCGTCTCTTAGCCATAAAGTGTCGAAGACCTTAGGTTGTCATGACAATACACAGGCATCAAACTTCAGCGCAGACTTTCTCTCAAGGCAAAATAAATATTCCATCCAATCTCCGCACTTATTGGTAAAAGGAATTATTTACTCGCTTTATGTTTTTTCAGAGCGAGGGGAAAAACATACAAAAATCAGCGAGTGACTAATCGATCCCTCCTCCATTTATATTTAAAAATGTTGAAGAGAGGGGCGTTTGTTAGGTTCAAATAAATACTTTCTCTTAGATGTGGATGCAAGCTCAGACAGCAGTCAATGATATGTTTGAAATAAAAATAAATGAACCGGAGTGTTTTTGCTCTCAGAGAGAGGAGAGCCCTAATGAGAGTGATCACAGATGCCAAGACCAAACACTTCAAACAAAGGCAGCTTGTTCTTTCATACATGAACTGAAAAAACCTCTCAAGAAATTCTCTTTACAGAAAAACAAAACAAAAGACAGTGACAGAGAAGAAGATAATTGAATTTTATTGTCTGGATAAAAAAGTCTGAACTGAGCAACCACAACCTATTTGCCATCTTTCTGGGAAATGGTCATAATTACATAATTTGTAAGTGTAAAAGCAGAGGAATTTAGAAAATTACCAACAATAATTTGCTGTAATTATGGGTCTCCCTTTGCGCTACTTAACTCTGCAGCCTCACTTTGCTGCATGCAACGCACACTATATTCTACATGCTTTAGTTGTCCGTATTTAGATGAGTTGTGAATATAAACAAGTGAGTGAGTGAAAAGTCCTTCTTGGTCTCTTTAAACCCTCCCCCGCAGGCTACAGTATTTACAAGGAAACGGTTATCATTTAGTCTCTGTTGCGGATCAAAATGTCAAGCTCCACAGAGAATCTGAGCAGTGCTGTTAGGGCCAAAAGTGCAGTTTTAGAGCCCCAGGATCTGAGAGGAAAAAATGATTTGCAAATGCCCAAATATGTCTAATTGACCTGAAATATAGCCTGTGTGCAGGAAGTGTTTGAAATCAATACGAAGAGCGAAAAGAATATCCTTGAAGGAACATTTTCTGAAGATCACACCGCATGTCTTTCAGAGCAGCATTATGAAGTATGCGAGAATTATGAAAACAATCAAGAAGTCATGAAAGGTCATGTGAATATAAATTACAGCGTTTGCAGCAAATTAAAAGAGAGTGAGGAACAGCTGGGTTTTTTTTACCTAACAGACGAACATAAAAGAGGAGCGCTGAACATTACTGTACCTTACATGAATATTCTGTGGACGGAGGAGCCATTTGTGGGTAAATTTCCACATGATGTATTCCCTATGTGTTTGTTTATTGTTTGTGTTTAGTGAGGTAAATCAATAGGTAGTATTCCCAGCCTTGATTGGATTCACAATTAGCTCCAGTAAGAGACTCCCTCACAGTGACTACATTAGATTCAGCACAGCAAACCAACCTGATTGTCTTTTCCGCACATCAAGTGCCACTGCACACCAGCCCCTGAACCGACCAGGTGCCTCGTGGGTAACATCGCAGAGGAGTGGACGGAAGTTCCTCCCGTGTGGCAGGCGGGCCGTGACAGCCTCGAGATGCTCTTTGACCTGAGAGGAAGGGAAAACAACATCAATGGTAATTCCCCTTCAAACACATTAACTGGGATGAACTGGGTCCCAGCGAGCCCCTCTGAGTGGACTCGCATTGATTGCAGAAATCCATGAATAAATTTAGCACTAATTGATTTTTTTTTCCTCCTCAGAAAATAAATCTCTAATTCTGAGTAGAAGCTGTGAATGTAGCAGATTGTGAAACCACCTTCCTTCTTTTAATCTGAAGGAAATTAATTTTGAGAACTAACTTAATAAGCCGAAAAATATATTCAGTGTCTTCTTAAATGTTTTGATCCAGGATGCCTGCTTGTTTCTGGTGCAGCCGAACACTTTTATCATTTTGTGACTTGATTAGCGTCAGTAACATGTCCACCTTGAGCTCGATTTATAAACAAAGTGTATTTAGTTGCTGTAGTTACAAACCTCCTATCTCCAAAACTGCTTCTTTTCATGAAATGAAAAAAGGCTCTACTGCTGAATGAATGACTACTGTATTGTCCTGATTTCAAATTCATTTTTGTTTTTTAATTTGGTTAAAAGTTTATAAAACTGACTTTCCAACATGAAGGTGACCAATATCACTGTTTAATGAAAAAAAGAAAATCATAAAAAACAGAGATAGGATGTTTGTCCCTGACAGTGACGATTTGCTACCTTCAGACTACTGGAGCAACAAGCCCACAAATGAACCCATTATGTCCTCTGGATTTTTACTTCCTACTAATTGTTTTCAGTGAGGACTGAAGAGAGTTGAAGGGGAAAATATTGCAAAATGCAGCTACAAGAGCTCTCTGTCTTTCTTGCCTGCAAGTATCGGAAGAGTGAGACTGTCAGAATGGAAGGAACATTCGGTTCAGATGTTGCGCTCCTGTTTGAAATTGAAAGATGACGTCTTAATTATCAACTCATAAAGGTGAAACCAGCAGGGAAAAGAATTTACAATCCATGTGCATTTGTTAGAATGAAAATATCTAGATTTCATTTGACAAAAAAGTTTATCCATTTAAAATAACCTATAACTTACAAAAAGGAAAGATAAACAGAAAAAAAGTGTCCTCTGCGAAAAGTATCCCACTACATAAATTAAAGTGGAAAATTCAGGTATGATTTTATAGCCTTAGTCACTGTATATTAAGCTGGAAGGAAAACTATGTAATGTAATTTTAAACTTGTCAGTGATGCCAAATTTAGAATAATGTAGTTTAAGCTCATAAATGATTTTTATAATAATAAAATATTCCTTTGCATTGCATTTTTACAGCAATCACTACAATTACTTTCTATTTAGATATCTCTGCTACATGGTGTTAAAAATGGGTTTTATCATATACTGTGAAATAAAAATCAAAAATCATGTGCCGTGTTTGAAAGCAGATGTTGAATCTGTAATTCTCTGGAATAAAATTATATACTGAGCATACCACTTTGTTCACATGATTTTTGCAGATTTTCTGTATATTTCAAGCTGTCAATTGCAATAGTCAGGGTGCTCATTCTCAGTAACGACTGAAGAGTCTTGATTTAGGAAGAAGTCGATTCAAGTATCATACTGCCACCTACTGGTTCAGGCTTTTCTCTGAGATGTTCAGTCAGTCAGTCAGAGTGCACTCAAATGAGTTTCTTATGATAAAAATGATTCATTGATTTAAAGACAGGACATCTTTTTCATCAGTGACTTGAACATAGAGAAAATATTGCATTTATTTTTAATTTAAATGATTGATAATATCCTCAGACGTTTGAATTAACTTGGAGATGAAATGCCCCGTGGGTTTCCTGACTAAACATTATGGCTCGGGCTGTTTAAAGCACACATAGCTAAAGATGTGGTTGTGCTCTATCAGGACTTCCTCACAGACAAACCTCAATTGCTCAGTCGTGCAAAGAGAAAAGCTTTCCTGAAATGTTCCTTTTTGTTTGATGGATGAGTTGTACATATAATGGCTTGGCATTACCTTTGCAAATAAACTAGACTTGACATTGCCCTGTGCTGGAACATCTGGGACGCCCCAGAGACACGATCAAAGGCCTCACACGTCCTTGGACTCTATCTGTGCCAAACATGCACAGCGAGCTCAGGAACGGCCGTCCAGCCAGTTCAGTCATCATCATCTGTACCGGCTGCGTTTGTAAGTCATCAGCTATTTCTGTTTAATTTGTTTCAGTTGTATTCCTCAGTGTTTTCGTCATCATATCAGCAGGATTGAGAGCGTGCGGCTAGATCATACAGTAAATCAATTTATGAGCTTGTTATTCTAAAACAAAATCATATTTCTGAGCTAAGTGGAAACATGAATATGATGTTGAAAATGAAGTGCCAGACTGATTGATCTCTCAGACTTTTTTTTTTTTTCGGCTGACACGTCAGGCTGAGCAGCATATCAACTCCACTCTCATCTTTACTACACTATAGGGATTGTGCTTCAACACAATCTCCACATTGCTTGGGCTTTGTTTGGAGAGAGCCAGCCAACTGTATAACCTTAATTAGTCAAGCTGTATTCATTCAAGTGATTACAATGCCTCGCAGAGTCGTGAAGAGAAGCATCTGTCACTTAAACTCAATGATTTCTCAATCCGTACACTCAGTGGAATACATTTATCCCGTGTAGACCTGAACAAAAAACAGAGGAAACATGAGCCCTGAGAAATTACATTATTGCACAGGGATGATCTATTAATTTTGAGAATAGAATTACATGTAGCTTTTCTTTAAAAAAAGACCCAAACAAATATTATTTGTGAAAAAGATAACAAATAACTAGTCTGCTCATAAATTCTCAGTTTGTTTATTTTTGTTGTACTTTCATTTTACCTGTGGATATTTTTAAGCAGAGAAAAGGAACAGACCCTTTTTTTTTACATGCTTTATCAGGATTTATGTCTTAGTAATAACTACCGCATAGGGCTGGGAAAAATGGCCAAATGTCATATATCAATATTATTTGACTGAGTAATCATACACAATTAAAATCTTCTGATATTTTTTAAGAAGAAACAAAAAAGTCAAATCCTCATGGTCCAAGTACCCACTGTCAACACAGTGTTGCTGCACATTTTTAAAATCAAAATGAAAAAAAAACTGAGGTCTAATTAAGACCCAAACCAGGATAATTTAATACCAGTTTTCCATTGCATAAGGTCAGTTTTTTGTGCTTCAAACTGGACTTTGACTCCTATATCTGCATCTTAAAATCAATTTATTTATCTTGCAAGGGACCTAAAAGTAACGACTGTTTGCAACTGCCATTCATTCCCCTTTATTTTATTCTCATAGCCATTGCCTCAATTTTTTTTCATTATGTCCTTTTTCTGAGTGGTACACATTAGCTGGCACACATTAGTTCTTATGTAACCAAATTAATTAATAAAGCTAAGTGGACAGTGTAAACCAGTCAGTGATAAGACGACTCACAAACAGATTAAGACTTTTTATGACCAACATTTAACAAAATCTGGCAAGGATTTAATAGCCAACTGCAGAATGTTATTAAATCTTTAGGCAAAAATAGTAGTAATATTACAGATATTACATTAAGTATTATTATAGATCTTAAATCAGAGATGGGCAACCGATGGCCTGGGGGCCACATGCGGTTCTCCACCTCGCTCAATGCAGCCCGCTGTTGCTTTCCAAAAAACAACAAGTTGTAAATGTGAATAAAACATGCAGAGCCCACAAAATGTGATTCAATCTGAGAAACCAATAAATGCACAAATCAGGAAATGTATTTACTGACCCTACTTCTTTATAATTGTTTCTCTAAATCCCTTTTTAATGTAGTATTAAATAAAGCTTAAAGTGTTTTGTTTTGGTTTTTTTTGTTTTTTTAAATGTTACAGGTAAAATATTCACACCTCAAAAAGTTGTACATTCTCATTGCTTTAATACACGTTTTAATGTTTTAAAAAGGAAGCGTACATTATCTTTGATTCTATGTCAAGGTCATTTAGCTGTCCATATTCATTTGTGTTTTGAGTAAGTAAATATATTAATGTTGGTAAGATCAATTTTTAGCTTTGGATTTGCTATTTTTTTTATGTATTTATTTTCCCCATTGAGGATTTCTGACAATTTTGAAAAACATGGCCCTCAGCAGTTAAAAAAAAAAAAAAAAAAAAAGGGCTTTTTTTTGGCCCTACCGGTTGTCAAAGTTGCCCATCCCTGTCTTAACTGAAAGAAAATTGATAAATGATAATTTGACATTTAGACATTACATTTCAAAGATCATTTTACAGTCAATAATCATATCACTGTTAGTAATTCTTACTTGAAATGTCTGAACTAGACATTAGGCCTTTTCTTTTAAAGACAAAAACATACACCAAATCAATAAAAAATTGACCTACAACTTCAAAACGTATTATGCATATTTAAATAGGCAGCTAAGCCCCATTACACAATAACTCAAATTGCTGAATGTCTGTAAATACAAGTTTATGGGTGTTATTTTTTTAAGTTAACTGGCAATTAGTCTCTAGCCCTTTTATAATCTCTTATGTTTGTTTGTTCTTTATTTCTGTCTTAAGTTATGTAAAAAGGAAACTGCAGTTATTCAAGTAACTTTACATAAAAATTGTCCCTACTGAAACATTAACAAATGCATTCCTTAAAATAATTGTCTCTACTTTAATTTGATGTGTTGCATACATCTGAATAAAACAGAGGAACTCTATGGTTTTAGTATCATAATAATTGCACTGGTAAAAAGGACAAAATGAGGTTTGTCTGGTTTTCTGCTGTTTTCCCAGATTCTTGAGTTTCATTGTGTTTGCCATTTCTAAACCTCCCAGAGGCTATGCATCTGCTGCTCTGAAGCAGGATGTCACTTTTGTGAATTAGCAGCGGTGGAGAGAAGGGAAAATGACGCAATCATCAAAAAAGTGGTTGGGTGGTGAAGCTGGGGCCTTAAGAGGGGCAGGTTGCAGGGATTGCCGCACCTCGGCAGATGTGCTTTGGTGTCACTCCACATCCGCAGCCGAATGAATCACCCGACAGATGTTTAACGTCAAGGCCAGGCTGTCACGCCAGGCAAACACACATGCACGCACAAGCCACGGAAAACAAATGCATACACACTCTTAAATTTATAACAAAAACCCTAACAGTGTCTCCACATGCAGTCAGAGCTGCGCCATGATGTTCACCTTGATGTGACTTTCACAAAAAATAATACAACAGAGTGGGGACGTTTAAAAAAGTTTACAAAGACTTACGCTTAGCCAAAGACAAAAAACACTGACTGAAGTACACAGCTCAAAGTTGTGAAGTGTCATAAAATGTTTAAACAGCCTAACGTATTTTCAGGCACTTTTTGATCTCTTGCTTGTAAAACCTAAAAATAACACATCAATATTTAAGACAGAAGATATTTTAGATAACTCATGCACCAGCATCCCTGACTCCATACATTGTAGGACCTCTCATGGCAGAACGGAGACATTTTGTCAAAACTGGTTTTCTGCAAAAACCCAAATGTTTCATTTTAACGCAGATGTAGATTTTAATACTTCTTTATTATGGGAGTTGCTTTTGAGAATGGTGAAAAAATAAAACATGACTAAAATGGACTACCAGTGCTGTAACACGGATGTTCTCAACCTTCATAATGCCACAATGCCATGCTGTACACAACACAACATTTACAGACAGCATACAAGTTACAGTGAAAAAAGACAACAGAGTTTCATGGAAAATACACACCGTTTCCCTACGAAACAGGTCCTTTACCCAGTGTCATTTAAGGTTGGCAACCGCTGGAGGATTAAAACTAAAAATCAATCATCTTTTTTAAACTATGCCTTGGCCACAGAACTTTAAAAGGCACATTTGTTTGAAAAAAAGCAATTGGAGGTAAGGAGCTTTTAAGAAAAGAGTA
The DNA here is from genome assembly GCA_037902135.1 of Cetoscarus ocellatus. NCBI lineage: Eukaryota > Metazoa > Chordata > Actinopteri > Labriformes > Labridae > Cetoscarus > Cetoscarus ocellatus. The sequence continues at coordinate 2,166,372 of JBAMNC010000871.1, read as the reverse complement.
GCTGGATCTTTGAGAACATTCTTGAGGCCCTTTTCCCCTCTTTTGGAGAAACCCAGGCAGATAAAAGGAAACACTCGGGTGGATTAAAGTGTTCAGAATGCATCAGCATCAAACCACTGGAGTTTTTGCCCTCTACATTTTTCAAACACAGTCAATAGATCTAAATATTTTACTGTGCCCTGGCCGATTTATTGTTTGATGTTTAAAAACTTGTGTGGAATGAAAGAAAATTCATTAAAGAAGATGGCCCCAGAACGAGGCCCTGCGATCAGCTTTGAAAGTCGAGTTTAACTGGGATATTGATCATTCTCTTTCTTCTGTGACAAAGGCCACCAGGGACGCTGGAGGTGTCGGTGGATGAAGGTGTGCTGCCAATAACACCAGACGTGTGTATATACTGTAGGTGAGGCTGGGAATTGCAACACTGACACTTAAAAAAAAAAAAATCCAATAACTCAAAAATGACCAAACAAACATCACAGCTTGATTTTTATCTGGTCAAAAGAAGTATTTACTGATTTGGATGAAGCAATCTGCACTTTAAATATGCATGGAAAACGAAAACATTTGTGAATGACTCACACAGATCTGAGTGTCAGAAGGGAAACAGAGACGTAGAGTAAATAATTTCTGTTTCACTGAGCATCTTTAAATCCAGGCGCAGGACTTTAATCAGATCACAGGACTGACAGCTCTTCATCACAAATGTAATGTGTAGGAGCTTTAAAATATGAACGACTAGAAACATGCCATAACTGGATTTTGGGATGAGTTCCCCCTTTCTTGATAGAAAAGGAAGCTCCTTAAAAGTCCTCTTATTTAAAACAGACTGAAAACGATTTGCACAGTAAAGCAGGACCTAACCTGCCTAGATTGCTCAAGCTTAGATTGCTATCAAAGATACCTCTCAAATTCATGGCAACTTTTTTTGACATCAGGAGGCAGATGGACCACAGCATAGTTAGTTAACTCTTTGGAAAATGTAGGCCACAGAGTTCTTTTCCCTGAGCTTCAAAACATTAAACAAGCAGGACTTGATGACTGTCAGCAGTGCTTAGAGATGCTTATGTAATTAGAAAGATAAATTCAAAACAATTATGGCTTCATATCAATAGTGTATCAGAGAGGAGCTGGGAAATGTTTCCACTTATACAGATATATTCCAGACATGACGTAGAGTAAGGCAATAAAAAGAAAACAAGCATTAGTAGAGGTGTTTTACAGTAATACACTTTATAACTGCACTGATTAAGCTTAAAAGAGAAACGTTTTGGCCAAAATATAACGACTCGTTATTTACTTAAATGGAACCAAAAGGTTTTGAGTTTTTATAGTCACTAACCTTTAATTCCAAGACCCCAATAAAAGGGCTCAAAAATGAGCAAAAAGTGACTAAACTTTGACGTATTTTCAACTTAAGGCAGAGACAGAGACAAATCTTAAATAGATACAAAAATAAACGCTGGTCTAAATGGAAAATAAACATACTATTAACTCGTTTTTAGAAAGAAGATTATTTAGTTCATAATATCAATTTTTTTATAATCTAACAGTAATCTGCCAGTTTTACTTGTTAGCGTTCGCTGATCATTTCAGAGTAGATATCAAAGTTAAGTCATCGTGGATACGCACTCATAGTTGTGGCAAGAACACGTAAATATATGAAGATAATACTAAGATGAGGTTTCAGTTAAAAGGGGATGTGTATTATTACACCATGGATGTAATTGGGGGAATGAAAAAAACATTTATTAAAATCCCTGTCACCAAAGACACTCCCTCAAGCAACACACAGACATTTCTGGCTGAATCAATAGTAGCAGAAGAGCATGCTTTTGGTGATTTACAATGTCATCATGTTCATTAAGTTATTAGTTGAATGATAAACAATTGTTAATACTCATCGAGCTATTAAAGTCATTTTCACCATCAGTATTTCAATTTTGACAAGTTCATAGCACATTTCTTCTGAAGACGTGTTTTATGTCCTTGTGGCACTATTTCAAGAGAGCCCATGTTAATTGGTAGCTTTCAGCCGAGCAGCAAATGTCGGAGATGGACAGTTTCATAGCAAAATTCTCTTTACTGAAGATTTCATGAAAAATATATTGGATGTGTATTTTTGGCCTGGTGAATATTGGTTTATTTGTTTATTTAAAAGGATCCCCATTAGTTGCTACCAAAGCAGCAACTCCCGTAATTTCTCAATTATGACACGCACCCCATATTTTCACAACTTTGCCTGGAAAAACACTGTACTCGAATATAACACGCACCCAAATTTTGCCCAAACCTTACTCTCTTGGACAACTCAAAATTACCTTTATTTAAAGTTTTAATCAATGAAATTTCAGCATTTTCACAACAAATATTGTACACGATTTTCTCCCTCAAACGGATGCGGAAACACCCTCTGCTTCACGCATGCGCAATTACTCAATTTCTGCCTGAGCATGCTCAGTCGTAGTGTACCGACCAATCAGAGAGCAGCTTTCAGCATGCCGATGTCTTCGACCAACCACAGCGCAGCTATTTTGCGTCCCCTTGCTCACAAGATGGCAGTGCCCTGTGTTTGCAGAGTAAGAGAATATTTCAGCTTTTTGTATCAGATGTGTTGCAATCGCGATGTTGGCGAGAATATGGTAAGTGTTCTGCTTGTACTCTTGTATAATAAGCACCTGAAAAATTAGAGCTTATTTAAAAGCAAAAAAGTTATAACTGAGAAATTACGGTATTCCTCCTGGGGTCCATACATACAGCAGCCATACACAATAGGACATTAAGAAGACAGCAAACATTTTACTATCATACAATCTTACCCCCCCCCCAACATCAGAAAATGTAAAGCAATGTAATATAAAGCAATTGACGCTTTAAGCATCTCAACTTGAAACAACAGATACATCCTACTTTTTAAGCATCACATTTGCCATTATATCTGTCGTTATTATTCATAAGTATCTGATAAATCACAGTATTGAATGTCCTGGGCATGCCTGCCAAGTACAAGCAAATGCCACAGTACGTATACATACTGTAACTTGTTGGGATTCACTCACTACAATCTAAAAACTACATGAAGATGTCTGTCACCTGTAAGCGTTCATTGGGTTGATGGTTGATCGACTGAGCCCGCAAAGAGTATGGCATAAAAACTGAGGGTTAGCCTGTTACTGTAAGACAACGTGTCCCCTGCTAACAAACTATTTAAGTCACAAGAGAAAGCGTCCCGATGGTCCAGATCTCCATGATGTGTATTCAGCTAGAGCTAGTCGCCAGTTAGCCTTTCCTACAAAATATGTCTGTGTGTCACTGAGACAAGAAATCTCCTTTACAGACATTTAAAGGTTTAACTCATCAGCTCTCATATGCAGAACTTTGATCAAACACTCTGATCCTGATCAAGTATCTAAAACTATTATTGATGATAACAGCATGTTTCTTTCTCTGCCCCATCTAATCAGCCACTGTGTGAAGTACCCATTATGCATGGAGGAAGTAAACTAACAGGAAACACTTGGTCTTACTTTTAATGCAGGTCAACTTTGACTTGAGCAAAGTCAAAGTCCCCATTCACTGTAGATGCTGGTGTCTGTGGTGGTATTTCTGGAAGCTGAGGAATGAGAAGAGTTTGAGCCATGTCAGTCTCTGTTTATATGACAATAATTGTCACAACATCAGATAAAACATGTAGAAATAACTGTACAAGCCCTGAACTACATAATTTATCTTTTGCTGCTTGAAACATTAATGATGTCTACAAGGTAAAGATGCAGAACATACATCTGTAACGCTCCGTAGGTGGTAATGCAAAAGTGAACATAAGAAGGATGCTTTTTTCTAAAAACATTGTTTTTTCAGGTATGGACACACAAAACACTGAACTGAAACCTTTATCTGAATCTACAAAGAAGTTCTTAGTTGAAAGTCCAGCCGCATGTTCCCAAGGCAACATGTACATCAGGTGGTATTATTTCATCAGCAGTGTGAGTGCTCATTTCTTTTTATTGCTGCATTCACAAGCCTATCTAATTAGATGCCAACACTGGCTGATGTTCACGTTTTCACTCACATCTAAGCTATTTTAAAGTGAAACAGCTGCTTATGTCACCAATTATGATCTCCATGAAGTCATCAATCAACAAATATTAAAACTTTATTGTTCCCCATGAGGACATTCATAATGACAATAATGGCGAAATAGCTTTTCAAGCTGTGTAGCCTCTCTCTTTTAAAAAGTTACGGCCTTTTGCAGTCAAATTGTTTTTCAATAAATTTTCTTTAAATGTCCTCAGAGCAGCAGGAACATTATCCATCAGTAGTCTGTCCTTTTTTCTAAGTGTGTAACTCTCCTCTGAAAAGACATACAGGACACAGCAGGAGGGGAGGTGTGATGCTCTCTCTTTTTATTGACTGACATGGCTGATGAGGGCCCATCCTGCACTTTGGCAGGAGGCTAAGCCAGCATGCGGAGGTGGCACCCACAGGGGTGCAAGAAAGCGACGACATGGTCGTCCTTCATAGATATTCCATGCGTGCCTTAACCCTCAGCTGCCCTGTCAAGGTCTATGTATGCCCCCTCCGAGGGGGCTGAGACAGGGTCATGGATGACACCCGCCTCTCTGCCAGACGTGACAGCACAGCTGGGCCGCTTAATGACAGAGAGGCCTAGCCCAGCATACACCTGCCCATCCTGAGCAGGGCAAGTGACCTCACGGGGAGAGAGAGGAGCGTTTGCCACGTTCGACGGACAGATGTTCTGGAGAGGAGACAGCAGAGACAGCTGCACTACAGGGACCCCTCCGTTTCTCTACTCTCCCCAGTAATTGAAAATCATGTAAAAGGTCAATTGTGTGATGGGGCTGTCCCTTTCTGCAAGTTGTTCCTTTCAGCCAGAACATGACCAAAACAACACTGACTGCATGACAGCTTTTGCTGCAATTACAGCCTATTTAGCTATGGATGTCCATGTAATGACCATATCTGTACACATTGTCAGGGAATAAATCTGCATACACAAAGAGGTGTGGTACATCTGGTGGAGGACATGAGTAGGGGTCCCAGAGAGAAACCTAATCATTGGCTACATTAAACTGACATTTTATGACATTTAGACTCCAAATGAAGAAGGACTGTAAGGGGATGAAAATCACACTAATTCCACACTATCAACATCTTCTGAATGGCAGGCCATCATTCACAGAGGTACAGGGGGTCAGTGCCTGTCCTGCATACTCACAGAGTGACCCTTTTCTGAATTTTGCTCTAATGAGAAGCGGCAAGGTTGTAACCTCCACACAATTGCTCTCTGTTTGTGATTGTCTTAAACAGAACCAGCTACAGAGCTGTCACACACCATCAGCCTTTTGTGAATTCAGTGGAGATTTGTAGGCCTTCATGGATGAATTAAGCATTAAAATAGATAACAAGGAGTCATCAAGTAACACCAAACAAGGAAATGAAATAATCTTGCATCACTTTCTGTCAGACATTTGGCTGTTGACATTAACGCACAATAACCATAACAATATTTTTGTCCTTTCTTAAGATAAGGGAGTTTTATGGTAACTGGACATGGTACAAAATGATGACAAGCCCAGTCTGTGAAACACAATGCTTAAAAAGATTGTGTCAGTGTTGGAAAGAGAACAACCTATAGTAATGTGTCATTTCATCCAAAAATTATTTTCAGTGATTTAAAAAGTTTTCAGACAGTTGTTGCTTTTAATGAGAAACATACTGGAATAAACCCACAAACATGTGGTTTTGTAGGAAATCTTTAACATTTTAACAAAAACAAATGCTGTGACTCAAGCACCGGCACAAACAGGAAGGAAAAAAACAGATTCTATAAACTCGGCTAAACGAGAATGTTATCAATTACACTCATGTCTGCAGGAAAAACAGAAAAAGGCTCTTCACGATGCATGTTTTTTACTATGACTGACCGTAGGTCTTTTCCAATAACAATGTTACCCGCAATCACGATCCAAACCACAAACACTTGGCGCAGCGTGCTGTCACAAATTATGTTTTGATTCCGACCAAATGCAACAGCTTCCTGTCTGATGCTGTTTTCTCTCATCATCTGTTTTATTATCTTAAACGAAATACTAACCAAGAAATGCAGTTTTCTCTGCACCAAGGACATTTTGTTTGTAGAGAACAAGTATCCTTAACAAAGAAACAATAACTGTATGTTCAGAACTCCAGAGAAATATCTGCACTCATTCAGCCTTTCACTGCATCATGCTCTGAAGATTCTGTGTGGGGGTCCAATCACATGCAATACTGAATGAATACTTTTTACATTTGGAAACAAATGTACAAATGTCTTGCTGAATATCGCAGCAATTTTAGATTTTTTTTGTTATTAATTGTGGTTGTATGGTAGATGCGTTCACAAAGATGGGACTTCTGGGCTTCTCACACCATCTATGCATACGTGATTTTGGACAGGGGGCGTTACAGTTAATAATCCAGGAACAATCAAAATTGTAACAGATGACTGAAATTCGAATCAAATTTAAAGCTGTTTTTATTTTCAAAAATAATTACATGTATTTAAAAACAAGGAAACTTGACGGAGAGAAAAAAAGTTTTTTTATCCAAAAATGTCTCAGGTAGGATTACTTAAAAGTAACATTTGTACTATTAACCATAAAATTAGGCAGTCGCAAAGGCTTTTCTAATGTTCAGAACCTTTTTATACTTTAACGAATTATAAATTGTTTTTTTCCAATCCAAGAAATGATACTTTTAGAACATGAAAAGTTTTATGAGAAAAAAAAACACAAGGACACACACATAAATGTTGGTATTTCTGTTAGTTAATTTAGACATTTTTAAAAGTTACTTTCAAATATCAACACAACTTAAATAAAAAACAAAAAAAAATCAAACATGTAATCCAAAACTTAATTCTGAACACAATATGCTTTTAGCAACATAAAAAGATATTTTTTTTATCATTACATTGATTCTAATGTAGGTCATTTTTTACACTTCGATGAACGAGTTGTTGGGTTCAATCACTTGTGCATGGGGAGGCTACTTAATAAGACATCTGCATTTGTACAAAAAGTGGGCATACCTGCAAAGTTACTTACAAGATTTAAAGAGTGTGAGCACCGCTCACTGAAGGCAGACACACGATTTATTTGTCTTTTGAATGACCTATCAATTGGCTGATGAGTGGGTGTAATCTCAGTTGACAAAGTTTTCCTTTTGTTTTGAAGGTTCAGTTGGATTATCTTTAATTTATAACATTAGAGTTTGTATTCTCTCCTAAATTGACAGCTATATCAGGCTGTGTAACAAACTTACTTTGGTGGAAGAATTGTCATCAGCTTTAATACAATTTTAAATAAATGGTCAATAATTAGACTGACCTTATCATGAGATGCTGATTACCTTTATATTAATTTTATCAGAGATCTATTACCTTTAAATACATAAGTGATTACCTTGACATTTATGTATTCTGCAGTGAATCAAGTAAGAATTTCCATCAGCTTACAAAATCTTTTATAAACAAAGCTTAAGATCATTTATGAATGGGGTGGGACAAAAAATTGATATGGCAATTTTTGCCGTCCTTCCATCCGCAATATGATTATTGATATGCTGGTGTCAAATATTGATATTTTAATTAATAAAATATGGTGCTCTAAACATGCTATATGTCCCTGGTGGTTTATCACCCCAACACTACTTGATGGCTCCTCAAGGGGGCACTACACACTTCAATGAGTGAAACTTGAATGGAAATTACCAGCCGAATTAGAGAAAGTTTACAGAGCAGAAATGTCGCACATCAGCACGAAGAAAAGTAAACTCAAGGATGCCCCAGCCACTTATAAATCTAAAGTATGAACACACTTCAGCTTCAACAACTGGGGTCGGCAAATAGCGGCTGCCAGGCCAAACCTGGCTTGTCAGTATTAAGTTCTGGCCCTCGCCATGATCTGGAAAATAACTTTCATATATGTATTTACTCATTTTTCTTAACAAATAAAACTTTGACGATCTGTAACAGATGAATATAAATGCTTCAGGCAAAGCTGACACCTCCTCCTGCTGCAGCCACTGAGTGCCTCCACACCAGAGTGAAGTCACCGAGCGAGACAGAGACAGTTATTTCTGCAGGTTAAGGAAGATTTTTTAAGTTATGAGTCCGATCAGCGCACATCTGATTAACCAAAGTGCTTCTGTGGTGAGAGAGTTTTAAGGCAGATGTGATGAGGGGCAAAAACACGAAGAAACCAAAAATGTGCTGCTCAATGCTGGAGAAAAATAAACGGTAGCGAGCCATAGCGCATGAAGTGAGCTATAGTGCGCAGAACAGGTGAAAAAAAGGGATGAAAACTTAGTTATCTGAGTTTATCTGAGAGTAGATTAAACAGGAGCAGACTGTTCACTGATAGACACTGTGTCGTAGAAACATACGGGAGTGCACAAAGGTGTACGGATGAGATGGACTACAGTGGGTCATCAGTGGTCCGATAATTATAAAAAGCTCAGTAACACGTCTGTATGAACCCTGGCTGTGAAGTGTTTGTTTTTCATGAGGAGCAGTTAAAAGCCGCTTTTAGTATGAATTTTTCTCAATATTCAAATGAAAGAATAAAAACATGACTTTCTGTGCCCTGAAAGCTGTTATTTCTGCCTGATAAATCCCACAAAATATGTTGGTGCAGTGTTAATAAACTAAGTTTATCAGATTTCATAATAAAGGTGTGTGATTCATGTTTTTTTGTCTCTTACTCTGTAAGTAATGGAGACACCAAGTGTTCACCCCAGCGCTCTCTCTCCCCTTTATACATTATTTAATGCTTGTAGAGGCAAAAACAACTAAAACTCTTATTTTAGGACAACAAGGTTAGCATTTTTTAATAATCATCTCTATATATTAATCTCTGATTATGTTCTGGCCCGAGAAAGTGACTTGAAAACTTAATTGCCAACCCCTGTTCTACAACATCGAAGGGATCATATACAAGGAACCCTGTGATTCCCATCCCTGTTTATGAATAGCCTATTATTCCCTATTGGTTTATAAGAAAGTGTTCTGTCTCTTTTAGGCATGGTTTCAACATCATGAATGGATATCCTATCTTCTGTTGAATGTAAAAAAAAAATCTACTTCTTATCACCTTTAGAAACGGTGCTTCTTTTTGTTCTAATTAAAATATAAGAGTGCGACTGTGTTTGTGCGTATGCCACTTGTATTAGAGGTTAACGGTGGGACTGCATGTGTGTAACACACCAGAATGCACATTTCAAAGGCAAGACAGCTCCTGGGCTTGCTGAACTTTTGCTTGTTATCAGGAGCTGAGAGTGAAATGGAGAGAATTGATCTTTTGTCTACTGGAGGTACACTCCCTTGGGCTGGGCCGCTCGCTTGCTCACTCGCTTGGCTGCCATGCAGAGGGCTCTCTTTCTCATCCTCACCCCCCATCAACACCACCATCACCCCCTCATCCTCTTTTTACTCACTCACTCTCTCGCCCTCTCTCTGCGTGGCGGCTGCCTCTCCTCCAGCTGACACTTGTCCTGCCGTTACTGGGAGAGATGTGCGCTGAGCTGCTGACACCAGGATTGATCTTCCTCCTTTTCCCCATAAGCTTCGTATCAAGCTCCTGGAGACACTGGAAGAGGCAAAGGATGGGCAGAGGGGTTGGGATAAGGATGTGGGGAGATGGCCAGAGTGGAGGGGAGAAAAGGGAGAATATTGTCAACTTAGATCACCATTTCACACTAACAATGTGCTGCGGAAAAAAAGGGAGAACACAGAGCTGACAGTTCCATTGTGGAGGAGGAAAGTTTACTCTTTCTGCTCAATTGCTCCTCACAGTGACACTGAAACACTGACAAAAAAGATTTTTTTAAAAGCTACAAACAGACAATTTAATGAACAAAGAGTACAAACAAATGCAAATAGTAAAATAACTTCTACTCCATAAGGCTTTTGCTTATTATACTGATTGTATCCTTGTGAAAATGATGAATATCAAACTTGGTTGGTTAGATTTTTGTTAGGCTCACAAAGTGTTCAGCAGTGCATCAGTCTTTTAATCGACATGAATAGGTTTTAAAACGATAAAGTTGAGACAAAACTATTTTTATGCCAAGCCTACCACTCAGTAAAAGACAGGAAGAACCATTCACAGTAGTATGTCTATTTATTACAGGATAATCTATACTCCTGAAAAAAGATTATTTCAGTTTTTTCTCCCATTTAATAACACCACTTAGTATTTTATTTAACATCATTGGAGAGCCTGGTGAGTTTTCTTTACAACGAGGTACCACTAATAAGGATGGTACATTCATGTAATTGACTAACACAGCTAAACTCATTGCTAACACTCCAAAATTGTGCCAAAATCCTATTTTCCTTTGAAGGAAAGTCTATGGTTCCACTTAAAGGGATACGCCTTTTTTTTTTTTCTTTTCATGTGTTGCCTCACTCCCGAGTCCATGACAAGCAGATAGAAGCATTTTTTTGACTCTGCGTACAGCAACAAGAGAGAGACAGGCAAAGCTCACCCACCGCTAATAAGCTTAGCTCAAACACTGAGAGTCAGTGGGTCACAGTTTAGAGGTGCTGAAGAGTTTATCTGATAAATGTAGGCAGAGGCCAGCTAACAATACCCATCGACTCCCAGTGTTTGAGCTAAGCTAATTCGTGGTGGGTGAGCTTTGCCCGTCACTCTCTTATTACTGCACGCAGAGCTGAAAGAATGGTGAGTATCTGCTTGTCATGGACTCGGGAGTAAGGCAAGACACGAAAAAAGAAACTTGGCTTATCTCTTTAAGCAAGGGTGATTGAGGTGTTAGTTTTTTCTGGGACAACCGCTGTGCAGTCTGTCTTTGACTTCACTAGTCTCACAGAACATAGTCCTAAACTTGAAAATGGTATCGGGGAAGGGATGGGAATCTAAAACCAATTCAATAACAACTCCCTCATGAATCAATATCATTGGCCAAATCATGGCTTTACAAACTAACGATGTTTACTGCACAACTTTCAATAATACGAAACACCAGCATTTGGCAGAATAATTCCTCTACTCAGCATGGCATAAATGTCTGGAGTGACATGTTTGATATCATTGTCACTACAGGCAATATATTGTCCACACAGAAAATCCACAGGAATCTATAAGGGAATCATTAATGAATCGAATTGACAAGAAGAATCTATAATGGCACAGATAAATAAATAAAATTGTATCAATTCCCAGCACTAACCAAGGCTGACACCAAATAATGCTGCCGCTCTGAGAACCAGAACTCCAGCTTTCAGTTGCAGGAGATTTTCTGTTCATCATGATAATTTTCACAAACAGACCTAACTTTCACAAGTTTTAAGGCTTAAATGTAATTGTTGAGAGTAGGAGGCTATGGTTAAGTTACTATGGTAGTAAAACTTGGCAGTTCAACCCAAATCCACATTTCCAATGTATAACTCCACCATGTAACCTCTTGTATTAGAATTTTTCCTTAATCTAATAAACTGATATAAAAGTAAATGCCCATGGCTGTTACCAAGGTGTATGTATTACTGTTTATTCCTGGACACTTTTGCTCTCCTTTAAGCAGTTCGTTAGCAACCATCTTTTTAAAAACACAATAATGAATTCAGATTCAAGGGTGGGGCAATCTCTATGCATTTAATGTTGCAAAATTAAATGTTCATATCTTGCATGCATGTGTGCACCATAAACCTTATTTCAGGCATTTTTCCAAAAAGCTTTTCTAAAAATCCAAACACTTTATGGCCATTGGAACCATAAATACTAAAATGCTAACTCATTCTCATGTTTTAGGACTAATTTGTGCACCACTCTAAATTGAAGTTGAACATGTAATGTCAGAGTAATCATATCTACATGGATAATTAAGTCTCTAAATGCCAACAGATCATTCATCAATCACAGAACATATCACAGGATGATAGGGCATTTAGGTACAACAGATTGTTTTAAAGCTTGTAGATACAACCCCGCTGAGTCAGATTAATGGTCAGATTCACAGCAAAAGATTAACAAAAACATTCACTGATAGCTAAACTTGCTGTGACAGAAGCTGTAAAATACACCTTTGGTTATATCACCAATTGTGAAGTAGAAGCCAACTATATGATGCAGCTTACATTCTAAATTTTAAGTTATTTCTAAGATCTCTAAAGACTTGAAGATTAAGTGTTTTCAGTTGGATCCTTTAAACTCTGTCCTTGCTGTTATTTTCCTTTTACAAATATAGTCAGCTTTTACATGTATTGCAATTTGTTTCAGATATGGCCACCGTATTAGGACACACATCATATCAAGAGAGGTTTTAAGAAATACTCAGCCCCACCAACTAGTCAGTCTACAGGTCTGAGGGAATTTCTGCGGCAAGGTGGTGGTCATTAAGAAGAATTAGTGGTTACCAGTGGCAGGCTGCCATATTCTAGTTTAGAAAAGTATTGCACTGTGGACTTTGGGCCTGTAATGATAATAAAAGTCTAAGGAATTAGTTTTAGAATTAGTTTAGAAGCTCCCACAACAAAAACATGACGCATTTCCAATAGATCATTTTACAATTTACCATTCCCACACCTTTGGCAGTGGTCTGCCAAGGAGGATGTGGTCACATGGGGCTGAGCACTTGACAAGGCACAGCTGGACTGCGGTGGGCAGAAGGTCGAAAAATGGGACCGCAGATTTGACCACAGATGAGGACTGGGCAAGCTGTTTTGAACATTATCGACACACAGCCCGTTATTTTGTTATTTTGTCATCATCGGTGTGAAAACCCTAAGTGTTTCCATGGAGTGACTTTTTCACTGTCCTCTATTTTCTCGAGGTGTACTTTCTGTTGTTTAGGTCAAGAGAGCAGAGTGCTGCAGAGTTGTATATTTCATATTCAAATGTGTATGATCCAGTTCTTGTATGGATTTATACCCCAATGCTTGGATGGATATTTGAATATTATGTATAAGCTGACAGCCCTATCAAGTAAACGGATTTTAACCATTCAGCCTGCTAGCCTTGCACATCCATTAGGAAATCCTTGTGCTGTCTCACACATTGATGACTTTTTTCCTATTTTCACAGAACGAAATAAAGGTTTTAGTCTATCATTTGTATCAGTAGATAACCATGGCCCAGGTACTCAGCTCAAAGAACTCTGCCAACAAACAAACAAACAAATGTCAGACTTAAAAACAAAACCCTCCTGGCAGATGTAAAAATTACTGCAACTTCAGCTGAAAGCTAAAATTAATCAGGACTTATAATTACACAGAAATTAAAAACTATATGGTCATAAACAACACTCTGAAACATTAAACCCGTTCATCAAACGATGTGTGCAGTCGTACAGTGAAGGATGTTTTCTCAGTGGCTCTTGAGGACTTCTGTTGTGATTGTAAGTCCAGGCATCTGAGTGGATTTGACTGGGGATCTTTACAGTTATTACTATGCGTTATTGGCATCGTGAGGACAGCAGACCTGGGAGGAAGGGTTAGGGGTGAAGAGGGGAGGGGGGAGACGGGGGGAAAGTCTAGCAGCAAACATGATAATTTGTGGGTTAGCCAATTTCAGAAGGCTGGATGGCCTGATACCCTTGGTAAGCATCGGAGAGCAGCGGAGACCAGAGCAGAGCAGGGCAGAGCACAAAGGAAGATGAATCAAGTTTAATAACAAAGGGTTCTAATTGCCCCACACAACCCAGCACCCCCACCTCGCAGCTGAACTCTAATTACGGTGAGAACACAGTGCACTGTCACCCAATATTAAGTTGTTGAGGAGCAGGATGAGATAATCGATAAACACTTTGGTTGTGGAGTGGGGGAGCAGCGGGAAACAGATAGAAGAGAGAGAATGAAAAAAAAGTAAGATGCCCCTTCCATTCAGTGGGAACCTGCAGCACCCAAAGCCCTTCTGGCTCATGAGAACACCTTTGGGACAGTCCAAGAATGATTGCAGAGCAATAATCCTGAGCACACCCCACCTTCTCCTCCTCAACAACCCCATACAAACACACACACATACCCCAAATGCTCACATAGACACACACATACATGTGAGTGCACAGCACAAAGTAGAGCCCCGTCTTCCCCATGGGCTGCCTGAGCACCCGTGCGTCTGAGAGGAAAGGTGAACACGGTCACCCTAATTACAGGGGCCCCAGCTCTCTCTCACACACTAACACACACTCACCAGGCATAACTAAAGACAGGCCAATTAGGGCGAGAGGGAGATAAGGGAAGTTTTATTTGTATACTAATTAAGCCCCTGATGAAATTCAAAAGGGAGGTGGTGAAGGGGATTGGGGGAGGAAGCGGACGGGTAATTGTGTGTTTGAGAAAAGGTTGCTTTAGGTGCGGTTATCTGAGAAGCACAGCCTTGAGATAGTTGCCCCCTAATCCCGTGCTGAGCCCCGGCACTGCACTGCAAGGTCTCTCATAATTTGATCTGTTACATATGAAATGGCAGGCGCTGACAGCATGATCATCATCAGTGTTTATTGTCTGTTAAGTCTTCATTTCAGATAAACATTAAAGAAGCTGTCATCAAAAACAAGGACCTGCCAGATTGTGTGTCAGAAAAAAACACCATTCGTGTTGCTCAAAAGTTATTCTTTTTAATTGATATGTGGGGATGTAACTTGTCAAAGCTGTGGGCAAAATGATATCATCCTGTTGTGACATTGTTTTAGAGGCAGGCCATTCTAGTATCCTTACTCTTTTACGACAAAGCCACGCTGTTGTAACACATGCAGAATTGTAGCAATGATGACATTCTGCAAATGGGCCTCAGGCTAAATGTGAACCCAGACAAACAGAAGCATGATACATGCCTGGTTGCTTACCACTCCACCAAACCAGCACCCCCTGTATGTAAGTCTCAGCAATAATGGTGCCTTCACTGATGTGAAAGGTACCCATGCCATGGATACCTGGCTACACACAGGTACACAACTAAGCACACAACTTAGCTCTGATAAAAATCTGAACGGTCCTTTTTCCCTTTATTCTGGTGGACAAGACATCCATGATTTCCAAAAACAATTTAAAATGTGAACCTGTCAGACCACAGCACACTTTGCACCTTTCGTCAGTCCATCTCGGATGAGCTCAGGTCCAAAGAAGCTACAACATTTCTGGTTGTTGTTGATATGGCTTTGACTTTGTATGGTAGAGTTTTAACTTGCACTTTTGGATGTAGCAACGAACTGTGTTAACTGAAAATGGTTTTCGGCAGTCTACCTGTGGCTTATTCCAATCTGGTGTTTTTTGATCATTCCTGAACTTTATCAGTTGTTTGTTGCCCCTAGCCCATCTTTTATGGAGCGTTTTCCAGGTATCAAATTAAAAATGAGAAAAATATTTGAAAAAAAATGGAGGTTTATCGGATTGAACACATCTTGTCTATGAATGTATTCAATTGACTAAAGGTCATAGATTATCAGAGCACTATATTCTGTTTTAATTATGTTTTACACAACGTCCCATCTTCATTGGAATTGAGGTTTGTAAAAGGGAATGTTTGACTTTCTAGGCTGAAAAATAAACTTTGCTTTAAATAAAGTATGGGCTTCTATAACATTTTTCCTTTTTTAAGTCAATTAAGAATTATTTACTCACGCCTGTACTGACTGCAGGTGTGACATTGATCACATACAGAGCTGCCCAGTGATCGGTTTTGGAGAACAGGTAACAGTGTATATAAGGTGTGTGAAATTAACAGACTGATTCATGTGTTTCACTTTCCTCTGTTTGACTGATTTCTCCTTTTTTTTTCTTCTTCTGTGGGACATTTTGAAATGTTAATGTTAATTTGTTGGTTTTGTTTTATTTTGCTGTTGGTCTAATAAATGTACACCTCAGTTTAAGAATCCTCCACATTATTGTCATGTTTTTCTCCACTCACACTGCCCGCAGCATGTTAAGATAAGGGCTCCACTTCATTATAGTTTTATTTTTAAAAAAATGTCTCCATAATTTGGGATATAAGAAAATATCCTAAACCAGTAAATCCCTATATTTTGCAGTGCAAAACAGTATCAATATTATTATATTTTAAGTGCAATATCTTTTTGAAAAATTAGGGAATTTTGATAGAAACTCACACGGACATCTGTTTTGTAGCCTCTACCCACAGTTGTAGGCAACATGCGATCAGCTATTTGACTCTCTGTCATTTTTATTGTTAGTGTTGTTATATCTATCACTGGGAAAACCATTAGTCCATGCATGTGGCAGGGAGATCTTTTTTCATAAATACCACTGATTGGAAACTACATTTTTATGCAGGAAAAAATGTTGCCTCTAAATATTATTTTACTTTTTTAAGTTGCCTTTCAAAAAAAAAAAAAAAAAAAGACAGGATAAGCTGACCTGCTTTGTGCTGCACTATATGTGATGTATTGAAACTCCCCCCTGTGTCTCACTACATACAAGATTCTCAATAACACATCCCCTGGCAATAACACTATAAGGCAGACTACATGCATGTTTTTTAGTGTTTTTTTCTATCATGAGTTGTTCTTTAAAATGGGGAACTGTACATGTAAGGAATGTTTAAGATTTTGTTATCCATTTTACAATTACATAAATACAACTGTTTATTCATTTTGACACTCAAAACAGAAATTAAGTGACATAAGACTGAGTGTAAATAGTACTGAGGTCAGATGTGATGAGAAAGAGAGAGAAATTATGGACAATAAAATAAAATTTCTTTTGATGCGTTTGAAGAGACATTATATAATGACAAGGGGGAAAAGGAAAATGTGGAGGATTAATTTAAATTTCAATAATAAAGCAAAAACATTCCTCATATAAAGTTGAAAAAGAAAATAGTTTTAAATACGAACATCAGCATTGACCTGTCACTTCCAGGTATAATCATTTCTCATAAACCTGCAGACTTAATGAAGCATTATCCTACTAGAAGCTTTACATCAGGGTTAAAAACCTCTCAATGTGCTGGAGGGTTTTCATGACGCCAATTTAAGCAAGTGACGAAAATAAGATAAAATGAAATGCAATGTCTGAAGCAAGCAGGTTTTCCTCTAGTAAACAGACCGCGCTAGCTTGGCCTTCATGACACCTGTTGTTTTGAGTTTTGTTTGCTTACCTGGATGTAACAGCACACAGACAGCGAACTCCACGACCATCACACAGAAGTTCAGCCGCGTTTTGAAGCGAAAGAAACGAACATACAAGAATTGATTTGAGTGCGATGACCCGAAGGTGTGCTTGGCACCTGCCCCAGAAATCCAAAACATGGCGGCTTTTTATGATGTCATAGCAGAAGTAAACCGTTTATCTTCATTTATGGACTTTTTCATTTTACATAATATTTTTGTTTTACCGATTTTACATGTAAAAATAAAAGGCAAAGTTAGTTTGTTAATTTGTATTTTCCCCCCAAAAAAATCCACATAACCATGTTTGGCTCATCTCCTTGTTTTGAGTTGTGTATAAGGTTATTAGATCTTTATTTTAAACCAACACAATGTAGTTTTTTCCACCCTAATATAATATTTCTAGAGTCTGCATCGCCTTCACTGGCACAAAGTAACTTCGATGTGGATGGTAGAACCCTACCACACTAAAAAACTACAAATTTTCACTGCTTTGACGGCTTTACGGCATACGTCACTTCCCCCTAAAGGCGGAAGCTAAACGTTGGGAAAAGGAGAATATAAAGCAGTTTATGAATTTTTAAAACAGATTTAATGAACAGAATTTAGTTTAAAGTAAATATGCAATTATTTATCTAATGGAAATAGGGACCTCTGGCTCACACTCCTGCATGGTAGGTGGCGGTAATGCTCCTCTGACGCTGGATGCCACCCGCCGTTAAACAGGAGGAAGAAGACGAAAGCTAAACGTAGAGTTGTTATCGTGGCGGGAGGAGACGGAAAACCCGAAGAAAGGAAAAGTTTTATTGGGGGAGACGGAAAAAGAAAGCGGGAGAGTAACAAGCTAAATGCCCAGCAGCTATAAATATTGGCCTGGCGTTCACTCACTGGCGTGAACTGAAAGACGAGGAGGGATGTCCGACTGATGCTGATTTTGCCCTGTTATTTTTGGACTTGTAAGTACATGATGATTTATTCGAAAAGAAACATCATCGGACTGTAACTTATCAGTCCACATGGTTTATTTGTCTCTTGGGACGACCTGTCGGCTCGCTTCATTTCCCTCTGTATGTCAACAAATGCACGTTGGTGTGAGGCGCTCTGTTTCACGACAGTGCAGTTACACTCAACGACCACAGAGGCCCCTAGAGAGCTAAAAGCTGGACCCTTACTTAGTGGGGCTTTAAGTTTTTTGGATTAAAAGTCTTGCCAAAAAAAAAAAAGAATTAAATTGTTTTAATTTACTAATAACTTTTCAAAGTTTGTTTTAGTTCATCTATCCATTTATCACAGGGGGCTGGAGCATATCCCAGCTGGGCCACACCCTGGACTAGTCATGAGCTGATTACAGGGCCAACATGAAGAGACAGACAACCATCCACACACACTCACACCTAAGGGTAAGTTAGACTCACCAGTTAATATAATGAGTATTTTTGATCGAAGAGTGGAAACAGTAGTACCCAGAGAAAATCCACACATGCAAGTGGAGAACATCCAAACTCTACACTGACAGGCCCTGTCCAACTCAAAAACTGGAACCAGCAACCCTCTTGCTGTGTGGCACAAGTACTAACAAGTGCAGCCCTTGCTTTAACTCAGTCTATTTATTCATTCATTCATTATGGTAGTGATCAAATAAATATACAGTAATAAAGAAATATAAATCAACTGTATTTGGATTTGATCTGACTGTCAGTTTTTATTTGAAAAGTCCTGTTTAATTTGAAAATCACCCCTCTATCTCTTTTTCAAACGGGACAGAGGCTCCTACTGTAAAGTCGTTTAGAGGGAAGCAACAGCCAAACTAACACCTTTTGGAGGAAATTAATAGACTTAAATTGATTTTAAAATCATGGCTCATATATCCATGAGAGGACAGTGCTAAATCAATGAAGTGTTTCATAAATACATTGATAGAGGAGCCTGTTCAAGAGTGGAGGGTCCATCATTAACGTTTTCACTTCAACCATCTTAAGACTCTTTAACAGTCAGAGGCTCTCTGAAGATCAACCTGGCATTCAGCTGCTTCATCAGGAGCATCGTTTCATCCTTTATTAGAGATTAGCTTCACAGAGACCCCCTGTGACGTGTTGTCACAGTAAGCCATGTTGGGTCGGCTATCAAAGTGGGTGCCCCACTGAGCTTTAGCACAGCTCCCTCTTTATTGGCCTAAAAAAAAGGAGACCACATGTGGCAGGATCTTCAAAAAGTCGAGCAATCTGGATGATTTGATGGTTCACAGCAGGAGTCTGTGCTGCTCATTTCTCGAGACCTATCCTTCAACGATTCTTCATCATTTTGCAAGGCCCTTTGCTCTCATCAGCAGATGAAAATATTAATGATGTAATAATTCAAGGCCTAATCCTTAGTATGAGCTATACTGTGTGATGTTGAGTTATAAAGGGAATGGGATATAACCCTCAATCACTGCACTGGAGACACATTCATTCATAGGAATTCAGTATGTTTACAGTTGTGGCATATACTTTTGGGCAAAACCCAAGTGAGCACCACAGAGTTTTAAAGATCTTGTCAACACATATTCAAATTGAAGAGGCAGATGTGTTTGGAGATGTCTGGAAGACTAAACGCTCAAATTTTGACTTCTACATCCTGCAGTCAAGTTTTTCAAATTTAATGTAACAAGTAAGGTGAGAAAAATAGATTGCAATCATCTAAATGTATTGATTTTCAACTTTCTAATTATTTATGGAAATATTGGACAATTATAGAAGCACAGAAATGGCTGTACCCCTGAAGGACCTATAGGCACTTGAAGGTAAATGATACTATATAAACTCTTGTACACTGAATCAATAGCACAAGAGCCTGCAGCTGACAAACAGGCACTCCTGAAGAGTGGCTGTGAGTTTATTTAGGGACATTAAAATGACCCTACTGAGTTCCCTTTTTTATTTTTTCTGCCATTCAAACTTTGAGCAGGCTCTTGGATAGCTATCAGACAGACATTTGTCTAAGAGGTCACTCACAACAAAGACACTGGAAGTACAGATCTTGATAACTGGCCACAGTTCATTTTAGCTGGTAACTGCATTTTGAAGCGATAGAAGTGTTAGTTTTTACTCAACACAGATATTTGTGTCTCTGTCAAAAGAAATGAGCCACTCCTAGAGTGGTAACATACAGAAAAAGAAGTAAATACACAGTGATCTCAAAGTGGTAATATTTTACCTTAAGTTGAGTTCATGTTTTTACTTTTGATGACTGCTAGAGTGTTTCCACATTCGTTTATGCTTAAAAAATATTTTTTACAGTTTTTACATATAGTACTCTTCCATTTGTTGTACTGCCTAGCTCGACTCCAAATGATTTGGTTTCTGCCTGCTTCATTTTCCACTACAGTATAGCTTTCTGTGTGAAGTAAACAGGGTCACTGAAGCGTGGCTACTGTGGCATCCACAACAACAAAGGAAGAAACCGAGGCAATAAAACTGTCAGCCCCTGTGTGGCTTTTGTAACAGTAAGGAGATACATTTTGTGTCTAAGACAGTTGCTAGCAGCAAAACATCAAACTATCTAAAGCAGAGGAAAGTCTGGGAAGTCACACAGCATTAGAGAGTTGACAACACGAGCCATTTCATTTCTGTGAATTCATGAAGCCAATTGGATCTATCAAGCAACATGTTTTTGAAGTGATCAACAAGAACGGGGGAGCTACTTAGTACTGAGTCCTTCTTTGACACTTTTATTGCTGTTATGATGGGGTTTCCTGTTTTTTTGAGCTATGGTCTTAAGATTTTGATCAGGAGTGTACTGAGCATGGATGTCCATTGAGTAATATTTCTCTTGTACAATCAAGACAGATGTGTGATGTTATATTATAAAGCTCTATTTACAGTCCAAGATTACAGGCCACTGTACAGCCAGATCATTGAAACTGTTCTCCTTTTCCCCCCCTCTTATGAACGGCCTTGGTTATGACCATTTTTGCATCTCCAGTCCACTCACCAGTGTGAAGCATTGGGGGGATATTTGAATAATTCATTCAAGTTAAACCCATTAAGAATATCCATGTGGACACTTTTTTGATGTTAAAGACTGTGTATGATCTCAGGGTGCTCTCAAACTGCATCTGGCCTCACTTGTGGTGTCTGTTTTCCCCTGAAGCGACAAAGATCAACTGGCTCCTGTGTTAATTCTGCGCAAGTGTACAGTACAGAGGTCTTTGCTGTGGAGTTGGCATGCCCGCCTCCCTATCAGTGTTGTCTGATACAGCCTGGATGCAGTCTCTCAAAACCAAAGTATGACAAATTACTTGGAACATCTTTCACAAATTATAGGCATGGGTAAAATCATCACTGTCAAATGACTTAAGCTCAAAAGTTAGATTAATATCCGACTTTAACCTCAAATGTTCTCCAGTTTGATAAGAGTATCACTTGAAGAAAGCCCATGTGAGAATTGCCACTCTCTGCTTTCTTATTAATTCATATGAAATTAATGTTGTTTACTGATTTTCTGCAAACACATCAGTCCAATCTTCTTCCATCTGATAGGTTCCCCCTCTTGTATTTCACAAAAATATTTGGAGGTGATGCAAACCCCAGCAACAACCACAGGGTCAAAACAGGGCTGTGAGATCTCAGAGAAACATAAATCATCAAAAATCTCTCACAGCTCTCCGCCGTGAATACCAGACAAAGAGCAAAAGAGCATGTGTGCATTTGAATGAAAGGTAATTCAACACAGCCCTTGACATGGATCGCAAAGAAAAACAACATCTTGCTATCACCTCCTACAGCATAAGAGCTGTCAGAGATGCCTCTTCTTTTTTTTTTGCCCAGTGGTCACTTCACTTTTCACTTTACAAGCCCCCCCACAGTGAGGGGGAGAATCAGAGAGTGGGAGGTTTGGAGCATGTGAGGCAGGTGAGGCAGAGGCTCACCTTTGGGGCCTAACTGCGTCTCCCAACCTCGAGATCATGCTTCGCTCTCAGGTAGGACGTCTTAAGGCCTAAGGCGTATCTACAGTGAACATTTTTGCACAAGTGTGAGCACTAACAAACTTCCAAAAGAAGCCTATAAGCTAATAAATTACTCCTCAGCATCCAGGTAGCAGAATCATGTCCTCGTTCACGTGTTCCTCGCTGTACGATATCCACCAGGGATTATAGCAGCCTTGTGACCCTGCCTGATTCTTTCAACGGTCATTAGCCAGGGGCCACTAAGGTGGGCTCTGGAGAGCTTCCCACACAAGAGCCAGCGACAGGCCCTGTGCAGAAAAAAACTGCCAGTGAAGCACAATAAAGATAATTAGCAATGAGACCACTTGCCGCCAGTAGCCCCCCACCCCACTATCCAGCCCTCTATCCCCTGGATATCCCACCCCCTTCATCCTGAAACTGTGTTTAACTCGTCCCTCCACCTTCTCTCCTCCACTCAATCATGTTCTGTACAGCATCTGTCAGACCAATAAGCATGAAGACTGTTTCTGTCTCCAGCCAGAGGAGCAGATTACAGGTTGCTGATTAAGGAGCAGTTACACATTTTGGAAAACATTGTTCACTTTGTATGGATTTGTTTTGATACATTTATTTAAAATATCTATCATTCATTTTTTTGTTTTTGTCTCTAAAACATCTGAATCAACTGCTAATTTCCACCAACTATATTTGTCCCTGGATATGTCAAAAACTCTGCTCCTCCATGGGACATCAGGAAAACTGACATTTTAATTCAATGTTTCCTCTTACCCACGGCCTTGATAGATACTTATAATAACACTGATTTGTGATCAGGCAATCCATTATTCTTTAAGGCTAATTTTGAATTAATCAATTGATGAAATTAAGGAGCTTGAAACACCATGATGTGTTGGAAAGTGCTGCTCTTGACAGCACACCACATTAACAGTGCCATCGTTCTCAGATGGTAGGTCAGGATCCAAAAACTGTTTTGAGTGAGTTGCAAATGTGTGAATGGAAAAAATAATAATGTGACATTAAAAGTTATGATGTGCTGCAACCCTGTACATCCAACTAGGCCTGCCCGCAGATAACTGGGCCATTGGAAGACCCAGCTGAGGCCCAACTAGACTTGACATTATAACATGAACCAATGGTTGCTGGGTCAGTTGCACAAGCTCCTGCTTCTTATTAAAATTTACCTCTTCAGCTTTAAGAGTCTGCTCAGTAGCATTTTTGTTGGGGTCAGCTCTCCCGTATTCTTTTCCATGATACCCCATCTTTTGTGCAGGACCTGGAATGGCTACAGATGATAGAACATTAAACAAACATTAAGTTAAATTGAAGGTTGTCAAAGAAAATCAGGGATGGGCAGCTTTGGTTTCCAATGGGGCCACATTGAAATTATTCTTATAGCCAAAGTCCCAGGATTGAGATTTGAAAGATATATAGCTCTCAAAATGGATTACTTTATTAGCAGTTGTATATCTTAACAAAAATGCAACAGGCAAAACTTAATCTAATGAGCAAAATACAGAATTCATGCAAGTAGGAGAGCATTTAATGCTTATCAAAGTATATTTCACTCATCTTTATTTTGTCTTAAAAAATACATGAAAGGAATTTCACATTAATAATCAGTCGATAATAGCTCTATTTTCTTTGAAATGATGCTACTTTTTATGCTGCCATAGCAGATTTTGTCAGGTTGTCCCCATGTATTTATTTTTTTCTGTATGATAATCTAACTGGCAGGCTGTATTGAGGTGGTAGGAGGGCAGCATGTGACCCCCAGGCTGCTACTTGCCCACCCCTGTGGTAAATAGCAGGTAAAATCCTATTTGAGATGCCTCACAATTTCCCCACAGAAAGTCTAGCCTGTTTGATTTTTTTTCCTGCCCTCTACAATTAGTTTTTTCATGTGAGAGATGTTGATCAGAGAGAGAGCACAGAGCACTCTGCTGTAAACAGGCTGAAGTTTTTTTTTCTAAAGATGGAACTATGACACACAGGAAAACTTTTTTTTTTTTTTAATTATTTTTTGTGCTTTTCCTGCCTTCCTTGGATAAGTGAAAGGACAGTGGATGTCATTGGAAAGAGGGACAAGGGTGAGTGAGTGGTGGTAAACATATAGCGAAGAGCCTAAACCTTGACTTGAACATGGGGTTGCAGTGGTTAACCTCTCTGCTATGGGCACCCCAAGACAGAGAAAAAGAGTGACAAACTATGAAAAAATGTCTTTGTCTCTGTGATGAGTTGGAGAGGGAGAACAACAACAGATAAAAGTAAAAGAGAACAGAAGAGGCACCAGAACCTCGTTGAGTACATGTTGGCATTAAGTAAACTATCATTCACCACAACTTTTAAAAAGTTTAACAAAAGGACAGTATAATGGTTTGCTTTCTCCAGTGTCACCCCTCCAACATCATCATGTCAATCATAATGCATGTTCAGGTACAACTGAGAAATGTGTCCTGTTTGTGGGCCAAGTCAAAGAGCGTTTTTTTATTTATTTATTTTTCTTTGTACTAACGCTGACCATCTCAACAAAACACTATGCAGCCTGTCCTCAGATTAGCACAAGACTTGTTTAATTTTATCTTCACCTTTATTTTTAGCATAAAACTGACATGAGAGTTTGTTCTGCTGTGGATGATGTAACTGGGGCTGATGTAACTTTAGCGCGTGACTGGGGGCTGTGTAAAGATTGATTATATTATCATTATTAAGATTATTTATATACCAATTTTTTAACTTTTTGTTAAAGTTCTGTAAATATTTCTTTTCTCTTTGCATACAAAAATACCAATCTTTCCTGTTTTTAATTGTGAAAAACAGAATTGCATGGTTCATGCTTATAAAGAGACTTTTTTTTTTTGAAAGAGGACTTTTTGAGTATTTGGTAGAGGATATTAGTTCTGTTTAAGCATTTTAAAATATTTGGGTCTTTTAAAAACAGGTTATAGAACAAAATAAATTCTTATGTATAATCTACACAAGTTTTAAATCTTTTGAAAAATTAAAATTAAGAGATTTATAAGGACTGATTCTGGGATAAATAAAAACAGTCAATGCTTAAAATGGTCCAAATGTCAGTAGGTTCTGTATAGTACATAGCTTAATTCACCATTTATTCTATAATGTGACAGTTTACAAAAAAGGACCCAAATGCAGGAATCAACTAAAAAGTCTTCATTAAACAAAGAGTGGTATCAAAACAAAAACTTGATCCTAAAATGACAAAAAAAAATCTGTAGAAAAATTAGGGAAAAAAAAGAAAAGAAAAGAAAAAAAAGGAACACTAAACAACCAGGAAAAAAATTGGAAGCTGGTTACCTGACAGGGAGAAAATCACAAGGAGCGACAGGAAAACATACAAGTTACATGCAGTAAACAGGCAGGATGAACTGACAAAGAGCAGCAAACACACAGAGACTTTATACACAGAGGGGAATCAAACACAGGTGAGACTGACAAGACACAGGTGAGACAATGACACAGGTGGACATGATCAGGGTAACGAGTTCAACACACACAGAGGACCAGAGAGGGAATGAAACAAAACACGAGGAACATTAAAACAAGATGTGAAAACAAACTAAAACAAAGACAATGGCAACCATGATGTGTAATTTCAGTGTTTCCATCACAGTTTGAAGCTTAATTGTGATTCTAAATAATTATGAGTGGTTCTTTAAAAACTAAGTAAAATCATATTTATTTGTAAATTTTGTTTTACAGATGCTTGGTTTAAGAAACTATGCAGGGCTGGTTTGGGACAGGGCCTATTCTGATAACCCAGCACCTTTTCTGAAGGTATTCAGATTCACTTTAATACATTTGGACAGGGTGAGCTGCATTGTCTGTCAGGCTTATAGTCAATGGCCAAATTTGAGTATTAGTTTAAATATGAAGCTAAAACCAGCAGACGTTTTGATAACAAATTGTTTTATGTATATTTAGTTCAGGTAATAAGCTATGACCAGTTAAATGGTTTTTGATAGGTGTCTGTGGTGTCATTGTATGTTGTGACATTTACACAAAGCTAGGCTAACTCTTAACACCTTTTTGTTTGCTCTTTTCAAGCCTCACACAACTGACCTCTTATTTTAGAAAGTGATGTCAGTCTTCTCCTGAAGCTCTTAGCAGCAAATAAGTGAATTTCCCAAACTAATGAACCTCTGTTAAAAATACAAAAGTGTGCCACATTACACATTGCAAATTAGCAACAGAAATCCAGGCCTCAGTGCTGAACTCGTGTTGCAGACTTTGGGAGAAGTACTGGGCAAAATCTGTTAAAAAAAAAAAAAAAAAAAAAGCAAGGTCGACTGGTGTTTAGCAACCCATTACTAGACCCACGACACTCCACCATTATCCCAGCCCTTCAGCCATGTTACTTCTATCTGAAAACAAGGTAGTGTAATTTAGAATGCATTTCAGGGCAATTAAAATTTCTCAGGCACAATTACTTATTCCCCCAGTGGGGCTGCCTCAATCAGTCTATGTGTGTAATGGGTTTACGGCCTTGACGCGGCAAACATGTCCTGCCTATCTGCCTCGTGCTCTTCTCAAGGCTGTGGTTATTAATTGTGGCTAAAGTTGATAAATAAAATCACCAGTGCTCTTAATGCTAATTAGTGTTTGAGATAATATTTATGATTTCATAAGCACATATTTCTCCAAAGGCTCAGGCATTGTGCCCCCTATCCATCGGTCATAGGCTGTCTTGGATGTAATCTATCTTTGGGGAGAGGAGAGGCCGAAAGAGGGGCCAGAGGAAACACAGGCAGTAAATACTAATAGTAGTTAGTGGGTACTTTGGGAGCACGAGTATTTCAGGCAATTTATTGAGCTGGGCTTCTAAAGTGAAGATACAGGGCATTATGGAGAGAAATATATATGATAAATAAATCTGTCCTTTAAAATGGGAATGTGCAATAGGTTAAGAAATGATTAAAGCTACTTGTACACATTAATTTACCTAAGACTAGTTATATGGAGGGCTGGGAAATATCAGTTTTTAGGGTCTTTGGACACTTTCAAATGAAATGTAAGGTTACATCACTAATGTTGGCAATGATTTAAAAAAAAAAAAAAAAAAAGGTTCAATGTCTGTGGCTGAGTACAAATGTTTACAGTAAGACCCACAGACAGAATTATTCTCTCTGATCTTTTTATATTTGTGACAAATTTCTTGCTAAAGTACAAGTTTAATGGCCAGGTAACAAAAACAATAGTCCTAAACACCCAATACTGTTGAAATTCCGATAATTATGAATTATGAGGTGATTGTGAAATATTGCTGTCAAACTCCTGTACACAATATAAACTAAACAAAAAATAATATGACAAAAGATCATTAATTTCCAATGTTTTCTGACATGCCGTGAGAACAATAGAAGATGCATCATTCTACAGCTCTTGTTTTGGATTAGTGGTCATCATGGTAAGGGTAGGGACCCCCACTGTCCCCACAGGACACAGGACACTGAGAGGGGAGTCAAGGTGCCTTCCAAAAAATAAAAAAATATGTACATAAAGCAACACCATGTGAAAATAAAACCTTATTTTAGGGGTCACAGTGTTACAGGTTTGGAAACCTATTTTTGGTGCTCAGGGAAGTTTCACAGTACAGTGATATATCAGCAATGCTGATGCTGTAGTTGTGCAGTTCATAGAAGTTTGTTGTGCAAGTCATGATTCATAAAAACAATAAATTACCCAACATTTTGTTGCAGTGGTTTCAAATGAGTATCACTGTTATTTAATTTATGCCATTATTTTAAAGAAGAAACCTGCTATTGATACATTTATTTATTTCCCCTTTATTGAAAAAGAGACAAATTTCATGTATTGCTATTCAGCTAAAAATATCAGATCAACCATATAAAATGATATGATATCATATCACAATATGATATGATTTTTGGTCCATATCCACCTTTTTTTTTTTTAAACAAAAACATTTCTCTCCTAGAGCAACATGCAGCTCATAATCTCTTCACATGGGCTCTCTTATTTTTCTAGTAATAATTTAGAAACCCACAAAGTGTATTATGAAACAGGTTGTTGCATTTTGGAAAAATAGAGCTGTAATTTCCTTTCTTCAACATAAGATAATAACTGAGAATAAATGAGTCTTGCTCTGCATTAAATAGTTATAGAGCAATTAAAGGAAGAACGGAATGACACAACAGAAATAATTAAAAACTCTACAAGTCCAACCAAATGTTGGTTGACTGAAAAGGCTGTTGTCATAATAAGCAGAGTCACTTAAATCAAAGATATTTTTGTTGATTTTAAAGTGTCTCATAAATTTACACATTGTATTTTTCACAAATTATTCTTTTTTATCATGGAAAACGTATGCTAATGTCAGGTTATTTACATACAGAATGTGCTTTATTGTAAGTTGTATTCAGTGGCAAAAACCTTGATGAAAAGTAATGCAATAAATTCACATTTGTGTGGTTATGTGAGAAAATCTTGGTGCAACAAACTTATTTTATATCCAGTTTAGAAATCCTTGAGACAGGTACGTACTTAAGTTATTTTTTATTAGGTTTCCTATGTGAGGAAAAGTTTCAGAAATCATCAAAATCCAGAAAAATGTGTTAAGAATGAATGTTCCAGAACATACTTGTGGAGAAAACGCTTTTAAAGTCGCACAATCAGGAAATCTTGAATAATCGTTTTTAAGGACTAATTCTTGAAATGTGTTGATTACTTTGACAGAGACTTTATATCATTTTTCAAAGATTTAACTCTTTGGTCACAAAAGCTAGTGTACTGTGCGTATTCTTGTGGATGTAACATAACCATTCTGTGAAGTGTTATAAAATATCTCAGCGTTATTCTTGCGGCCCGCCCAAAGTGTCCAAAAGTGCGTGTGCGCTCGGACTATAAGTAAAAATGAAATTTGTGAGTATAGAGGGGAGGGCCCAAAATCATGTATGACCAAATTTCTAAAAATGTGACTCACAGATATTTATATCTGTGAAGTTTCTATTTTAAGGTGTTCACAGAGCAGCTTTGTATGACTTGATCCTCTCTGTGTTTGCTCTTCTTTGTAGCCTGCAGTGTGCTGCTGCGATGATCCTGACAGGAACTCTTTCCTCTGGCTGGCGCGCAGGCATTGAGCAGCACTTCAGCTACTTTTTAACATCACAACATGCTGGTGCCAGTGGCTCACTGGTCTGACTATTGATCCAAGTCACCACATCAAGGTGAGCATCAGCGCTGCTCAGTCCATAGTGGGACCTCATCCTGAAAGAGCAGAGCTGTCCGCAGCTCCAGGCCATGCCCGAAAGAGTGACAAGTGCTGAAACCACTTCAAGGGGTCTAACAGTGCCCTCAGCCCTTTCTAGTCCCCGCTTCAAAGCTGAGAGCAGCCTCTGGCAGTTCACCCCCTCCTCTCTCGCCTTCCCTCTCCCTCTCTATATGGTCCTCTGGGGTAGCAGGCTGGTCCTGTTCTCCTCTCTCAGGGCCGTCAATGTCAAAGCATGAGTGAGTCCAGTCAAAGCAAGTCCCCCCTCCCTGCAACACACACTCACACTCACGCTTGTTTTATTTTCCTTTCTCCCTTTAAGTTTTCTCTCTCCCTCTGATGCACAGGTCCCATCTCCTCTGCATGACTGGCCCTCTCTGACAAGTGGAAATCACAGAGATCCTACTGGCAGAAGATGGAGAGTGAAGAAGACTTCAGAAACATGTACCCTACAGCTATCACTGTCCTGAACTCAAGAATGAAGACACCATGCACATCTCCTCTGCTATATACTATAAAAACTAGTCAGAACATGCCCACAAAAAAATTTAAAGGGGGGCTGAAGGAGAAAAAAAGGGCTGCGCCGTGATATTTTTTTTAAACTTTCTAAGATAAATAAGTGATAAAAAAGAGAGAAGAGAGGGTGCTTTACTTTGCCAAAAGGGACCTTGGGTTTTGCCCTGTGGGCATGGCAGCTTTCATTTTCCTCTTTCCTCCGTTCATATTCCCAGCCGGTTTCCGGAGTTATGATTGAGTTTCACATATTGGAGCTATATCTAGCAGCCAGACTTGTTTATCTGCTGAGGCTGATAACTGTAACGGTATGAGTATGAAACAGAGAGTGAAAGGGAGGGAGAGAGAGAGGGTGGGAGAGGGATACAGACAGACGGACAGGCCACTCATATATTCTCATCTCCTCAAGTCTTTTCTCATTGATTTAGCATGTCTTCATCAAGAGTCTGACCCAGGTACGGCTTTCCTTTTTTATCTAACACTGCAGCTCAGACCTTTAGACTTGATGGTCAGAACGAATCAAAACCAATCAAAGCAGCAAAATTAATAAAAATATTAAACAAGACCAATGATTTAAAGGGGACATAGGTACATCACAGATGAAGATTTTTAGACCATATGTACCATTTAGGATATCTGCTTTTATCTGACATGCCAATATTTCTGAATTTATCACAGCTATAGATTGATAAAATTCATAGACATGTTTATAACCTCCGCCAAGGAGGTTATGTTTTTGTGGCTGTTTGTCTGTTAGATGGTGAACAGGATAATTTCCAAAAGTTTTCAGCGGATTTCGATGAAATTTTTAGGAATTTTAGTCATGTCACAAAGAAGAAGTTACTAGGTTTTGGTGGTGATCTGTATCCAGACGTGGATTCAGGAATTTCTTTAAAGGATTTGTTAACATTCAAAGATAGGGCAGGTTTCCACATTTCAGCTAAAACTCAATAAGTCCTCAGTCGAATCTGACGACATTTTCTGGGAATGTTGACCATGATACAAGAGAGAAGTGATAAGATTCTGGTGCTGATCCAAACCTGGATGGACCTGTATGTTGGTCTCCCTACTGTCACTGAGGCCAAGGACATAAAAGAATCAAATCAATTAAACTTAAAATATTATAACTTAAGTGTACTTTCAACAGTTTCAAATGAAAAGGAGGCCAGTTACCAGAGCATTTGTCTAACTGAGTAACACTGACAAAGACAAGCAGTGTTTAACAGGTCAATTAAGGGTCAAAAGCTTTTTTTAGAGTTACATAAACAAAAACATTGCAGTGCAGCTAGACACCCATGATTCCTTGTCAATAATCAGGCTGATCCATCTTGCAAAACTTGAAGCTTGAGCCCAGTATTCAGTCGCACTGCCAAATCAATGTTCTTAAAGGAGAACGAGGCAGAAGCTTCAGCATGACCAGAGCAAGAAGTGACTTCAAGCCTGTCAACAATAGCTGCTCTTGAAAAGATAAGCATGGATGCTACATGCTTAAGTGGCCATTATATCAGAGCTTGAAAACATTTCTTAAATTAAATGAAGAACAAAGAACAACACAGACGACATTCTTGATGGACAAGATATTTTGGTCTCTCTCCTGACAGGTTTGGGAAAGAGTTTGATTTACAAAATGACTGTTGTTATGCACTTTTATCCTCACCTTTTGTTATTTTTTAAAGGATATTTTTGGGCTTTTTCAGTCTGTATTGATAATGGAAGCACAGTGGATAGACTGGGAGAGGAGGGGTAGATAGCAGGGGACATCCTACCAGTCAACAAAACGCCGGTTTGGGATACATTATTTTTAAGGCTCTGCCCTCCCCAAACACTTTCAATGAGCAGTTGCCTAGATGGATCAGTAAAATACTGTATATCATTTTGATGTATGTAATCATCTGAAACAGTAGGTAAAAATCAAAACTACTTTTTTATGAAAAGAAAAAAAACATAAACTAGTACACAAACATTAGGCTATATCAAATGAAACTCTTTTTAAGATTCATTTGAATTTGGTCTTTGTGTAAGTCAAGTCAATATTGTTTTTAAAGCACCTTTAAAAAGACAGCAGGTTTGTACAAGGTTGATGCACTGGCTTCTCAGCCTTGAAGAGTTTGTCACCACAGAATGAAGGAAAGCTGGGGGTTGCATATGTCCCACAGGCAGCCAGTTGCCCTGGGTCTCTTTGTCTCTGAAACACACATAAAACACATAAAACAGCAAACACTAAATGATAGATGTGTACTATTTTAAAGTTCTGTCATTCAGTATTGTTAAATTTAAAGCAATATCCTTGGATCATGTGTGTATTGCAAATGCATCTTTAGCAGTAACAATAAACCAAGCCTCATCTGACTTATCAAGAGCAGCAAAAAGCACAGAAACAACTTGCTGATGGACAGTGAGTTTCTAAATAAAAATATGCTATTACTCTGAGGCTTAAACTTCCAAATTTCAACTTTCGAACTTAATGTAAATATGTACACGCAACATAGTGGCAGTAAATACAGAAATGTTCGTATCTGTTTTTACCCATAACAGACTCCTTAAGCTGTTATATGCCAATATGGTCATACAGATATCATTGAGCCCTTTTTACCAAAAACCTGCATTTAAGATATCAAGAATTCAAGAAGCACCGCCAAAAAGAGACATAAGTTTCTTTTTAATCTCAAAAGACAAAATGTTTTTATCCCCATATAAAATGACCACACATGCAAACAGCTTGTATCAGTTATAATCTCCTCTTAAACCACAGAGCCACAACATCTTCAGGAAAGAGACGGTCACCTTTAGGGACTGTCTGTTGAGTCTTGATTGAATGAAAGTGAGACAAAGAGACTTAGGGAGGGTTGAGGGAAGGGGGAGAAAAAAAGGGAGGACTGAAGAGAGAGCCAGAAAAAGAGAGAGCAAGCAGTGCTCGCCGGACCCTGACTGCGTGCGAGGCCTCAATTATTCATGCGGCAGTGCACATGTCAAGAGCCCACAGACAAGCACAACAGCAAGGCCGAGCGCAAATCAAACAGCGCATCCGTGGGTAATGCCCACAATGCACCTGGAGGAACACACCTCGGCCCATTTCTCTGTTGTTCTCGGATAAACAGAGAACAAGGCTACCTGAGCACTGCCTGATTCTCCTCCAGAGCCGAGAGCCGCTGTAAGACTCTTTGTTTATGTTGTTTTTTCTCCCCCCTCACTTTACTTACTGGCTGCAGTTTGTTGGCCGGGATGCTTGTGCCAGTGGGTTCCATCTTTTCATGGCTCATTAGTTGGCCATTTCGTTCACTTTAATTCTCTGAACCAGCTATCATGCCCTCAGTGTTGTTTAAGTCCTCTGCCTCTCTTTGCTGGTCCCCAACATGTCTACATTAACTACGGCTGAGGTTTGTCTCCACAATTGCTGGAGGTTAACGGATGGCTCCAGACTTCCATTCTCATCTTGTCTTATTTTATCGACCCCCGCCTCGCTGTCGACTCTATTTTTTCTCTCCATATTCTCACAAGCCTGCTCTCAAAACTTGTGCAGGCTTTATCCAATGTTACTGTTGAATTGTTCAAGGTTCTAAAATAAAATGAAGCACAAGAAAAGCTGCAGCTAACCATTCAAAAACTGTCCTGAGCATTTTTGTCTTCATTCCACTGCAGCAATCTCCATTTTCAGTTGTTTGTGTCATATTAGGCTGTGGTCTGCTGAAGTTTATTGGAACTTTTGGTTGCTTTTAAACCTGCCAAATAGACTTTCTAACCACTTAAAGTGCTTTTCAATGCACGTCACACCTACTCATTCACTCTCTCGTGAAGATTGAAGTTACTATATGTTATCCACCAGTATCTGTTAACACATACGCATGCTTTTATGCCAATAATATGCCACAGGTGCAGTGGCAGGAGCTATTTAGGGTGAAGTATCTTGCCCAAGGATACATTGACATGTGACAGCCAAAACAGGGCTCAACCTTTGGCCTCTGATTGATGGTTAAGCAACTCTCCACACTGAGCCACTGACACCCTAAACACACCTCGTGTCCGGTCTGGTTAAAACTAAGGTCGATTTCACACCAAACACATTTGGTCCATTTGGAACTCTGATTCGATTTTTATGGAAGTTTGGTAGATATGTTTTTGAAAGGTTTGCACATACCCAAATACTTTCCATGGGCTGTTGCCCAGATGGACTTGTGACATTTATTGAACTGTCCATCTGGTGGCTCAGGTTACCTTTTTTGTGCTGCTCAGTTGGAATTGTGTTTTGTGTGAGAGGCGTCATGAGAGACATGTTGTTGATTCCAAAGTGTAAATAAAACCTTGAAGCACTTAGCATCAGAAACATTCCAAGAATGACTTAAACCAATAAAGACACTTAAAAAGAGAGCTGTGCGTGTAAAAG
Source organism: Cetoscarus ocellatus (assembly GCA_037902135.1). Classification (NCBI taxonomy): domain Eukaryota; kingdom Metazoa; phylum Chordata; class Actinopteri; order Labriformes; family Labridae; genus Cetoscarus; species Cetoscarus ocellatus. Next base: position 2,132,139 of record JBAMNC010000871.1, on the reverse strand, counting down.
CACTTGTTCAAACATGTCATAAAGAGTGTATTTGTTACCTCCAAAATGGCAAAAGCTGCCATAGAGGCATTATTTTCACATTTTCTGCTAGTATTTCCTTTAGTCTGTCCAGCTGGTTGTCCATCTAAGTCAGAATGCAATACCTCCAGGATGCCTCAAGGAATTACTATCAAACTTTGCACAAATGTCCACTCTGGATCAGTTATAATAGATTTCATAGGTCAAAGGTCATCAGACCCCATGTTCTTCCAATACTTGTAACATTTCTCTAAATCCCACTATAACAAAACCCACCTCACTCATTTTTAGTTGCTCATCACTGTGCTTTTGCTGTCAGGCACTTGTCTTCCTCCTAGAAACTCCCAGAAGGTATTTTCTGTTCTCTGTTTGTTACCTGTTCCATAGTGAGGCAAGCATCACAGGAAAGTACGAACAAAACCTTTGTCTCAGTGTGTTCAATGTATCCAGTGAGAAACAGTAAACATCTGGGACAGGTGTGGAGTTTCTGTTTGCTTGAGGCCTCCCTTCGTTGTCCCTCAGCTTGAATGTTGCGACTCCTTACTTCAGGACTTCACAGTGTCTGTGCTTTCTAAGGACAGTCCAGCAGATGAGTACAATGTGGGAAAGTCTCATTATTGTGCTTTGTTTCAGTATTAAAAATTAAGATAACAGTGAAAAAGAAGTACAAGAACAATGATAGGATGTTGCATCTTTGTAAGAGATTTACCAGAGGTTTACTCTCTTTCTACATTAAAACTGTAAACAGCCAATAACATTTCTTTTTTTTGACATCTTTTTTGAGTACAGCTTTCAGGTTTGACATTCGCTCGTGCTACTGCTCGGTTGGTGAAGGCTGATGAGTTGAATGGCAGGAAATGAAGATGGAAATGTGTTCATTTGTGTCCATTTCTGAAGGATGCAAGGAGTAAAGTGTTTTAGTGAGCAATATGGACTTTAAAGGGTGTAAAACAGTCCTTATATGTAATGTATAGATGGGGAGGCAATTAAGATTAGTGCAAATAATGAAATAAATCAAAAATTAGAAGTTTTTTTAGCATCACACATGAGTATAAAGTAACATGATGGGACTGAATGTAAGGGAACAAAAGAGGAGTCCTGCACATATGTATTAACTGGTGATATTTAAGTACTGAAGCCTTCGATTAAATTTCATTTCTCAGCAATACAAAATCAAATGAGAACAATTACAGTCCTTTTTATGCCTGAGACAGCTGAGACTAGATGAACTGGTTAGACTTTGGAGATGATAGCTCATAGGTCCCAGGTCAATGTCTCTGAGTCTCGTGGTCATCCTTCGCTTGTGGACCGACATCTAAAAAGGAGGATTTTTTTTTTATTAAACCTTGTTGAAATATCCTCTCAGACTCAAGGATTAACTAGTGAGGTTTTGGAGTTTGCAGATCAAAAGTCAAGCTAAGGATGCTGTGTAGTCATCTTTTGCTTTTGAGAGAGATCCAGTATCTCATCAATCTTTAAAGAGGTTCTGATCAAACTTTGCACAAATGTTCACTTGCATTTAGGGATAAAGTGATCAGATTTTAAAGGTGATAGGACAAAGGTCAGTGTCAAAGACTCTCATGGCCATCTTTTGTTTGTGAAACGCAGTATGTCATTAGCTTGATGAGATTTATTTTTTAAATCAAACTTTCCACAAATGTCCATGCTTACTTTAGGGTGACCTTAGTAGGTTTTTAGGGTCAAAGGTCAAGTCATGGAGTCACCTGTTCATCCTTTGCATGTAAGCACAAAATGTCAAGGATTTTTCTCAAACCTTGTATATTTGTATTTTTAGCAGAGCAATACATTGATTACATTTTGGATTTAATTGTTTAAATGCCACCATCCTTTATGTTCACCCATTGCTGTTGAATGCTATTCCTCACAAATGCTTTTAAGGATTGTCTTAAAATTTTGCTTAATGTGAACTAATTACATTGATAGGTACAAGGACAGAGACCAAAGTCATTAGGCCTTGTTTTAATCCCTTTCTTATGCAGTTTTTTTTACACACTCTACCACCAAGACAACCTCTGCCCTTCTTTTGACCCACCACTGCACTTTGCCAATACCTCATAGAGGCCTAAAGCTGCAATGTGGTAGTTCTTTTTTACAAACTAATCAATAAGTTCTCCATTTCATATCCATATCATGAATGTTTCTTTTTCTTTCACATGTTGGATCTATTTGTAGCATCCTTGAATATATACTGTGAATAGAGGTGTCCTCACATCTGCACAGGGGTACAAACTCAGTGTAATTTGAGTTAAATTGGGTATGCTTTGGTTAAGGCTTACAATAAGTCTCAATGAGTTATATTTTCAGTTTTGGGATTAAGTTAGATATGGATTCAGGCCCACTGATAAGTAGATTTGAATGCATTTACAAAACTTTTTTTTTCTGTTGGGCCAACTAAAACTAGACTTTTAGAACACAAATACACAAATAAATATGTTAGACTGCCACATGCCAGCAATCACACCTTTACCAAGATGGCATTGGCTAGACAAAGATGGACGAATATACACACAAATACCTGTACATTCACACACACAGCTCTTGCTTCATCGGTTCTTACAAACAAAACAGACTAACAACCACATAAACACAGTTGGCCTCATTGGTCTGCTGTGTGGATGGTGGGAGTTGGAGCAGCGGCGTGCTGCCCTGCGATGGCACCAGTGACTGCTTTATCAGCATCCCATCATTTATGTTGTGTTAATTAGGTCCCTGTGGCTGTGGCTGGCTGGTAGCAGTGGCTGGTCCCATGAAGGGGAGTGAGAGGATGGTGGTCCTTACAGACGTAGTCACATTAACATGCCCTCAGCAATGGCACCAAACTGAGATACAGACATATCATAATTAATGCTCGTGAATTATTAATGCACCTGTCCTGGACTTAACCGTGCAGGCTCCTGTGATTTTTGTGTGTTTACCTGCAGCCTCATGTGATTTTCTGAGTAACACATTCACTTCGAGCCGCCTCCTTCACGTTCTTGCAGCGATGAGGACAAATGTCATCATCTGGAACCTGGAGTAAAAGCTCAGCTGCAGCACGGCCTCAGCTCAGCCGTCCTGTGTGCTCATTATTTCCGGTTGAGGTCAGAGGGTCAGAAACAGGAGAGCTGTAGCCCACCAGCCCCACAGAACACAGGGGCCAGCACATCGCCAGTCCTGCAAAGGCCCCTGCTGCTGTGTTATTAGCTCACAGTCATGCTGCAGAGGGCTGGTGCAGGTCGCACACTGTGGTCCACTGCAGCTCCTGGGAGAGTCCTACACACACACTTACACACAATAAACACACTAAGCAGAATACAAAACAGACTCAGAGACTTTAACTCTCACAGACAATGGGCCAATAGAAAATGGAAAAGCTGAGCAGTACTTAGATCCATATCGACTGACAGAATCCCATGAGCACCCTGTTTGTCAGCATGTGCCAAATATTCCTTCAGGGAGGATCATTCAGTTTTAGTGTCTTTCTTTAATATTCACTGGTAAGAGGTTTTATTTTGTCCATGGAAGAAAAACAAACATACAACAATATGATCATTACATTAACTATTAAATCCAATTCAGATCAAAAGCATTACAGTAATGCACACTGGGTGTTTGTCATCCTTCCTGAGAATTTTGATAAAAAAAACTGTTGGTTTGTTCTGTTTCTTCATGATGAAAATGAAACATATTCTATCCCATGAAAGAAATGTTGTTTTACCAAACAAGAGTACTCATGGTTTTTTAAGCAATTGATTCATTAAAGAAATTCATATATAGGGGAGATGGTATGGTGCAGTATGTAGCCATGCACTGGCTGTATATATTGAGTATCGTCTTGTACGGGCAGTCCACGTTCGATTCTGACCTGGGGCCAATTTGCCGCATGTCTTTCCCTGCTCTCTACCCTCCTTTCTAGGTTCATCCTCATGTCTCTCCACTATCAATAAAAGCCAAAAGAGCATCCCTGCTTTTTATATCAAATAAAATACTGAATATAACAAACTTCTTAGGTTTTTACCAGTAAAACAAGTTAGGCGAGGCAAACTTGTTTATTTACAGAGTACTGTTCATACTTACAAAAATTTAAGGCACTCTACAGAGTTTAAAGCAGACTTAACAGTAAGAGAAACTGAGGATAGGATATTAAGCAAAAGAAAAACAATAAATTATAAAACACATTGAAATTTGAGACCAACAGAAAAGGAGAAAAATAGCATACAAATCAAATATACAAAAATATCTTCAAATTAGTTTGTTAACCATCAGTGAAGATTGTACAGGTTCACATAGTTGTATAAATGCTGAAAATGAGCTGTGTGTAAGCAGTGAGCAGGATTTAGTGGCATCTAGCTGTGAGGTTGCAGATTGCAACCAGCAAATTACTTTACTCCTTAGTCTGCTGGTCTATGTGGTCTGGACAGCATGTGATGGTCACAAGAAAACAAGAATATGTAAATGTGTTGCTCTGGAGCCAAGTTGAGCACGAACCTCCTATCTCAATTTTTTACATTTTTTTTTAAAGGTGCTGTCGGTCACCTTTCATGTTGGTGAGCTGGTATTGTACATTTTTGATCAAGTTAAAGTACAAAAAATAATTTTTCACCAGGAAAGTAAAATATTCATTCATTTAGTGGTAGAGGATTTTTTTCATTTCCTGAAAAGCAGAAACTTTGGAGATGGCAGGTTTGTGCATCAAAACGGTTTGTCTGTCCAGGGCTTCTGTAGTGTTTAATTGAACATTGAACAGACTAGATGGAAGTGGTCTGCTCTTTAAGAGGATTTAAAGGGCTCATTGTAATGAAACAAAAACGAAGCCATGGCGTTGTGAAATGGAGCTGGCATGCGGGTCAGACTCACCCATTAAGTGTGTTTTAGCTTTTAGGAAAACACTGTCTGAGCAGGCACTGCATATGTGCGCTGTTTTCCTCAAAGGGCAAGACATGACTCAAGTCACATTAGAATTTTTAAAATAAAACGGGAAATACTAAATGTCAAATTCAGGATTGTGACAATAGATTGTTCTAATTCTTATTTTATCTGATTGATTTTACAAACCTTTCTGACCACATTCAGAGACCAACCTGAGCTTAAGTAAAGCCGTTTTAAAGGAACTACATGCTTCATTTATCCAGTCAAATTTTGGAGTGTTGTGAGAAGTTCTGTCCTGTGATGATGCCTTGTTATTTAAGACTTTGAATTTGCCTTAATGTCAAATTCTTGTGCACCCTCTTTTATGTATTTGTATAATTCATCTGAACAATGGATCAAGGCTGCTGGTCTGGAGGAAAAACTCCAACTGAATTGCAGAAGATTATCTTAAACCTTAAAGTCTTTAGGATGTGAACTGAGGATCCATGGTCACCCCTGCTAGTATCTCATGTTCCTTTAACTTATGTAATTTAATTTGATCTTGCACTGCCGTGTTTCAGCACTTGTGATGCATTTTCAGAAAATAAAACACTTTTACACTCAGTAAACTCCATTATTTATGCATCTGAGGCAATGAGGGAATAAATATGCCTTTTGAACATGCATTACAGAGCCACGGTCTGACAAGTAGCAGTTTTATTTTTCCTTTTTACACACCCTATATAGAGCGCAATAAAACTCCCCCTCAAGACATTTAAATTGCTAATCACCACATAGCTTTAATATCATGAAGACAATAAATAATTTAGACAAATGTCCAGTCGGCATAATTCATCAACCAGAGCTCAAATCCTGCTTTATTTCCAATCTGTCCAACCTTGAAACACTTTAATCCTGCGATGTTAAATGAGATAAAATCATAATTATGGCAGCAGAGCCCTTTATTTAAACCAGATCAAGGACAAGAAAGACTGCAGGGATGGAGCATGGATAACTGTGCAGGAGGAGGAGGAAGAGAAGAGAGTAAATGGGACAAATCCTCCAAGACCCTTGATGCTTTGTGGTTGGGAGTATTTTAAACCCAAAGACCTTTTTAATGTCTTTATGAGCTCAAAACTAACCTTTAAATGTCAGTAAAAGAAGAAAATCTTGACTCAGAGTTACTCTTTTGAGTGAAGTGAAACGTATAAACAGAGATATTGATGCACATTTATTAATTTTTTACACCTAATGCAATAAAGAAGAGCTTTTATGGTGGGGATCTTTTGTTTTTTACACTAGCATGAACAGTCATACAATTTGTCTGATAGCACCCCTGGAGCTGAACGCAACACTGCGCAAGCCTGTTTACCATTTGTGCATTGCTATCTGGCACTGTCCAAGCATTGGAGCGTTTTACGTCACTCTTGCATCAGTGAATAAAGAAGTTATGTTTGTGTCTCCTCTCCTCTGTGCATGTGTCTTGAGCTACAAGGGTAAGCAAGCTGAAGGTGAAGTTAAATAATGTAACTCAAAAAGTCAGCATGGTCATGGGTGAAGAAGTTGTCCTCTGAGAGAAAGTGAGATCAGGGGCGGTTTTAGTCATTTGGAGGCTTCAAGCAAGGACCACTGCAAGGCCCGTCCACTTTGAGCGAACAGTAAGCACATAACCGGTGAGGGGTGAGGCCTCAACCTTGTCAGCTTGTGTGTGTACTTCAGACAGCTGCATAAGTTTGCTTGGAGTTTGTTGTTGGAAGGCACTAAAGCACCAACTTTTCAGTTACATAGACGCAATGCTATGCATATGTAGAAATACCATTGTGTTTTTTACATCTGTATATAATTAAAGTTTGATTTATATTTATCAGATATTCCTCAGATTTCTTGATAGTTTAGCAGCAAAGAATCTGTGGTCTGCTTTATTTTTTTTTAACCCTCGTTTGTCGCAAAAAGTAAAAAAATGCAAACATAGCCCCATCGTTGCATACCTGCTCAAATTTTGACAAGTGTACATGCTGCTCAAAAAGGAATGTTGTGTGAGTATGACTGCACTGTGTTGTGCTGTTATTGCTTAGCTTTGTACTGGCATGAAATCTTATTTTTCTAAATCAATCTGCTTTCATTTGAAATAAAACTTTATAAATAACATGTTGATGTAATTAAACAAAAACAATTTAGAACAAAGCTAAATTATTATAGAAATATATATTACATAATTATTAAACTGAGAAAGGTTTTAGGAAAAAGAAAATAATGAGTATCGACATTACCATTTCATTCTAAGAAATTTGAGTCAGTTTTCCTCACACTGTCTAAATAGCACAAAAAGCTGCCAATGCTTGGAAAACATCACTTACAGGTTTGATCAGAAAACACAATGTACAGGAATTTTACGGCAATAAAAAGAGTACTTTCTTCATTTCTAGATTGGATTGGAGGCATGAATTCCAAGAAAATAATGTGGATAAAAGCAAAATAATTTAGATATATTTAATTTCCCAATATTCACAAAATTGCAAGACCTTTTCCCATCCAAATTTTACACGTAAGTTCTCCTCATGCATCTTGTCTTGTCATTTCCTGTTTCATTTTGATATCACTCACCCCTGTCTCTGGTTTCAGGTCTTGTTCCTGCCCTCCCCTCACAGTAGCTGTGGTCGAAACTGTACCCCATCACGGATATAGTGCACTGTATAGTGTGTTCACCATTTTGTAGTGTTGTTTGAATTCTCAGTGGTTAATTTCATACACTACATAGTGCACTATAAAATATCCACACATGTGAGTGTACATATGACGTACCCTATTTTGTACTCCCGTATACCACAATGCAATGCAGTCATGTTTTTCCAGAGGAGAAGAAGAAGAAGAAGAGAAAGATGGCTGCTCCGCAACAAATTAGCGCTGCTTTCGTTTATAAATATAGGGGTGCTAACTCGTAGCTCGTTAGCTAACTAAAACCAACTGTTACTTTGCTAGCCTGCTCCAAGTAGCTGTAGTCAGCTCGTGAACTATCGCAATTGAGACACAAAACTGTAAATTACAAAAATCAAACTTCCACACCACTGACATTTCAACAATTTATTGACATAAATACAACCACTGTTATCCTCCTGAGTGCCTGGTTCGTTTATGTGATGCTCAGCGCATCCACTTGCGTCACAGGAATATCCGGCAATGCAATGATGTTTAGAAAATTTCAGTGTCGTGTCTGAAATCTCGTTCAGTCATTCCCTATGTAGTTCACTTTTTCATGAACACTGTACAGGGAATAGTGAGTGAGTGGTCTCCCTGACCACTTACCTTCACCTGTGTTCCCTTCGTCACCTGTGTCTACCTGGTGTGCATATTTAAAGTCCACTTCCTCTCATGTTCCTGTCAGATTGCCGTTGTACCCAGAGTCTTCACTTTCCACCATTCCTGATGTGTCTTCTCGTGTTTCCTGATCCTGCTTGGTATTTTTTACCTCCTTTTGCCTGCCGATTCTGATACCTCTGCCTGACTATTTTCTGGACTGATTTTTGTGTGCCAAACTCTTTACCTGATTAAATGGATAAACGATTGGACTGAGTCTGTCGTGCTCTTGGGTCCTTTATTGCTCTGGTTTGTGTCACTGAATGACACTGGCAAGGAGCCTCCACTTTTCACTAGCTTTTCTCACTGGTCCAAATGTTGCAGCCATATTTGTGTCATATGCCATAAATCACAGGTGGGCAACTGGCAGCCCAAGGGCTACACACAGTCCTCCCTCTCACTAAATGCAGCCCCCTAGTCAGTGTTATATTCCCAAAAATTGCAAACATGAAGATTACAATCCGTCTAGTTTTCAATCTAAATAGCGCCACCTGTAAATGTAAGTGTATTTATTTCCATATATCAACATAATTACAAGACAAGACAAACAATCACACAAGAATGTAAAAAGAAAGTTGAAAAAGAAAACCAAAATATAAGGGCAACAGAAAAAAAAATACTGTATTTTTAAAATTTGCAATTGTTGTTTGGTCTTTAACTTGGTTCAGAATTTATAAATCCTACTCAGAGCAGTAGAAGGTAACTAAGGAGTCTGATTTTTGTTAATAAAAATAAAATCAAGAAAAACACAGATGTGAGGTGTCTGCACGACAGCATCAATATTTGGTCATATGTTAGATTTAATTTATTTGATTGTTTTATTAAACACTTGTTTAAGTGTGTAACAATCTTTTGAAAGAAAGAACATTATATATGTGGCCCTCACTGACACCAGAGTTACCCATCAGGACATCAGTGCATCAGTACATCATAATACATGGCTTAAAAATATGTTTTAAGAATTTTCTTGCAGTTTTTTTAGTAATTGTTGAAGTAATAAAATGTTACTAGTAAATTAATTTATTTTTTATTAAATAATACAATTGCAAAAGTGTATTTTTGAAAATATCAGTAAGAGTTAAGTGCCCAAAAAATTGCAAGCAACTCTCCTGACTCTGTCTAAACTATACAAACACAAGGTGGCGACATTTAATTGTAGGAATAAAAAGAGACATGGTATTAATTTTGAAGACACATCATTTAGAAAAAAAAATCAAAAATTATTGCAAAAAAACATCATTTCTTCCCCAAAATTTGATAAAAGTACAATCTATTCTTCTGACATGGCCCAAACTGCAAAAACAAGTTACTATTTTTTGGCAAAGACGCATCCTGAAGACCGCCAACATATGCGTACGAGTTAGACAGTGAGTGGTACATTTTGGTACTTAATTCTTGACATGTACTCTACATTTAATACAAATCTAGAGATATCTTAAGGCTCCATGGAGCATGAGGCCCCAGGCAGTTACTCTATGAAACAGTAAAAGTACCCATGAGTGGCATTTGACAGCAGACTAGTTGTGACCAAATGACTAAAATGTGGGTATCATTAAGACATGTGTTTATTGCTGTAGGAGAACAGTGGCAGTAAAATTAAAAGTCTGAGTGTGAGCACAAAGGAGACGGACATTTTATTGTAGCCACAACCTTTAGTGCCCTGCCCATGCAAAGCCACCATAGCCAGGCTGCAGTAGCACAGAAAACCACTGCAGGAATAACAAGTCTGAGATGTTGGATAAAATCAAGTCTCTATCCACAAAAGTCAAGAATCAACATGAAGAATGTCAATGTTTGCACAGAGAGAGAGAAAGTGGGGAAAAAAAAGACATCTTAAAATATACATTTATTCAGAGCCTGCGCGAGATCAAACAGCAAAATTGATCTGCTCTTCCTTCAACCCTTGCTCCGTTCCCTCTTCTCAATTCCCCTTCTCACTGAGTATTGACTTTCTGCACAGGCCATCGCCATGAAGACTCCAGCCTGGCCTGCTGTCACCTCTCCTCAGGGCAGAACCATGACTATTATGGGATAGAGTTCATTTGACTGCCCTGGGCAAAGAAGGTTTGGAGGAGCGTACAAAGCCCCATTCAGAAACACACACACACATTTAGACACACACACGATCATAAACTCCTCTGCTGGGTCCTCTTGTCATACAGTAGAGAGTCACTGTCTCCCAGAAGCCCCCTTCAGACCACAAACTACAGACTAATCAAGGCTATGAATGTGAGCCAAAACTAATGCTGCAATTCTCCAGGAGCCTCTTCTATTGATCCATTAGGAAATCAGATTACACGCTATGACCCATCAAATTTAATTAATCTGTCTGCTCCTGTAAATTGCTTCTTTGCTGACACTTCATACAGGGAGGAAATGTCGGGACACTCCCATGATCTTACAGGAAATAAAGAGGGAGTGGAGGCAACACAGATTTAGCAGGACAGAAACAATGGTAACATCACATCTGCTTTCATGTTATTGTATGTTCTGATCATGTTGCAAGGGTAGATTTGAGGACATAAGGAACTGTGATCAAACAATAACAAAAAGAAACAATATTAAAAGATTCAAAAGGTTCAGAGGCATCAATATTCATACACAAAAATGACAATAAAGTATGTTTAAGCAGTGTTTCTCAACTGGTGGCTTGGTATCCAAAACTAGGTTATGGAGCTTTTTTCATTGGGTCTCAGATGTGGGCCTAGGACAAAAAAGTGGCAAAATATCTCTGATGTACAGAAGCCCTTAGTGGATGAGCATCTATATATTTAATTCAAATCTATTTTACCATGATAGCACGTTACTTCTCCCCCATGTAATAAAGCACTTAAATGCAGCATCTGAACTTCCCCCTATCCCCTTATTTACAGCAACAGTAGCTGCCAAAATGTTCCATTCCCCTGGCCCTGAAAAGGTCTATAGGTGTATAGTCCTACCAGTTCAAGCACATTGGCTCGGGCTGGCGATCCCAGTGCAGAGAAGAGACTGCAACATGAATAAACAGTTGCTGAAAACATGGCGCTGAACACAGCTGGACTGATCAAGCTAGACCAGTCAACCTATCAGAGTAGACTGGATCTGACAAGAACTAAACCAGGTTAATTCATTCATTCATTTTCTATTCCGACTATCCCTTTCGGGGTTGCGGGGGGCTGTCATTGGGCGAGAGGCAGGGTACACCCTGAACCGGTCGCCAGTCGATTGCAGGGCAACGTATACAGACAGACAACCATTCACGCTCACACTCATACCTAAGGGTAATTTAGAGTGTCCAATTGACCTAATGAGCATGTTTTTTGGTCTGTGGGAGGAAGCTGGAGTGTCCGGAGAGAACCCATGCATGCACGGGAAGAACATGCAAACTTCACACAGAAAGGCCCTGCCCGACCCGGGGATCGAACCAGCGACCTTCTTGCTGTGAGGCATGTGCACTACCTGCTGCGCCACCATGCCGCCTTCAACCAGGTTAAGGACCCAAATTCAGGACACGAGGCGAAAAACAATTCCAAAAAGGCTTGATTTATTTTACAGGTCGGGTTCGGTACACAGAAAATCAGTCAGAAAAGGCAGAGGTATCCAAAAACCCTGAGGCAAAAAGGCAAGGTCAAAAAACAAAGCAGGATCAGATCGGACGTGGAACAAGACTAGAAAGAATTCTGGAATGCGACACTGAGGTACAAACAAAGTGGTAACAAGACAGGGGAAGACAGGAGGTTTAAATACACAAGGTTATTGGGGGTGATTAGACACAGCTGGGGAGGAATAATCAGGATTCAGGTGTGACAATGGCAGACAGGGAAAGGCAGGTGAATTTACAAACTAAAACAGGAAGCACAAAACAAGACACAAAACATGAACACAATATGGGTAACTTAACTAAAACAGAAAAACAGGATCATGACAGGGCCCCTTAAAGAAGGGCTCAAAAAGTGGCAGAAGCTCTAACGAGGGCCTGAGACAGATTAAGAATACAGGTGGATCAGAAGTACTATGTGAAAACAAGATGTCTTTTTGAACATACGTGATTGTGGACATACTCCAGAAGTTACTGAAATGATTTTATGAACCCAAATTAAGGAAAAATCTTGAGATATCAAACCGGTATTTCTAGTACAATGTTGTACGCCCTTGAAAACAACCAAAGACACAGGAAGTGGGGTAAAAAGAAAAATGTATATATGCCCTCCCAGGGTTTCTGTTATCATGACCTCTGACCTCAAACATGTTTGTTTTGTTCTGTGACTTTGTTCAGACATATCAGTGGTTTTAAACTTGTCAGTCGGAACGCAAAAGTGGGGCTCTAAGCTGTTTTTAAGGGGTTTGCAATGTTTGCCAAAAAAAAGTGGCAAAAAGTATATGATGTATAAAGGCCCCAGGTGGACATGTACAGATGTGGAGAGAGTACACAAATATTCCACTCAAGTAACAGTACAGTTACTCTGATAAAATATTACTTGGGTATAATTAAAAGTAGCACACATGAATGAAATAGATCACAGAAACGATTAGCTATAGAAAAGATTAAGCTTAGGACTTTAATACATGGATCACTGACAAACTTATTCAAGAAAACAGAAAAATTGTGTTGGAAACATGCAAATAAAGTAGGTGATACAACATGTTTGTGGTTTTATGTGGAAATAAAACTGGAGTCATTTTAACAACACCAAACTTTAAAAGGAAAAATGATGCTTTAAAAGGCTAAATCTGGCCAGTGCAGAGAGTAAGGACTACAGGGTGTTGCATAATTGGACATTCATTCATACAGCAGCTGTGTACAGCCTCAGAGACTACAGACTGAAGTCCTTAATACACTTCATCTGACTGACACCATAAGTGGAGTAGGGCTGTTGTGGCTGCACGGACACTGGGTCTGGTCCAATGGTGCAGACATGAAGCAGCTCGTGTGGAGGCAGATCACAAATTGGTCAGAGAGAAGAATCAATAACAGCATGACCGGATTGAGAGAATGATGGGAATTCCTGGGCATCTCACTGAAGTAAATTACATTAGAAACCCAGACACTGATTCATGAGCAAGAAGGTAAGAAAAAAAAAACAGCCAGAGTGAGATTTTGCAGGATAAGTTATCTCTTGAATTTATGTACACTTTTAAGTCCAAAATCATTCCTCAGAAATCATGAATAGGTTGTGTGGCAATGATGATGCAGTAATGATAGAAAATTATATTTACTGCCCAATTAAAAAAAAAAAAACTCTTATCAGGAACTGCCAGTGGAGAGGTGGCTGCCAGGTTAAATGGTGACTCTAAATTACCGTTAAATGTGCATGGGCATGCAAAGGTTTGCCTGTGTCTCTATGTTAGTTTTGTGATTGGCTGGTGACCAGCACAGGGTTTACCCCACCTCTTGCCCTATGGCAGTTGGGACAGGTTCCACCCCCAAAACATCCAAGAGGATAAGTGTTATAGATAATACCACTGCATTATGGTATACATATCGCTGTCTATTTTTTTTTCCTCTATACGTACTGGGCACATATTTTATTTATTTAATTTATGGATTGGACTGCGGGTCAGTTTGGTTAGGGAGTTGGGTGGATTGTGTTTGGGCCGTACTTCCTTTTATCTTATTTTAATTTATCTTTTTCCTCTTTAATTTATTTGTCGGTTTGCAAAGCACTTTGTGCTACATTTTTTTGTATGAAAAGTGCTATGTAAATAAACTTTGATTGATTGGTTTAATTAATATTTTTCTTTTTCCTGCCTGTTTTGGCTGAGAAGGCAAGCCTCCTATTCTTGAGATTTTCGGCAGTGGGGATGCACACAGGACGTGCAGTTCACACTGGCAGTCTAAAAACTTTGATTTGTTTCCACGCTGGCCATAAAGAAAAAACCCATGCACCGCTGCTGACAAGCAGCGGTGCATGGGTCCGGTGTAAATCCACCTTCAGGTGGATTTACACGGGACATGAATGTGATTCTGCTTCTGGTATAGGCTCCAGCCCCTACAACCCCCACAGTGATAAGTGGTATAGATGATGTTATTGTTCAGCAATGCTGTATTTTTATAGGCCTTGCATTGCACAAGAAACTAGCATTGCACTTGTTACCTTTGACTAAACACCTAATGGATTTTTAATTTGTTTATATACTCCTCAAAAAAGAAGTTTAAAATGTTATTTTAGTTTACTATTTCTCCCTTTGATGATCAGAAATGGTCAAATTAGGGTCCCAGTTTTGTAGTCCTTGTTAGCAAAACATCAGCAACCCTCATCACTGGCCTTACTCAACACATTAATAGAAATAAATTCTATAGAGTTGAGGATGAGGGACTAGGGAGTGTTAAAATACTAACTCACTCCGACCTGCATCACTCAATGGATGGGTGTAAAAAAAGTGTTGTTATATATTTTTTTAATATCAAGTCTTCTTTTAACAGGCAAATTGGTATAAAGTGACACACAATAAAGGAAAAAAACACAACTGCAAGCATCTGTTGTGCTCAGTGCAGTGAATAAATGAACAAAGTATATTAAGAGGAGGTGAAACTGTCTTGTCAAAGTGTTTCATGAAATGTAGGCCACAAATTAAGATGAAAAAATGAGTAGCTGAGTGTGTCTCTGTTCCAATTCCTTGACCTAAAGCTCCTCCTGTGGCCAGACCTCATCAGTACTGGATTTCTATTTTAAAGTCCGTCTGCTGGTGATCATGATCTCTGCCTCTCAGTACTCCGTCATGTAAGGTCTCTGCCCCCGGCCCCTCATCTGATGTGACAGTGTAAAAGTAGGTGACCGGTGGGTGGCCCCCGTGAGAGCCAGCCTGGAGGTCGGCCGGTCACTGTCCCTACGAGGCAGCCATGCCGCGGGTCACCTGCTGCCCGCTTCCCCCTCGTTATTTATCTTTTCCTGACAGTCCATTCCTCTTCCTGTCAAAGCCCCTCCTTTTCCATCTCCTCATTTTCTCCTCTCCTCTGCTGAGTTTGGCACTGCTCCTTCCATCCTTTGGCCAATACTGGCTTAGGTGGGCCAAGGCGTGCTGGGTCGACCCCTTTGCTTCAACCTGGTCGTGTTACATCCAGCTTCAGGGGCCTCTTTAACAATGAGGGCCACAGGTAAAGGCCCACAATGTGTGAGTTTCTCTGGCTGGTCCACCAGAGGGGTAATTACTTCCCCAAGTTGGGCTTGGACTTGGACTTCTTGCCCCCTCAAATCTCTGTGGACTGGCCGGGACGCAGCATCTCCTTTCATTAGAGGGTGAGCCTTGAAAACAGACGGAGTGAAGGCCCTCCTTTGGCCTGTGATAAATTGGTTTTCCTTGCAGACAGGGGGGTGGAGAATGACACTCAGAGGACATGAAGGGGATGAGGAAGTCACAAATACAGCACAAGAGAGGAGATAAAAATATCTCAGCTGAAGGTACAAAATGAGCCGTGCAGTTTGGCCTCTATTCCAGGTGTATAAGCTCAGGGAGCGAACATCAAGGACAGAGCCTAAAGTGGTGGGCATTAACATCAATGTAGCACATGGTTATCACGGGAAAATAATTACTATCATCGTAACTTAGACATAATTATCCCTGAGCCAGGTCCATGGTTTCTGTACCTTCCCCTACCTCCCAGTGATCAGAGCTGGTCTAAAGTGACATGGCGAGGAGAAAAAGGAGCGATGTGAACATGTAATTAGCAAGCGGTTTCATGTAAGTGCCCTTTGATTTATAATTCAGCACAGAGAGAACCCCCTGCTACCCAAGGCAAGTGCTCTTCTGAATTAGCTCGGCGACTGGGAGAGGCTGCTGCAGGAGAGGGGAGGGGGCCGCTTGCTAATTTGCGCTCTGTTTGAGGTGGGTTTAAAAAGGGGAAAGAGACGTGAAGTCCATACCTGTGCCTGGTAGGCGTCAGATTAAAGAATAAAGCATTAAGGATGATCTCTCATATAGGAATATGTCTCACTGATAAGATGAAATGATGGCTGAAGTTGTAAATGACTTTGCTGCTGAACTTGAGAGAGAAAAGTTTGGTATGATGAAAGCTGTTCGTCTGTAATAAGACTCAGCAATAAAGTGCATGGTGGCATTAGATCTATTTGCAAATGGCAACTTATAAAGAGCCCAAACTGCGTATGAAGTTATTTTCTATGGGAATTGAGCAACATTATTTCCACTCTTGCTGAATCTTTGATGCAGGAAGCTTTTCTGTCAGCAGTGGCCTCATTTTTCCTCCGCTCAGCTTGGTACATACTGGATTCTCTTTGGTCCCCCATGGGTCCAGTGATCCCCTGATCATCCTATATTCTGACGCCCTTATAAAGCTAATGTGCTGATTTTACGTTTTCAACCTGCCATGATCCCCACACAATCCCCTCTGTTCCCCCCGGTTCCGCTTTTGCACTCAAGTGAGGATCCGCTGCCGCTTTGATCACAGTCCCCCTGTTAAAGGTTTAAAACGTCTCAATTCCTGACGATTGTTGGGGCCTCTGCGGTTTACTTTAAGCATTTCCCCATGCCCCCCTGTCCAAATTCCCCACTCCTAAATGAGGTACCCTCTCTCCCAGCTTCCCATCCCAATGTTGCTTTCAAGTTCCCCCGATTGGGTGCCGCAGCTGTAAGCCCTAGATTTTGTCTCCTCCATCTTTGTCAAGCCCATTTGCCAAATACAAAAAAGACCCAATAAGCTGGGTCTTCATTGCTGCTCTCCAAAGTAATCCCCAGATCTCCCACTCTCTCGAAAATCAATGCAAAGGTTGAGATGAGGTGAAACTCCCTTCTTAACTCATCTCGCTGGGACGTGATAAAGTCTTAGGAGCACTTTTTTATAATCATTGTGGCTCCATGATGAAACTAATTGTCCTATTTCGTGTAGCCGTGTAGCTTTTCAAGATGTCCTTTTACAACACACTTAAAAACTGTAAAAGTGAGGAGGATGGTGTTGCAGCATTTTTAGGACAAGTTTCCATTTTGAAGGAAATCTCAGCAACATCTTACAAAAGATACAAGAGACGCCACGAAACAAAGTTGGAAAAACTGTTTGGTAAAAAACACAGCAAACAGCACAACAGCGAGTCTTCACCTGTTGATTATGAGGTCAGTGCACTTACCTGAAAAAAATGTGAGTCACTTTGGCTTTTAGATGTTTGACTTTGCTTGCAGGATACTCATTTATTCTGGCCCTGTGCCATTTCACACAGGGCAGCTATCATACAGTTGGCTTGTGTGAGCTTATGAGCTGGAACTGGTTCCCACAATTTATATGGATGGTTTGTTGAAGACTTTCAAACTGGAGCACTCACCAACATTAAAGTGAAACTTTGATTTAGTATGGACACATAGGAACATTTTGTTAATGTGCAGTCACAGAGGTTTTTTATTAGTGACCTTATAGAGACCATATTTTGCATAACTATGAGACATACAGTATATTAAATTTCAATGACTGCTAGAGTATGTTCAAAATCACTAATGTACCTCCATCTTGAACACTCTGACTGAGACACTCTGTCGGAGCTCCTTACACTCTTAAGGTGCATTCACACCAAATGCGACTTGGTGACTGAGATCGCGTCGCCCACCCAAGTCAGCCATAAGCCTGTCCATAAACAGCTCATTTTGTCACCGTCGCTCAGTGACGTCACCCCTGCTCAAGTTTTACTGCGATCATATCATAGATCATATGATGGGATGTATTAGATGACATTATTCCAACTGTATCCCTTTCACTCAACTACCAGCCACAAAACACTGCAGCTGGGGGACACTGCAGCAGCATCGTCTTTCAGCTTCACCGAGTAGGGAGTTCTCTGTGGTCCCGTCCAGGTGGAACTAATGTACTCACTAACTTAAAGTTCCCACACAGACATGGATTGTCACTCTGTGATCTGTCTGTCAGGGGTGTCATCACACACCCACACAACGCTGATTGGCTGTCGCGGCACAGTCGCCAAAGTTTTTTGAACTTTGGCGACTGAGCGCTGCAACCTGGTCGTGCATCTAGAGCAACCAGTTGAGCGCAACCAAGTTGCCCAGATCACGTCTGTCGCATCGCCAGAGGATTGGCCCCGCCCCATCGTGACTGTACATTGACCTTACATGGAAAGTGGTCTTCCAAGTCACATTTGGTGTGAACACACCTTTAAGACCCCTTCCACACATGGACCCAGCCCACTATGTCTGGTTGGCAGGTCTGCTCTGTGGTACTTGGTCAGATAAGCGTTGCTATGTGCCATGTTGTCAACAACTATGCATTCATTCTACATCCGTCCATCTCCGCAGTTATAGGCTTTAACAGAACACTGATGGGACGTCACATTGTCTGTTTTGGGAACCAGTGGAATGAACCTTAGTATAAACACTGGCGGAGGGGGAGAGGGAGAAGTCCCAATGCCGACTTTTTTTTCTGTCCAGAGAGGTCTTAGTCACGCACAGGACACATGTAAAATACACCTATAAAACTATTAAACACAACATTGGCATTAGGTCAGTGTCCTTCTATGAGAAGCATGACTTCAGAATTTTTTATCTCGACTTTTGTGTTATGAAAGTCAAATTGTCTTGGATAGTTGCTTGTGACTTCACTAACAAAACTTGGGAAAGAGAAATGGAAACTTAAAGATGAACTACAATTTTTATTTGTAAAACACCATGAAATGAGGTACTGGAAGCAGACATTTTAAACAAACAAACAAACAAACAAACAAACAAGATCTAACTTGAAAACAACATTGTATGTAACAATAATGTGTGTGCAACACCGCTGTTAGGCCAAAACCTCGTATCTCCAGTGCTACTGGTCACCTAAACTTCCATTTTTGTGGGGTTTTTATGCATTTTTAATGAGAAAATTTTTCTTTTTAAATGTCATCAGGACAATTTAATATTTATTAATTCAGTAGTTCAGTGTTATTGATTTATTTTTCACATTTCCTGTAAAGTAGCAGTTTGGAGATAAGAGGTTTATGCCTGACAGTGACAATATTGATTTACTCACAGCCATAATACTGTTCAGTCACAGTTTTTGATTTGTCATCTCGTCAGGAGACCAGGGCTCACAAATGAGTGAGGTCGGGGCTTGCTCTGTGTTGGGTGATGATCCGAGATCCATGTCTGTCCTCACCTCCTGTCCCCCCTAAGAAGTCTGTGTTTTGGATGCCATGTCATGTGATAAATCAACACAACTAGCTTACTTCAAGCAAAAAACCTCAGCAAACAGAAGTACGGTCAACTTGTTGATTTGTTTACTAGTCTATGCAATCCCATACCTTCTCAAGGTTTGTTTTTTTTTTTTTTTATCACAGAACTGCTTAAACTTAGATCGATTTACAAATCAAGGAGATAAGCGCAAAATAATTGTAATTTTGGAGCAGGATATGTCTCTGCCAGTCTTGCAAATGATAATCCAGTAGTCAGTCTACTTTTATCTTTGGTTAAGCTCTGCACAGCTCTAGTTGGAAATATAAAGTTGTTTAAAGCCATATGCCCTGCTATGTTCGAAAGTCTTTTGTTGTGACTAAAACACAGTTTACTTCTGTTCCGACTGAAACTTCACTATCTATGAAGGCAGAAAGCCCCAAAAACATGTTTTTAAACCACAGCTTGACTCTTGGTAGCTAGCATAGATGGGTTTAGCTTTCTTACTACTGATAGTTCACAACCTGCTGACACAAGGAGGCTAGTTCAAAGAAGTAACCACTATTAAAGGTGTAGTTAATTTAACTACAACAATGAAATAATCACTACAGAAGTTTAAAGAGTGGTCTCATAGCTAGTATATTTACACTACTCTTAGCAACAGTTTTGATCCACCTATGATGAGAAATAATAATTTAAGCATCTTAAACATGCATAAAAAAAATAATGTTCAAAATCTAGAGCAAACATAGCAATTACTACATTGTTTTAATCAGATCAGTTCACTGTTACCTTCAAAAGTCACAGGATGGTGCTGGGCATCTTGCATGAATTTAGTAAAGCTTCTTATCTTTGGCCTAATTTTGGAGTGTTCAACAAACGTGAGTTGGTAAAAGTTTAAAAGTCACAGCATGATGTTGGGTAACGTTCACTGAATATGGCTGTTGTTGCAAATAAAACTGTCTGTGTATTTAAGCCGACAAGAAGGACTATTAAAAAGTGACTGCACAGTGACATTTCAGGTGTTGTCAAAATAAATAAAACAATATTTTTTTTTCTTCAGAAGTTGCATCCAAAAGCTAAATGTAGAGTATCCTCAAGTCGAGATTCAGTTAGCTTAGCCTTTCTTGTTGTTCTTCAAACAACTTTCTGCAGTAGTTGCGTGAAAAAAAGTTTTGACACAGTGTCATTTCTAGTGTGGCAAACTTCTTAACCAATTGAAAATATCACTCAGAAGTTTTATAGAGCTCAGGGCTATTTTTAGAGCTGGCATGTAGAGGTAGTCTCTGTTAGCATGTCTGCATATAGCCTACTTAGCCAGTGATTCATTCACTGCTGACTGGAAGATACTGATCAAAACAGCTCAAATAGGGCTTTGAACATTATTTATCAGTGTCTTAGGCAAAAACTATTTGATAAAACCTGAGAAGTACCAGCAAACCACTTGAGCTTGAACTATACGAGCTGCATGGGTGAGGTCTGGTTGAAAAGAGGGCTAATGCTGGGACAGCAGTAAATATGCCAACCAGCCTTGGCTAATGTCAGCCTGACGGAGGCTCCAAACCAGTGGGGTGGGATGTTCCGCTACAACCCTCTGCCCTATGGTCTACCATCATAATTAATATGTTGTTGTATCAAAGTTGAAGCATTTGCCTCTGAAATGTCCCGCGCCCAGCCCCCTTATTAAAGACCTGACCTCCAAGCAGCTGAAGGTTGCTCTGCAAACTTGGCACACCCCCGAGTGAAAACATCTGCTTTCCTCACAGGCAGGACTGCCGCGGACCCCACGTCTCAGCTGGTTCCCACAGCTCAGAGCGAGAGCCCTTCCCCTGTCCTCACGCACTGACCCCCACATTTATAACCCCCATCTCCACCTCCACTGCCGCAGAGGCCCTCCTCAAGCCTTGGGCCCGGGCCTGGACCTCTCCATCACCCCGGCTGCTCCCCCTCCTTGTCCACATGTAGACCCGTGCCAGTGTGGTCACTTAACTGCTGAGAGGACTGCTCCTGTCTTGTTATCCCCTCATCACAGCCTGTCGAGAGGGAGGGGGGAAGGATGGAGGGATGAGAGGAGAAGGAAGGCAGGCATGGAGAGGGGGAGATGTAGAGGAGGAGGAGGCATCTGCGCTGCTCCCACAAAGCGGCGACTGTTGGAACGCTGACAGAAGCATCTGTCATCCCCTGCCTTCACACACTCACCTGCTGTCCGAGGGCCCGAGTCTTTCTATCTTCTTTCTTTGCTCCCTCCCACTTTGTTCCCCCCTCACCTTTCAGATCTGTCTTTGTGATTGTGTGAAGCTCTTGAACGCCTCCTTTTGAAATTCAAAGAACTTTACCCTTTCCCAACCCTGTCCTTATTTTACATATAGGTTTCTTAATGCAATTTTAAAGTTTTTTTACTCAGGTCCAAATGAAACTTATTCTTTTTTACCATCTAAAAACGTTTTTTGATTGCAGTGTGCTGGAACAACATCTTTGCAGAATCACTCAAAATCTTTCTTTTGCCAAATTAGTGCCAAATGCTGCAGTATTTATGAACAAATATTGCCACAGTGTTAATGAATGTACTGACCTGTCTTGCGACTGCTTAATCATTCTTCAGTGGCACCCCCGTCCATTCCCCAAACATACTGAAGGGTTGCCAGCAGCAAGGGGGAAAGATGCCAATCCATGTGTATGACACACACATAAGGAACACACACATGCTCAAGGACACCATCGCTCATTCAAGTGCTATGAAGGTGCCCTTCAGGTGATGCAACACAGCAGAGAGTAAAATGCAAAATCAATGATTTTGCACAAAGTTTTCAGAAGAAAAAGTTCTCTGACTTTCCGACCCCACTAATTATTGGACTTTGACACGGCCAGTAAGATTACTTAATTATGGAAGTGTCTTACTTTTTCTTGATGAGGAGTTTTGGGTGAGTCTCCCTAGTTCATTTTGAGGGTTAAGGACAGAAAAATGTCAGCTGCACAGATTGTGATTTTAGAGCATATTAAGAAAAGTAAGCTTAACTTGGAGGTTAAACTTGTTTGCAGCATATCTATTTCAATCAGTGTTTATCATGTTATAAAGCAACTTATGAAAACCTCAACAGGCCAAGAGGTTTTCTTCTTTTTTGGCTGTTAATTCTGTATCAGAAATAAAAAATCCTGGAGAGAAAGACATGTGAAGCTTTTGATTTCAGGTCCACAGAGAAAAAAAGTGACACTTTTTTTATAATATATAATTTCGTACATATTATACATATCATCATATTGTACCTTACTAAATCATATTTTATGGCATCATTTCACACTATATTTTATCATATCTTGGTGTTTGGTGCTGTATGGTATGGTTAAAAGTATCTTATCATACCACACTATATTATGCTGTATCATCTCCTGTTGTGAATCCATTGGCTACAAAAAAAACAAAAAATTGGACGATGGCATGTAAAATCAGTCATTTGATTATCAATGGAGGCTTTGGAAACTTTTTGAAGACAGTTAGTGGATGCAGCCTTTTTGAACACATCATCTCAACTGAATTTTGGATCAACTTACTGATAGATACAGAAGCCAAGCTGAGGCTGAACTTAAGGCCATCTGACCAGTGTCCATGTCAGTTTGTCTGTAATTTACAAAACAGACATCCTTCATGAAATAAAACTGATGTGATTCAAAAAACAGAGAGAGCATTTAATGCACAGTTTAACAAATTTAGATCAAGGCATTTGTTGAAACAGGCTGTAAATATGTTATTTCCTCCACTAAGGAGAATATATTTAGTCTGTTTGTCTGTCTGTTTGATTGTTTGTTTGTTTTTTTGTTTGTTTGTTTATTTGTTTGTCCGTCTGTTTGTTTGTATCTTTTGCAAGATAACACAAAAATTACTGCATAAAGTTTTCAGGAGATGTCAGAAATGGCCCAACTTCAAAATGATTCGATTTTGGTGGTGATCCGAATAACTGCCATCAGTGAACAATCGTTTTTGCTCAATAATTGTCAAACTAATAATGATATCAACATATATCCAAGGTTTTCAGGGTCAAGGAATCATTTTATGAGGGTAACTTCATCATGGAACTACCTTGGTGGAGGTTTGCACTCTGTCTAGTTTAGAGTGTGAAAAATGTCTATACACCGCACACTATCAAATAACTCTGCAGCCATCCTCAAGGGAATACTTAAGGAACAGGGGTCTGAACTGCCAATATAAGACCTGCAAGATGAATCCAAGGAAAACATTTCTAGTAATTAACCTTTGGTTCAGGGCACAGGATGAAAAATTCTCCCTAACTACAAGGTGGATATTATGAATTACTTTTGCAGACACCTTTAAACTCTGTAAAAGTTACAAAATGAAAGTCAATTTCACTAAGATTCACTGGAAGGTCTTAGCCTGGGTGATAGTTTGTCCAGCCAGAAGTAGCATAGCAATGGTTGCTGTGAAAGGGTGCTCTGTGATTGGTGGGTCAACAAATCATTCAATTAGCCAATAAAGAGTCAGTTATATTTTCCAGAAATATGTAAACTAACTATAAACAGACATTAATGCAAGATAAATTACTTTAAGCAAAAATAATAGTATATGTGATTAACTACTGCTTTCCTGAATTTGGAGCATGCTCTCTCCAGTTTGTCGTCACCTCTGTGTCCAGAGGTCATCATTAAAGTGAGGAGGTGATTGTGAACGGCCCTGGTCATGTACAAAGTTCCTTCTGTGTGTGTGTGTGAGTGAGGACGCTGAAAAAAAGAGAGGCAGGTTAACAAATGAGTGAGGAAGGGTAGCAGGACTTTATGGCCCTGAGAGACAGAGTGGGCTGGGATGTTCTGCCAACACCTCGTCTGCCGGGGTGAAGGATACGCACATATTGTCATCTCTCTGCAGCTCCATCCCCAGCCTGCGTTACAGCCCTGTGTCGGAGCAGGAACCCCACTAAGCTGGCTGGGGTCCAACACCAAGGTCTCTCACCTGGCAGGCTGGGCGGGGGGCCGGCAAGCTCCTGTGAGTTATTCCTGGACCTGGACCCCAGGTCCACCTCTCTGGTCTCCTTTTGTCTCCTACTCCGCTCTCCTCTGGCCCAGCCTGGCCTCCTTGTCTCCCTAAACCCCCTCTGTGGGACCCTGTGGCTGATGAGCCTGTCCTTCAACTATCAGCATCTTCTATTGTCTGAAACACACACACACACACACACACACACACACACACAAGCAGCAGACGAGGATTTATGTAAGCTTGGTTGTGTATCTGTGTGGCCACAAATGATGAGGTCACCTTCATATACTTCTACCATCTGCAGTTTTTTAAAGCCCCTCTGAGCCCACATGGTGGCTGACTTATGAAAGTTTTGATTCACCCTGTTTCCTCCCCTGGAGTTTTTTCAGGCTAAAGAACCCAGACAAAATTAAAAAAAAAAAAAATTAACAAATAACTGATGAATAGTAGTTAAAAATAAAATTTCCTGCTTTTCTCTGTTTTGTTGAGAATGGACTTGGCATTTTATTGTCAATGTATTAAGGAACACAGAAAACATTGTAGCAATCCTATTCAGCAGAATTATGAAACTGGTTTGTAAAAAAAAAAAAAATACTTCCAATTGAAATAAGCTGGTAAAATCTTTGTTGATATAACACTTTTGAATGGAATTTATATTAAAAAAAAGTCTGTACTGTTGTGCAATACATTAGAATTATTATCAGTTTTTTAAAAACTTGCAATATTTTCTTGTTGTTAAATGAAGTGAGCTATGTAGTAGGAAATTTAACACTTAAAATGAACTGTACATGTCATAATGCTTGAAGGAGCCAAGCAGCCCTGAGGGTCTCCTCATTGAGGATGTAATGTCTAATATTACCACTAGAGTTCACTCAAGCGCAGTTAAAGTGAAGCAATATATTTTTCTGTTTGAATCTTAAATGGTATTTTATTTTAGAATTTATATACTCAATCCAAATATATTAGACATTCTGATTTGAGACTGAGTGACAAAAAATGGAAGATGATCTATTTTTGCCTTTTCTTTTTATTTTCTGATTAGGATTAGGATAAGAATTCAACTTTATTGTTATTACACATGCAGAGGTACAGAGTCAAGAAAAGTTGTTTTGCAGCCAATCCAGAAGTGCAATGTTATATGCTGTTTTATACATAAGGTGTGTGATTATATACCTATATGTATTTACAGGAAGAAACGTAAAACAAGAGGTTATAGCTATGTTATTAACAGTCTGAAGACAATGGTTTAAAATACACTGTCAATATCCAGATACACTAGGCATTGTGAATAGATATGTAGTTCTATTAATTACTGTACAGATTTACATGTTATGTGGATAAGTGTGATTTATTACCTTTATTATTACTATTAAAAACTAACTCACAGAAAATAACATTTATGTAAGTAAAGATGCCCTTTTGAGATTTATTAGAGGATATTGGTTTCATTCATGCTTCAGTTGTGCCAAAAAGCATGTTAAAATGCTTGGCTCTCAGAAAGAAAAAAAAGAAAGAAAGTATTTTATACAGCAAGACAGATGTATAATCTACACAATGTTGGAATCTTTTACAGGTTTGAAAGACCAGAGATTCATACCAGGGATTGATAAAGACAGATTATACAATAAATAAAACATATTTTGCATGCTTATTGGTCAAAATGCTAAAAAAAAAAAAAAAAAAAAAAAAAAAAGCTGTATAATACAGAGATTAATTCACCATTTACTCTAAATTTTCAGCTGATATTTTTTTCTCCACTGTTTGAACATGATTTATGTCTTTAAACGGAATTTCGTGGCTGAAATAATTATACGTGAGCCATGAAAATATATCAGTATATTTATTTATTAATTTGCTTAACAGATGCAGCGATGGGGCCAGGCTGGTATCTTCATGGGGCTGAATATTTCTGGCGGCCCCCCTGTATATGCTCTTATTTAGGGGGGCAGCTCAGCCTCAGCATCAGTACCAGACAGAAGAGAAGCAGCGACAGAGCTCCCACTTTGACCATTTTTTTACAGCGACCATGAACGTCAAAGTTTTATACCGTTCCAACAAAAAATTTATCGTATAGAGAAAACAAACACAAAATGCAGGTCTTTTGACATTATCGGATAATTGTAATTGTGGTATTGACTGAGTTTGATTTAACAATAAAGGAAATTAACCTGTGCATTCATCCTCGCGAATTGTTTGTTAAGTGCGCCTGCGCAGAAGTTGACGCCCACTTTTTCAGACACGTCCGTCTAATCAAATGTGCATATAGACGATCTTCGTTTGATCAAGATGCTCAGCACGCGTACTGTAGTGAAAGTGGTCCCATTAAACACGATTTACTCATGATTCGATGTAATTAGCGCTCTCAGTTTAAGCCGTTTTCTATTAAAAGCTTACACCTTTATTTTAAATAAACAACAACCTAATTCTCCTACACTTAGGCGATACAACCTCCCTATTCTGACATGTAATGGTACAGTCCGGCGACGTCCTGCGCGGGAGCGGAAAACGTGCTTCCGACTGTGTTTTCCTGCTGAAAAATTGGGCTCTAACATCACTTTGTCGCGATCAAACAAGAATTTGACACCCACGTCTAAGCAAACTAGAGGTGAGTTCAATAAACGTGGTTGTAGTATTGTTAGCAGTGAGCAGCTAGACGGCAGCTAGTAGGTCTGTTTGAAGAGGGGGTGGTCTGCTCTGCCTACATTGTGTTGTTCACGTGTGTTACCTAAGCCCCGAGGGGCTGCCAAAGGTGTGTTGGAGTTATGAGCCTCTAGTCTGTGTTTGTATGGTACACAAGAGTGCTGATGTCTGACTGAATCTTTTTGTCATGATTTTAAAGCGTTGAAATTGAATATTGTGGATGGTTGTCAGGGGGAGGGGCTCTGAATGAGCATGACTGAGCAGATGCACCTTAAATGAATGACCGTGCACCAATACTGTGCATAGATTTGGTTTTTTTAGTGATTTTGTTTTACATACTTTTATTTTTGCAGCTTGTTGACTCTTTCAGCATGACCCGAGACTGGAAACCTGGTGACCTGATCTTTGCTAAAATGAAGGGATATCCACACTGGCCTGCAAGAGTAAGTCTGGACCTTCATCACAAGACATACATACATATAAACTGGTTTTAGACCATTAAATGTTTGTTATAGGGCTGGGAGATCTGGAACACCAATATCATGTCTTCATATGTTCTCAATAAAAAGTATTAGTAATAAATGGTTTTTCACAGAACCAGAATAATTGACTTTCATTTGATTCTACTGTAATAAAAATGCTAAATTATGATACCTTATCCCAGGACAAAAAATTGAATTCTTTGACACAAAATATTGTTTTGTGTTTTTTAATTACTAAAAACTGTGGACAAACTCCCAACACCTGGATTTACTAGGAATGGGTCAAAACATTGATATTAAGATTTAGTGCAGTCCTTGCATGTGTTATAAAATTAATAATACACTGGCCCCAAATTTTGACATTCATGACAAGAAACTCTGCACCATGTTTACAGGTCTACATACAGAAGTTTTTTGTTAAAAAACTTTGAATTTACTCTGTCTTAATTTTAAGACGCGTTTTAACACTAATTTGCATATACAGCTGTAAAATGTTATTTTAATGTAAAAAAAAAGAAAACTTTGCAATTGTTTAGTCTAGGGCTGCACAATGTTATTGGTATGATATCAGTATCAGCCTACATCAGCCTAAAAATTTTCTTATTTTATTGGTCGTAGTGAAAATTTTGCTGATATTTACAGCCAGTATTTTTGTCATGCAAATCAGCCGTTTATATCCCATATATCGGCTGTAATATCAGGATTGTATCCTAATGTTTCCCCTAATCATCACTAAATGAGTACATGTAAAAAACTGTTTTGTTTTTTTTGAGAGGCAAATGTGGTTTTTCTTGTTTTACTACTTACACAAATATACTGTCACATTGAAAGCAACAGGTCAGTTTGTGTAAGATGCTCTTTGTGTTCATAACTAAAATATCAATATTGGTATCAGCAATTATGAGTTCAGAAATATTGGATATCTGCAAAAATCCAGAAATGTGCAACCATAGTAATGCTGTTGAGAGCTTTAGTATTTGAGTAATATATTATTATGTAAGGGTAAATGTTTCAATGGAGAAATACTGACATATGTATTGACCATAAATACTGACTCTGCGTTGCTTTCAAACCAAAAAAAAAGTAATTGACTTTATTATTTTAAGGCTGGTTGAAATCTCTTTTACAGCTTTGTAACAGAGATATGGCTGGTTCTAATTTCAAACCCTGCTTAGCACCCTGGCTTTTATTATTTTGGTAAATAAGTTATCTGTCTTTAACAAATTGAAATTTATCACTTATCCTAAAGCTCAACATGCCAAACCTGTGTTTATAACCGATTTTGTAAATGTTCAGGAACCCTCAAAGCACTGTCCAGTAGTACAGACACACTGGCAACCTTTCTGAATATTCAGCTTATGAAAATTCTCTCAACTCTTCCAAACTGTGTTTCAAAATTATAAAATCACTTTTACTTTTAATGGCACTTTATACCAGAAACTACAGAAACTACTTTCAGTCAAACCTTTGAACCTGAAGAGAGAGCGTACAGGCGGGACGGGATCGATCAGGGCCTTTCTGTGTGGAGTTTGCATGTTCTCGCTGTGCATACATGGGTTCTCTCCAGGCACTGCAGCTTCCTCCCACAGGCCAAAAAATATGCTCACTAGGTTGATTGATGACTCCAAATTACCCTTGGGTATGAGTGCAAGTGTGACCGGCAGGTGACCGGTTCAGGTTGTACCCTGCCTCTTGGCCAATGTCAGCTGGGATAGGCTCCAGCCCCAGTGGCCCCAAAAGGGATAAGCATTGCATTATAGATAATGGATGGATGAGAGAGAGAGAGAGAGAGAGATAGAGAGCGAGAGCTCTAACCAAAAGGAATAAATACTGTGGCAGTATGAAGTTGGTGGAGCTGGCCGACCCTCGCTCCTTGCCAGTGCAGACCACTTTTCCAGATGTTGCTATGGTGCGCAGGAGTTTTTGTCCATTAAAATTTATAAAATACCCAAATATGAGAGTTTGAATTGTGTCACTGCTGATTTCCCCTACTGCAAGGTAACTTTTTGTTTTACAATTTCAATACCAGATTGATGAAGTCCCAGATGGAGCTGTGAAACCATCCAATATCAAGTTCCCCATCTTCTTTTTTGGCACCCATGAAACGTAAGTCACAGGCTGTTCTTTGTTCGTCACCTCTGGCTGTTAAAGGGTCTGACATGATATCTATAAAGCATGATGAGTGTCCATTCATGTAAATAGTTAATGTTAAATGGATGATGTGGTTAAGAATTGACAGATGCTTTACATATTTAATAATGCATCAATAAAGTATTTCTGTGTTTATAAATTATTAATAAATGATCAGTAAATGCTTGATAAATGATAATTAAAACCTATGCTTGACTAATGCTTTGATAATGCATCAGAGATTTCCTGGGTTTATAAATTATTAATAGATGATCAGTAGATGCTTATATGTAAAGGGTTTAAATTATGCTTAATTGTGTGCAGTTAATATAAATACTTGCTGAATTAAGTTTTTTAATTTAAGTAAGTAAAAGAAAGCAAAACAACCACACAATGGTAACATGACTAAAATACAAATCATAGTACAATACAGGATTGTCGAACACTTAATTATTTGTTTAAATATCTAAAAACAACATCCAAATGGCAAGATGGGCCACTCATATTCAGATATCCCTGCTCCTTAAGTCATTGATTGTTAAAGGTCCACTTTCTCATGAACAAAAGCCTGAGCAATAATTATTTTCTAAAACTTTTCCAAATATTAAGTTTTAATTACCAACAAACCCTTTCTTACAAAGTACAAGGTGCTTATTAATATGTAGGGATGCACGATACTGGATTTTTGCTGATATCCGATATTTTAATATTTCCAAACACATTATCGCCGATACCGATATCCATTCTGACGTATCAAAAAGTTGACCTGTTCCTTTCAGGCTTAGAGTCAATTTATGTTAGAAACAGATGCAAGTAAAACATTTAATTTATAATAAATGACACTGTTGATTTATAAACGTGGACATTCAGTGATGATGACTTAAACCGTTATGGTTAATTTTCACATTCTGCCAATGTCACAGCCAAAAAACAGAGATACTTATGACCAATTTGTACGGCCTAAATATTGGCAAAGTTTATTATATCTGCCTATACCGATATTGTATCGATAATATTGTGCATCCCTATAAATATGTTTATCTGAATCCAGTTTAAAGTGTCATTAGAACATCAATAGTTGTCTACTGCATTAAAACATATAAGTGCATGATTTCTTAATATTTATGTGAAAATAGTTTGATTCATTTACTTTGTAAAAATAGTGGTGTAAGTTCATTGACATTCAGTATAGATATAAAGTTTGAGTGCTTATGTAAGTCTAAACAGTTATGCAACATGGGACGTGCAATGATGATGATGAAAATGAGCACAATAATAGAAATGATATGAAAGATCAAACAAAACAGCAATAAACCCTAAACACTAATAACAAAAACAAAAAACAGCCATCACAAGAGGAATCATAGGAGCTATTGTTCTTATATAAACATGTACTTAATCATGGTTATACATATTTGTCATAAGGGTTTGCATATTAACACAAAAATACCCCTAGACTATTTCCCTGTTATTTTCAAAAAAGCAGAAGGTAAACCAAGAATGCTTTCGTTTCACACAGAGCATTTCTTGGCCCTAAAGACATCTTCCCATACCAGCCGAACAAAGAGAAGTATGCCAAGCCCAACAAGAGGAAAGGCTTCAACGAAGGATTGTGGGAGATTGAAAACAACCCGAAAGTGGAGCTCACTGCACCCAAGGTAAAAGAAAATCCTCCTCTCTGTGCTGAAAAGATGCTTATTCAGTATCATTATGCTTTTAAATGATCATTATAATAACCTATTTGTTAATGTGAAGCCGGTCCCTCCTGCATCTTTCACTGAGAAGCTATCAGACAGCAGCAAGAAGGAGGCAGAGGAGGAGGCAGGCGACAGGGGGACCAAATCCAAAGTACGTTTTGCTCTCAAATCTTTTACAAGTTAAATATCGCTGCCTCACTGCTTTGATATGCTGTTTGTTTGTTCCTGTGTTGTGAGCTTCTCTCTTCTTTTGCTGTTTTCCCTCTAACATTTCTCTTTTTGTACATGCACTTGCACATTTTGGAGTCCAACATGCTAAGAAAAGTGTGAGGGACACTCGCTAACATTTCCCCCTTTACATACTCGTTGATGCCGCCACACTGCGTCCTGTGCTGTGTCTTGGGTGCATTCAGGTTCCTGCAGGAAGTGAGGCTGAGCAGGAGAGTGAGAAAGAGGAGGAGGAGGAGGAGAAGGAGGAGGAGGAGGAAGGGTCTGTGATGGCTGAGCAGGGTCCTCAGAACCAGGATGTACGTACTTTTGGCACTTTTGCATGTCGGGATCCCTAACAGCGGTGTCGGTCCCCTCACCCCCTTTCAGTGACAAAGCATTTCACATTTGGTGTTTTTTTTTTAATTTGGTGGTTTGTTTCAGTTTGACTCTGAGTTCCTGTCAGCGGTATTGCATTCGTGTCGGGTTTTTTTTCATAAGAGCAATGGAGAGGTTTGATTTGTTGAAGCCACTGAGGTGACAGTTTATTGAAACCAAACACGACCACAAAAGACAGACTGAAAAATTCATTTAGTTACATACTCTGTACATATGCACTCTGTTTTATTTTTACCTCTTAAAAAAAACTTGTTTCTTATTTCAATTTCCTGACTTTCCCTTTCCCCATTTTTATTGAAACTACTATTAGCAGTCAGATGTGATTTTATTTTTGCATGGCTTTCTGTGTACTGTGGAGAAAGGTGAGTTATGATTCAGTGTCTGTCTTTATGTCACTTGCTCAGAGTGAGGATGTTTTGGTCTTTCCTGTGCTGTTGATGCAATATTTAACAAATTTCCAAACAAGCTTTTGTTATATGGACAGACGGTCAGACAACAGAGGGATAGATAAATGAGTCTCTTTTCGAAAAGGCCCAGGACGGTCACACAGTGTTTGTAATTCCTTGGATTAATTAGACAGGGAGGTTGAGAACAGGAGGGACTGTGGTGAGAGGTTATGATGTCATAAGTTTTAAAGACCAATCATGATGATAACATGTCAACATGTCCTACCATTACAAGTTTAACAAAATTCACAGGGTTGTTTAGCTGTCAGTCAAACTTTTCCACACCCACACAGTCCTGACGAAAGATCTACTCAGGGTTTTTTTTTTTACTCAAACCTGCGTGGCCGTCCGGGGCCTGCAAAGAAAATTTCAGCTTCAGTTGAGTCAGTTCCAGCGAAGAGGTGCCTCACAGCAAGAAGGTTGCTGATTCGTCCCTGTGTCAACAAGGGTGTTTATCTATGGAGTTTGCATGTGTTCCTGTGCCTGCATTTGTTTTCTCCAGACACTCCAGTTTCCCAAAAACATGATTGTTAGATTAATTTTTGACTCTCTGCGCTGTTCAGTAGTACAGACACACTGGCAGCTTTCCTGTATATTTAGCGTATGAAAATTCTCTCAAAATTATAAAATCACTTTTACTTTTAATGACACTAAATTAGAAAGTACAGAAGTTTCTTTCAGTCAAATTTTGAACCTGAAGAGAGAGTACGGGCAGGACAGGATGGGTCAGGGCCTTTCTGTGTGGAGAAAATATGCTCACTATGTTGGTTGTTTAGGTATGGCTGAGCATGAATGTTTGTCTGTCTCTGTGTGGCCCTGTGATCAGAGTGTGCCCTGACTCTTGCAGAATGTCATTTGGGATAGGCTCCAGCCCCCGTGATCCCAAAAGGGATACACAGTTAAGATAAGTGAAGGATCTTTCCAGCTAGACTTGTGTTAGAAAAAAAGGTTACGGCAATGTATTGTCACATGCCGCTTGCCATTATGTGTATTGGCACAGATTTTACAGACTTGATGGCCTGTCTGTTCCATTTTTTCACACCAAAATAAGGAATCAATAAAACATCTGTTAAATGGTTGTGAGCAATGATGATATCAATATATCCTTATCAATACCCATCCCTGGTACAAACTTAGAGTATGGGGTGTATGAGGTTGCAGGTGTACAATAATGTTGAAGTTTTGTTACCATTTTAAGTTTTTGTTATTAACACCACTTTATTTCCAGATACATTTGAATGATGATTTGTGAAATGAGTGTAGTTTGCTTAATTACAGATTTGTCATTAGTTTGAGTTTTAGTTTTTTGTCTCAGATAAATGTATTATGTATGTTATTTATTATTTGGGAAAGGACAAAGGTTTGAAGTACAACAGTCAGCAAGCTGACCCAGAATTTAAACTGACATGTCTGGGACAAATAGTAAAGGTGGGCTATGTGTTGATCAGTATGCTGGTGTCAAAGACAAAAACTAAGAACTTTAATGTATTTGATTTCATTATTGTCATGTATGTATACGATATGCCAGTCCAAAAGGGCACACAAGACACAGTCATTAATACAAGACACCTGCAAAGTAGATAATAACAATATTAAGACAAACATCAGAAACCACCCTGTTGTGTCTTCTATGCATTAACAACAAAAGTGGACAAATCACACACAAGGAAAGCAAGCAAATCCTCAACAAGGCTTTTTTTTGCTGCACAGGGTGTAATTTCAAAATCTTTCACTAGATGGTGCTGTTGATCAAATTAATATTCAAGGAGAGTTAAAAACATCAGATGAATCAAAGGTTTAGTTGACACGATTACCTGGCTTTAATGTGCAAACCTTTTTCTGTCAGAGAAAAAAATTCTTCTGAGCATCATTATGTGTTTATGTTTTTAGACTAACTTGGTATTTGTTTACATTAAAGGGCTCTGCACAGAAAGATACCACCGATACACCTAAACCCAAAAGAGGACGCAAGAAAAAGGTGAGTATTCTATTTAGTATTTTGCTATTAAGTTGGGACTGTAGGCTGTTATTAAGAGTCCTAAATTTTATTGAATAAATAGGGGAAAAAATAAGATATTATTATATAAACTATTTTCAGAGTGATGCTGAACAAGAGCCTGAAAAAGAAGAAACTCCTCCAAGTCCTGTCAGTGTCCCAGGTAAGAAGTTCTTCTTGAGAGCGATCATCATGTTCTTGGTTTAATGTCTTTTTAAAGAATAAGTAAAAAAGTTCAAGCTCATTTTGAACATGTTATATTATGCAACTTATATTTAAGACAACAAGGAGAATGGTGTTTATTTATTTATTTATTCAAGGAATCTTCAGCTGTCCTCCTCCTTAATGATTTACTTTTTTGTTCTTTGCGCATGTGTGTTTTTGTGTCGACATGAACAGCTGGAGAAGCCCCCAAAAAAAGAGGAAGAAAGCCCAAGACTGAAAAGATGGCTTTGCTGCAGCAGCAGGAACAGCTAGGCCCAGCTAGAGAAACGTAACTATGATTAAACACGCATACAACAGACACATGAAATCAATTCAAAACTCTTTATTTAAAACATTTTGGGTGACACGTTGGTGCAGCAGGATTGTGAGCATGCCTCACACTAAGTAGTTTGCTGTTTCGACTCCCTCGTGTTGGCCAGGGCCTTTCTGCGTAGAGTTTTCATGTTCCCCTTGTGCCTGTGCAGGTTTTCTTAGGCACTCCGGTTTCCTTCCACTGAACAGAAACACGCTTGTTAGGTTGGTTTGCCTTGTGTGAATGGCTGTCTGAGTCTGTGTGTGGAAATGAACCTACACACACCGATCCAGGGTGTGCTCCACGTCTCACCCAATGTGAGCCCAGGAGGGGAAAGTGGTGTGGATACTGTTTTGTAAATTAGGGACAGAGAAGAAGAGACGTGTGTTGTCTGCACACTTGCTCTATACTCTAAGTCATATATTGTTCTGGCTGTCGTGGTTAGAAGTTTTCAAACAACACTTTTTCATAACGTTCTCAGCAGGGGCTACATGCTATCCGTTCACTCAGGGCACTCTCCATTGTCCCCCATCTTCTGTTACTACTGTACAAGAGCATAATCCAACCCATCTGGATGTATTGTTCCCCCGCTTTCTACAACAAGCTGTCTGTCTCCAACAAAAGCAAGCTCAACCAAATCACACACATAGCCTCAGAAATAATTCGTACCCCCACACCCAACATCTCAGAACTCAATGAAAGAATAACAGCCATGGACACAGAGCACCCCCTCAATACCCTCTTTAGACACCTGCCATCAGGTCGCAGGTACAGGACACTTAAATGGAGAAGC
The DNA here is from genome assembly GCA_037902135.1 of Cetoscarus ocellatus. Taxonomy (NCBI): domain Eukaryota; kingdom Metazoa; phylum Chordata; class Actinopteri; order Labriformes; family Labridae; genus Cetoscarus; species Cetoscarus ocellatus. The sequence continues at coordinate 2,096,546 of JBAMNC010000871.1, read as the reverse complement.
TTTACAAAAACATTGTACCATCTGCCATCTCCATTCTCGACAAAACAATCCACTGACTAATGTGTCTCCTGTGATGTAAATATGTGTGCTCCATGTTTCTATGTGTGTTATATGTTTCCTAAATGTACGTCTTCTCGTTTGACAGCCTGTGGAAACAAATTTCCCATTGGGCCAATGAAGTTATCTATCTATATAAAAATGCATATATATATATATATATTTTAATTTCCATTTACGATTTAGCGAGAATGCTGACCTTAAAAAGTGATACAATGTCTGAAATAAAAAAATCAGAGTATTGGGTTTTATAGCTTCCCTCAAATCTCTATATTTTCCTTTACTATTGACAATGTTGCTTCTGTGTATCACTCTAATGCATTCAGTGATGTAATGTAAGTAATAATTTTCAGCAATTCAGACTGTGTGTCTTTTACTACTTTGGTTTAACTCTCATCAGTCAGTTCATTAGTTGGCTTCCTATTTATTTCCCCTGAGTAATGTTTGATTTAGGTCAGTTACTCAACAAATTATGTCTTATTTTGTCCCTACCCTTATTTCTGCGTTACGCCAAAATGATAAATTACTGAAAACAAGAATGAACAGTGATCAGCTTAATCACTAGATCTGAACAATTTTGCCAGTGTTAACAGTTAAAAATTAAAATTGCCATGAGGTCCCCTTGAAAACTGTTGAGTTAACACCAGATATTCTGGGGTTTTGCTGCAGTCTTAAACTGCCTTGCACCTGAAAACCATGTGTAAAAAAAACCTTCTCTTTAGACTGAAGCCAAAGTCGATGAAAAGAGCTGTGAAAATATTCTGAGCAGCACAGCAAAAAACAAAAAAAAAGAAGTTGGTCTAAATGTGGAATATACTTGTGACTGCTTTGAGCTTAAGGTACAGTGATTCAAGAAGCTGATTTTATTTGGTACTTTAAATCAAACTTCAAATCCCACATATTAATATACTCCTCTTTTGGATGGGATTTTATTTACCAGGATTTCATTTTAGTACTTTTTTAGTCTAGCATCTTCATGATTAATTTCTATTTGATAAATATTTATTGACATTCTGACATCAAATTATTCATTTTTGATTTCTTCTCAACATTTGTATTTATTATCAATATTTCAACTTTATTGTCAAAGTTGTTCACCAGTGTGAGTTGTGCTTAATATTTAGACTTTTCTTTTGTCATTGACTTTTTTGCAAATGAAGACTAATCCTCCTTCTGTAATTTATTTTCCCTGCTTGGCTTTGATACCCTACCGTACTCAGATACATCCTTGCATGGATTATACTATCTAGTTTAGGTTGTTTTTTTTTGTTTTTTTTTAACTAAACACACTTTTTTCTTTGTTCTTTTTCAAGAGAAACTGCAGAGCCAGACAGAAAGAGGAAGAGGGCGACAGAGGACAAGACTAAAGGTGGAGAGGAAGAGAAAAAGAAAAAGGAAGAGAGCAAAGGAAAGGATGCAGAGGTGAAGGAGCCTGAAGCCAAGAAGAAGAAGCAGTCCAAAGAGGAGGGCGCCTCAGCCTCTGACGATGAAGAGGCACGTGTGTGTAACACCTCTGCAGATAGTCTAACAAAGACAAACAATGAATGATGCTTTCAATAAAGTCTTTTTTTAATTCCAGAAAAGCAAAGGCAGAAAGAAAATCCAAAACTCAGAGGTGGAAAAAGATGTGCGGCGGAAAAAGGCAGATGAACTGAAAGAGTGCGTATTGAAACTTAGTCCATCAAAAGCTCACAAAACTTCAGAATAATAAACAATATTACTAATTATTCTAACTGACAGACCACAATCAAAGACTGAGTAATGTAAAAGTCTTTTAGTAAAAAGCTAACATTGGAGAGGAATTTGCCAGAAAAGAAAAAAATTAATTAATTAATTACTTTGAGTTGAATCATAGGATGTCTGACATGTTTGTTTTTCACTTTTTGCAGGTCAAACAAAGACGATGGGAAGACGAATGATGAGAAGACAGGAGGCAAGAAAAAGGGTCAGTGCTACAGTTCCCATATTTACATCTAAATATTTTCATAAAGAATTAAAGATGTTGTTTTAATGGTATAAATGTTTGCTTACAGTAGGAGTATGTCTTTTGTTTTGTGTCTACATACTAAATTAGGAAAAGGAGACTCTGAGGTTTTACTGTGTCAAAATTAACTTTCCAGTTTATCAATTTAAATTGGTGCTTGTACTGCTTGAACTGTCTGTTTTCAGCAACTGACTGTATTTACAAGCTGGCAAAGGTTTCACAGTTCACACTTTGTTGACTTTTTGTAAAAGTTGTGTCACAACAGAAAGCAATAACATGTTGTTTTCTTCCTGTCTCTACAGAGATGTCAACCGACACGAAACTCCAGAGGCTACACAGTGAAATCAAGATTTCATTGAAAATTGACAACCCTGTGAGCTCAACTAGATACTGTCTACAACCACATATCATATGTTTTAGCTGAAGTTCATCTTTTCCCTCTGAACACTCAGACTGTTTTCATTCTTGTTCACCAAATAATGTCAACATTTCATGTATCTGATAGATATCAGCTAAGAATTGATTAGATATTGTAGTATGTTGAATGGCACCTTTGCTCTCATACTTCTATTGTGTACTTGGTCTGCCGACTTTCAAACAACAAACTTAGGGAACCCAACCAGTTTTTAACCTTATAGTCCACAGAGACCACACACTGAATGATTGTTTCAGACCGTAAGATCCATGTGTTGTTATGATTTCTCTCAAAAAGTGCAACTAAACCGGTACATCTGCTATATCAATGTTACCCCCGAAGGAGTGATATACCAAATCTGTCTGTATTTAGTTAAAGAAGTCATATTACACTTTTATGAGTTTAATAGATCCTCTATGTGTTTTATATTTCTCTTTCCCATGATGGTGTACTTCTGTTGTAAGGCAACAGCACATCCCCCTGTTTAGAGCACCAGTAGCTGCTTGAAAAGGCTTATTACCCTGCACATCCTTAAACTGCCCCGTGATGTCCTACCGTTATTTTGTCAGCTGGTCCAGTCCATTGGCTCATGGTGATGACCACAGTGCAGAACAAAGACTGTAGACAGAATATGGAGCCGTTGAAAACATGGTCCTGAATTGTGCAAAACTGACCAATTACCACAGAGTATATCAGACAACCAGCGGGCCCACGTTGTTCTAGCGTACTCAGTATGTTAAAACTAGAGGGTTTTTTGTGCATCAGTGGTTATACTGTACAAAATAATAACTTTATGTCTATAGCTCTTTTTTTAGGGTTAAAAAATGCTTTGACACACAGACAGGAACATACAGAAACCAAAGAAGGAGCTTAAAAACAAAAAGAACAGACCAACAAAAAGCACAATTTAAATCAAAGAAGCCTTAAAAACGTTCACAAACAGCATTATTAACCCAAGCACAATAAGTGAGCATGAGCACATCTGTATAAATAAATAAACTCAAAGCAAAGTATGTCCTTTGAAAGTAAATTGGGACATCAGTCATCTTGAGATTGTGCTGTCGTCAGAATTTGTTCCGTATCCATTACTCGTCAATAAAGCACAAATATGTTTCTGAGTCCACTTTAAGTCATTTCATTGACCCATTTGAAGTTCTGCTGCCCCACTCAAGTGTTCTAGGTCAGATTAGCTTTGTATAGAAAAATATATGATGACGCCAGTCCCATTCAGCTGTGAGTCTTAGTATGCATTATACTTACTAAATGTGGGTCAGGCTCTACAGCTCCATGAGGAACACAGCAATAAAAACATTACGTAAAGAAAGGATTTATTCATTATGCTATCTTTTGTGAAAAATCAATTAAGATGCCAGTTGAGGCAAAGTCATTCCAGTTTAACCAAGAACAGGAGAGGAAAAAGACATTAATTGCATAATATTGAAGATACATGGTGTCAAGATCATCAGTTCAACTTTGTCTTGTTTTTCTGGGTATTTGACCGTCTCGCTCCTAAACTGCAGTCTTTTAAGCAAAAATGCCTTCCACTCATCTTAACCCCATTGCCACTATGTATATGTGTTTTTAATACAGTTCTTTTCCCTCTCTGGTACCTCCTCTGCTCCCACATGTAGGATGTAAAGAAGTGTTTGGATGCTTTGGATGAGATTGGCGCCCTTCAAGTCACAACCCAGAACCTACAAAAACATAGCGAACTTATTGCCACGCTCAAAAAGGTACATCCTCTCAGTCAAAGTTACAGCATGACTGTTTTTGTCATAAATAATGAAATTATACAATTGAATGTTTTTGTATTGAATTTGTGAAGCCTGTTTTCCTGCACATTGTAGATCCGCAGGTTCAAGGCCAGTCAGGACATCATGGACAAGGCCACCATGCTGTATAACAAGTTTAAGAGTATGTTCCTGGTAGGAGAAGGTGACAATGTCCTCAGCCAGGTGCTCAACAAGTCTTTGGCTGAACAACGGCAGCATGAGGAGGCCAAGAGAGGAGCACTGAAGAAAGTAGAACAAGCAAAGGAAAACAACCCAGGTATTCATTATATTAAGATTTGAGATTTATTAATTTTTTTTAAAATGGGACAGTACGCATTAAGAAAAATTGACGTGTAAATGCATGAGATTATAGCCGAGTGGCTAATTTCCATCCCCAGTCCCACTAGCAGGTTGGTGTCAACACATAGAAACAAAAAACAGACATCCGTAATAGAAATAAAACCACGCAAAGCATATTTAAAGACATACAGTCATACAATCGAAAATGTCATACAGTCCAAAAGAAAACGGCCATAAGTTGGGGGACCATGGGAATTATTCACAATGAATTATAAAGTGCTGGAGTGCTAACTAAAGTGCCATAGTGCTAAAGTCAATCAATCAATCAATCAATCAAACTTTATTTATAAAGCACTGTTCATACATTAAAAATGCAGCACAAAGTGCTATACATGTTAAAAATAGTCCCTATTTTATCTATAAATAAAAATATAGATAAAATAGGACATTAGTTAAAAGCCAAATTAAATAGGTTGGTCTTGAGCTTGCTTTTAAAAATATGAACATTGTCTGCGGCCCTCAGGTCCTCTGGCAGGCTGTTCCACAGACGAGGGCCATAGTGCTGGAAAGATGCCTCACCATATATCCCTGTTCTAACTTTGGGAATCATTAAGAGGCCAGTGCCAGAGGACCTCAGGGTCTGTTAGGGTTCATTTGGTAAAAGCAATTCTGAAAGATAAGAAGGTCCAAGACCCCTAAGACATTTAAAAACCATTAAAAGGACCTTGAAATCAATCCTAAAACACACAGGGAGCCAATGCAGTGATGTTAAAACCGGTGTAATATGTGCCATGTATAAAGTGCCAAAATTATCATCAATGTATATACAGATATTATCATGTCTTAATTTGCAGTATGATACATCACTTTAATACCTACCCTTCATCTAACAAAGTGGGTTGCATCATATATGCAAGAGTCACTGATTCAACAGTATCTCATGCCTTGATGCATGTCATCATGACCAGAAGAGCAACTGCCACCATTAGTCACATTAAACGTGATCTATAATTTAACTACGTTAATTGTGCATTGCACACTGATAGTGCCTTTTTAAACAGGTTTCCCCTTATTCAGGATATAATATTGGATTTATTGAAAGCTGTCACCTATTGTAAAGTAGATCAATCTTTTGGACCTCGTGAAAACTGGTGATGGTGTGATTTAAGAGACCTCATTAAAGAGGTTAAGTGAAAAGGTGATCTTACAAATCTAAAACAATTAGAACCTGCAGATTTCCATCAGTGGTGCTGGGTGCCAGGTTGATACCATTTGGGGCAGTTAAATCATTAGAAATAGTTCTTCTAAGGTGTTGGTGACCAAGTACAGTAACATTTCTGGTCATCCAGATCACTGTGTCCTACAGGGGTGCTTAAATGTTACATAATTGATTCTCTTTATCTGGCTTTGTTGATACAGTTAAACATCATCTACATCACTGGTTGTGTAGACTTGTGGACCAGTCAACTTTGCTGCTTTTTGCTTGAAGTTGACCGGGTGCATATCACATGACTAGGCATTAGAAATGTGGACATTTCCGAGAAGACAGCAGGTGATGACATAGTTGGCCCAATATCATCACCAGACAGAGAGTAAGCCACCATCCAGCTCATATTAATGTCTTTTTCTTCTTAAATGCAAACCAGAATCGTTAATCAAAAACTGTGACTAGTTTTTAACTTAATTTTCATTAAGCTTAAACATATTGGGAACAAAACACAATGAAAGGCACAGACAGGGAGCGTCAGATCGAAGAGTCCTGTTGGCAGTGGACACACTTCCCATCTGATTGCTTCAGATTTGTGAGTTAGTTCCAGTCCGTGTATTTTCCACTTGAACATTTGCAAGTACAGTTTCTCTTTCTCCGTTAATGGCTATTGTTTGTAACATATTTTGTACTGAGTGTCCCATCAGTAAACTACCAGATAGATTATGGGGTATGGGCATCTCTCATGTACATACAGATATAGCTTACCTACAGGACATATCCATATAGACTTCAGTCAACACAACTTTTATCAAAATAAAGTCGACGTTAAAAATACTGAAGTCATGCAACCCCTTGTCTGCCTAACAATAATGAGTTATGGCAGGATTCCTCGTAATTCTACCAAGATGAAGTGTACATAAAGTAAAAGACTTCGACCAAGCAAAAAACCTTGAAGAACCCCATAGCGCACTATGGTGTGAAAGACTTAATGTTAAACTGTAACAAATTGAGTTAAAATAAAATTAAAACAAATGACAAAATTTTAAAATTACAAATAAAACAAATTAAAATCAAATCTCTGTTGAATAAGGTTAAACATTTTGGTTTATTTGTACATTATCCCGATGTTTGTGTGATAATTAATTTGATAAGATGTTATGTGCCAATGCTGGTATTGTGCCAATGATACTGTATAATGACCAAACCGAGAAGACGAGAGAGAGCATAATGTGTAAATGGAACGGATGACAGCCTTTTTTAGTATGCAAGAACACATACAGACAGGCCGTTATTCATAATGTAAATAATAATTCTTCAGTGATATTTACCTCCGCCAAGGAGGGTTTGTTTGTCTGTCTGTCTGTTTGTTAGTCAGCAAGATTACTCAAAAAGTTATGGATGGATATTGATGAAATTTTCAGGGAATGTTCGAATTGGGATAAGGAACAATTGTTTAGATTTTGGAAGCGATCTGGATCTCTGTCTGGATCCAGGAATTTTTTTAAGGATTCTTTAACATTGGGAGATAGGGCCATTTTCGACATTTCTGCATATAACTCCACAAATAATGGTCAGGGCACTTGGGAAAAAAATACAGGACAAGTTTCTAACATGCTCTACAGTATACCAAAGACTGATCCGGATAAAGGAATAATTCTGGATACTATAATCCAGAATATGAAAAAATAGGGGACCTTTGGAATTTTCATCATAGGAAGCTAGGGAGCTAGATCCAGAAGAAAACCGCCATTACGGAAAATGCGATTTTCGTGAATAACTGCTGAACTAATGTTGATATCATAATGGATTCAGTTGCTAATGGTATGTTTTCATGGTCAAGGAATCTAAAAATGTAGTCAAAATACATGTGGGACTAATATTTATGGTGCACATGACAAATAGGGGGAACTGTGGCGCTTGGCGGAGGTCTGCACTCTCCAAGTGCTTTCTAGTTATCAGAGTGTCTAACACATTAGCACCACATGATTTGATCTTTTCACCTCATAGTAGTTTTCAGCGTAATTAGTTATACATCTGAACACACAAGTTGTTCATTTGATAGTCTGGAGCTTATCACTTACTTTCAGATGTTTTGGACAGTTACATGGTGCCAGTGAGGCTTTTAGGATTTCTGTTGAAATATTCTGCCATTTAAGGTTGCCCTCCATCTGCTTCACTGGAGGTCCTTGTTTTGACGTCACATCTTTGTCCACAGTTCATCACAAATGTTTCAGTCACTCAGTGAATCCTGTGGTCTGTTTCATAATCACAGACTGCTTCTGTGAAGAACAGTTGGAAATCGTTATGAATATGGAGCCAAGAAGGCATGTCTAATTAAATCAAACCAGAGAGAGGGGTTTTGTAAATTAAACGTCATTTCATTCATCAGAATTATGTCAAAGAGTCTGTGGACACAAGGAAAAAGAGATGAGACAGCATGAAAGAGCTGGCGACAGAGAAACCAGCAAATAAAACTAGTCACATTCAATTAGAACTTAAACAAATCACTTCTGTACAGCAGTGTTTGAATATAGCTGCATGGAAAAAGTCACCAGGCCAACTGTAATACATAGAAAAAACCCTTTATCCAGGATTAACTGGAAACTCTTTTCACTTCATCATCTTATTAACAGCCAAGTTTACTTAAATTAAGAGGCCTTCTAAGTTTATCCTCACTTACAACACAGAAAAATATGACAGAAAAGAGGAATTTAATTATAGTAGGTATTGACAGTTGAGTGATAGCAATACTGTCACCAGAGCAAAATTATTACTAGTTTTAACGCTCATCTTACAGTGCATACATAATGTTTGACGGATGCTACCAAAACCTTAACCTACCAGCCATATAAATGAAAGTAGTGCTTAACAGTCCTTTTAAACAGAAAATAGCTCTGAGTGGTGCTGATGTGAACAATTAAAACAAAAAAAAAGCAGCGCACCAGTCAAGTGTAAACTGTGCTCTCTACTTTACCAGTTTGATTGTAGAGTGGGTTTTCTTCAACTAGATTATCCAAGGTTCAATCCCCAGCTCTTGCAACCACATGTAAATGTGTTCTTGGGCAAGTTACTCAAGATCAAATTGCTCCAACTGAGCTACTGGTGAGTGATTATTTGAAAACATTCACTTCTAATCAGCTGATGCTAAAGGACACTTTACGCGGCAACCAGTGAGTTAATGTGGTGTGAATGGTTGAGGAGCCTGCAGTATAAAAAGACTTTTGAGTGTTTAGATGACTAAGGAGGCACAAACCAAGTTCAAGTAGTTTACCATGATACTGGCGTTGTGCTGGAGTGGACTGACTCAGTTTGCCTTAAACCTTGGGCTGCAGTGATTTAAAGGGATATTTCAGTGTTTTTGAAGTTTGGTTGTATCAGGTACTTGACAGTCAGTGAAGTGGCTGAAAAGGCTCCCAGTGCTGTACCTTTAAAGGAGAGTGAGCTCAGACTACCAATAAGGCACAATGTTGTTGGAGGGTAGTTGTGTTAATTTTGCGTATTGGTGTGCGCTTCACATATAAACGAGGAACAAAACTATGTTGGGTGGAATGTACGATTGGGAAAAAATTTGAGAACACTTTATTCTGGCACTATTTTTGCAATGGAGCAAAATAGTTGTGTTCTTCAGCCTGAAACAGCAGATTGCTGGAATCAATTTGCGAAGGACATGCAAACCTCTATCAATCAGGTGAAATAACTGTACCCGCCATACCGGTTGTTGGAGCTCCTTCTTAAAGTTACAGTGCTGCTGAGAGCCCTTTGAGCCTCTTCACTGACTGTTGTCAAGTATCTGATATAACCCAAAATACTGAAATTTTCCTTTAAAAATCTCAATTAAAACTTCTCAAAAACAGCTTGAAGTTGTTTGTTATTGATGACTCTCTTGCGTAAATCCAGAACGATGAAAGAAGAGGACTTTGGCTGTGACACATGGTCAAAAAAAGCTAAACTGGTATTGATGTTGGGACTCTGCACACCTGATGCTAAGTGTAACTCTGTGAAAGTTTAACCAGCACTTTTTTCTTTCTTCTTTTCTGATTTATTAATGGCATTTCTGCCTTTATTTTGGATTATATGGCAGTAGATGGACTTGGAAATTTTGAGGAAGAGAGAGGGAAAGGATTCTTTAGGCACCTAAACCACCTGCATTAAGGAGAAAAATCTCTGTTCATGAGGTGATCGAATAAAATTGGCACTCCATTGTGTACTGTGTTGACTCATAATTACAAACAAGTACGTTACACAAGAGTCTCTCAATTGTTATATATTTTGAGTGATTTTATTTTGATCACCATATCAGGAAATTGACTTTGTTCAGTAGAACCTGAATGCAAGTCCAAAAAGAAAAAAGAGACTAGATTTAAAACAACATATTTCGTTACAAGTTACAAACCTGGGAACTGATCACACAGTGACTTGTGAAACCATCTCTCCCTGATTTCATTCACAGACACAAGTATTGCATAACAGGCTTGTTGAAGAGGGAGAGGGGTGGACGTAGCTGTTGATGTCCATTTAATTTTACTCAAGTGATTTTTTTAAAACCCAGACACAATTCTGTTACTGTAAAAACTAAGATATACTGTGATATAAATTTATGTCACATGATACATCATAATATCTGAAGAACTAAAAAATATAACTAATAATATAAATGCCCCTCAAAAGGGCAAGTCTAAGACATACATATTTAATCACTGCAAGTTTGAGCTTTTTTCACCTTTTATTGTGCTGCATCCTTCAACTTTCTCCACTGCTTTCTGACATTTTCAACCATCTTTCTCTTTTGTCTCACAGTCAATTTCTCTTACCATTGAACTGTTTATGTTACTCTCCTCATGTCACAAATGTCACCATCAGTGGTCATATAGAAGTGATGTGAGTAACTAGTGGTTCATAATTATACCACAAAAGTCAGCAACAGTTAATTCCTGGGTCAATTTTTTTCCCGTCATTAATACTTAAATTAATAAGACAATTCAAATCAATATTTTGTCCTTTTATATTAACATGTATATACATTACATTCAGATGTTGATTAAGCAGAATAATTTACAGATAGCAGATTTTCTTTTGGTCAAAAGCAGCAACCAAGTGATGACGAAAGGTTTTGGTCTCCCCCTGAAAGTACCGATGATGATTCATAAACTGTAATAACTTTATTACATGTTTCTGGCACTCTGGTTCAAAGTATTTCTCCTCTCTTGTGCATGCCTCCTGCTGCATCACTCACAAAGGAGCATCATGTGTATAATGATGATGTCACCATAGAGTGAGTGGTTTTTCCATATGACGTGATTAGTCCTGGATGTTTTCTGCTGTTCAGACATGTCAGAGGGTCAAGTCAAAGGAGAGTGACGTTGGCCTGCTGCCTGAAGCTTTTTATCTCATGTCATCTTCATACTAACTACACGACTTTCAAAGTCTGCCGATTGCTATGCCGATTATATTACATCACAGTTAGCTGCAGTTTAAAATCAAACTAAAGATATATATTTTGATAGCTCATACTTGGATAGCTTATAAAACACAGGGAAGAATTGTGATGGTTAAAAACACAAAGCGAAAGCTGTTTGTGCTGATTTTCAGTAAAATACTGAAATAGTTGTATTAGATTCCTAATAGAGGCAACCTAAAATGTGCTACTATCTCCCCAGAACCTAAAATATGCCAATGTGCTCAGAGATAATTACCATGAGGCACATGTTATCAGATCGTAAGATTGTTCTGTCACATTGATGTTTAATGAAATCGACATAGCCTGTTCTTTTTAAGACTCAGCAGCAGGAACTGTAAAGAAAGAAAGGCACTGTTTGAAGAGCTATTATTGTAACAATGCATGTATTATAATAGAAATGTATCATTATAATTGTTAAACCGAAGTTAGATGAACAATATTGTGCATGGCTTTTAGACAGGTGTAAAAATCAGTAAGTAAGAATGCTTTTACAAACAGAAGTCTTATTCGTTTATTTGTACGAGTTAACAATTGCAAAGTGATTGAACAGAAATCTGAATTATTTCAATATGTGGTGTGACCACCCTCTGCCTTCAAAACAGCATCACTTCCTCTATGGTAAACTTGTACAGAGTTTTTTGAAGGAACTCTATGAAAAGGGTGAGCCAAACCTCTTGAAGAATTTACCACATATGTTGGCTGGCATAAGTCCTTCTGTCTCTTCATTAATCCCAGACACACTCCATGATGTTGAGATCAGGACTCTGTTGGGGCCATGCCACCTCCAGGACTCCCTGTTCTTCATACCGAGGATAGTTCTTAATGACATTGGCTGTATTTTTGGGGTTGTTGTCCCACTGCAGAATAAATTTGGATAAACTTGGGGCCATTTGGAAGCCTCTGATTGATAATTATCTGCTTGTATTCCTCAGCATTGAGGACACCATTAGTCAAATTCACAACTATATTTGCAGAAATGCAGCCCCAAACTTGACACTCCACCTTACTTTACTGTTGCCTGCAGACACTCACTGTACTGCTCTTCAGTCTTCTGAACTGCTTTAGCCAAATATTTCAGATGTTGACTCATCAGTCTAAAGCACCTGCCACCATTTTCTGAACTCCAGTTCTGAGCTGATGGCACTGCTGGACACCTGCTGGACACATCATGCTTACAAGAGTAAACATGTGTCTTTTATCTGCTACATTAAGTTTCCTTGGCCAACAACTGTGTCTCTGGGCCTCAGTGAGACCTCCTTGAACAGCACATCTTGAAACCCCAGTCTGATTTGAAGTATTTGCCTTAGAGAGACTTTGCTGATGTAGTATTACTACCTTGTGTGTTGTTGTTGTGCTCAAACTTGCCATGGTAAATAATCAATGACATGGAACTGTCTTCCACAACCTCACCTTGGTAGCAGCGTTTGGCTGTTCTTGAACCAGCTTTAAACCTCTTACACAGCTGTCCTGTTTCATTCCTGTTCCTGTCTGTTTTAACTTACATACAAGTGATGATCATGAGGTGTAATTGGCCAATCATACACCTGACTATGATCCAACAAAATCCCTTTGCTCAAGTGTACCAAACTGATGCTGCTCTGAAGGTAAGCGGTAGAATATTGATTCAATTTGGAGTTTTCTTCTGTTTGCTCACTTGACATTTCGTAAATTGGTAAAAAAAAAAACAAGTGATTAAAATGAATGAATTTGAAAGCATTCTTACTTTACAGCATTTTTCACATCTGCATAACCCCAGCATATTATACTCTCCATGTGAAGAGACTGAGTTCAAATTAGGATCCTTTCTAGAAACTGGCAGATGCTAGGGTTACAATAAAGTTAAAAGCTATTGCTCTAAGACTTAACAGGACCCAGTGACTACTTGACATCATAAGACGTGTCTGCTGATTATTTGTTAATCAATTTGAGCTCAGTCATGTATTTTAAACCAACCTTGTAGCTGAGACTTTGAAGCTTTGTGCTCTCCTTTAGCTTCTCCTCATCTTTCCTGGAGCACATCATAGGATCTGTGTGGTCAGCATTCTTGGTACTGACACTAACCATAATCAGAGGTCTGCAGCCACATCCTCACTTTATTCGTTCCCTTTATGATGTACATACTGTACTCCCACCAAAAAGGAGTGCCTCTGTGAAAAGGTCTCTTTCTCCAGCAAGGCATGCCTAATGGATGGAAAATCGTCTTTACTCACTAAGGTCTGGAGCTCGGCATGTGCCATCACATGCTCCTGTGAGCTCTCCTCTCTGTGGTGCTTTTAGGTTGTGTAGTGATGCTCCTTCTGACTGAGTCTGTGTGTTTTTCTCTCTCTGTGTACCGCCTGAAGACAAGATGACAAATGGTGATACAAGCCCTGAAGAGAAGAAGCAGGAGACAGAGAAGGAGAAGGCACTTGAGGACAGCTCAGTGGGAGAAAATCACAGGTATTAAACCCAACTCGGCTGCCAATGACTGAATAATTGTGTTTGCAATAAAAGGGTAAAGAAACACTGAGGCACAGCACTGATGTAAATATGTTTTGTTCTGTGTTTACCTATTGGTAATGCTGCATCAGGTGTAAGTCATTCTTTTACATTATAAAAAATAAAACATAAAGGTAGGGAAGAAAGAAGACAAAATACCAGAGGAGGAATGCAAAACATAAATTTAATTAGATTGATCAGTGTACCAAATTAGTCACACCAGACCCCAAAATGTTATCGAAGGCATTGCCTTTTATTGTATTGCATTTAAAATGATCCCCTTAAATAGCATAGAACAGATTTCTCTACTTTTTTCTGGAATTCCCTTTAAGCACTATACGACAGAGGTGTTTCAAATACATTATCTAAGCTTTATGTAAGCAAGTGCCCCAAGCCTGCTGGTTCCTTCTTATGATCAGAATTTTTAGAAACTAAAGCATCTTTCATTAGTAGGATAAAATCATTTTCCATTTTGCGAAGGCCCTTTTTTTAATTTAAATTTGAAGAATGTCTGAAGAATCAGATAAGGACAGTGATGTTGGGTGTATTTCACATACATGAAGCACTCAGGAGGATATTTTTCATCCAAAACCACTCTTGAGAATTGAAACATCCACAAAGAACATATGCATTTGAACATGAAATATCCAAGTGCTGAGTTACACGCCGATCAATCATAACATCATGACCACTGACAGGGGAAGAGTATAACACCCATTGTCTCTTCATCGTGGCACCTGTTAGTGGGTGAGATATATCAGACAGCAAGTAGACATTTCATCCTCAAAGTTGATGTTAGAAGCAGGAAAAATTGGCAAGCCAGAGGATTGGAGGGAGTTTGACAAGGGCCGACTTGTGATGGCAAGACAACTGGGTCAGAGCATCTCCAAAACTGCACCTCTGTTCTGCAGTGCTCAGTGTCTATCAAAGGTGGTCCAGGGAAGCAACAGTGGTGAACGGTGACCGGGTCATGGCCGACTTAGGCTCATTGATTCACGTAGAGAATAAAGACTGGCCCGTGTGGTCTGATCCAACAGATGAGCTACTGTCGCTAAAACTGCTAAAGAAGTTAATGCTGGGTCTGATAGAAACGTGTCAGAATACACAGTGCATCGCAGCTTGTTGCATACAGGGCTGAGTAGCCAGTTAGGATGGCAGGTGGGCATAATGTTATGTCTGATGTATTTTGTTCTTTATGCTGAGTAGGAGACTTGTTTACCTGTTACCATTTCATTTGCTCCTTAAAACTTAAAACTGACTGTCCAGGGCCTTTAAACCACTGCTAAATAAAATGGTTGTTTTCAAATCTGGCTGCTACATACTACTTACAGTTGCAGTATGCAGCACTGTATTGGTAGAAGTGCGTGCCAAACTGGAGTTATTTTGTAGTATGTTACACCCAGCCATCAAATTCTTCCTCTTTTCGTTTTCTGCCAGGTAGCAACTAAGGGCATTACTGCCACCTACTGAGCTAAAGTTTTTATGAGAGCAGCTATTTCTTTAATAAAAAAACTAAATTAAACACATGTAAACAATCAAGTTTGTTTTAATTAAGCGAACAAAGCTATGTTTTCCCTCACCAATCCAATATCTTAGCTGATTTTGGTTTCTGTTCATGAAACCAGAAGTAAACAGAAGTTCAACTAACCGCTATTGCTATTAATTTAATGTCTATTGATGGTCTAAAAAAAAGTCTCACAACTGATTAATTTGGATTTTCACCACTTGAGACTCACATTAATAATGTGTAAAAGCCATGTAATAACTCAGAATTTATATTTTTTCTTGCTTAATTGGTATATATGTAATGTAACAGAACTAATGCTAATATTGTTAATGCTGTTGCCGTGGATACACGCCTGTCACTTGTGCCTTTCATTTTGGGTAACGGTACACAAGATAGACTGGTCTGATGCATACTGCTAGTTTTTCCTGAAGTAGTATGATATCCAGGTATTTTTGGCACACTGCAGATTTTTCAGATGTTCACGAACAGCACACTTCATTTTGGCAAAATCAGTTAGTATTTCTGGTATAGTATACAGTTTTCAAAACTGTAAATTCCCCGACAGCAACAATGTAAAGCCCAGCTTCCCTGCTGTTTTATTAAACAAAGCTTTACTACACAGAGTTTTAAATGTATAAATGTAGGTATGTGAAATTCTGTTAAAGCCGCACATTTTGTTCATTTTATTCTCTTAATGAAAGATATTGAAATTCTCTAAGAGAGACTTTCCTACAATTTAAACTATTTGGCCCTTTGGCTGCAAGAATAAAAAAAACGTAGCCATCTTGATTACCAAAGTATTGATGCTTTGCGAAAAGCACAAGAGGTGCAATTCTGTAACTAAAGGCAGAAGTTTTTCACTGATTTGAATAAATCATACCCTGTAAAAATCAGTTATATCAACCAATGTGTAGAAACCAATGTACATACAACCAGAAGAGGGCACGAAGCAGCTGCACTCATTACATCAGTACACCCCTCCCCACTGACAATGACCCACTCTGTTTGCATAAACCTACATCACATAGATTTCCCAGCAGTGAGATGACAGCGTCCGATTGGATGTTCGTGCTCCTCCATTGAGCTCCTTCAGCTAATATCAGGATAATTTCAAGGTTCCAGTGCATGTGTAAAAAGGATTACTGCACTTTTATCCTTTTATCTTGTAAAGCGTCTTTGAGTCTTTGAAAAGTGCTGTATAAATAAAATGTATTATTATTATTATTATTATTATTATTATTATTATATATTATGACAGCAGGAGAGTGACAGAATGACATGCAGGAAAGGCCCACAGGTGGACAAGTGCATGAGCACAAGGTTAATCAGCAAGTTCATCCCAGGACTTACTGTTTTTGCCATCCCATTAGTCCCCCCCCAAAAAAGAAAAAAAACAGACACAGGAAGACAGTTAATGCAACTTGCTCTGCTGTGTTCAGATCTCATCAACTTTTAGCTTCACTGCTCTGTTGAGCTTCTGTGTTGGCTGAGGTCAGTGAATTAATGCTGCGACAGACACAAAGCTGGGCTCCAACCAGCATGTCACTAGTTCCCACAACATGGGAAGGCTTTAAGTCTTTGCAAATCAAGTTAGTTATTGAGGCTGGATTTATGTTTTATGTCCATCTCTTATGTCTCCTTAAAACTCCAAACTAAGTCCACACAACGGATTAAAATGCCGAAAGTGCATTTCCTCTGTCTCTCTTCTTTGCTGCCATGATTGTTTACAAACTCTACCGCGCACAATTTACGTCACCAAACTGTCCTGGCTAAACAGCCCCATTATATGGACTAAATGAGTTTAATAGATATGTCACCCAGTCAATTGATAATGGAGGCTACTAATGGACACATCACATTGTGGCCTCCATTATCAGTGTATAATTGTTGTGCAAATAGGTAAGTGAAACTTGTGGTGTGAAAGCTGGGATTATTAAATGTTGGATACATCAGTTACAGTGTGATCATGATATAACTTTTTCTCCTCGTTGTGTGTAGTGCCCCAAATGTTCAGGAAGAGTCCACCTGAGTTTTCACCATGCTTGAAGAAAAGAAGAAAAAAATGCTGCTCTACCTTTACAACGTTGGTTCAAACTGCAGTCCTCAGCCTAAATCCATCAGATGATTAGTGATCGATCAGTAGTTTCCTGTTTTGACGACTTTTTTGTTTGCAAATGCTGATCAAGGGTTTCAGTACATCGAACCTTTCCACTACCTAACACAAAGACTGACTGAACTGACATGTTTGTTCTTTTATATTTACTTTTTCTGTCCTTTACTGTCTGGACACCTTATGCCACTGATACTGCCTCCATTGCTGAAATTGAGTAACAACAGTGTAAGAGTATGGATCTGTCAGCAGCACAGTGGGGGTCTACTTAACATGATCATGTGCGGGAGCGCACACCATTCAGTTCTTCTTTCAACTGCAGTAAGTGCAATTTGATATCACAAGTTATGAAACAAGTCTTTTAGTTAATCTGACTCAAACAACCGTCTGAAGTTCATAAGTGTAGCTCTAGTCAGGTGCACCAATATCATGTGTAGTCATTTTGGTTGGACTAACACTTTTTGCTTCAGATGCAGACAAGAAATCTGAAGTTTGCCAAAGCTGATCTTATTATTATTATTTTTTTTTAACCATGTTCAAGTTTGTCTTTTAAAAGTTGTTTTTGTTTTTAACATCAATGTAAATAAGAGTATTTTTCTGCCTGTTAAAAGAACCATATCAAGCATCCTATAATAAAGTAGTACATCTCTTATTATTACCGTTGTCTTCAGTCTTTTTCACTTTTTGCAGACATGGAGTGCCTGACAAAAGTATCTTACAAAAAACATGACAGTGATTTCCTCCCATCTACCTGCAGCACCTTGGAGCTGAGCCCTCAGGACCCAGATGAAAAAGTGATGCTTTGATGCCCAAAGTTGACATCAATGTCTTTAGTTCTCTTTAGAAAAAGCCAGGGAAAGTTGTGATAAATATCTTTGAGGAAAGTATACAGTTAATGTGTTATTTAAGTCAGCAGTAAATCTAATATTGACAACTTCAGAACAGACAGCGTCTAATCTAAAAGTTCTAAATTATGCAAAAATATTATGTAATAATTTTATGCAACAAGTATGTGCTCCCTTTACATTAGAATAATCCCTCCTCTCATGCTGTTTGCATTCATTTTATAGAAATATGTGCTTACAGTCTTACAATTTCTCCTTTTGATGTCATTTAAGGACATACCACCTCCTACAGCTGGGAGACACTACCTTAGCCAGGTATTTGTTTTGCTCACAAGCAGCTACAGTGAAAGGAACGTGTGTGCGGCCAGAATAAACATGAGAGCACATTAAAGCCATGTCCACTTCTAGAGGGGCATGGTCAGACAGCTTATTACTCTTTACATTAAAACACCCTGTTGTGGGACTGAGCATTAGAACAGAAAACAAAGGTCATCTGGCATGTCTTGGGTGTAAGGGCTATCAGGGTCTAAGTATTTTTGTAAGTGCTGATCCCAGTGAACAGTCTGAATAAGGGAACATTTTCAGTGAGAGGTTCGGTTCTCTGAGTGAAGATGCCTTGATGGTAGCAGAGGTTGGAGGAGGATGGCTTGACTGTTTTGAAGAGGCAGAAAGTTAACAACTGGATGTGCTCAGAAAGCACAAACTCCTGCCAAAGCATTCCCAACATGGTGAGGCGAGTTATACCCCTTTCAGACTAGCCAAAAAACCCGTTAAACCCGGTAAAAATCGGCTCCTGCTGGCAGTTTGACAGGGTGTAATTGCCATTTCGACTCGGGTCGACTGACAATGCAAGCACCACCGATCGGCTCCAGTGGGAACATCACACCCGGGTCAACCCGCTAATTAACAGATGACGCCGGCACAACGTGCCCACAGCATAACATTGTGCCCGTCCACTCTGTCTGTAACTTACGTGACTCTGCCGTCTCAGCAACAAATTCCATCCGCCTTTGTACAAGTCGGCGCTGAGTTTGTACATCTTTAAAGAGGGACAAAAGTACAAAGTACAGAAAACAGCTGACCACCGGCTTGCATGCTCCCATCCATTGTTTACATGGACGTGTTTTGTCGCGCTGCTGATGTCATCAATGCGACACACCAGAGGAAAAAAAACAGCCACGCAGCTCGTCTGCTGCAGATTAGACCCGGGTCTGCTAGCAGGGGGAAAAGAGTCACTTGCCGATTGTTAGCGGGTTAACCGGCGTTGAAAAAACTCGTGTTGACCCGCTAATTTTAGTGTGAAAGCGGTATTATTGTTAAAACATGGAAAAGTGCCTTATCTTGCAATATTAAAGGAACACGCCAACATTTTTGTTGTTTTCATGTCTTGCCTCACTACCGAGTCCATGACAAGCAGGTAGACACCATTCTTTTGAATGTGCAGCCAGTAACAAGAAAGAGATGGACTTAGATCATCATCTGCTAGCTTAGCTTAGCTGAAACACCAGGAGTATATGGGTAGTGCTTTAGCCTGCCTCTGTCTACAGTCATCAGATAAACTCTAGACGGTCCTGTGTGCTTGTTGTATTTTTATTGACCGCATGGTGTTGCGTTATCTATTTTCAGACCAAGATTAGCATTTTATTCAATTTTTGTAAGAAATACTTATGAAACTAGGGCGCATGTGCAAACCACTGCGGAAGTGCTTCTCAGCATGTCAACAAAACAAAACCTCTGTTTACAAGTAGAAGAAGATTGCTTCTAAGGATTATGGCGACTTTATGACAGAGGACGAGGATGATTTATTTGGGACTGACGCAGATTCAAAACCTTACCTGTTTGAACCAGAATAAACCGAGGAGGATCTACATGTTTTGAAAGCTTAAGGTGCATGAAGAGAAGTCGAGGCAGTGGAACAGCCTGGGGCTGAGGGGAGAGTCTGCACCGGCATGGGCTGTGGCGTATATGTGGGTTAAAATACAGGATCCACATCTGGATTCAGACCACCAAAATCTAATCATGTCTTCCTTCTGCTATGACCAACTTTCCCTGAAAATCTAATGAAAGTTCATTTATAATTATACCAGTTATGTTCACAACATAACAAATGCTGGCAAAAACACAACCTTCTTGGCAGAGCTAATAACTCAAACAACCACATTATGAAACAAGTCAAATCTCAAACCTTCATCATAAATAACCTTTATTATAACACAAAAGCCTTGGAATGTGGTCCAAATACAGTTTCTCTTTGAAAAATAGAAAATATAGAATTTCCCAAAAGGCAAACATTTCTTTGTAAAAAAAGAAACAATTCACTGTATTATACAGCATTATATCGATGATCTGAGCACTTGCCCCAAGACAAGCATCAGTTAAATGCTCCACGGTCCACATAGGGATAGGCCAGAAAATCTCCCAGTTTGTTGCCTTGAGCGTCGTAATGCAACATCCGGAAGCACTTGTCACAGAAGAGACATGGGTCACTCGGAGCAAACTGGTCATTGGTGGTAAACCACCTATAAAAAAAAAAAAAGAGTTTTAAGTTTAAGATTCCGGGTATTAAATTAGAATACTGTCAAGGTGTTTGACTTTTTTTGGGCACAAACCTTCCAATATAAACATGGCACACTGCACACTTCTGAGTGAGGACCCTGTGCTTATGTGTGAGGAGAGGATACAGCTTCTTGTCCAGGCAGTCATTCCTATGCGTCAGCCTGGAAAAAGAGACAGAGAGAATACAGGAGCTTTTTTCTACATAGTCTGCGGTGACCATAACACAGATTTGTCTCACATTTCTGATATTGAGAGAGGGCTTTCATGAGCGGTTAAAGTGCGTTAACAATAACTCAGCTCATAGACGGATCTACTATTACGCATTTCCTGCTGCGATGAAACCTAGCAACTTGGGTCTTGTGAGAGCGGTCTAAGCCCGCCTGACAATGAGGAGCTTTATTTCAAGTCTTGTACTAAACCAGACATTAAGTAAGTGCAGAGCATTTCACATCTTGAGACGAATAAAAAAAAAAAATGACTTAAGTTCAAAAGTGAAGGATGAAAATCAAAATTAACGGAATAGTAATCTGACAATCATAATGTAAGAGAAGTCAATCAAAATCCATTTTACACTAAAACAGAGAAACAGTTTCTTCTGATGGTTGAGATATTCTGAGTGTAGCTTTTAAAAGCTTTGGTGTTACTGACTCTGATTCCTGCTTTATTTAAATGTTAGAATAGACACGATATGCACCTCACTCAAACTGTAGATCAAACTAGTGTAAATCAAAAGTTGAGAACCTGCGGAAATCTAAGTCAGAATGTAACTGGTCCACTCAGCTCATTTTTACCTCCGCCAGGGAGGTTATGTTTTCGCCAGGGTCTGTCTGTTTTTCTGTCTGTTAGCAAGATTACACAAAAACTACTGGATGGAAGAAGCCATTACATTTTGGTGCTGATCCGATCCATATTGACGTCACCCAAAAACACTGAAGTTTATAATGGCAAATCCCATTCATTTATGTCATTATGGGAATTGTAGTTTATTTGCAAACTGACGTCAATGTTTTTCTACACTATGTCACTACATTTCCCAGCTTCCCTTGCAATGCCAGCGGAGGAGTTCTGTTAACATCACCAATAAGGAGTGGAGTGACAGGAGACATTTGTACCCTATTTTTGGAAATTATCTTTAAAAAGCTGTGTGTATCGTCTTCACTCCTCAAAACTCACATTTGAGGGAGGACCTTTGCTACCTTAAGCTGGCGCTCTGTGACAGGATGAGCTGATGGACATGATGTTTCCACTGCATAAAGCATGTTCCCTGTATGTCAGTGATTGGGCAGCTAAATTCACCTTACCACTGTGGTCTGATCTGTGCACTAACCTGATGTCAGTGATGATGACCAGGTGTTCACAGTCTCCCTGATGACAGTACAGGTATGGAAAGCCCACTTTGATTTTCAGATCTGCAAATCTGGTGTCCTCCATTTTGGCCTGGCTGTAAGATGGGAAGTTGCGAGCCTTTGCCCATTCAATGGTGGTCCTGTAATAAAAAAGAGATTTATCCAAAAAAGTCTTATTTCAGAAAGATGTTTCATCGCAAACAAAATTTCAGTAATTGGTAACATCTATGGTTATAAGCTTGAGAACATACTATTTTGATTGATTTAACAAATCAAATTATCATCATTTTTAAGGATGTTTTATGGATTAAACTCAGAACAGTTTTTGTTGTTTAATGGCAACATTGCCTTCACAACCACACTTCCTCAGAACAACTTTTCAGAGGATGAGGGCTCAGTGCAATGTTCTGAAAGTACTGCTAACTACAGTTTTTGTCTTCTTGACTGCACAGTTATTTAGTGAAATCTATCCTGATCCTGGCCTGAACAGGAGTCAAAAGGAATCAAACTCAAAACAAAATGTCTTTGTTCACACCACCACCAGTTCATTACCAATGGCTTGGTTAAAAAATGTGTATTAAAATAATGAATTTTTAAGAATCTCCCAGCAACTTCCAAAAGCACCAGTCACCGAGTCGGCATGGCTCATTTGAAGTAAAGTGGTCAGTAGAAGAGACCACCTGAGAAAAAAAAGATCTTTTTAAAAAATTCAGTTTTCAATGGGAAAAGCTATTCAGGCATTTCAGATTTTTAATGCACACTCTAATACAGACATGTCAAACTGCAAACTTATGGATGAAGAGCTTGTGTTTATTTGCAAGAAGTGGATACTGCTTTTTGTCCAGGTGGTCGCTCCCTTCCATCACTTCATTTAAACCTTCTCAAAATAAGATGTTTGTTCAATGACAACCAGCCAGTCATTAGCTAAGCTTTGAAATAAAGTAAATTTTTTGTACCAAAATAATCATGTATCGTCTTTCCACAATAGAACAAATATAAACATATATTTTCAACGGATTAGTTCACCTTTCAAAAGGTCACACAAACACTTTTAAAGCACTTTCAGGGCTCAAACTTTTCCACAACCTTACAGCTTTGTTAAATTACATATTTATTTCTCAACAGTGTCATTGGTCTTCTTCCATGTTGGTAAATGTTTGTTTTTTAATGAAATTTAAGTCACTGAAAAGTACAAAAAATAATAATTTCTGATCAGGACAATACAATATCTATTCATTCAGTAGTAGAGCTTCTTCCATCTTCTGAAAAGCAGCATTTTGGAGACAGACCTGTGATGATGTTGTAAGAAGTTATCAATTAATGTCCTTATTATATCAGAGGAGATATTCAATTATAATCAATCAAAGTTCATGCATGAGTAGGGGTGTAAATCACCAGTTTAATGATGATACGATACGATATCAATTCTTTGCTACACGTTTCAAAGCACATATAGCGGTGTTACTCGGTGGGCGCTACAAAATAAATTTGAATGCATGAGAAATACCAGGTTTGGCGTGTGAGAGAGCGAAAAGGTTCAAATGCCTGAGTCACACGCTGAATGCGAGCCCTGGAAACTTCAGAACGAGACGCCCTTGGTCGGAAACTGTGACACAAATATCCGGTTGGAATTTCAAAATAAAGGCGTATCGTAAAGATAACGATGTTGATCAATGTTTCGAGTTTGCATCGATTTGATTGGATGGTTGCTTAACCAATCGATGGACCGATCCAGATGGATGGATCATTGCACCCCTATGCATGAGCCCATGCATACACGGGGAGAACATGCAAACTCCACACAGAAAGGCCTCGACTGGGGATTGAACCTTACTGTGAGGCAAGCACACTACCTGCAGCGCCACTGTGCCACTTAAAAGTTGTGTTTCATAATAGCAGAGGACTGACTTACCTTCAGATAAATAAACACAAGAAAGATAAAAAACTACCCTAACAGCTCGAACAAAATAAATGAATGTTATGACCTTAAAATGGTGTCTGATATTACTGAGCTGCCAAAGTTACAGCCACCCATTGTTTTAAAGTGAAATTGTGTTTTTCCATGCATTATTTTATCAGTTCTTTACTAGTCAAGGTACTTTAACAACAATAACTACAAGAACTAATTCATCCATCTCTTTGTCTAAAGTGCAAATGTATTCGTCAAATGTCCGATCATGAGTAAGGGACTGTTATAATTTCAGTTATTTTTCAAACCTTAAAACACTTCATTAAAATTATATCATTTTCATGGATTTCAAGCACCAGTATGAGCCATTGTGCCACACTGTATACAACCGTCTCCAACAGCTCAGGTCATCAAGTGAAGGTCTTTGTACCTCTGGTCAGATCAAAGTCTGAAGAGGGGGCCTTTAGTTACTCTGGGCCCTCTCTTTGGAATACACTCCCAGCTGACCTTTGGTCCATCACCTGTGTTTCTACATTTAAAAACAAAATCAACCAAAACTTTGCTTTTCCCCCTCGCTTACAAGTGCTGATTGGGTTTGCTTACGAAACCCTTTGCTATGTTTTTATAACTTGAAATTCCTGATTTTCTTCCATGGTGTTTAGTTGCTTTGTAATGTGTCTGATGAAACTGTGTACATTATTTTACATTATAAGACTTTATTACCTGTTTGTATTTTTATGGGTAAATGGTTGATGATTTATGAATTTTTATGTTAAAACCTTAATGTAAAGCACATTGAGTTTGCTCTATAAACAAAATTGCTATTGCTGTACTTGAAGTAAGTCCTGAAATGTGAGCTGAGATCTAGTATCTGCGAGGTAACCTTAGGTTAAATCCTGTGATTTCTCTCAAAGGTTGTGCACTCAGCTGGTGGCCAAACGGTGAAACCAGGAAATAGCATCAATTTTCCAAGCAGATCTTTGAGAGGTTTTTCTGGAAATAGACTCATCTTTGAAACACTGTTTTCTTAAGTAAAGGGATTATTATCTCAAGATTCACAGAGAAGTGTTTAAAAGGAATAATTCAGCCTCTGTTTTTCTAAATACGTGAAAATATCACTGCAGAATTCTGAGAAGAGATTTTATGGGAAAAAAATCTGCTCTTAACAAGATGTTAGTTCTGATTTTCTGTGGGTTGGTTTGAAGGGTGTTTTGTGTTTGTTTTTACTTGGAACAGTTTAGTAGAAACTGATCATGTACAAATAAACTAAATAACACTTTATATCATTGTGGTAAAAAGTCTCTTGGAAGAGCTCCACTGCAACAATATGAGAGATGAAAAGGAAATATTCGTGCTTATTTAGTATTTAGAGCAAGTGTCCAGATAGGACATGGCTGCATATTAAAACCAAGTATTGTGGACCCTTTTCTAAATTTCATTCCAATAGGTATGCAATTCTGAGCATAGACATTTGACTGAGGTTGAAGGGAGTGTTGTGACATCTACTGCAGATGTCTACTGCATCTGGGTGTAAAGGATGAAAAATGCAGAGAAGAGAGTTGTGTGCCCCCAAGCAAGTTCCCACGTGACCATAAAAGCAATCTGCAAAAATGCTTACAAATAGAAACACATATATGGTCAGCCTACACCAAGAAAACATGGACTCTCTCAGTTGAAGTTCATAACCGACAGCATGTGCCCGTTAAGTGGTTTTACATAAAAAGAGTGCAGACACTGAATTATTCAACCATGTCTGTGACAGGGGTTCAAACATTTACATCTCAGCACACAAGTTAAAAAAGACGGCCTTGTTTTTGCTGTCTACTATACACCAATATAAATAATAAATAATTAAAAGTGGATAAAATGGGATGTCTTTAAATGTGATAATTCTGGTATCAAAACTATTTCAAACTGTTTTTTTTTAATTATAAAGAAAACAAACTTTCAAAATTTACAAACAAGCACTGAACCATGATGAAGGAGAATTAGTTGTGTCTGAACAACTGTCTCACATGTAGACAGGTGTTCAGCTAGATGGTGTGACCTCTGGAGCTGAACGGGGGGTCCCTCAAGGTTCAGTGTTGGGACCACTTTTATTTACTATTTATGTTAAAAACCTGGCACAGAATATCAAAACTATTCTCTTCATGTTTATGGTGATGACACTTATTTACTGCAGGGCACCTTTGGGACCTGCACACGTTTCAGTTTGAAATTCTTTGTCACTGTTCAAAATGAATCTCCAATAACAAGAACATTTTGATTTTGAAACACATATATGAAAGATTTCCAAAATATTCATGTTTTCTCATTTGTTATGACAAGTGCTCCAATAAATTTGTTAAGCACTCTATAGCCATTCAACAAACCAGTGATGAGCACTTACATGCTGATGTCCTGACACTCGGGGAATCTCATGTCATTGTAGAAAACACCCTCAAAGAAAAAGAAAGCTGACTTGAAATGATCCTGAAACAGAAACAACAAGAAGTGGCACCTATGTTTCATTATTTGGTCTTGACTCAATAATTGACAGAATCTAACTAAACCAAAACTGTAGCTGGGAGCTGCATGTGATCTTACTTTGCTGATGAAGTCTGGAACGATGTCTGGAGTGTTGCTGAACTCTCCGCACACTTGAAGGTCGCTGACACAGCAGATTGCATCTTTGAGCTCAGCCAGGCTGTGGGAGCCGGTCATCAGCAGGGTCATGTGGGGTCGTACGTACATGAACTGAGCAAGAAAGTAAGGTTAAAAATATCAAAATAAGATTCGTGGAGGAAAAAAACAGTATGATTTTTGTCTCTTTCAGGACGACAACATACGTTCTCAAGGATCGCCGGATGGTAGACATTGATAGTCAAAATGATTTCTCCTTCAGCCAGCATTTCAGTCACTGACTCCGGTTTTAGTCCAACAGTGACACGCTCCTTAAGGTTAAACAGACACATCCAGCTTAAAACTGAGAAACTGTTACTCATGTTTGGTGCCTCAATGATACTTAAGTGGACTCACCAGTTCATCTGCATAGAGGTCGTGTCTGTTCTTGACTGTTTTTTTCAGAGTAGCTTTGTAGTCTTGCCTCTTTTTCCTTTGTCTGTTAAAAACAAATCAAAGTGCACCTTACACTCATACCTCTACATGCTATTTTCTTAATCAAAGAGGAAAATCTGAAAAAGTGTGTTACATTAGTGTGTTCAGCGTTGGATCCTCAGGCACAACAGCTTCATCAGGCTGCTGATCCTCAGGATGACAGCGTAGTGAATCAAGACTAAAAAAAAGAGGATTAAAAAATTAATTTGTAAAAACTAAGGACCTTTTGGTGGTGAACAGCCCTAGCCAGGTGTACTTGGGTCAGGCCTAAGAACGCCATAATCTCACTTCAAGGGATGTTGTTCTTCCAACTTGGCACGAATGTCCATTCTCGTTCCAACTTCAATATTTGCACACATTTCAGTCTATAGATGTTTTTTTTACAGATTTGATGGTTCTTCTTTAAATGTTAAATTAATGTCCGATCAGCCTTAAAGAAAAAAAAAACAACCTGAGGGATCTGAGGTATCTGCTGTAGGAAACCATTTGTGGAGCTGCCTCAGCAGGCTGTGGACAGGCAACAGAGAATTGAACCAAGAAATAGGGCTGAACAATATATCGTTATCGTATCAATATCGAGATACGAACATTCAAGATATTAATATTGAAAAGCAACGTTATAAATGATACAGATTTCCCCCACGCTAAAACTGCACTTCCCACATTCTTTTGTATTATGATGTTTTTATTTTTCTGAAAAATGCTTGGTTTTCACCGAACCCGTAGTCATATTGTATCGATATCTAGATATATTTGGCATGAATATCAAGATATGAAATTCTGCCCATATCGTTCAGCCCTACCGAGAAATGGTCTAAAAGGTGCAGTGAGGTAACTATCACATCTGCTGTGGTGCAGTTCTGAGTTAGGACCAAGTCAAGAGTTTTGCCAGCCTTGTGATGTGTGTGGAGGGGTAGGAGCCAGTTTGGGTTCAAAAGAGGAGAGGGTGGCCAGAAAATAATAATAAAATGGTCTAAATGCCAGAAAATTCTTTTCAGATACATCAATATATTTTAAACGTTTAAAATGCCTAAATGCCAGAAAATTCTTTTCAGTACAGTTTCATTAACCATTTTGTCTCTAGTTTCATCTGAAGAGTGTTTTTCCCACTGTTTGGCGCTTATTTATGTCTTTGAACAACATAAATGGACTGTTATAATAATAAATGGTGTATTTAAAAAATGTATGTACCGTCATATCTACTTAACAATTTCCTCCAACAATGCCTGTGCTGAGAAATCGGGCAGTGCTGGATTGGAAAAGGGCTCAATCTGACATCTTTTCATGGGACCACCCCTATATATTATCAGAATTCAGTGGATTCTGTGGATTTGCTCGAAGTACATGTTGTGTTAGACTGTTTCTTGAGCAAAAACTCACCAGAATAGCCAGTGTCCTTGCTCAGTGACCTGTGCAGGTAGACTCGCAGGTCTTTACCCAATATGGTCGTAGCACAGTGTGGACTGACACAAGGGCATTACAGTGAAGATTGTATGCTTTACGGTGTGACCCGTGTCAGCTTACCTATCCTGTTGATGCAGAGAGAGTGAAACTCCCATGCACAGCAATGAACAATACCTGATAACATCCCAAACCCCCCAAACAACCCAAGCAGCTTTCACTGACCTTGGCTGAAAACACATTATGATGGCAATTTATTAAAGTCCAATCTTTCTTTCCTGAGCTCGGCTTGAACATATCATAATGTAACTTCATGCTGTTTATACTATTGGTTTGAACACTGTACTAACAGTTTAAACAGACTAGATATCGCGTTATCAGAGTTTCTTTGTTTTGATTATTGCAGACTGTCAAAAGCTTGGGCATTTTGGTTTAATTTGATGCTGACTGCTAATGCACAGAACTCTAAGATTTTACATGGACTTTTTAAGGTTATTGAATTTACATTTTCATACAGACTGCTGTTTAAATGTAGTTAAATCACACAGTTACACAAATCCCCAAGGCACACCTGGACCTGTCTTAAGGCACGCCGTTTGAGAAGCACTGAGTTAGGATATCAGACTTAAGGCAAAAACTAAAGCTAGGTTCATACTTTGCCATTAAGGTAATTTTACAACAATAGAGACTATTGACTTAGTGACTTGATGGTGTCTTTCTAGGCTTGTGAGATAGAGTAAAGTGTGGTGGACTGTAGGTTTCTCTGTTTAAAAACGTAAATAATTACTGACAAACGTTCAGTGTACGTTGGTGGTACCTGCAGACCGATTTGAGCTCGGCCATGGTCTCCGCATCGATCTGCATATCTCTGACAAAGTTAGCGTCAAACGTGTCTTCATCCTCCTCATGGAAGGAGAAGTCGCTCAACTTCAGTCTCTTCAGCCACTCGTTTCTAAAAGAACCGACGTGAAAAGGTTTGGTGTTCACATCTGTGTATTCGTACTCTGGGATGTTGCTGTTTGGGTCTGTTGAGCTCTCGGACGACGCCATGTTCCTTGTCAACTTCTTTAGGGGCAGGGGATTGTGGGTAATGTAGTGTTTGATGGCAACTGCCCGATGAGGCGCTGGAGAGAGCGCTGGGTACACAGTAACGTTTCTGCATAAATTTACACATTTTTTCCTCTGTTAAAACGGTCTTCAGTATTAAGGCTTTGAATATATGAAAAAGAAAAAAAAATTAACCACAAATTAACATTAACAATTTGATTCAGTGTAATATATTATAATACCGTATCTATTATTTTATTTAGATTTGGGTTAATGATTAGGCCTATAGCCTAATAACAACAACAGTGATAAACAACGCTATCTTACAATATTTTGAACTGTAAAGAAGTACATAGAAGTGCTTCATGAAGTAAAAAGTCATAGCAATACTATATTTTCAATAAATAAATGGCGAGTTATCCACAAAGGAATATGTAAATAAAATAATGATTATACTGAATAATGATTATATTGAATATATCATTTAAAAAAGATGTTTCGTGTTTATGCATAAATGTTGTTTTATTTTGAAAAAAAATGTTTAAGATGAACATGGAAAATAAACACTTCACCATATTAAAACATATCATGATTTTTTAAGTGTTATTACTTATTTATGTGTTTTTGGCTTTTATTTTCACCATCGTAATTCATGAAACCCATATCAAAAACAGTAAAAAAATAAAGACCTCTTTATTGGCCTATGAAAATGGTCAGAGATCATAGCTATGATAATAATTTTTCAAGTAAATAACAAAAGGGAAAAGTGCCATGATTTTGTTAGATTATGCTCACATATGGCTGGAAAAAAACTGATTACATTTTCTAATGCATTAGAGCCCATGGGAGAAATGATTAAACATAGTACAGACTATTTTGTATACTCCTCATTTCCTCAGATCCTTACTGTAATGTCAATGCTGTTAATATAAAAACAGAGGTGAATTATATTTGATGAACCAACAAGTGGTATATCTTAAAGAAAAATCAATTCTTTGCTCTGCTAAAGTTTGAATGATTACTGGCTTGACATATATAAGCTACAGGAAACTATCCTTAGAAGTCATAGTTCAGCTTGTTGATAATTAGTAATGGTGATGCTTTTTCCTCTGTGCTGCTGTGATTCACTTAATGACTATATTCTTTTATCCCTCTCTGGGATAAAAGAATACTAGTTTTGTATATATACAAAATATCCTTACTTACTCCCACTGCAGCTGAAATTATTGTGTAATCTATCACAAAATTCCTGATGAATGAGAAGAAAACATCATCAGCAAAACTATTTCCTCTCTTTTCCCTACACAAGTGTTTGATTTAAGTCAGACTTTGCAGTAATAAACATATCAAAGCTGATTTTGATAATGACTTTTTATATCATATATATAAAATTCCAAATTTCATGGGCTTAAGATGACTCAACACACCATCTACTGTTTAAAATCAGAGATGAACTTTTCAACCCCAATGCTTTGAGACCACACTGCTTTCACTTGATCATGCTCAGCATTCAAATGTTTCATGAGAAACTCCTGATTCACATGTTCACAGAGTCGAAGCCCCCTCCTCAGCACCACACCCTCCTCAACACCACACCCATTTTCAAGAATTCATTCAAATTATGTAGTGAATTAATGCTTTAGACTGAAACTGATAGGAAGTTGTGTATTTTATGTACCCTTACGCATTCAAAATCACCCTGTCTCTTGTGGATGGTGTTTTACTCAAAGGTTTGTAATCAAAAAACAGTTTTTTTTAATCCATATTGTCTTACCATTCAGTGTAGTGACATGACCAGACTTTTCTTACTAGGGGAGGGGTGCAGCTAGGGCACTGACTTAAGAGGGAGTGGCATGAAGTCTGTGAACACATACACCGTAATACATTCATATTTATGTATTTTTCTACAATACAAAATACTAATAAAGATTGCTGTCCTATGTTTAATAATAGAAAATATATATAGCCATCTTAATTATTTTTAAAATTTTCTCTGACTACGACTGAATAAATTGTCAATCATTGATTTCAGTATTGGGGTGGCCCTTTAGATTCTGAAAACGGCCCATATCCCCACTGGCCACCCATGAACACACAAAACATACAATTATAATACATGCAAAAAGCAAATCGATCATGTCTTACTATATGTGATTTATTGAACAGGATTAAGGCTACTTAAAAAGTTATTTGGAGAGGTTGAGATAATGTTTTAAGCCTGTGGTTTAAGTCAAAATTTCGAGACTGAAGTCAAAATCCTGTAATTTTCTTCATAGACTAACAAAACCAACCTCCAAAAATTTATAGTCAGTTGCCTCAGTTCACTTCCATAGAAGCTGCATTTTCCAGAATAAATAATAGCATGGTTTTATTTGTTGTTGTTTATACCCACAAGACCCTCTAATATGAGGCAAAATTGCATGAGCTCTCATATTGCCTGTGCCTTGGAGTTAAAAAGAAATCAAAAATGAAATTCTGATTTATTTTCAGTAAGAGAAATAAATCATGTGCAGTGTAGTCTAATGCAGGTGTTGCAAGCTTTATTACCAAGCTATACGCATTAAAGTAGCCTATTTTTTGAAGGCCAGGGTGAATCCAACTTTGAAAAAAATGCCAAGTTGAATTATTTTTCCAGTATCCTATGAACGAAAAGAGTTTGGTCTGTTTCAACATTTAGAAGTCCCTATTCAGACTTCATTATAGAAGATAAAAATTAAGATGTTTTAACTCAAATCTAGCTTCTTATTTTACACATACTCAGTTTATCGTCAATTAATTAGCTATGTACTCTTTCCAATTTGTTTCACTGATTCGTTGTACCATTTTGTTAATATTTTTTGAAAAGACGAGTTTGTCATGAAAATATAATTGCTGTTCTTGCCAAAAGTACCGGAGCAGAAACCTTGAGGGGGGAATTTTTTTTTTTAAATCTTCCTGCGTATGCTTCAACGATGTCCTGTTACATGAGGAGATCAATGTGTGGGCTGGTCCTGCACTTCACGGCCACTCCCGGACCATTACCTTATAAATATGGCGGGAGGGGAAAATCTAGTCTATGCCTGTAAGAGCAATAACTTAACAGAGACTGTTAAGTTTGAGGGAAAAGGGGAAATTTATCTTATTAATCCATTAGTTAGGTAACCTTTTATTTTACTTCAAATGGAGACGAAAGACAACTCATTACAATCAGTAAGTATTTATTTAAGTTTGCTACAGGTGATTACATTTTAAAAGAGATGTCTTTTTTCAGTCAATTCTACTTTTTGTTCTTTATTCAGTTACATTGCTTTCAAAAATAAGCTTGTATTGAGAGGAAGACACAAGTGTATTCAATAGAAACTCATTTTTATCAATGTTTCCAACGTTTGTGGTCTACCTGCAAGGTGGATGAGATGTTTTTTGTCTCGGAAGGATTTCACAGACTTTATCTGGTAACCCGGCTTAAGTAGCCTTCTATTTCGTGGCATCTTGAAAATCAAAAGTTGCATTAAATGGTACATGGGGTTTTTTTTGTTAGTTATTTTTTTTAATTTTTTTTTTTTTGCGGCATAAAAATTTCATTTTACCTGTAGACGACATTAACTGTATAGAACAGGGTTAATAGGCCTATAACAGCAATAAAACAAAACCCTGCAAAGGTGAGCAAGTATTTTCCTTTTGACGCCATATCCCGTCACACTCCTGGTCAAAATGAAAAAAAAAACGTAAAATGTCAGGGTTATGTTTAGGATTATCGACATTAACAAATCTTAAGTAAATTGTAAAAGTTGTGAGCTTACACCACCATCCTAGAGGTTTGATTGGTTTTGATGGACAATCAATTAATTAATTTCATCCCTTTTTTCTAGCTGGACCTTCAAAATCCCTCTGAAGATGCACTGTAAGTGAAGAAAATGTCTTTAAGTTATTGGTTTCATAAGTGATAATGGCGTGTGTCTCTGTGGTAATCAGGCTTACATGATAACAAATTTGCAGTTGTAGGTAGTTACGTCCCTACGAAATATAGCGCCGTCACTAAACTTTAATCTAGTCTAAGTATAAAATTGACTAAGTTGTGCGGTAGAGCCTCAACAAGATATACCTTTCCCCCATCAAAGAGCGAGAGAAGCAACAGAGCTGTCTCAAAACAGGATGAGTACATGACGTAGGCAGACATCACGGACGTGCAGTTGCAGTGTTCATAGTTTTTCCGCATGACGGCGACAACTTTGTCTAATCCTTTACAACTCCAGTGTCCGTGCTGTAGCCGAGCTAATGACTCGAAAACGGGGGCAGGTGAGCGAGGACATGGACGGACGCAGGTGATTCACGAAAGTAATCACAAAACAAACTTAAAGTTTAGCATCGCCAGGGCAATCTGTAAAGATCAGCTGGTAGTCTTTCAATCACTAACTACTGAGCATAAGGGACAGAAGAGGAGCTTAACTCATGAGGAGACAGTGGAGAAATTCATTTCAGATTAGGGAAGAAAGGAACAAGGTGAACCTACGAGGTAAGATGAACAGCCTCATGTTATTGTGGGGCAACTTTATGATCTTGTTTTGTGTTTAGCAATGTAGAGACGGTTTATCGGAGCAACAATAACCTACTAGCTACAGATATAAATGCATCACAGTGCTCAAATTTTAAATTTTGTAAAATTATTTACAAACTAGGACACAAAATACCTGAACATTTTTTTTATTAGATGATCTGATCTGCTTTGTAAATTTTCCTATTTGTCTTTTGTTAACGCATTTTATCTTTATTTCCTGATTTAAATCTTGATTTTTATTGCTTTTGAGTTTTCATTCTGTTTTTAAAGCTGTTTATATTTAAACTTAAATTCAATGTAAGATGAGCAATTTTCAATAGAGCTGTTTGAAAAAAAAAACAAGAAATACGGGAATAATCAGAGATTGAAAATAATGTCTGTACTTGTAATAAGTATCTTCAAAGTGATACAGTGTATTTATCTTGTTACTGGAAACACAGGTGTAAATGGCTTTTGTTCTAATTTATGTTTTTTGATTTTTTTAATAACCGTTTTTTTAATGTTTTGATGATATGGATTTATGATTCTTAGAAAAAATGTATCTATTATAATTTATTACTGGGCATGCAGAAATGATTTTTTGGCCAGCATCACAATGTTAAAATAAAGCCTTTATTCCTTTTCTCCAATGTTGTTAATTCCAGCTTTGTGAATGTGAGTGATTTAACGTATTGAAGCCTTTTCATTTGACAAACTGTTCTGCAGGGCACTTAAAATGGATTTAGAGACCTCACTGAAGGAATGCTCTGCTGCTTTAGATCTTTTCTTGGACAACAGGTTTGCCGATGCGTTGGCCCTCTTAAAACCCTGGTAGGTCATTGAAAATTTGGATAAGTTGTTATTCTCACTGTGCTTTGCTAGGGCCAGATTAACACACTTTAGTGTCCATGAACAATGACTTTCAAATGTCCCTTTTGAGATCTGCTGCCTTGATAATTTATTATATTGATTAATTTTCATGGTCAGAATAAGCATTTTGCTTTATATTTGTCCCTCTCAGGAAGTCTCAGAGTATGTACCATGCCATGGGCTACAGCAGCATCTTGGTGATGCAGGCAGGCATGACCTTTGAGCCCAAGGACATGGATGCTGCCATGACGTCTCTGAGAGAATCCCTGCAGACATGCCAGAGGTATGGCAAAGCATGAGGAACTATTTTTGGTGCATTTTATAAAATACATCAGAATGTTACAATGGGGCTATTGTAACACTGAAAATATTTAACACAATTTATCTAAAATAAAAAAACACTCAATTTGTATAACTTTGCATGTGTTTTATCCAATAATCTGACCTAAAAGATTTATTTATTTATTTATAATAATTCTGTTTGTTTTTTCTTTTATCAGGTTTTTGGTCATAATGTTATCTTTTGAGTACAGACCTTTAC
Organism: Cetoscarus ocellatus; assembly: GCA_037902135.1. Classification (NCBI taxonomy): domain Eukaryota; kingdom Metazoa; phylum Chordata; class Actinopteri; order Labriformes; family Labridae; genus Cetoscarus; species Cetoscarus ocellatus. Next base: position 2,061,131 of record JBAMNC010000871.1, on the reverse strand, counting down.
AGCATTTACCAGCAATGAAAGAATCAATCATTGCTTTTTCATATTGAATAACATTAACATGTTACCCTCCATTCAGACAGCCATGGTGAAATTTTGTGTCCTAAGTTAAAGCATTTTATAGTTTAGGCTTCCATTTTTAAAAAATTCAGATGTCAGAAAAATATCCTCCTAGTTAAAAAAAAAAAAAAAAAGTTTTGATTTTTTTAGATTATTTTTTGGGCATTTTTGATCTTTTTGCTGACGGGGGGGAGGGACAGTAGATGGGCTTGTGGTGGGGACACACACTCTGCAGGCTGGCCACAGGCTGGATTCGAACCCTGGGCTGGCTGCTTACAACTCTGCCATACCCCACCCCACCCCCCAAAAATTGTATTTTTAACCTTAAACATCTGCTTATAGTAAGCAAACTTTCTCATGTGCAATCAGCAGAGAGGAATCCTACTGAGCATGTGCAAACATAATGTCAGCCTAGCTTGTTTCTCTTACAGCAAGCTAGACTAAATGTTAGCATTGCCCTCACTCCCTTTGACCTCTGTTCATACAATTATTTGTTGTTGGCTTTGAATTTCTAATAGGCTCTAGTAGTGTCTGTTAAGACATAATTTTATCTTTCATGTTTGCTGAATTAGTTTCAGGAAGAAAACTGGAATCGTGGAGGCTCTGACCAGCCTGTGGTACAGACAACCAACAGATAACCTGACAGAGGGTGAGCGAGCACTACCATCTCCACATGATACTCTTCACTGAAAGTACTTTTACACACACAGCACATGATGAGAAGGTCAACTGAAAGGAAAATGGAATAAATTTTGGACGCAACTTAAGACACAATGCACCCTTTCAGCCAAAGAAAGCAGAGAATTAAATAGTATCTGGATAAATGTCAATACTGAGAGCAAGTCACGGTACAAATGTCAGTGCGGTCACATAAAAAACTGCATATAAAAAACCTTCTGTGTTCTATTAATATTAAAAATGAAACTCATAACTCTCCTGTTCAATATTAGTGATATTATAGTTTAGTTAGTAGATTTATCTGTTCACAACTACTACCTGAGGGCACTACAAACTGCTGATCACTGATCAAGATGATACTTAATCTCAGTAAATCAGGTGAATGTATTCTGTCCACCCCTGTCTTTTTGCTGATCCTGCCACCAACAGCCTTCATCAGTCTTACTACCGGCTGCATAATAACTCATTTTGTGTGATGCCTCTGTCTTGTTAACAGAGGAGATGCACGCAGAGCTGTGCTACGCTGAAGTTCTGCTGCAGAAAGCTGCTCTCACCTTCCTGGACGAGAGTATCATCGGCTTCATTAAGGGCGGGATGAGAATCCGAAACAGCTATCAGATTTTCAAGTAAGTTGGTCAAAAGGGGACTTTGTGTTGTACACAGAATCAAGAATATTTAATTTAGATGTAATATTAAGTGGACTGTTGTGTCATACAGGGATTGCCAGGTTTTGGTAAATGTCACAAAAGACAGTGAAAAAGAGAGAGGCACATACCCTCATTTCAGGGGAGGTGTCAGCATGGGCATCGGATCTTTTAATCTGGTAAGAGCTGCCAGAAAGTATTTTATAGAGTTAAACCTATTTGATTGTTGGTAAACTGGATCACAATGAATCACTTCTGACTTTCCTTTACGTCCCCAGATGCTGTCTCTGCTCCCATCCAGAGTCCTCAGATTGATGGAGTTTTTGGGCTTCTCAGGAGATCGGGTAAGTGTCTTCACTTATGGAGCCCATACCTTTATACTTCTATATCAAGGGACTAAAAGCCAAGTCATAATATTGAATGTAAATCTATAAATCTGCAGGAGTTGGGTTTGTCAGAGCTGAGACAGGGAGCGGGCAGTCACAGCTTACGCTCCATCCTCAGCGCTCTGACTCTGCTCATGTATCACCTCTACATCACAGTCATCCTGGGTGAGACACTATGTGATAGGAGCAGTACTTTATTTTCTCTACAGATTAAAAATGTCTAATGAGATTTATGTTGGGCAAAGAAAATCTTAATACATGTCATCTCCCAGGTACTGGTGAAGGGAACCTCAGTGAGGCTGAAGCTCTGCTGGCACCGTACGCTCAGAAGTTCCCCAGTGTGAGTATTAAAAAGAAACAGATACAGTTGTTGTTATTTTAAACTGTCAAAGTTTTGCATGTGCTAATTTGTACCTTATTCACAGGGAGCTCTCATTCTGTTTTACACTGCAAGAATCGCTTTGCTCAAGGGGAACTTCACATTTGTAAGTACCAAGGATGTCTTCTTTAAAAAATGTCTGCTGATGTAGTTAAATGGTGAATGGATTTAGGCTTGTTCAGCACTTTTCTTGTTGTGTGACTACTCAAAGTGCTGTGAACCCCGCTTATTCCCACACAACATTCACACTGATGACAGAGGATGCATATAAGGCAGGATGGGCAAATCTGTTAACTGAGGGGGCCACATTAATGTTATCAAAACTGTCAGGGGGGGCCACTCTACAAACTGCTAGACACTCATTATTAAATATCATTATGTACTGAATTTAACAAAACAAAAAAACCATAATACAAATATAAACTATGCTAAGATTGATATTTTCAATTAAAATTAAAACTATAAGACTTTTTATTTTAAAGTGCTGAACATAGAAGCAAAGCCAATGGAAAATACTTTCCGCGCAAGATTGTATTTTTTATTGATAAAAATGAATAAATTGGCGCATAGACAAGATTAAAGAAAAAAGTAAAGCATAAGTTACATCCCTAGTGTCTTGGAAAGATCTAAACTATTCCAATAAGTTAACATTATTAAAGAAGTATGTTTTTTCTTAATTCAGTGGCAGATTGTCCTTTTTTCTCTGTTTACACTGTATTGATCAAACTCTCAACTTTATGATTAGAGACTAAAAGTGCTCTTAGAGCAAAAACCTCTGCCAAGGCATTTCTGACATTGTTGGGCAAGATATTGTCAAAAAGTGGAAAACTGTCCAATCTCACTCTGTTAACAAATCATTGAAAAATCCTGAGATCCACTTCTGGATTTTGATCACCACCAAAATCGTATCTCTTCCCCCTGTGTCACGACCAACATTCCCTGAAAATGTCATCAAAATCCTTTTGAAGTTTTTGAGTTATTAGTGAAAATGTGGAAAATTGTCTCATCCCACAATGCTAACAAATCCTTTAAAAAGTCCTGGATCCACATCCACATTGAGATCACAACCAACATGTGATCCCTTATTCTCTGTGTCATTACCCTTTAAAATCAGTTCATAACATTTTGAGTTATCCTGTCAACAAACTAATGAACAAACAGACTAAAAAATGCCGGCAAAGACATAACCTCCTTGGCAGAGGTAACAGCCAACTCTGCTACTGATCCACAGTTGCTCTGTTGTGATCGAAGTCCCTTGAAATGTATCTGTGTTTTCTGCAGGCCCAGGAGAAGTTCCTGGCTTGCATTGCAGCGCAGGAGGAATGGCGTCAGATTCACCACCTGTGTTACTGGGAGCTGATGTGGGCCTACTCCTTTGAACAAAACTGGCTGGAGGCTTATCGATACGCTGACCTACTCTGCAAAGAGAGCAAGTGGTCACAGGTAATCTATGTCCCCTTTTCTCCTATTAATTCTAGGAATGTTGTATCCTATTGTCTTACAAGGAGCTAACTTGGGTTTTGTTTGCAGGCCGTCTACGTCTTCCAGAAAGCTTCTATACTGAGCATGATGCCGGAGGAGGAGGTGAAGAAGCTTGGAGAAAATGTGGTAGAATTATTCAGGTGTGTTAAAAGGAACTGTGTTAATCATGTACAATATTCATATCGATGTTTAATATCTAACCTGTCCATACCATAACTTTGAACATGTGATTTGTAGGCAGGTGGATGGTCTCAGACTAAGGATTGCTGGTAAGTCCATACCAACAGAGAAGTTTGCTGCCAAGAAGGCCCAGAGGTACTCTTTGACTTGCCCTGTGAAGTTGGTCGTTCCTGCTTTGGTGAGGAAACAAGACAATTCTTCTCCATTTGCAATTTGACATGTAGAAATTAAGTACCTTTAACAACTCCTATGCTTTCTGCAGGAAATGATGTACGTATGGAACGGTTTCACTGTAGTTGGCAAAAGACCCGAGCTGACGGAGAACATCCTGAGCACAATAGAGATAGCAGAAAAAGAGCTCAAGGACGATCAAAGTGAGTTAAAAAAAAGAATACAAAAATCACCTGCTGATTTGTTTTGCTTTCACTATGGTACAAAAAGATGTCTCTCTCATTTGTAGACCCATCAGAGTATCACCTGGATGACCTCTGTGTTGTTCAGCTGCTGAAAGGTCTCTGTCTTAGACAGCTGGGCCGTCTGGTCCAGGCCGAGCTCTGCTTCAACCATGTCCTATCCAGGTACATAGACAGCTCACATTTAACCTTGTTGCTGATTTCATGAATGCCCGATCCTGAACTAGTTTTACTTTTTTGCAAAGGTGACTATTCAGGCTTTCCAACAATATTAAACACAATACCAATTGGTGTTACTGAAGGGGAGAATTATTGAAATAACATTATCAAACTTTTTTTGAGGAGTACAGAAATAGAAATACAAAAAATTTAAGGCTTTGCACACAATACATTGCCATCTTATTGTTCAGGCATATCTTAAAGTGTGGGGTTGTGCGATCTTCCTTTGGAAGAACCATAAATTTAACTGTTGAACTCAACAAAGTACCCATATGCATAATCAAGAAGACTACGTATTCTGCTTACAAAAATCACCCTTGTCTTAATGTACATATGAGGAAACTTGTGACTTGCTTTAAAACAAAATTGCACAAATAATGGTCTTTTACAATCTTTACTTGAGGTTTATTGGGAGCCGATTGTGTATTTTACTATTTAATAAGCTAAAATGTTATGAAACGGGGAGATATTTCTGTTTAACTATGAAGTGATACGAATATAAATCTAAAATTCACTTTTGGTTTACTAAAGAAATGTTTGTGGGGCTGTTTCATGAGGCTTTCTTTACACTTTTGGAGGCCTGTAGTTTAATGTGATTAAAATGTGGGACAAGCGTACAAACAGTAAGTAATTTAACTCCATTTAAGCTTGTTCAGTCACTACTTACTACTTGACTGTTGACTTTGTTAAAACTTTTTATGTTTACAATCACTTTTTTTTATTATGATAAATTAGAAATGCTTTAAGCCATAATGACATAGTCCTCCACAAATACCTCCTTTGTATTTTGTCCTAGAGAGAGTCAAAAATAATCATAATGATAACAGTATCTTAATTTGTAAAGCACTTTTAAAAACAGAGGTTTACAAAGTGCTTTGAAAAACAGTCAAGAATATACAGACAACATAGCACAAGAGCTTAAACACAAGGTGTTATCATTTATTTTAGTTTTCTGTTTCTTCTAAGTTTACTGACAAGTTTGTTGCATGGATAAATGCAGTATTTGCTGGAGTAACTAAAATTAATTTTAAGCCATCTTTGTGAACTGACTAATACGTTCATCTGGCTTCTGGCAATAATTTATTGTCACACAACTGACGTGGACCTTTTTGTTTTATCCTTCCAGAGAAAGTGATATCAAGCATGACACCTACCTGGTGCCCTTCACCATGTATGAGTTGGGGCTCCTGCACAGGCAGAGGGGGGACATCCCAATGGCCATTACCGTGATAGAAAACGCAATGTAAGTAATTGTCATTAATTCATCTATTGTCCAGGCATTAGTCTGACTCTACTTCCATCTCCTGAGACCTGGCCTTTTGTTTGCAAGTCATTTCTTTGTTTCTCTCCCTTGTTTTGGGATATTAGGACCTGATGAGACTAAATCCCAAGCACTGACTTTGAACAGAAAGATTTCACAAACATGTGGCCCACAATTTTATCTTTCTCAATATCAATCTTTATTTGTATAGTGCCAATTCATAACAAGTGTTAACTCAAGACACTTTACAATAGAGCAGGATGAGGACAACCTCTCATTTAAAAGATACACATACATGCACGTATACACATACATATATAAAATATGCACATGTATAAACACGCACACATCCAAAACCCAACATATATATAATACAGTAAATCTACCTTTGTGTGAAAAAATCTGCACATTTTAATAAAAAAATACTGAGGAATTTTTGTACCCAGGTTAGTTTTCTTGGGCAGTAAAGCATTTTAGAGAAGTTAGTGGTCATTGTGTTGTATGCTGATCAATGAAATTTGCTTTTGTGACCACAGGGTGATCATGGTCATAAAGCACCCATGAATATGTCCAAAGGTTTAAAGTAAGCAGAATTAATAATATGGCTTGGACAAATATAACGTCCTCATATACACACACATGATTTTAGGTGTTTAAAAATACAGAATTAGTTAAGAATTAAACAATTTAAATTTGCATGTGTAAAATATGGTCAACAACTAAAACTGGCTCTAAGGAAAGTCAGTTTGACCCTTATTGGAAAATAACCACTTAATCTTAAGTGCATTGTGTGTTATCCTTTTGTTTAAATTAAGAAGATGTGAGGTGTTGCTGCTTCACTGTCTCTTAACCTACATATTGGTTTAAATTAAATGTTTGTCTTTATTCTGCTCATTGTGTGCTGTCAACAGTAGCTTTTACAAGGTGAGAAGTTTAAATCTCATTTTGATCTCCATAAGATGTTGTGTTTTATGGTAGTCCTCTTCTTGGTGGTAATGGTCTGTAGATTTCATTTTCAGTTGATCACTTGCTATTTTAAGGAATAACCTTTCTGTGGGAGGACAGATGTGTGCAAACATGTTTAATAAGAATACTGGATCTAATAACCGGTTTATTTGTAGGACGAATTACAAAGACTACAACATGGAGTCAAGGCTACACTTCCGCATCCATGCAGCACTCAACACCATGGGCTCTTTTGCTGCCAAGCTTCCTCCATCACGTACCCCGGCCTAAGAGACCCCAGTGGAAGGAACTTTGACTGAGGAAAAAAACAAATCAGAGGCTACACCTGACACACAGTCTGGAGACCCTGTTTGCTGCCTTTAACCCTGTGACAGTACTTGAAATCCTCCAGGTGGGCATCTTGTTGTCAGGCCTAGGGCTGGGCAATTATTGAGATTACAAGGTGTATCAATATATTTTAACAGGACTTAAGGCACAACGACATTGTTTATATTGATTAGTTTATGTTGATCCAAAATTAAAAAAAAAAAAAAAATGACATGCTGAATGCTCAATAAAAATATTGTTTACAGGAAGAACAACAACAGAAATCGGGCTAAATGAGGAATCATATTTCATTTATTTAAGGGGCAGTTTGTAGGTTGGAGAAGCCATTGAATCAGTTATGTGGGAAAATAATTAAGTAAACGTATTTCCATAATATTTATAAATGAATACTTTACAGTTACCTCTGGAGTCAGTTTTGTATGTTTGATTTTACTTCTGCATAAAAAACAGACAACTAGCTATTAACACTCTAAGGAGCATCGCTGAGTTTGTCTATATTATACAGTAATAAACATAGATATTACTAAAGGTTTAATGAATAAAGGGGAATAATCTTTTCTTCATACATAATCAGTTGTCAACAGACTTTTGATAATGAACCTGTGAGGTGTGGAAGAGAGCAGAAATGGGTCAGGGTGAGAAGAAATAATGATCAAAGAGGAGAAATAAAGTTATGGTATGTTGTGAACAGAGCAGGTGTCGAGGTGAGTGAGCAGCATAACTGGTTGATGGTTTGGCAGAGTGGTAAACAATCGGGCACAACCCATATATATAGTTCTGACGGCCTGGGTCCAAATCCAGTTTCAGCTACTTTGCAGAGTGTCCTCCATACTTTCTATCGCTCTCTTTCACAAGCCTATCCACCGTCTCTCTCCTGTCAGTCACAAAATGCCCAAAAAGTAACCTTTAAAAACAAAGAAAGTCATGTAAAACTACACCCTCTCAAGTCTGCAGTGTTTCACCTGTGTGTGCATGAAAGCAGAGAAAGATCCTTATATAAACACTGTGTGTAAATATCCTAACCCTAAGGGAGGTGTTTTTATAAATCACTGTTTTAAAGTTCTCTGTGAGTTTCAACTCTTATCAGTCAGTGACGAGCGGTGTCTTTCTAACCTTTGCCGCTCATAAGTTCAGACTGTTTTAAGTTGCTGCTACTGTTAACATCCCAATATCCTATATGGATTTTTCACCTTTTAAACCATCTGACAAATTATGATGGGAAAACTTTTATTGTAAAGAATGTAGAGGAAACAGAATGTTTGTCATCTGACTTGACTTCACCTTAGCAGAGACAACTAGTGTTGAATAAAAAGATGAGTTCAAGAAGACAAATGAACCGAAATGTTGGAGAAAAAGGGACAAACATCCTCTAAAACCAGAATTTAAGAAACAGACAAAAACAGAATATTGAACCATTTAAGTAAAAGGGAGTGCAGGAATGTTAAAAATATATATATAAATTTAAAATGAAATGAGCACTCACTCTCAAAACCTACGTCTGTGCATTGGGTATAATGGAGTTGGAGAACATGATCCACTTTAGTGAAGTAATACCACTTGTGCAGGAAAAAAGGAGCATTTTCCGCTGCCTCACTGATAATAGGCACTTTAATCCAAGTTTGTACCTTTGTCCTCTGAAGATCAAGAATTACATTATATAAAAACATTTATAAGCAAGGTTATGTGGTCATGTCAAAACAAATTTAACCTGCAAAGTGCTCCATAAGGACTACTTACATTGTAAGTCATAAATGACATTGATTCCTCAGCAAAGAGGGTGGAACTGGCTATCACATTACTGCATAAGGTTGTTCTCTCTCTCACTTTTGTTTAAAAAATCAGTGTCGGGATTTGAGAGTTTGGACAATTTTGACAGTTTTAATATTCAAAAATGCTGCCATTTTTTGTGCGGGAGTTTGATTGTAATTTTTTGATCAAATGAGTAATTATATCATTTGATTTCTGCCTAAATCATTTCATTACAGAAAACAATTACTTACAAACTCATTGTGTATCAACATTCAGCTCAATAATAAGACTTTTGGTCCATATTCCCAGCCCTGGTAGACCTTCATAATGGTGCATATATCCAATTTAACTGTGCAGGTATTGCGGAGCAGTGCTCTGAGTTTTCAGTCCAGTACATTTCTTTAATAGTTCTCCAATGCAGTGGTTCTCAACTGGTGGGTCAGGACCCAAAACTTGGTGGCGGCGCTGTATTTATTTTGTGAGTGACAAATGTGTGGAAGCCCTAAGTGGACAAACATCTATAATTTTTTTTTCATTTTACTCTATTTGCAATAGTAACAACTAAATTTAGTTTTTTTTTCTCGAGATCAGGCTTCTTTTCTTGTTGTTTTGGGATAAATATGCTTGTTTCCCCATCATCAGAAGTTTATTTCCTGAAAAAAGACAGCAAAATGTACATGGCTTCACAAAAAAACAGATCCAAATAAAATATATGCATGTATGTCCTCTAAGAGCTTCTGTAATCATGCACTATTTATGTTAGTTTTATTCTTCCTCTTTGTTGGTTGTATTTTGTTCCATACTCTCTCAATTGCTATTTTTTTTCTCAAATACATTTGTGTGGTGGAAATGTTCAAATAATTGAGTCATAGCCTCTTTCAATCTCTTGAAAAGGAGGGAGGGGGTCCTGAGGCTGGACCAGTTAAGAATCACTGCCCTAATGTGCATTTATGTGTAAAGTTAGTATTAAAATTATTCAAGAGAAAGAAGAGAACCACACATTTTTTGCATATGAATATCTTGGAGATTATGTGGTTTTGTGATATGAATAGTTTTTTGATGTTTTTTGATTGCTATTTTTAATGGAGATGCATTGTACACCACAGGTTGTATTTTTAGCATTTTGCTCTCAAATTTTCATCCATTTATTACTTGTTTAGCTTCTAGATATTTATGAGATAAATCAAGTTCAATATTTAAAGATGTTTATTGAAAATGAACATAGACATAAGTTGTAATATATTTAACTATATGTCCTGGTACAGTTCAATAATGTCTAAAAGATCTCCTTGTTGATAACTGTTTTTTCTGTGTATTGTGAATCAGTTGTGTTTAATGATATTTACTGAATAAATAAAATCACTGTTAAATGGTGATGCAGCGTGTAACACACAGGCATGGTTCAGATAATTTGATTTTTTAAATAAAAAATAAAGTATTGAACTCGGTCAAAAGCAGGGCCACATGGCTCTATATTTGTATAACTTGGATATATGGTTTGGTTTAAAGAAAATATTTTTACCTCGGTCTATGCTATACACTCTTAAGACACTGCAGTTTTCCTCGAAGCAGCTTTCCAAATAAACATGCTTCTTGGTGGAGTCTGCAGCAGCCTGGGGTCAGTCAGAAAGAAAACAGCTGTAACAAGTTCATTGTCAGATCTGCATTGTGTGGATATAACCAGTCATAACAAGATGATGATTTTAAGCAAGAGAAAGATTTCTATGTCCTGTACAACCACATTTATTAGACAGCAAGTCTGTACTTACGCTAAAGTTAAGTTTTTTGTTCCATCCCCTAGATGCTCAATGCTCTTTGAAAGAGCAATGTCTCCCTCTGATTGTTCAAGTGTTAGAGATGTGTGATTTTCTGCTGAATTAGAAATTTGCTGGAATGACAGTCTGAAATATTGATAAATGCATTTCTGTTATCTTTTGCTATTCTAGTGACCAATTTGACCCTGTAGAATCATATTTATTTGGATTCCAAGAGGACACACCAGAGAACTTTAAGCATAAATGGTGTTGAGGAGTAGAGAATAATCAAGTGTAATGTATTTGTGTAAAATTAGGCAGATGCTATTTGAAGTGGAAAATTGAGAGGTAACAGTAAAATAAAAGCCTAGGAGACCCTCCATTATTTGAAAATAACTCGGACAGAAAAACCTAATGGAAAAAAGGTATAGCTTTATACACTAACCAATAAAACATAGATAACACATGGATGCATCACTGCATCACATTTCTTGTACTTAAAACACAGTATTGAATGACTTAAAATAGCATGATTTTATTTTTTACTTTGTTGAACGTGTTATTGTGGTAGGATTTCAGAGTTGTCTTTAAATATGCATCTTTTTATGTTCCTATAAACTTGAGAAAATCTTTATAGGTCAGTTTTGGTGAAAAATCGTATCCTGCCCAGATTTATGCATACAAGGTGCTTCTTAACTTTTGGCATGAACATTTTTAAGCAGACAAACTTTTTAGCATTCCTGCAGATAACTGTAGGCATACAGAACATTAACGAATACAAAATGTTAAATAATCCAACACATCCCCAGGGGGAAAGAGGCAGGGTTGTAAGGAGCTAATTTGTATTTAAGAGGCGTACACAAAAACTGAGTTTTCTGTTGTTTGTTTACCAGGTATTTCAACAGGTTATGAACAAAATTTGATGACATTTTCTGGATGGATCAGAAATGGGCCAAGGTCCAATCGATTTGATATTTGTGGTGATGTGAATGCAGATCCAGGATATTTTTTAAGAATTTGTTTAAATTGCACGATAGGGCAGTTTTCCACTTATTGATAGATTGATTGATATCTTTATTTTGATAATGTAAATGACAACTTAAAAACAGTTAAAAACACAAAAGAAATGATAATCAAAAAATGAAAACAAAACAAGACAGGAAGTTGAATCTGCTGTTTCTCAAGCCTCAGCTTACATTAAACTTATCTAATCCTACCCCTTAAATTTTACTGTACTTCCTAACTGTAATCATAACACTATCTTAAATTTACCAATAATTTTGAAACATTTACATTGAATATTCAATGTAACACTCAAACAGAAAAAAAATCAATCATACCTATCACTGAAAACCCAATAGTTCCTCAACAGATTTTTTTGACATTTTCAGGAATTGTTGGTCATGGCACAAGAGATAAGTGATCAGATCTTTGTGGTTGTCCGAATCTGGGTGTGGATCCAGGAACTTTTTTTAAGGATTTGTTAACAATGTAAGATAGAGCAGTTTTCCATTTTTTTTTTTTTTTTTTTTTAACAAAACTTGTCTGACTTTGTTGGAAATAGCATGGTGGAGGTTTGTGCTCTCTGAGCACCTCTAGTTTCAACATGTTTCCAAACCAGCTTTAAACCTTTAATGCATGGAAACACAATTTGTAGCCAGAAAATTCTAAATTTTGGGAGCTGAAATGTTTATTTCACTTTCTACTGAAATCCTTAAAAAAAATCAAAATTTCCATTTCATTTAATTTTTTTGTGTCTCATTTGATACATTAGATGTTTTTGGCAACTGATAATCCATTTGACATTTTTTTTTTATCATTTATCTGATTGTATTCAGATGTTTTTTTAGTAATTTGTTGATCATATTGATTAGACAGAGGTATCATAAAAGTATGTATCAAATATGATACAACAGGCGTTATAGGGTTAAAACAGCCTAAATCCACACAAATATGACACATCATCACCTCCATAAGAAGATCATACACAGAAGTATTGAACTGAATGATAACCCCCCATAAATACTGGGCAGAGATTTTAATCAGATTTGAATATTGATCAGCCCCTCTGGCGATGATGACCACGTGTTTGTGTGAGTCTGATCAGCTGACCGGGCCGGGAGGAGGAAGAGGAGGAGGAAAGATGGAGGGGAACAGGGACGAGGCTGAGAGGTGTATAGATTTAGCTACGAAAGCCCTCGAAGACGGCGATAAAGAGAAGGCCCTGAGATATCTGAACAAAGCGGAGAGGCTGTACCCCACTGCCAGAGCCAAAGGTAAAACATGTTACTGCTGTCGTCTGTCAGATCAACCAAAGAGGAACAGGGATGGATGATGGGACCAAGGAGAGGGCTGACGTTTCCTTATCAGATATGGGTATAGCTCTAGGAAGGTCACCTGTTGACCACTGATAAATGTAATGACTTGTGCTATGTGATTGGACAGACGTTTGATTTAAAAGTGGCCCGAAAAAGCTTCAACGCTATAAACGCAACACCAATGTAGCTACCGTTAGCTTAGCTGGCCCTGCGCTGTGTTAGCATGTGAGCTAACAGACGTCGCCCGTCATAGTCGGGACTTGTCAGGGTTTGTGGTTAAAAATAAAGTATAAACATTCACCTCTCGGGATGGGAGCTACATTAATGTACTGGAATACAAATAGCTAACACAATTTACCGAGGTTTTAATCGTCAGTCCAGTAAAAGTCATCAGTGTGCTGTGCTATTTAGCTGTCACTCACTTTAGCCTGAAAGCCGGCTAGCTGACAGGTAGAGGTGTTGATGTGAGGCTGGATTTTAGTTTCATTACAGTGTTGACGGGAATTCTGTCTGTAAAGGAGGAAATGGGCGTCTTTCTTTAGTTGGATGAAGCGTTGTTGGGGTTAGGATTTGATGCTAGTTAACCACCTGCCAATCCTTTAATTGAGTGACCCAGAGAGAGCCGAAGTGTGGGCTAATCCTGGACCAACAACTGTCCAGAGGATAACAGGAGCAGGTGATACAGGACGAGACTCATCTGAGGCAGTCAATGGAGCCTTCAGCAGCAAACATCAGCACGAAGGCTGGATGTTTAGTCATTGATCAGTTTCTCTTAAAGGCCATCTGTGTTTATGTCAGATGAGATGATAAACAACAAAATAGAGCAGCTTTTTTGACTGTTTAAATGGAGCAGAATGACATATTTCATTAGAAAACACAGCTTGTACATGTATCCTGCACTGGACACCAAATTCACCAACATGACAGCTTGGAGGGACCAAAATAATCTTTTAAATGATGCACTGTGATGAGGACGTAGACGAGGATCCATCGATGCAGAGACAATAATCGTAAAAATACTTTTTTGCTGCAGTTGAATGCAAGAGCCATTTCTGATTATTAAAGGGAGTTCATGTTTGTCTGACTGAAGTAGCCTAATGCAGTAAATATGGAAAATCAAGGATACTAATCACTGCATTTCATCATGATGAATCGCGACATAGAATTGAATTGAATTGTTTACTTAATTATCGTTATCAAATCCTATTGAGATATTAGTGAAGATGAACAGCTCTAATGTCAGCCAACAAGTCAGCTCACAGTCAGAATCAGAAATACTTAATCACCAAGGGGAAATTTGGTTGTTTTAATGTCTCATACACAATGTAGTAGAAAGAATATCAAGATACACTGATTCAGCAATTTGAGCAACAGTAACTCGTCTGTTGGATCAAACCACAGCCAGCATTCGCTCGCCACTTGCATCAGTGAGCCTTGGTAGCCCATGACCACTTTTGATAGACACTGACCACTGCAGACCGGGAACACCCTACAAGAACTGAAGTTTCAGAGATACTCTGAGCCAGTCGTCTAGCCATCACAATCTGTCCCTTGTCAAACTCACTCAAGTCCTTATGCTTGCCCATTTTTAAAGCTTCTAACATCAAATTTGAGGACAAAATGTTCACTTGCTGCCTAACATATCCCTCCCACTAACAGGTACCATAAGGAGAAGATTATCAGTGTTATTTACTTCACCTGTTGGTGGTCATAAATGTTATGACTGATAGATTTTTATAGACATTTAAAAAGGTTTCAAGTATAAATAGATATAATAAAAGTAAACATTTCTAAGCACAGAATCTTTTAAGAAATAACAATTGCAACAATCATGAATGAATAATGAAATGAAACAAGTAGTAAGTACAAGTGTGTACAAACAATTCAAGTGCACCTCTTTTGTTCATTATCATGACTCCAAATGCACGTTCTTAAGATAAAAACAGGGACAACACAGAATGATAAAGCCTTTTAAGGCTGTCAGAAATATAAAATTTCAATGCTATATTTCAATACCTCATGTTTTAAATCAGATTAAGAAATATTTCATCAACCCCCAGGGGTGAAATTTAGTGGGAGAAAAGTGTGCAAACTAAATCTCTTTTGCAGGACAACAGAAAAGGAATGAAACCATAAAAACTGTAAGGCAAATCCAGAGCACTTACCTGCATTTTTCCAGTAATTTCCTAAGCTTCCCAGCTGTTAAACTGTAACTTGTCATTTACACCGTACTGCAGTTATGTGAACAATTCTTGTCTCCATCATTATGTGCTTGCACCTTCAGTTGAAGCTGTCTGTGTTTACACAAAAACCATTATTACCTCAGCCAAGGAGATTATGTCTTTGCAGACGTTTGTCTGTCTATTTGACTGTTGGCAAGTTAGCTGGAAAAGTTATGAACAAATTTTGATGAAATTTTCAGAGAATTTTTGGGCATGGCACAAGTATGAAGTGATATGATTTTTGTGGTGATCTGAAACCAGAGGCAGAGCCAGGATTTTTTTAAGGATTTGTTAACGTCAAGAGGGTAGGTTTACACATTGTTGCTGATAACTTGCCTAAGCAAGCTGCTTACAGGAAGCATGTACCCAAGTGTCCTTTAATGAATTAATCTTTTATATGGAGGGATAGCTGATAAGATATTGCTAACAGATAGACCAATGTAATTGGTACTAACTTCATTCACTGATGAAGCAAGAACAGGGAAATGGCGCTCTATAGACTGACGTTTTAACACAAATGAAAACAAGAGTTAATAGAAGTAATTGGTGTTTCGACTGTTCTGTGACAATAGATGGCCCTGTTTTAAAGGGTTTTCATTTGTTCATCTCATCATTGAGGGACCATGAGTGTGAAATTGCCAAACTTTCCTGATGTTAAAACTAATAGTATCAGAGAGGTTTGCTGAAGATTGAAGGCAAAGACGGCACCTTTTAAAACAGCGCTCTATTTTCAAAACTCTGTAACATTCACATCTTTCTATTTAATCTGACTCTGCTCAGAGTTTACAATTTTCTGTAAATGTGCTATCAATATAATCATATATTATTATGCCTTAGCCTAAAAGCTATGATCTAAAACCATTCATCACTCGGCAATTTGTAAAACCCAGCCTGGACAGTTGTGAAATTTAAGTGCACAGAAAGAAAATGCAGTTTGTATAAGCTCCTGCTCTGTTAAGTAGCCAACCTAAGGAAAAGAGGGATTATGATTGTGCAAGAGGCAGTACTTGTGTGCTTATGTTACACGAGAACGAGACAACAATGAATAATGCAGTGATCAACACTGATGGACATGAAATCAGTTAAAAGCATCTCTGCTGCTAGACCGCAGATGTTTGGCTTTCTTTACTGCTGCTGTGCTGTTTGTCTAACCACAACACATCTCACACCTGATCTCTACTGATGAGTGATGAATTGCACCAAGAGTCACTCCTTTACTTCTGCTTACATATTTGACCGTTTTTGTCTGAGGCTGTCGTTTGGTAAAGCTTTAACTTGACAGTGTTTTGATGTGAACATTGTTACAGTGACTCACAGACAGACAATAGTTCTTAAGCTTAAATCTGGTTCAGAATTATCTAAATTTTCGAGTTACTAGTTATTTATCCAGGATTCAGTGACAGAC
Organism: Cetoscarus ocellatus; assembly: GCA_037902135.1. NCBI lineage: Eukaryota > Metazoa > Chordata > Actinopteri > Labriformes > Labridae > Cetoscarus > Cetoscarus ocellatus. Next base: position 2,044,691 of record JBAMNC010000871.1, on the reverse strand, counting down.
TTTGCTTTTGTGCCAATTCATTAGAGCTATTATAAACTAGAACACCACAAGCACGCTAAAATGCGCTCACTTAGGTCCATATTGGTGTGATAGCATTTAACAGTTGCTGCAGATTTTTCGGCTGCACATCCATAATGCAAATTCCCTTTTCCACCACATCCCAAAGGTGACCTATTGGAGATCTTTTGACTGTGGAGGCCACAGGGGTACAGAGAACTCATTATCATGTTGAAGAAACCAGTTTCCAGCTTCATGATGTGGTGCTTTATCCTGCGGGAAGTAGCCATCAGAAGATGGGTATACAGTGGTCATAAGGGGATCATCGTGGTTAGCAACAAATTTCAAGTTTTCTGTGGTGTTAAAACAATGCTCAATTGGTGCGAAGGGGCTTAAAGTGGGACAAAAAAATGTCCCCCACACCACTACACCGCTACCATCAGCCTGAGCCGTTATCACACGGCAGGCTGGATCCATACTTTCATTTTGTTTACAACATGTTCTGACCCACCGTCTGAATATCCTTGTAGAAATCAAGACTCATCAAACCAGGCAACAGTTTTCTGGTCTATTATCTAGTCTTGGTGAGCCTGTGTGACTTGTAGCCTCAAGTTCCTGTTCTTGGCTGACAGGATTGGTACCAGGTGTTGTCTCCTGCTGCTGTTACCTATCAGCTTCGAGATTCGTCGTGTCATGTGTTTGGAAATGTTCCACTGCGTATTTTGGTTTTAACGTCATTGTTATTTGAGATAACCTTTTTAGCAACTCGAACCACTCTTACTAGGGGTGGGCAAAAATATTGATTCATCAATGCATTGCAATTTTACCCCTCCCAATTCAATATTAATTCAGCAAATCCTCTGAATTGATTCACCTCCTGGCCAGTGGGGGGTGCTGTGCGCTTTTTCAGTGTTTATCCAGCTGCCGCCGGTCATTAGAAGAATACATGCTTGCAGAGTGATAGGATTGAGAGCCAAGCATGTGGGTGATTTAACAGTGGTTTATCAGTATTTTCTGTGTAAATAATGTAAAAAAATTGTGAACAACAGTATTAGTATCATTCTTGAGGGTTTTCTTTACGTTCTTTTACCGTATTTCTGGCATATTTTTCCCGTGTTTTACCGTCTTTTTTGTCATTGATCATCTTTTTCATCATAGTTCGTTTTTTATGGATTCCATAAATAGTAATTTTAGAAATACTGGAGGAAGAAATGTCAAGATCTCTGTCTTCAGTAGGACAGGAACTGCTTCAGGGACTACCATCAGTAAAAAAAAAAGTCTGGACATGGTCTAATATAACAGGCTGTAACATGGACACCAAATGCTGTAGGCAAACAAAAATGTTTGAGCTTATGTAAAATAGGTGTTTATTTTTGATCATTTCAGAAAATTTCTACATGTTCATTTACAACTGTTTATGAAGAGAATCCTGTTGAAAATTCAAATCCATTTTAATTCTTTTCTTGTAATTGCACACTGTTTTAGGCATTCGTAATATAATATTGACAAATACTTGCCAGAATTGTTTACTTTTATTTCTCGTGAAAAAAAGGGTGAAAAATGTATTTAAAGGACAATTCCTGACATATTTATCAACAAAAAAGACCAAGTGGAAATTTATAATTATAGTATTAACTGTCATGCTTTTACTTGTGGACTCCATATGCAAAAATAAGTTATTATTGTGCAAATTTTTATTTTCAGATGTTTGCTCAAAAATGTGAGGTGACATACCACATATATTTCACACTGGCATGACAATTAAAATTCAGAAATTGTCAATAGGTACTCTAATTATTTGTGTATTTGTGCTTCTTACTGAATTGATGCTGAATCGAATCACAACCTAAAGAATCGAAAATGAATCGAACTGTGAGGTTCTTAACAATGCCCAGCCTTAACTCTTACCATTCTCCTCCGACCTCTGGCATCAACAAGGCATTTCCCCCCAAAGACCTACTGCTAACTGGCTGTTTTCTCTTTTTCAGATCATCCTCTGTAAACCCTTGAGATGGTTGTATGTGAAAATCCAAAGAAATCAGCAATTTCTGAAATACTCTAACAACAACCATGCCATGTTCAAAATCACTTACGTAAATCCCAGTGATGATATCTACAGTTTGTGGATGTCATCATTTACAGATTTTATGTCTCATAAAAGAGCACCTGCAACTGATCTACATGGTTCAAAGATTCAAGTATGTTGGAGTTTTAGTTCAGCCTGAGGAGTTAAGTCACATCTTCTCCCTTTTTGTGTTCGCAGCTTCTTTAGAAAGTTATGTAAATTATTCTGTGGGTTTTTTTCTGGCTCAAGGTCAGCCTTTTTTAGGATACTGACAATATAAAAAAAGCTATTTAAGGATCCGACTGGGCATTCTTCCATTTGGAGCTCGATGGGCGAAGGGATTGGATACTGTGTTATTGCTCTGTGCTTGTCTGTGTAGTTTGACAAGTGCAGTAAGCTAAGACACTTAAAATGCAATTGTGCTGCATAAATCCAAAGGAGTGTACCCAAGAGTAGTTTACATGTCTGATGTCACTAATATTGAAGCTTTTCTATGTAAGATCTGGTTTGACAAACTTTTCTCAAGGCTGTTCTTTAAAGCATTGGCTATTGTAGGATTAACCAATTAAGCGCTCTGTAACTAATCCTGATCTTCTCCATTCTTCTTCAGCTTTGTTGGACGCCATACAGAGGAATGGCAGCTCAACGGGTTCCAGTGCATATCGTAGGAGACCAGCCGAAAGCTCGGAAAACGCAGATACTCAGCCAGAAAGGGAAAGCCATGATTCGGGAAATGAGTCGTCCAAAGCGTTCACCAAAGAGCAGGTCGATGGAGTGCAAAGGTGAGAGGTCAAACTCCTTGTGATGCCGATTTCCCCTTTTTCTCTGTGTGTGCATGCATGGTCCAAGTCAGTAGGTCATTGTGGTGCTTTTCACTGTAACATCAGTGCTGTTTCTGTCAGACCTGATGGGACCTCTAATCTGTGGCAGCAGTGTTGTTGCGCACACAGATGTTACCATGGGAACCTCATCAGCTTAGTGTCATGCCCATGAGAGGAGAGAGAGAGATTTAGCAGCATAACCTGGATGAGAGCTGCTGTATATTTTAATGTCAACCACAATATTTAAAGGAGGAGGTAAGCAGGCAAAATAAACAAAGCTTTTGTCTAACTACAGAAAGACTGCTGCTAATGGTGGCTAAAACACATTTAGGACTTATTCCCTGCTCAAAGTCTATGTGTCTTAAACCTCTGGGAGCCTTCAGTAAATTCAAATTTTAATAACCAGATATTTCAAGGAAAATTAGTGATGTTTTTATGCTTTCATACATGTAAATTGTTCCCTAGACAAATTAAATATTATTAATTTTGAGTGTATCACAGCTGACTGATGGTATATTAAACTAATAGTGCATAAGATAAAGTGGTTTCTGGCTCTGAGGCTTCAGACTGTAAACAGTTATTAGTTAGGGATACTGCAACAACTATTTTGCAGCAAGTGTCCATCATTTGTTAAAGATATTGGCCGTGTTAAATATTTCTGTTTGTTTGAATTGGGAGTTGGTCAGTCTGCTTTGCTTTATAGTGAACTGGGACCTTCCAGACAGGGCAGTGTTAGCTTATAAAAGGACCACAAAAGTCATCCTTATTCAATCAACAACATGCTTTTACTGTTTTTGTTGAACAGAAGAGTAAAAACCTCCAAATGAATAATGAAATATGTATCTTACCGGACAGATAGCTGTGTTGTGCAAGACATAAGGTGATTTATTATTTGCATTTTTAAATAAGAGGTATCCTGACCTATCAATAGTCAATAAGTATTGGCCAATATTTACATAGGAACAAATGATCGTTTGATTGGAATTAAAGCCTGTTAATAACCTGTGGTTCATGCTTCATGTACCATCTTCAAGGTGTCAAATCAAACTTGTCCTCTAGTCTGCTGCTGCTGCTCTCTCTGCAGCATCTGTCATTCACTCGAAGCACTTTTAGAAGATTAAAGTTTGTTTTCAGTCCTGTTAGTTGAAAACATTACTTCAGTTCAGAAATCTGTCTACAGATCTGCACTGAGACTGACAGAATGAAAGGTAGGTAACTTTGTTAATGAGTTGACAATGGCACATTTTGACTAACATGATGATGAGTTAATGTTGGCTCGAAAACATGTGAGGAAACTTTGATTTTGGCAAGGAGCAGTAATTAATACAGTTTTAGAGGGAATTGGTTTGTTTTCTTGGTGATAAAAAAAATAACTGCATTACTTAAATAATGTAATTTGGTTAATGTTTTATTCATGTGATGATTTGCTCTGTTCTGGTGCTGGATAGGCATAATATTTTTTTTCAGTCAGTGAATAACTTTGTTTATTGTTCCCATATTTGAACACAAGTAAACAGTGAATCATCACATTGCGTAATTCAGTTGGTCTTACCATAGGACACTTGTTTTTTTGCCCCCTGGAAGTTTTTCTTTTTTTTACTGCCTTGATGAACAAACACAACCAGTTGTTGCAACAAAACACTATCACCTTGAGTCAGTCAGCCATCTCACTCATTGAGGAATTCCTGACAATAACAATAATAATAATAATAATAATAATAATAATAATAATAATAATAATAAATAATAACAAATAATAATAATAATAAAATAGTAAATTGATGAAGAGAGTGTGGGTGAAACATGATGTTTGTTTGAAAATAAGAATCAAATACAAAGAAAAAGCAGCTCAGTCCTCTCGTGTGCTGCGAGTCCTCTGATAATCTGTCAGGCTGCCATCACCTGTGATGCAGTGCAAATTAGAAATGCCCCCTGCCCCAGTCATCTCTGTTAGTACAGGAAACCTCAGTTATTGTAGCAGTTTTTCTTGTTGAGCCACATATAGAAGATTAATGTGATTCAGTTCTAGTCATGTGGGAAAGTGACTTTAAATGACCATCTACACTTGTCTCTGGTGTTTGTTAGAAGGCATGGAAAGATGTCGGGGTGTGAAGGAACTGTTCTGCATCCAAATACGTTCATATATAAGTTGCTGAAAATTTTTTAAAAGTCCAAAAAACTTGTTTTGTGTTCCTATTTTAAGCACATTTCCTTTCACAAAGCTGATTTTCACCAGCAGTCTGCACAGCAAACCAGCTGTTTTCCTCTGTGCAGTCTCTCTGTCCTCTCTCTTTGCATAATGAGCAGAGGGTGTGTTGTTCCTGACACATTAACCGTGTCTTTCTAGCCATATTAAAACATTATATAATTTGAGCTGACTTTTTTTTAAATTCCATTTTAGGTTGTCCGTTGTGTATACTTATGAAACAGAGCTGTAATCATCTGCTTTGTTATTTTTACATTGCTAAAATGTAATGGATAATAAAATCTATGTTTTATTATGTTTTGATTCGTGTATTGTACTGTCATACATATAGTGCTTTACTGTTTTGATTTACTATGTTGTTTTTTATTTAAACTCTACATTCAAAAGCCTCACTTGGGACAAGAATTGGGAATAAGCAATAGCCATAGGCTCTATGAGCAGCACCTCAGCCTCATGTCTTGTTCTGAAACTGTTAAGCTGTGTTGTCCTTATCAAATCAAGTGAATTTAGTTTTGTAATCAGCTAATAAAAACATTGTAAATACATGAACTGTAAATCTTGAATATATTTTATTGTGCTTCTCAATGTCAAATCATATTGTACATCCTCTCAGTGCACTGTAAACAGGAGCAGATCCTGTAATATAAACTCTTTTCTAACTAATAATTGATGGATTGTGAATCAGTTTGAATCATTAATGGACTTTGATTTAAGAATCAGGATCAGAGAAGAACCGAATGTTACTACATTACATACTGGAAATACTGAACCCTTTGAAGGAGGACTATTCTGTGCTGATTTATGAACTGTCTGTCTTTCAGAATAAAGCGGTGTAAAGACTACTATGAAGTGCTGGGCGTCAATAAAGAAGTCAGTGAGGAGGAGCTAAAGAAAGCCTACAAAAAACTTGCACTCAAGTTCCATCCAGACAAAAACCATGCTCCAGGAGCAACAGAGGCCTTTAAAAGTAAATCCATTCTGAACATACTTACTTCTGTTTACTTCAGTGTTGTTGTTTTTTTCATCAGTGCTGATACATTCTGTTTGCTCCTTTTCAGAGATCGGTAATGCTTATACAGTGCTGAGTAACCCAGACAAAAGGCGACAGTATGACCTGATGGGAGGGGATGAGCTGAGCAGTCCAGGTCACTCACACAGAGGAGGCTTTGACTTCCATGGGGGCTTCGAGGCAGACATCACTCCTGAGGACCTCTTTAACATGTTCTTTGGAGGAGGTTTTCCATCCTGTAAGAACCACGGTTACACTTCTGAATTAGATTGTTCTACTTTGAGTTTGTTGGATTTGGATGAAATGATGAATTGAGAAAAACACTATTGCCATTTACTTGTTTTGATAAGATAAGATCCACTGAGGCATTTTTTAACTTTTATTTTTATTACAGATCTAGCAACGTACATAAAACATAAATTCCAATATCTGTGTTTTTCCTTTTACAATTTCCAGCCATATAATGATGATTTAGTTGCATATTTAACAAGGCACTAAATGTTAAAATGTGAAAAGAGATTTCAGTTTTTGTTTCTCCCGCCCCCCCCTTAATTTTATATCAACAGCAAGCTCACACACCTTCACGAACGGGAGAACGAGCTACAGCCATCAGCAAGATTATAGACAAGAGAGAACAGAGGAGAGAGGAGACGTATGTGTTTTGCTGTCACTTCTATCAACTCTTTTGTTTAATTTTGCTCTCATAATCTCAAGTGTTTTTGTAAAATGCTTTTTTCGCTGCACTGTTTGTCTCCAGGGTGGATTCTCGATGTTCATCCAGCTGATGCCCATCGTTGTTCTGATTGTCGTGTCAGTACTGAGTCAGATGATGGTGTCACCTCCACCCTATAGTCTCTACTCCAGACCGTATGTGCTAATCAATAATCAGACTTTTTACTCTCTTGAGTTTTTACTGAACAGACAGACAGCTCATCCAGGTGTGACAGAAACCTTTCAGACATGCTTTGTTTCACTTTGGGTACAGGTCAGACAGCACAGTCTCTTTATTGTTACTTATTGAGATGAGATCTCGAAAGAGCCATAAAACAGTGCTGCAATTTTGACATGTATGACAGGGTCCCCACACGTCCTGGAAAACCTGGAAAAGATTGACCAATTTTCCAGTCATGGAAAACATGGAAAATGAGGAAAAAAGTAAAATGTCCTGAAAAAGCTTGAATTGTCTTGGAAAATTATTTATCTTCCTTCTACCTTGTTAGTGAACAAATATCAAACATAGGAGATGAAGTAAAAAATGTACGTGGTAACTATTGCACACTTAGCCATAAAATATGAGTAGATAAATAATGCAAGTTTCGGAAAAAAATATTAAAAACACAAAACAATGGTGACAACAAGAAATAACAAAAAATGGCAAAATAAGATTTTAGGCTACTTAAACAGTAAATCAACAAAATATGTTTATAAAAAAGCAGAGCAAAGATTACTAAAATAAGTGTAAACCATACATTTATAATGGTAAGACACTACACAAAAGCCAGACTAAAAAGATAGCTAGCTAGCAGACGATGTCCATGCCCGAGAGTTAGAAATAAATACATTTTAAGGGGGGGTGAAAACGTGCTGCAAAAGTCCTGTAAAATGATTTCTCTAAAACAGTGGGAACCCTGTATGACCACACTGTGGTGCAAGACAGATCATTATGACCGATGTGATGATGTTGAAAGAAAGAGAGGCTCAGGCCCCTGAAAGAGAACTGTAAACAAACATTTCGTTTTCTGTACTAAACTGTTTTGTTTATTCAAATATCATGATGAAAGATAGCACACTGCTGAAGTGAGTCTGCCATTTCTCACCACTTCTCCCATTCCTCAGTCTGATGTGGTTGCCTTTCTAACACATCATGTAGGCATTGACGTTGTTGCCAGAGCTTGACAAACTTTTCCCCTGCTTCCTTGTTCCATTTCTCAGCACCAACTTTTTTGGGGGTCGTTTCCACGCCATTTGATTTGTTTTGCTTATACTTGCAGCCTCTGCCGGTCCAGAGCGTGTTGTACACCAGGAACAGACTGTCCACACAAAGGCGGTATATGAGAAATGGCAGCTTTTTCTGTGCCGTTTGGCCCTCCATCCAGACATGAACTGTGTTTTTGATCAAGATTTAATAAAAACTCAGGTCAGGGTGTCTCCTGTGGACAGGAAAACAGTGTTTTGTGTCTCATAACATGACACTCTGCACCAGCCTCCTCGGGTTGATGGCACACATTGCAACATTGTCATTGTGGTCTCTGTTGCAGCAGACGTTGCTTAACTACTTATCTAGACTGTTAACATGCCAACACAGACTTTCTGTCGCTCCCTCACTATGATGCTGCTTTAAAACACTTGGATGGTACAACCGCTGCTGACGATTTTAGAATGTGCAAGAGAAAAAATAGTTGCATATCACAAACATGGTTCAAGGTCATAATCAGTGTTTAACAGTGTGCTTAGGCATTTTTGTTTTTTTGTGTCCATGAGGATGTTTTTAAAAGTCTGTCGTGTGTGGACAGGATTGGTTTTAATATGGAGGAGGAAAAACTCAATTTTTAAGAATACCTTTGTGTGGACTTAGCCCAAGCTTACATGCACATTTAAGTCAAACCATCGTAATAGCTTGATTAGCCAATAAAAGCAGAGATTGGAGATCACATGGAGGAAATCATTTCAATCAACTAAGGCATGTCTGCCTCTGCTCCAGTAGGTGGTGATATGTACAGTACCCCTTTCAGCAAGCAACTATGTACCATCTTCCTGTTAACCTTGATCACAAGTTAGCAAGCAGCTGATTGGTTGCATGCCAAAATATGAACAAATGTACATTTTCTACATGCTCTTTACTCTTGTTACAATTGAGATAAATGATTTCTTCCTAGCTTACTGTTTTATCTAAAAGCAGACAGAAGCAACCTCTGCTAAACCTAAGTGTTTGTGTTTGCATGTTCAAAGTTAGCATGCGTTCTGACTTCCAGATAAATGCTGTTTATTTTCTGGGTCAATCATTGGTCAGAAGAGAATGCACAGGAAGCCAAGTCCAGTCTGGTCTGATTGAGGATTAACCTTAATCTAACACACTGCATGAGACAAAACATCTAATTTTCAGGGCTGACAGATCACGAAACCCTCCCACTACCAGACTGGGCTATAAATATTTTTATTGCCTGTTGTCCAACCTCAGCATTATTCCAGTCCATAGTATGTGTATTAAGATGGATACATGCATTACTATTTTTTCAAATAGTGACAATTTTTCAAATTATCACAGTATTACTATTTCATTTCTTATAGTAGAGTAGATTTCGGATACTTTAAAGAATCTTAAAACGCATTTTCTCACAGCGTGTTCCCCCTCTGTGTGTTTCAGATCCACTGGTCAGACAGTGAAACGACAGACAGAAAACCTGCATGTTGACTACTACGTCACGAGAGACTTCAAGTCTGAGTTCAAAGGCTCAACACTACAACAGATTGAGAAAAGCGTGGAGGAGGACTATGTAGCCAATGTCAGAAATAACTGCTGGAAGGAGAGACAGCAGAGTGAGTAAAAGACTGACAATGCTTGATCCAGTATTAAAAAAAAATGGGTCCTGCAGTTTTAATAATCACAATGTGTTCCTTCTCTCATCCAGGAACGGACCTGCTGTACGCTGCTAAGGTATACAGAGATGACCGAATGCGCAAGAAGGCAGAGCTCATGACCATGGATAACTGCAAGGAGCTGGACAGACTAAACAACCTGTTCAGAGGAGGATGAGCTGGACACTTTTAGATCGTGTTATTGTACAGAATAGATGTGTATGTTCATGTTTTTTTTTAAGACAGAGGATCTACTCTAGGAGCAAAAAAATTTTAAGGAATAATTTAGCCCTGTTGTTAAAGTCTAAAAAATGTCTGTCTTCTCATATCTCCCTGCCAACTTCTCTCCTTCACTCCAGCCTGACCCCAGCATCCACCCCGTCGCAACATGACAAATCAGTCTAGTCATTCTGTAGAAAAATCTCAAACTTCAAACTCTTTTTTTTTTTAGCTCTGTTTTCCTTGTATTTTCCTAGAAACAGGGACACTTGATTGTAAAGGCATGTACTTTTGAGTAAGGAGAACCTTAGAGGCATTCCGCACAAGAAATTCACTGTCAGCTTCCAGCTTCCAGCATCCAGCTTTACGTAAATATAAGATGGGAGACTTTAAGTTTATCTGTAGGAGGTGACCTCCAGCCAAATCCATTTCTTGAAGAACACAGGGAACAAAAAGACCATGAATTAACAACACATCTGTCATTCATCCATCTATCTCCAAGCAGAGAGAGAACAAGACTGTAAAGAGATACTTATGATTTTGCTACAAGAGACTATTTTATGTTTACTTCATGTGAAGTTTGTTGGGGCTACACATGGAAGGACGTTGAAACTGTTGTTCATAAATGGTTGTACATTTTAATTTTTGAATGTTTTGAAGTTTATGCAGTTATTTAAGAAACTATAGAGGAAAGAAATTATTTCTTCAGTGCTCGCCTAATCATTTAAATAAAGTAAAACCATTAAAACAGACTGAATCGTTTTGTCTTCATCTGTTTGAGTGATTTAACAAAATTATGGAGAATGTCACATGTCCATGTAAGTTTCTTTCTACTGATACACTTTTTCATGGAGGGTGAAGAGAAAGTGGAACAAAGAAAGTTCATGCTTGCTGAAAATCCTGAAGAGCCAGAACATGCTGGAGACCACACTTGATGGAATGTAACCCAGTAGGTCACAGTGGCTCTTTCATAAACTAGATTGTCAGCCTATAGTAGGTCCTTTTTCAGCTAAAATCTCATTTTAAGGCTCTCGTTTCTACAATACCCTTATTTTGACATGCAGTACATGTATTCTAATAACAGGTTTCATTTGAACTGAGCTCATCTTTTTTAATATATATGTTAAGATATGGGAAAAAGTAACCTTTCGTCTATTGTTTGGGAGCATCTTGTGACCCATCTTGAATCAATTTGTAACCCCAGAGTGCTCCTGACCCCCACTATAGGAACCACTGTAATAGAGGTAGTGCTTTTGTAATAAATACCAGCATGGCTGAGCCCCTAAAATGTGTAATGCCCCTAGCCCTGGCTGTTGGTGTGGACACAAGAAAAGAATTACATTCATTTTTTACTTCATTGGACATTTAAAGTCAAAACAATCAGCAGGTCATTAACATAAACAATATCTATTTCACAAAACCAATAGTGACATTTACATGAAAGGACACCATTTAATACGTCTTCTTGATATTTGTACAAAGTGAAATATGAAATAAATTTAAAAAAAAAACACACATTTCAAAGCTAGAAGTGCTCCGAGAGCACAAACATCCGCCAAGGCATTTCCAACACTGTCAAGTACGTTATTGTCAAAAATACGGAAAACTGCTCTATCTGGCACTGTTAAAAATCCTTGAAAAAATTCCTGGATCCTCCTCAGAATTTGGATCACCACCAGAATGTAATCACTCGTTTTATGCCAGTACAAACATTCCCTGAAAATGTCAACAAAATCCATTAAAAACTTACTGAGTTATTAGGAAAGATGTGGAAAACTGGCATATCTTGCAGTGTTAACAAATGCTTAAAGAAACCCTGGATCTGCATCTGGACTCAGATCACAACCACAACAAAATGTAATCACCTCTCCCATCAAAATTTCCATCAAAATTGGAAGATCAGTTTTGAGTTATACTTTTCACAAACAACGTAATTAACAAACGCTGGCAAAAACAAAACCTTCTTGCTGGAGGTAATTATCAACATCTATTATATAAAACCAGTGGTACCAAATACATGAAAGAACACAATTAGACTAAATAGTCCACTGAATATGTACTTTTGAAATATGAAATGATCAATTATACACAACAACATTTTAAAACACATTTCTAAATACAAACAGTTGCACCAGTGTCATAAAGGGATCACAAAGTAGGATTTTCTCACTGGTTATAATGTTCAAAGTATCCAAATGAAAAAACTAAAAACATTGAAAAAGATATAAATCTAATTATGAACTTTTTTACTGGTCATAATGTTCAGATTATTCATATGAAATATAAGAGCATTGAAAAAGATATTTAGCTGGTATTTTTTTAATTACTGGCAATAATGTTCTAAGTATATGAATATGTACAACATGGTAAAAGGCGATGCGATAGTAAAATAACAAAAATAAAAAATTGGTGTCTGTGAAAATGATTGACGGACAATTTAAGCCAAATTCAACAGACATTGTCATCAATACATGGGCTAAAATAGTCATTCACTGGTTTTTGGCAGTCCTAGATTACAGAAATATATATGTTGTGTATCACTTCCAGAAGAGTTGTCTTATTGACGCGTCTCCTTCAGTCTCGTTTCTGATTGCTTATCCAGAGGTCACGTGACAGCGTCAAAACCCGGAAATGTTTTCCGCAGCGGGGCCAGCAGGTAGTCTGGCGAAATCAAAACATCAGGAGTGAAGCTGAAGCGCCGTCAGCACACTGGACATTAAAAATCAGCCTGAAAGAACACAAATGTGCCGGACTTTGACGTGAGCTGGACTATGACTCTCCACAGTTTAATTGTTGTTCTGTCGTTGGGTTTGTGTTTTCAGAGTGTGTTAGGCTGTAAAAATGAGCCTGAGACTCCGGACTGGAGACTGACGCTGAAAACGATACGAAACGGGATTCACAAGATAGACACGTACCTGAACGTCGCCCTGGACCTGTTCGGAGGAGACGACGGGCTGTGCCATTACAGGTGCAGTGATGGTGAGAGGACATCTTTCCTTCTTTACTACATTTCTATCTCAGTAATACCCAGGGGGGCATAATGGGCAGGTATTCTGAGGGCCTGTGGCTACTGTGGGCCCCTGAAATAACATAGACTCAGCCACATTTAACCATTGGTGTTTTAAGTTTTCATTACTCTTAATTTTTTTAAAATACTTTTATTGGTTTCATAAATAATTATGCTTAGGCACCCTTTGCATTGCTAAGCCCCAGTAACAATACTTTTATACAAATAGGCCTTTAAAGCATTTATCTGAGAGCGTTAGTTTTGTTTGTGCTTTTTGATGTGTAATCAAATATCTGAACAGCTCATCAGAATATTTGGGTCATGTAGTAGGATAGTTGTGATTATTTTAATAGATGTTAAGATCACGTTTATGGAACCTGATTACTCATTGATTCTAACACATACACCACTTTCTTTTATTGAATGTATATGCTTTGACAACATCATTTAAACATTAAGGAATGGGCAATACATAGCAATAAACTTGTAAAAATACAAATACCTAAAAAAAATGCTAATAATACTAATAATAATGGTGGAAAAAGGTAAAAAGTTCATCATGTCACGTGGCTGAATGATTTTTTTTCAGTCCCAATTAAACAGTTTTCATAATTGTGGAATTAATAAGTATTTGCAATCTCGATTAAAATTCACCATTTGTGTCTTTAAACAGAAGAACTTGGCCATAATGATAAGCAGTCCATATTCTCAATTGTATTACAGCTCTTTTATATCTTTGTTTGCTTGACAGATGTTTGGTTTGAGAAACTGCACAGTGCTGGTTTGGGGAAGGGCTCTATGTGATATCTGTTCATGGGGCCCTGATAATGTCTTAAAGATCAAATGGCTTGAAAAATGTGAGACTTTGTGGAAATATGTACCAGAAATATATTCACACACCTTGGTGATTTGCAGTTTTTAATTATCTATGATTATACAGTGTTTAATTTACCAGTTAAACTATTAGAATTTATCAGCAGGCCCTGCTCTCTTTGGAGTTATGTTATAGTCATCATTTTTCACTGTAGAAGAAATAATTTGGAGCATCAGTATATTACTGTCAAAGGCAACAGTTTATATAAAAGCAGCTGAACTGAAAGGGACATTGTATTTGTTATAAACTTGTTTGATGGTAATGGTCATCTTTTTATCCCTTAAAAAACTTTTTAAGAGCAAAATCCTTCCCTATAACATTCAGGGAATACAGATCTGTAAAAAAAAATCCCCTCAGATATAACTAATTACTTACCTGTCATTTAAAATATCAAAACATCAAAGTTTAGAGTTTAAAAGTGGGGGGTACACTAATATCTGACAAAAAATGCACTAGTAAACATATAAAGAAAGAACTCCAAAAATAAAACACAATGTCCCCACAAGTAAAGCTATTTGCAATCCACAACTATACAATATAAACTGATGAAAATCTTGTTTATGCCCTCTTCAATTTTGTGTTTCTAATAAAATTAGATAAGTTCACTTTAAAATCTTACACAGTATTTATCCATGTTATGTGCTGATTTCCACATTTTCAGACATAGATATAAAATGTACATTGGGGGACAGAGTCTGAGACTGTAATACATTTATTTAGTCATTGCTCCCTCACAGCAAAGTTTTGAATGACATTAAGAAATGTGTTCATAACACGAGTAAGCATACTGTAAATATTAAGTCTAATCACATCATTATTTATCAATCCAAACGTAAACCTTTGCATTATGTATATCTTATCATTTTATTTGGAAAATGAAGTTCTCCAAGTCCTCCCCAAACTTCTTGTGTTTTTGGAATTTAATATAAATATTAAAATCAATAACAAATGTGAGCACACATCACTATTTTATGTCAAATTATTTCCCACATTCCTTGTCTAATACATCAGTGTTGTTATTTTGCGTGGTCTATTTTTTGAATTTGTTCTAGTCAACCCTTATTTCGTTTAAAATGTGCTTAATGTTATTTTATATATTTGTATTTCTTATTTCTTGATTTCCTGATTGTAATGTTCTAACCCAACGTTCTGACTAAAACTTGCATTTATCTCTCTACTGACTTATCTTGGCTGTTTCACTTTCCCCACACTGCTGTATTGTTCTTGTTCACTTGTAGAAATCAATAGTTATCATATCTATATAGAGTTCCAAACTTGCCAAAAACAGTGTCTGTGTCTTTATTCATTGTCTATTCTTTACAATTAATGTTGAGGAAAAAGTAGTTAAAAAACTTTTAAAAAATGTGATAAAGTGAAATACTCTGAAAGCAGAGAAATACATAATGTTCCCCTCAGTGGTATGTAAAGCTGTTAAGTCATGTGTACTGATGTGTTTATCTCTGACACAAAGATAACTGACTGTGACTGAACAAGAAACCTCTTCACCTTTGATCCCCTCTCACAGGATACAAGCCGGTGCCTCGGCCTGGGTACAAACCACCCCCACCCAATGGATGTGGATCCCCGGTGTTTGGCTTTCAGGTAGTCTTACAGAGGGTAGAAGTTTAAGTATCTACAGCAAACAAATCAAACAATTTATGATGGACAGTAAAAACCACAGACTCTATGTTCTTTTGCATTAACTGTTGTTTTTATGTCAACATCATATATGTACATCTTTCACTGGTAAAGAATTTGCATTAACACAATTACAAAAAAAATGTCGCTACTGATTAGCGTTAGAAATTAGAAGTTGCCTACAGGGCAACACATGCGGCACCAAATTCATCAATGACAGTGGCTTCAAAACTTAGACCTGATGACCAGCTGGATCGACTTTCTCCTCTTCAGCCCAAATGATGCACCTCTGGTTCCTCATTGCTTCAGTCCATTTTAAATGACCTCAGAAAAGGTGGAAGTGTTTTTAGTCTTTTTATAGTGTCTTCTTTGCATGGTAGAGTGCAAATGTGAATTTATTGACACATGCTGTCCACAGACATTGTTACCTCCGCCAAGGAGGTTATGCTTTTGCCGGCGTATGTTTGTTTGTCTGTTTGTTTGTTTGCAAGGTTACACAAAAACTACTGGACAGACTTTGCTGAAATTTCAAGAGATGTTGGTAATGACCCAGCTTAAAAATGTTTAGATTTTGGTGGTGATCCAGGTAACCGCCATTAGCGAATGATCATTTTTGCTCAATAACCGTCTAATTAATGATGATATCAATATGACTCAGAGTGCTAGGTGTGGGTTTTCAGGGTCAAGGACTCATATTATGATGGTAACTTTATCATGGAACTATTGCTTATAGATGTAACAGCAATATGTGAGCTACACTGGTGGAGGTTTGTCCTCTCTGAGTGCTTTCCAGTCTTGATTAAGTTTTACCAGTGTGCCCTGAGGGCTCCGAGATCATTGATTTCTTCTTAGTTCTTGGTGTGTGCATGTAGAGATTTCCACTTACTCTCCGATTAATTTAATTTTACCAGTATGTACTGTAGACAACAAACTCCTCAAACTCATTGAAATTCTGTGTAATAAAGGAGGTTACTCTTGGAGCTTTGCACTTCCATCTCACCTTTACACAGAGCTGTTAACATCCCATTCTGACTTCTAATGGACAGAATCTCTTTACGATCCCTTATTAATCACTCAGGCGCTATTCTGTGGTCAAATAACATGTTTGATGTCCTTGCAGGTATTTTTGTCAGCATCTCACAACTTTTCAAGACTTTTATTGCTAATGTCGCAGCTGTCAAGGCCTGTTTCTAGCATCAAATTTAACTAAGGTATACAAATTTGCCAAAAAAAGAAAGAAAAACTCAAATTTTAGCTGTCTATTTATTGTCCTTGTGCTATTTGTAGGCCAATAAAGGTTTTTGATTTTTTAAAAAAATGAAACATTTTAGGCAATATCCCAATTTCTCAGAATTTGAGTTTGTAGTATATTGTTAATAAAACTTTTCTGCGTCTTTTTTTTTTTAGCTAAGGATAAATTTGGATTATAACATCTCATGCTTTGACTTGTACCTCTCCTACACATGGTTTTATTGACCATTACTCAGAGTGTCTTTGTGTTAATACACATTAATACAAAAATATCAAATCTGTTTTTATTCCAGTTTGACATAGGTATCCCATCTATGACTAAATGCTGTAACCAGCATGACCGCTGCTATGACACATGTGGACAAGAGAAACACGACTGCGATGACCAGTTCCAGGACTGTCTGGAGACCATCTGCAGGAATGTGCAAAAGACTCTGGGACTGTCCCAAAGTGTCCAAGGTGAGAAGATAAACCTTGGTGTTCACATAAGTTGTATGATGCAGGGTACCGTCAGAGGATGGTTGTAGTTTTCCCTGCTGCTCAATGATGGTAGACTTTGGTCTGTTGTTTGTTTTATGTGAAATATGAGTACTACTGTCTGCATCAGGACCCTCTAAATATGTTTTATATCTCAGTGGCAGTTTTCTGGGTACGATAAAGGTTACAAAACTCAGTAATATAAATAAAACACAGTAACATAAAGGTCCAGTCTAAATTATTGTAAAAATGGCTTGATTCAAATATTCTGTCTGTTTCAGCTGCATGACAAAGGTAGACCATGGCTCATTCCTGCCAAAAAACTTATGACATGATGCTATGGTTTAATTCTTTTAGTTTTTTTAAATTATTTTATTCTTGGAGCAAATTGATAAAACTGGGTTCATGCAGATCCTTAAAAAGTATTAAAAGGTCTTTTAATGTAAGGCCATTAAAACTCAGATGTCTTCATTTTAACCCCATGGCAGGTTTTTTGGTAGTACTTAGACCAGGGGCCATCTCTGTCGAACCTATTTTGGGTCATTTTAGGGGCAGCTTGTTAGTTTTTTTTAAATGGCAACATTACTTTAACAGATCAGAATTTAAGGAATAAAGAGAGTATATTTATTTCTTTATCAGTTTTGTTACTTATAAATGATGTAAATGCAGCTGTAGCAACAAAAAAGAGTTTAAAATGTGTTTGTTATACTGTGTCTGATGTTGAAACAACAATAAGAATTGAGGGGAAAATACAGCACATAAACACTATTAAAAAAGTCTTAAATTTGATTAGACACACATAGAAACATCTCCATGGTGAAATTCATGGTTGAATACACGTAGCACAGTACAGTACATTTGTGTATTAAAATGTATAAAATGTTTATTGTTATATAGAATATATACATAAATAATACCTAATTAATAAACACTGCACAACAACTTTTTGTATTTTTTCCCAATACCCTGCTACTTCCTTATATATGACCTTATTTCTATTTTTTTCAATTTCTGTTTTTCTATTTCTAATTGCTATATGTTGTGTAAGAGTGATCAAATTTCATACCGACTCATACAGCATTTCTGTCATGATTCGAATCCTGAGAGTAGTAAAGTGTAAAACAGAGTATCCAGCAGAGAGCAACATGGAGCTGTTTTTAAGTTCTAGTTTCCTTATCACAGTGACTGTTAATGTGGCCATAGGGCCATGAAAGGAGAGCTTTAGAACAGCCCGTCTAAGCACAATCAGTTTTATTTTAAGTTATTTGTCTTGATTTTGACTGCATAGTAAATTAATTCTGTTCTTTGAAACAATCTGATTTTGATTAGTTGCGTATAGAGTGGTTTATATTTGCCCTGCAGCGATATTTCTCCCTGTTCCTGTTATACACCTTCTCATTTTTTACCCTATTCTACTACTAATTTCTCAACTTTTTTTCCTGCCCTTTCTTGCAGCGTGTGAATCTGCAGTGACTCTACTGTTTGACGCAGTCATGCACCTGGGATGTAAACCATACCTGGACAGCCAGAGGGCGTCATGCGTGTGTCAGTATGAAATGAAGAGAGATCTGTGAGACAGCAGGACAAACAAGTTTGATGGATCATCTGGATGAGAAGTCAAACACTGAAAGAAGAACGCCAGCTATGAACTTTTAGACTTTCTCAGGGAATCGACTGTCTTTGGCAACACCGACATGTGTCCATTGCCTCCAGTCATAAATGTTTATATTTGCTGATGTGAAAATACCTAGTTTTGAGAGTGACATTGAAACAGTCTTTTAATGAAGTTAATAGTGTATTTATGTAGAGACTGTGCATCAAAGCAAGATTGGAGGGTAAGATGAGTCGGCTTAGTCTAATGTCAGAGGTTGGCTCTCTGTTAACCTGCCTGGATCACTGTGATTACCGGCATCAGCATCATAAACTGGTTAATTAATAACTTTCAGGTGACATCACACAGCTATTGGATGCTCCCCTGGTGGGCAAGAAACGCTTCCCTCCGCAGTGAACAACAGAGAAGCTGACAGTCTAGGTTGTCATTAATGTGTTTAAACCAGGTTATTCTTATAATAAAAAGTTGTTTTCATTGAATGCACTGACTGACGAGGAGACAAGCCCAAATTATACCCCTACAAAACCCCAATTCAGAGAGGAAACTCAGGGAGGAGCAAGTAGCACCTTAATACTATCAGATGCTCCACTATGTCTTTAGCACTCAACAGAATTTCCCTTGTTTGGTCATACATATTATTGTGACTTCCTTTCTTAAAATTCTAGACCAAAAATACTACCTGAAAGAGACACCTGATAGTTGTCCTGATACTTTCATTAAAGGCATAAAAGAGCTAATCTTAGCTTTTTTCGCTGATGTTAAAATGAGTAGTGACTTGTTCTTGCTTCCCAAACAGAGTACAGGTGCATAGAAAATACATAAAACTGTCTGCATGCCTGTAGCTTTTCAGCGTGGCAATGAGGTAAGAGGAGGTATTCTCCAACATTACAGTTTGTAAACATATATCCAGAGTGATGTTCTGGAAAAGACTGTACTATTTTAAGTGATTTAAATGATGTCTCAGGGTGTTGTAAAGAAGTGCTGAAAACTTGCAGATCACATTAAAATCTCAGGTATGAGGTTTTTATTTAATGTAAACTTGTCATTTTGTAGAAAGAAAAATAATAAAAGCCTGTGCCTCAGTTCCAAACAGTGGTGCCTGCTAGCTGATACTCTTTTTGCCCGTCAGCCCTCAGTTCTGGTCATGTGACTGA
This sequence comes from Cetoscarus ocellatus, assembly GCA_037902135.1. Taxonomy (NCBI): domain Eukaryota; kingdom Metazoa; phylum Chordata; class Actinopteri; order Labriformes; family Labridae; genus Cetoscarus; species Cetoscarus ocellatus. The sequence goes on along the minus strand of JBAMNC010000871.1, from coordinate 2,024,785 downwards.
CCAGAGGTGTTTCTAGATAAGTAATCTTAAATCCTGTTAAACACAATTTTATTCATATATTGTCAACCAGTATTAAGAAAACTTTCCAAATTGAGCATTGTTTATTTATCACAGGTGTCTGCAGGTAAATGATGTGAAGTTGGTTTGCAGAGTGGAGTGTGGCAGCCTGCAGTCCTCCTTGCATGTAAACATTGTCCGATTGTTGGATCTGGATACTCATAGATAGATAGATAATTGTGGAAAAGTGTAGAAACTTGGAAAAGTAAATATCTCTGATTGTAACCTGACAGCCAACGTTCAACTCAATCCACATTGTTAGGTCAAAGTACAGGTTTTAAAAGATACTATTGATGCCATGAATGATCTTTGTTCACACCTGTGATGCTGAGGATCATGGCAGCATGACAATAGCCACTAACAGGAACCAGAGTAGCTGTTAGTGGTTGGTGGCCCCATTTGTTTGACCAGAGCCAGCACTGTAATCATTACTTTGAAATTATTACTTTGAAATGCTCTCTGTGAGCGCTATAGATAAGTTAGATTATATATTTATTTAAACTCTTGGACTCATGACAGTATGTTTGTAATGTTAAGAACTAAGCAGTGCATTTACAAGGACACATAGTCCTACTGTAAGCATCAGTTCACAGGGACCTGCTAATTTAAAATGTTAGTTTTCACATTTTATTTCAGCAGATCATCCCCACAGAAGAAAACATCCAGGGAACAGCGTACTGAATCAGTCTCACTTCACGGTAGTGTCTTTGGCTGCCATGTGCTTCTTTCTGGTCCTGAAACAAAATGTTTAAATTTGTACTTTTAGTCTTGTTACCTTGGACAAAGGAGAAATTTTTCACAGTTAAGGATTTAGTACACAGAGGGTATGCTGTATGTTCACATTGTAAATGTTTAGCGCTGTGGGCACACAGGTCAACAAACCAAACTAAAAATTGGAATACTCTCCTTTTTCATACTGTAATCTGGGAATCATGACAGAATGTAGCTCTGCCATCATAGACACTCAAATTGATTGTGCAATGGTGTAATGTTACTTCACCAGTCTGTTCACTCACTTTACACTACGGTGTTGCAAAAGCATTAGAGAGCATGACAGAGAGGAGCTCCACCTACACTCAAGATCAATTGCACTTACGCCAGCACTACTCATCTTTGCTGGCTCTGCCAAACCCATATCCACCGACTCCATTTCCAAAAGTAACACCTCTGTTACTGCCTCCATTGTGGCACATATTTCCTTCTCTTTGACATCTTATTGAAGGAGAAACATCACAGAGGCATAAATATCGTTCCTCAAATTGGGGCTATGTCTACATCATTTGCTTCATTTAATAAACAGGTAAACTCAAGCCACAGTCTTAGAGGTTGGCTTTATATTTAGTGTCTTAATAACATTAAATTTACACAACTAATTGAATGAAACTTGCATAAAATTCTATGAGTTAATAGCTATGAAAACAAAATACAGCACACTGCACCTTGTATAAACCTAGAAGAAACTTTTTTAGATTTATTTTGGGGCTGTTTGTGTTTTTGCAGACTCTGGACAGTAGATAGAGTTGAAAATTAGGATGAGAGAGTGGGGAATAACGATTGCACAGGGAGCAGCAGGTCAGTTTTGAACCCGTGCTGTCTCCATTTAGGACAACATGTAGAAATAACTGCCCAGCTATAAAATCTGTAAAATATTACAGAATGTTTAAGGCATTGGTTAAATAAAATCAAAAAGATTGTATATACAACTGAGGAGACTTCATGTAAACAGTGGTATAAATAAAGCCACATCACATATTGATCACTCTGTGTGTCTGTTCCTATAGTGGACATTAATGCAGCATTTCATGACATTGTGTCGACTGTAAGTCTCATAAATCCTTCATCCACAACTGAACATAACGGCCTCACACCCTCACGCTTTAGAAGTGTCCTTAATTTGACTTGCTTTTGTCTAGTTTAGGTATCTTAATCTCTTTTCATTGGCTTCCAGTGGCAGCTTGAGTCAAATTCAAAGCTCTACTTCTGGCTTACAAAACAGTAACAAGAACGGCTTCTGGAAGACATCCTGTGTGGTACCAGTGCCAAAGACCCCCCATCCCAAGGACCCTAGCTGCTACAGACCGGTGGCCCTCACATCCCACCTCATGAAGGCCCTGGAGCGGCTGGTCCTTGCCAACCTGCGCCCCCTGGTGAGCTCGTCCATGGACCCACTGCAGTTTGCGTACTGGACTGGCATCGGAGTGGACGACGCCATCATTTTCCTCCTCCATCGAGCTCTGTCACACCTGGAGTCACCTGGAAGCTCTGTTGTTTTGTCCTTTTCCTGGACCTCAGCAGTGCTTTCAGCACCATCAGGCCGGCCATCCTGAGGGACAAGCTGGAGCTCTCTGGTGTGGACCAACACCTCACATGCTGGATTGTGGACTACCTCACCAACCGCCCACCGGGGGGGGTGAGGCACCAGGACTGTGTGTCAGAGACTGCCCTCTGTAGTATAGGGGCCCCCCAGGGAACAGTGCTGGCGCCTTTCCTCTTCACCCTCTATACTGCAGACTTTTCCCACCTGTCACCCACCTGTCACCCACCTGCCACCTCCAGAAATTCTCTGACGACTCTGCCATCGTCGGCCTCATCACAGATGGGGACGACCAGTCGTATAGAGAACTCATCCAGGACTTTGTGGACTGGTGCCAGCAGAACCACGTGCACATCAACTCTGATAAGACCAAGGAGTTGGTTGTGGACTTCCGCAGGCGCCCCCACTCCCCCCCATCACCAGTGAACATTCAGGGAAGGGACATTGAGATGGTGACATCTTATAAGTACCTGGGTGTTCATCTTAACAATAAACTGGACTGGACTCATAATACTACCGCACTTTATAAAAGAGGACAGAGTAGACTCTATCTGCTGAGGAGGCTGAGGTCTTTTGGGGTGCAGGGGGCACTCCTGAAGACCTTCTATGACTCTGTTGTGGCCTCGGCAGTCTTCTATGGAGTGGTCTGCTGGGGGAGCAGCATCACAGCAGCTGACAGGAAGAGACTGGATAAACTGATAAAGAAGGCCAGCTCAGTCCTGGGATGCCCTCTGGAACCGGTGGAGGAGGTGGTGGAGAGGAGGACTACAACCAAGCTGTCCTCTATGATGGACAAAGACTCCCACCCCCTCCAACACACACTCACTGCACTAAGGAGCTCCGTGAGTGACAGGATGCTCCACCCGAAGTGTGTGACGGAGAGGTATCGCAGGTCCTTCCTTCCTGCAGCTGTCAGACTTTATAACAAAAACCTCTCCAGTGTGCAATAAACCATATTTATATTTAAATGTGATAATGTTTCTCTGCAAAATACCAGACATGTACATAGCCACCATATTTATATTGTAATATCTCAAATCTCAACCTGTAAAATATCAACATGTGTCAAACAACAAACATGGACATAAGGACTGTAAATATGCCACTGACTATATGGTATATACTTTTTTATACTTTTTAAAAAAAAATGTATTTCTATTTTTTCATTACTGTATTTGATTTGTAATTACCTTATTTTTCAGTATAATGCTTCCTTCTGATACTGCTCTTGTATCCTGCAGCTGCTGTATATTTTGGAATTTCCCCCTGTGGGACTAATAAAGGAATATCTTATCTTATTTTATCTTACCTGGACTCCCTCACCCAGGTCCACACTCCCTCTCGTCCTCTGCACTCTGCCAGTAAAAGACGCTTGGTGCTCCCATCTCAGCATGGCTCAAAAGTCAAAAACAGACTTTCCCCCTCTGTTGTTTACAGAGGTGGTGGAATAAATTACCCAACTCCATTCAGTCTGGGGAGTTCCAATCTACTTTCAAGAGATAGTTGAAGACGCAGCTGTTTAGGGAACACTAATGCACTTACTCTTACTTTTTAATTTTATATTGTGTTCATTGTTTAGATCTCTTGTGTTTCCCTTTTGCTGCATTGACTCTGTTCTTGATCTTGGTTAAGTTACCCATTTTGTGTACAGCTTTTGTCTTGTTGTGTATTTCCTGTTTTATTTTGAAATCTCTGTGTTCCTTGTGGTGTTTTCCTGCCCTCCCTCCTGTGTGTCTCTCTGATGATGATTCCCCTCTCTACCTGTGTGATTGTCCCACCTGTGCTTGATGTTTCCTCAGTGTATTTAGTCTCTATGTTCCCTTTTCTCAGGGTTGGGTGATTCGTCTTCCCTGTCTCAGTCCATGTGGATGTCTTCATGCCTCTGTGTTTTCTCTAGTGTTCTTCCAGTGTTCCCCCTGTATTTGTAGGTATTATCTGTTTTTTTGTTAAGCTCTTTAGTGATTTTGATTTGTACTTTGTTTCTGGGTTTTCCCTTCAGTGTTTCTTAGTTGTTTGACTTGATACTTCAGCAAAAGATTTTTTTTTTTTGTAATTTGGACCTTTTGTCAAGGTTTTGTTTTTGGACTTTTGATCCCTGTCTTTTTGAAAATAAAGCCTATTGTGTTGAATCTGCATTTGGGTCCTCCTTCACTATCTATTATTTTTGGTTCCAAACTGTTACAATTAAGGGGACTTTAGGCTACTAGGTTTTCAGTTGATGATTTAAAAAAAAACAAAAAAACAAAGGCACTGCTTCTAACATTACATGGCTACACCTGTGCAGTTTGTTGCAATTACTAATGTTTTTCCCTCAAGTTTAGATTCTTGCTTGTGTTGTACAAACTCTCAGATGTACATCACTGGAGAAAATCATCTGCTGAATGACATAACATTGGCTTCGTTCATATGCAGTCAATATTCGGGTTAAGATCAATATTCCGGTTTCTGAAACATTCGGAATAACCCAGTTTACATGCGTGAGCAAACAGGGTTATTCCTCTATGCATAGTATCCCGGACAAAACAGCGATGCACGGAGAACGTCATGACGCAATGCGCGTCATTTCCGCTTCTTCTTCCTGTATCCAATAGCAACGAGTACAACAGAAGCAGAACGGCGGATAATGAACGGCCCGGAGCAGCTAACAGTCGGCTTCGTTTGAGCTTTGGTGCTGGTACTGACCCACCACCAGTACTTGACACTATTCTTTGTCAGTTTCTTCATTAATAGAGACGAGAACATGAAGAATTAGGAAATCGAGCCGGAGCTGTGCCATGTTACAACAAGTACTTCCTGTACTCAAAAGACCAAGATTCCTTGCGAAAAGAACATGCGCAGAACACAACTTAATGTTCCTTTCGATGAGGATATCCCGATCGGCGTATACATGACCAAATATTCGGGTTAGAAAAGGAGTAACCCAGGGGTGACATTCGGGTTTTTAAAATCCGGAAAACGGGCACATTCCGGTTTTTCAAACGGTTTTTTGGTGTTTACATGGCTGCAGGCAACCGGGTTATAGCTTATATTCCGGTTATGAAAGGTTTAATGACTGCATGTAAACGTAGCCAGTGTAAGAGTACATGAAGAGCAGGCTTTCGTCTTAGAAGTTTTAATGTTAACTCTGGCAGTGTTGATTTGACTATGTGAACAATCTTATAAAAACAACAAAACAAGAAGATAATACAAACACAAAGGAAAAGAAAAATATAAAGGAAATTAGTGCCTTTGTCTACTTTATTTTTGTCCCCAATCTGCATTATTCCTTTTTAATCCAAATCAACCAACTGGTTTTAAATGCTTCATCTGACATTTGCATTGCCATCTTTCATAGATCCTGTCCCTGTACAACCAACTTTGTCTCATGTCTATAAAATGAAATTCCGTAAATTTCGGGCTATTGAGCACAACTGAATGTAAGCCACACCCAATAAATTTAAGAAGAACTCCACAAATATAGGCCGCACTTCTCTTTATCTTCTCTGTAGGCTGCAGGTGTCCGGTGAGCGCAGCCGAGCTGGACGAGGGGAGCGCAAGTGGAAGGACTTTGGACAGAGCGCGGAGCGTTTTTTTTTTTTTTTTCTAAAAAGCTGGAGCTTCACCTGATCTTTTGCTCCTTCCAGCTCCACTTTCGCTCCGGTACCGCTCACACCATGCGTCTGAAGCTGGTGGAAGTTTTAGTGGGAGATGGAAGGATATTGGTGGGGGGCTCCTCTGAGGACGAGCGGGCGCAAGGAACAGCTCTGTGTGCAAAGAGCTGGAATTTCATCGCTCCGTCACTGTCCACCTTGTAACATGAGATATTTGCACACATATATGTTACACAGACAGATTTTTTAACCCTAAATTAAATTTGATCTGACGAGGCTAGATGTAATGTAAAAATACTTTAAATTAGCCGCATCACAGGGTTCAAAGCGTGCACTGGGAAAAAAGTAGCGGCTTATAGTCCAGAAATTACGGTATTTGCTGACTTGCAGACCACTCTATCTTGCATTAGGTATGTGCAAGCTATTTCCTGTAGATTGTGAAGATTTGACCACATCAACCAACCTATACAACACAAAACCTCATACAGCATCAGCCTCATCAAGACCCTTTCTCACAAGATTAAACACACAATGTCATATATTTGTCTACTTTTACTAACAAAATGATCTTGGTAAATTTATATTTTATTTAGTCTTTTATATAAGTACTCTTACTGCTGCTTGAGTAATTTTTGTGTATTCCACTTTGTTACATTTCTCAATACTCTCGAAACAGGATGTCCACAGAGGTGGTTCATAGTCTGGAAATGACAATATGTGAGGTCTGTAAACTAACTTGTATATATACCATATAAGATAATGTGTAAAAATGTTTTTACAAGTTTTATTTTATTTGCTCTTGTTTGCTGTTGTCACCGTGAAAGTGAGACAAACAGACTAAAGAAATCACCAAACTCTATCATGGTTAATAACAAACTAGAGCTGTCTGTATTATTACTTCCCTGTTGTCTCCTGAGGACAGGAGTCATGTTAAGCACCTGACCCCGTATGGATTTTAGAAAGTTTTAAACTTGGGGAAGAAACATTTACAGTAATAATTAAAGCAGATTGAGCTGCTCCATGTCACTCTTCATGAATTCACTGAACCCTGACCACACTGACAATAAAACCCAAAGGAGAAGTTTCGTTCTGAATGTAGCCTAATTGTTTAAAATCATCCACAGGAGGAACATTTCTTGCTTAACTGAACTCTGGCTGAGCCACACCCCAGACAGTGTGATGGAGGGGCGGGCTCAAACTTTGTTTATAGATGTGAGCTTGATACAGTATCATCTCATAGGTGTGCAAACCATGTCCAAAATGTCAGAGGACGGAGGAGGAGGTAAGAACCCCAAATTCCTGTTTTTGATAGAACAAAGGTTAAGGGTTTGTATGTGGCAACTTTAAAATTAGACTTACAGATTAATAACCTTTATGTTCAGACCTAAGGCTCCATGAAATTTGTTTAGTCTGCAACCAAAGTTATGATAGTTTTGGATATTAAATTATATCAATGTGTTGCTGTCTTTGTCAGCAGTTTCAGATCAGTTTCACAGATAGATCATGACCCAGTACGTTGATGTCCATAGCAGAAACCAAGGACTTTGATTTTAGTTTTGGTAACATGCTTGGGAAATGGAGGTCAGATCAGGTCAAAGTCCAGAGTGGATATCAATCTCATTTATATTCACTGTTCAAACAGCAAATCCTTCACCATCAAAGATGCTCAGACCCACTGTTACAACCAACCCCATCATGGGGTGACTACTTAGAAAACAGAAAATGATAAAAAACAAAGCAGATTGATGATAGATTATATTAATGCAGTTAAAGTTGTCAGTGTGTCTGACTTAAAAGAAAGATTTCCAGGATGCAGTTAATAAAGAGCAAACAGTTTACAGATCCATGACAAAGTTTTCCGAAAAGAAGTATATCTTACTAGAAAACTTAGTCATGGATAAATATCTGGAGGAAAGAGGAAGAATGACTCAATCATTTATCCGTCAGAATCAGGACAGAAACATGAATGATGCAACATTTTGTCAACAGGGGTCACAGATCTGAAGTATGATTTTTTTCCCCTGTGATTAAATTACTAATTAAGTAAAAAAAACAGATTGCTAAAAAAAAAAAAAAAAAGGAAAAACTCTCCACACTTAATGATTCACAAAACGTATCGATAGCTATGACCATGGCATCAAGCTTATTAAAATATTTTAACATGATGAAAAAGCACTTTTGGAATGTAACAACAAAAACCAACCACTGTGCCCCCTACAGTTTCGGCAAGTTCAGGGTGTTTCAGTATAGTCTGAAAAAAATGTTAAAAGTTAAGTAATCATTTTTGCAATAATAAAGAATTTTAAGAGTATTCTTAAGAGCAGAATTATAAAGTATTGAGTTTAACAGCTTGTAAATTTCACAACTGAAAAAGTTGAAGGGTATTTTTTTTCTGGATGTGGATTATGTATAGATCTCCTCACTAAAATTTTGATGTGACTAGATTTTATTCTTGTTATTTATTTATTTATTGTTGGTCAAATACCAGTTCCTTAAATTTTTGTTACCAACAGATCACTGCATTGGATAATTTCTTGCTTTATTCCCACCTTAAATCTAGATATTGTTACTATGAAAGGGGTTCATATAAACTAGCCTACCTAAAGCTGTTAAGTTAGGCTAAGTTAAAATAAAGTAGCTCGACTCATTTTTGATTTTCTGTAGGCCATGTAGGTCACACTGTAATCAGTGTTTTTCCAGTAAGCCTCACTTTTGGTGCTGTGTTGGTAAATGAAAATGTTACTACCACGTAGGGTTTCAACTCTTTGCTGTGTGTCTTCTCGATTCCCTGTCAACATATAAGACAGTTTGTCAGTTCCAGTCTTGATTTTCAGCGTAAGGATTTAATCACTCTCTTTGTCTCACCCTCTCAGGAAGTGTAGCTCTGGACAGCAAACCAGGAACTAACAGGGCAGGTAAGTGAGGAATAAACTAACATGTATATCTCGAAATTACAAAATTATTATTATTATTTTTAATTGGTTTTCTCTATCAAAATAAAAGTGGAACAAACAGGTTGAAAAAAAATCCTCATATTCATTATGGTTAATCATTAACTAGAGCTACTTACACTCATCATTACTTCCTCTCCTGAGGACCAGTCATTTTGAGCGCCTGATCAATCACATGTTTCTGGAGATGTACTGTATATTCATGAGTTTGGAAACAACAGTGACAAAAAGAAACTGGGTATTTTTTTATGGTTATAATGAAAACAGATTGAGTTGCACTATCTGACTCTTTTAAAGTTCATTGAACCCTGACCAGTGACACTAAGACCAAAGAATAATCTGTAAAATTATCTACAGAAGGAATGTGACAAGATTTACTGAATAAATGAAATCTTAACCCCCCATAAAGTGTTTATGACACATTATGGAGAAGCCTGAAATCAATGTTTGTGCCAATCAGTTCTTTACACTCTGTTAAAATATATTACACAAATATATTTTTACTCACCTGCCAGGGGACTGCAGTAAGGAATTAACCATGACTGCTAAATTGGTGCATTTCTGAGATGTTATAAATGTGCATTGTCCCTTTAACTTACAAAACCCAAAACCAGTGAAGTTGGCACGTTGGGTAAATCGTAAATAAAAACAGAATACAATGATTTGCAAATCCCTTTCAACCTATATTCAATTGAATACACAGCAAAGACAAGATACTGAATGTTCAAACTGGTAAACTGTGTTATTTTTTGCAAATATTAGCTCATTTTGACTTTGATGCCTGCAACATGTTTCAAAAAAGATGGCACGAGTGGCAAAAAAGACTGAGAAAGTTGAGTAATGCTCATCAAACACTTATTTGGAACATCCCACAGATGAACAGGCTAATTGAGAACAGGTGGGTGCCATGATTGGGTATAAAAGCAGCTTCCCTGAAATGGTCAGTCATTCACAAACAAGGATGGGGCAAGGGTCACCACTTTGTGAACAAATGCGTGAGCAAATTGTCGAACAGTTTAAGAACAACATTTCTCAACGAGCTATTGCAAGGAATTTAGGGATTTCATCATCTAATAAGTAATATCATCAAAAGGTTCAGAGAATCTGGAGAAATTACTGCACGTAAGCGGCAAGGCCGAAAACCAACATTGAATGCCCGTGACCTTCGATCCCTCAGGCGGTACTGCATCAAAAACCGGCATCACTGTGTAAAGGATATCACCACATGGGCTCAGGAACACTTCAGAAAACCACTGTCAGTAACTACAGTTCGTCGCTACATCTGTAAGTGCAAGTTAAAACTCTACTATGCTAAGCGAAAGCCATTTATCAACAACACCCAGAAACGCCGCCGGCTTCGCTGGGCCCGAGCTCATCTAAGATGGACTGATGCAAAGTGGAAAAGTGTTCTGTGGTCTGACGAGTCCTCATTTCAAATTGTTTTTGGGAAAGTGTGGTCGTCGTGTCCTCCGGACCAAAGAGGAAAAGAACCAGCCGGACTGTTATAGGCACAAAGTTCAAAAGCCAGCATCTGTGATGGTATGGGGGTGTATTAGTGCCCAAGGCATGGGTAACTTACACATCTGTGAAGGCACCATTAATGCTGAAAGGTACATACAGGTTTTGGAGCAACATATGTTGCCATCCAAGCAACGTCTTTTTCATGGACGCCCCTGCTTATTTCAGCAAGACAATGCCAAGCCACATTCTGCACGTGTTACAACAGCGTGGCTTCGTAGTAAAAGAGGGCGGGTACTAGACTGGCCTGCCTGTAGTCCAGACCTGTCCCCCATTGAAAATGTGTGGCGCATTATGAAGCGTAAAATACAACAACGGAGACCCCGGACTGTTGAACAACTTAAGCTGTACATCAAGCAAGAATGGAAAAGAATTCCACCCGAAAAGCTTCAAAAATTGGTCTCCTCAGTTCCCAAACCTTTACTGAGTGTTGTTAAAAGGAAAGGCGATGTAACACAGTGGTAAAAATGCCCCTGTGCCAACTTTTTTGCAATGTGTTGCTGCCATTAAATTCTAAGTTGATGATTATTTGCAAAAGAAAATAAAGTCTCTCAGTTCGAACATTAAATATCTTGTCTTTGCAGTGTATTCAACTGAATATAAGTTGAAAAGGATTTGCAAATCATTGTATTCTGTTTTTATTTACGATTTACACAACGTGCCAACTTCACTGGTTTTGGGTTTTGTACATTTTTATAATCAGATATAAAAGAGTACAACTTTGTCTACAGGGATGTCAAATCTCACAAAGGGCAAATTTAAAACATGAGCTTTAAATTAATTAATTGTTTCCAGGTTTCAATAATAAATCGATTACCAAACAGAAAACTGTCATGTAGCAGAGTGGAAACACAGCTGCTTCAAATTAAACTCGCATACACATCTCTTGGGGTGAGCGGGTGGATGTCCCATTTTCAGCCTCTGCAACAGCCTTTGCAATCTTTCTTTCTCCACCTGTCATCCACCCATTGAAGGCCATGAGGACTTTAAGCGTACGCAACAATGGCTGCTTGACCCTGTCACAGCAGCAATGTAGCAATTCAAGCCCCTTTATCTGTGCTGTGAACAACAAAAGCCAAAAGAACAGTAATGCAATTTGTATCATTTTGAATATTTTACTTTTTTATTTGTAATTTTGTGATATGCTGCATTTCTATGTGTTGTTTGTGTGCTGTTCTCCACAGTATGTACGGAAAACATCACAGAGACTGATGCTGGGAGAAGCAGGTAAAATGTTATTTTGGTCTTGGCTCAATATTTATATCTTCTGTGTTATCCACCTCATGGTGTCCTCATGATTTTGTTATTTTTGCCATGCAGTCTCCCGGATCCTGAACAGGAGTACAGGATGAACCACAACCGGCGAGGTCTTGCACTCATCTTTAATCATGAACACTACGACTGGCGTCGTAAAATTCCACCCAGGATTGGAACTGAGGTAGACCGCAACAATTTGGAGAGCAGGTGAGGACTTTCATAAGCACGTTTGAATTTAGGGATTTAGTCATCTACAGTCCATAATATCATAGAAAGATTTAGAGAAATCTCTGCATGCCATCGGCAAGGCCGATAACCAACACTGTATGCCTGTGACCGACAATCCCTTAGCCAGCTCTGCATTAAAAACCAACATCACTCTGTAAATTTGATTTTCAGACTGCATAGGTAAAATCAGAGCAAAAATCCATGGTGATAGTAGCAAAACATCAAGCATTAAACAAGTTAAGACACAGAGCAGGGGGAGCAACTGCAGGCCAAGGTGCCACATGCAGCCCTCTTACTTATTCAATGAGGCCCAAAAGTCAATTTGAAATCTGCAGAAGAAGAAACTATAGAGATGAAAAATCTGTCATGAAGTATTTTGATCTGATTTGTCACTTTAACACTATGTGCAAAGGCAAAATGTATTACAACCTGCAAAATGGAATAAACTTCTACAATAGTCTTAAAAACTTTTATTTTGTACTTACAAGAAATTTGTAGAATTAATTCACTAAGATTTTCCTGTAGAGGTCTATGTCAAATGCACTTAAATAGCCATCAATAAACCAGATTTTTATCACTGGTAACTTGGCAAGGTTATTTTGTTTTACTTTGTTTCTATTAACTATAGGACTTACTGGTTAAAAAAAAGAGTTAAATAAATAAATCAGTTTTTAAAACAGTATAACACTAGATAATTACACTGGAAAAGTACCTTTAATTGGCTTTGGTTCTGTGTTTGGCTGAGTTAAATTAACCAAACTGTTTGCTTATTGAGTTTGAAAATAGAAATTTAATTTCTAATAAGAGCTATATGTTTGTTGTTTTGTTAAATTACAGGAAGCTTTGATTGTCTTGATATCATTTCATTCAATTTGGCCCTCTGAAACTGAGAGGAGCATTCATGTGGCCCTTGTAGTAACCAGAGTTGCTTGTCTCTGATATAAAGCGAAGCGGTGAAATTGACAGAGAAATTAATCTCCATGTTTTAATTTTTCGTTGACAGTAAACTTCTTAAGAATTTGCTAAGCATTAATTTGCTCAATCCTTTTTTGTTTAGATTGAGAGATTTGAACTTTGAGGTGGAAATTTATGATGACTACACAAGTTCGGCCATCTTAGAAAAAATCGATGAAGGTAAGCACTAACACAGTCCCATGAAACAGTTTCGTTCTGATGCTCATACTCTTTCCTTCTTCTTTTTAGAATGTGGACCATAGCAATAATTTCCAGCTTGGGTCATGCTGTGATGTGGTAACTTTTGCTCCATTAAACGTTTGTCCCTCTGTCATCAGTTTCAAAGGCCGACCACTCAGATGCAGACTGCTTTTTACTTGCCTTTCTGAGCCACGGCAATGATGATAATAAACTTACCACCCGTGATGGCGAGATCAGTATCAAGGACATCACATCTCCATTTAAGGGAGACAAGTGCAGAAGCCTTGTGGGCAAGCCGAAGATCTTTGTAATTCAGGTACATGCAGAAACATACCCACATCATCCGAATATGGAGACTAACAGTATTTTTTTAACTGCCTTATTCAGAAACCCAGTGTTTTTTAACATGCAGACAATGAAGTTTGTTTGTCACTAGGCATGCCGTGGAGAAACTTTTGATGACCCAGTGACCCCCGCCAGTGCAGACGGTGATGAAGATGAGGTGATGGTAAATGCCAGTGTCATACACACCCTCCCTGCAGGAGCTGATTTCATCATGTGTTACTCTGTGGCTGAAGGTGAGATGGCATGGACGTTTGAAACTCCTGATGTGCTCTTGATTTCTTTAGTCCTCCAAATAAGGATGTTTAGACTGTATGATTATTAATTGTTGTTTTCCCCCCTTTTCTTTCATTTAACAAAGGTTACTACTCCTTCAGGGATCGTCGTGATGGCTCCTGGTACATCCAGGATCTGTGTAAGATGCTTGAAAATTATGGGAAAAGCCTTGAATTCACAAATTTACTCACGCTGGTAAACAACAGTGTGTCAAAGAGAATTGTTGAAGGTGGGAGGGCCCATGCGAAGAAGCAGATTCCATGTTTTGCATCAATGCTCACCAAGAAAATGTACTTTCGATTAAAGAAATGACAGGAGAGCCTCTGGCCTAGTGGTTATGGCTGCTTGAAGAAGGCTGCCAGAACTCAAATGTGCCTGTAGCTTTTTCCATGCATCATTGCCTTACCCTCTCTTGCCCTCAAGCTTCTGACAGAGTCTGCTGTCCTATCTCAGTAAAATAAATTAAAAAGGTTTCAATAAATCAATTGTTTTATGGCCTGGATTCTTGTAATAGTTCCACTGTTAGCCATTTTGGAAGGTTTTGGAAGGTTGGTTGAATAAAATGTCAATAAACTGATGTTGGCTCTTTGTTTTCCTGTTTTGATCCTTGCTTGTGGCACATATCTGTCTTATCTTTAGTGTTTGTTGTTTTGAATTGGAGTTTTGCTTGATGAATCTATTGTTGGATTGTAGAATTTTAAGAAGCATTTCAGAAATGTGCCGAGTAAAGAAAGCTGCACTGCAATTGATATTTTTGATGCAACTGTTTTTGTGGGTTAGATTAAAAGGGATTTTGTCCTAAAATTGAATGGAACAGCTAAATCGAAGTGTCATCGCATGTCTGTCTAAGTTAATGTACCCGTTTTGTTTCATGTTTTGTGTCTTACTTCCTGTTTTATTTTGAAAAGTTACCTGTCTTTCTTGATTTCCGTAGACTTTGCTTCCTGGCTGGTCCTGTCACACCTGATCCCTGATTTTGCCTTCTCCAGCTGTGTCTCACTACCCCAATCACCTCGTGTTTTTAACCCTCATGTCTTCCCCAGTCTTGTTTGCCAGATTGTTTGTACTCCGTCTCACTTTCTAGCGTTCATTTCATAGCCTCAGTTTGATCATGACCCTCTTTGTCTCGACCTTGCCTTTTTGTCTAGTGTTTCTTGGATACCTCTGAATTGTTCGCCTGCCTTTTTGTTGTACTAAACTCTGGACTGTTAATAAGCCCTGCTTCTGCTTCACGGACCTGCTTCATCTGCAGTTGAGCCTTTTCTGTGCCAAGTCTGTTCATGTCACGAAAAGGCTTGAGATTTTTGCCTGGAATTTTTTTCCCTGAGCTTTAGCCCAGATATCACATAGTAAAAGCTGTGTGCCTTCACTGGTGTGACATCAGATGAAGCATCTATCTCACAAGAGGTTAGTATGGGATTCAAGATGTGAGTATATTCACATTAGCTTTTTATTTATTGATTTATTTATTTTCAAAAAATAGGTATTTATGTTACCTTAAAAAAGATTACTACCTGTAACTAATGCTGCAACAAGACTAGTAAAACTTATGACTTTTTTTCCACCTATTCTTTATGTATTTTTTGGAATTATGTTGTTTTCATGCTTTTCCACCTATGAAAAGAAGTTTAGGGTGGATGCGGTGGCATAATTTTGGGGATTGGTGGATAGGTAGAAAGAATTTTAATTTGAAAAGAAAAAAATTAAGCCATATATCTAAAACCTTTGCATAAGCTCATTCGACAATATCCATTAACACATCAATCTCCCAATGACCTACAAGATATGCTATAGAAAAGGCTCTGCCCATTCCCAAGCACTTCTTCGGGGCTCTTTCCTGGATGAAGTCGTGAAATATATGGAACGGTCCATGTGTCAGATTAGATGATCGAGCATTGGCTGTCTTTCGTCTGAAATGGAGATCCGAGCAGAAACTTAAGCTGACTTAGGCTTGGGCGATTATATGATGGTGATTAGTGATCACAATTAATCGCAGGTCAATTACAGTGATCAGCCGTGAGCATATTTACTCAATCAAACATGGCGGGAATGTGCATGACAACAGCCAATCAGAGTTGACCTTTTCCAGGTCCACTTCTGTTTGTAAGTTGCTGGAGAAGTAAACAGAATGACCAGCGAAACAGATGTCAGCCATGACTTGGCGTTGTCCTCTGAAGGTGAGGCTATTGTTGAGAAGAAAAGTTACTCAACGTCGGTTTGTTGTGCATTCACATTGTAAATGTTTAGCTCTGTGGGGCACACAGGTCAACAAACAAAACTGTAAAAATTGGAATACTCTCCTTTTTCATACTGTAATCTGGGAATCGCAACAGCATGTAGCTCTGCCATCATAGATACTTAAATTGACTGTGCAATGGTGTAATGTTACTGCGCCCGTCTGTTCACTCCCTTCACACTACAGCGTTGCAAAAGCGTTAGAGAGCATGATAGGAAGGAGCTCCACCTACACACAAGATCAATTGCACTTACATACAGCACTGCTTGTCTTTGCTGGCTCTGCCAAACCCATATCCACTGACCCCATTTCCACATGCAACGCCTCTGTTTCTGCCTTTCTTTGACATCTTATTGAAGGAGAAACATCACAGGGGCATAAATATCGTTCCTCAAATTGGGGCTATGTGTACATCATTTGCTTTATTTAATAAACAGGTAAACTCAAACCACAGTCTTAGAGGTTGGCTTCATATTCAGAGTCTTAATAACATCAAATATACACAGCTAATTGAATGAACTTCCATAAATTTCTGTGAATTAATGGCTATGAAAACAAAATACAGCACACTGCACCTTCTCTGTGTCCTTCTATGTCCTCTAAGTCTAGAGGAAACTTTTTTAGATTCATTTTGGGGTTGTTTGTGTTTTTGCAGACTTAGGGCAGTAAATAGGGTTGAAAATTATGACGAGAGAGTGGGGAATGACGAATGCACAGGGAGCAACAGGTCAGTTTTGAACCTGTGCTGTCTCCATTTGGGACAACAGCATTATGTAGAAATAACCACCAAGCTATAAAATTTGTAGAATATTACAAAATGTTTAAGGCATTGGTTAAATAAAATCAAATAGATTGTATATTTGACTGAGGAGACCTCATGTAAACAGAGGTATAAATTAAGCTACATCACATATTGATCACTAATTTAGGTATGACTGGCAATGCATGTACCCCTCCCCTCTGATACTTTCCTACTTAAAGCCATGAATGAAATGTAACTTTGAGCTTCTCTGCAGACCATCATTAACCTCTGTTCTGTGGCTTCATCTACTTGCACCTGAATTAAAAAAAAACAACAACCTGTGTTTGATTCAAGCTGCCTCACTAGACGTTTTAGAGAAATTTCCAGCACATCAGTAAATCATTTATGTTAGCTCTTATGTTTCCAGGTTTCGACAGTAAAGAATTACTCAGTTTTTATCTTTTATGACCACCTCTACAGATGTAACATGTTAGTCACTGCCATTGAAACACTGGCACACAGCTTCCCCCTACAGAGGAAAAAACATGCTCATTAGGTTAATTGGTGGCTCTAGATTGCCCTTGGATGTGGGTAAGTGTGTGAATGGTTGTCTGTCTCTCTATGCGGCCCTGCTATCAGCTGGCAACAGGTCCTTAAGCACCACGTGGCAGCACCTGTGTCCAAATGGACTTGAGGCAGTTTGTTGCACTTACTAATGTTGTTCCTTGAAGTTTAGATTCTTGCTTGTGTTGTGCAAACTCTCGGATGTACATCACTTTGGAGGAAAACGTTATGCTAAATGACATAACAATGCAAGAGTACATGAAGAGCAGGCTTTCATCTTAGGAGTGTTAATGTTTACTCTGGCAGTGTTGATTTGACTATGAGTACAATCCTATAAAAACAGTGTAACAAGAAGAAAATACAAGCACAAAGGAAAAGAAAAATATAAAGGAAATTAGTGCCTTTGTCTTTATTTTTGTCCCCAATCTGCATTATTCCTTTTTAATCCAAATCAACTAACTGGGTTTAAATGCTTCATCTGACATTTGCTTTGCCATCTTTCATACATCCTGTCCCTGTACAACCAACTTTGTCTCATGTCTATTAAATGAAATATTTACTGACTTGCAGACCACAGCTCTATCTTGCATTGGGTTTGTGCAAGCTATTTCCTGTGGATTGTGAAGTTCTGACCACATCAACCAACCTAAACAAAACAAAACCTCATGCAGCATCAGCCTCTGGCCAAGACCCTTTCTCACAAGATTTCTTAAACATTATGATGGCAAACTGCTGCTTGAGTAATTTTTGTGTATTCCACTTTGTTACATTTCTCAATACTCTCGAAACAGGATGTCCACAGAGGTGGTTCATAGTCTGGAAATGACAATATGTGAGGTCTGTAAACTAACCTGTATATATACCACTTAAAATAATGTGTAAAAACTTTTTTTTACAAGTTTTATTTTATTTGCTCTTGTTTGCTGTTGTCACCGTGGAAGTGAAACAAACAGACTAAAGAAATCACCAAACTCTATCATGGTTAATAACAAATTGGAGCTATCTGTATTATTACTTCCCTGTTGTCTCCTGAGGACAGGAGTCATGTTAAGCACCTGACCCCGTATGGATTTTAGAAAGTTTTAAACTTGGGGAAGAAACATTTACAGTAATAATTAAAGCAGATTGAGCTGCTCCATGTCACTCTATTTGAATTCACTGAACTCTGACCACACTGACAATAAAACCCAAAGGAGAAGTTTCGTTCTGAATGTAGCCTAATTGTGTAACATCATCCACAGGAGGAACATTTCTTGCTTAACTGAACTCTGGCTGAGCCACACCCCAGACAGTGAGATGGAGGGGCGGGCTCAAACTTGTTTATAGATGTGAGCTTGATACAGTATCATCTCATAGGTGTGCAGACCATGTCCAAAATGTCAGAGGACGGAGGAGGAGGTAAGAACCCCAAATTCCTGTTTTTGATAGAACAAAGGTTAAGGGTTTGTATGTGGCAACTTTAAAATTAGACTTACAGATTAATAACCTTTATGTTCAGACCTAAGGCTCCATGAAATTTGTTTAGTCTGCAACCAAAGTTATGAAAGTTTTGGATATTAAATTATATCAATGTGTTGCTGTCTTAGTCAGCAGTTTCAGATCAGTTTCACAGATAGATCATGACCCAGTACGTTGATGTCCATGGCAGAAACCAATGACTTTGATTTTAGTTTTGGTAACATGGTTGGAAAATGGAGGTCGGTGTCACACTTCAATATGTCCTGTGATCATCCAATAATCAGATCAAAGTCCAGAGTGGATATCAATCTCATTTATATGAACTGTTCAAACAGCAACTCCTTCACCATCAAAGATGCTCAGACCCACTGTTACAACCAACCCCATCATGGGGTGACTACTTAGAAAACAGAAAATTATAAAAAACAAAGCAGATTATATTAATGCAGTTAATGTTGTCAGTGTGTCGGATTTACAAGAAAGATTTCCAGGATGCAGTTAATAAAGAGCAAACAGTTTACAGATCCATGACAAAGTTTTACAATAAGAAGTATGTCTTACTAGAAAACTTAGTCATGGATAAATATCTGGAGGAAAGAGGAAGAACGACTCAAGCATTTATCAGAATCAGGCCAGAAACATGAATGATGCAACATTTTGTCAACAGGGGTCACGGATCTGAAGTATGATTTTTTTTTTCCCCCTGTGATTAAATTACTAATTAATTAAAAAAAAAACCAGATTGCTAAAAAAAAAAAAATAAAAACTCTCACTTTTAAATCCAGGGCTGGAGAATATTATTTCAGACAACTTCAACCCAGCCTTGAATAAAATACAACTCCTATTGAAGGGATGGAACAAACTACAAATTTCATTATGGGGGCGAGTTCAGGTGATAAAAATGGTAATAGCACCCAAACTAAATTATCTTTTCAGTATGTTACCAATTTGTGTTCCAGATACTACTTTTAAAACTTTAGATACAATGATTAGCCGATTTATCTGGGCAGGGAAAAAGGCTAGGATGAGACTTAAAAGATTACAGGCAGAAAAAGATTGTGGAGGATTGAGACTACCTAATTTGAGACTTTACCAGGAGGCTTTCACAGGAACCCATATAGCTTCTCTTCTCTCCAGCAGGGGGAGCAATCCAATATGGGTACATATGGAGGATGACTTGATGGCTCCTTTTAAGGCTGTTGATTATTTAACTCAGTGTCCTAAAATGGTAACTCAGAATCCAATAATTGCACATACTAAAAACATCTGGCTTTCTATGCATAAGAGAGAGAGTATTTGTCCCTTCCTTATAGGATCAGCCTCAGTGTGGAACAATCCAAAACTACAGATAGGAGGGAAAATGTTCTTTTGGAAAGAGTGGCATTCTAAAGGAATTGAGAATATAGGAAATCTGTATTATAATAATAGCTTTAGAACATTTGAAAATCTTCAAGACACATACAATCTTAGTAAAAAGGACTTTTGGAGGTATCTACAGCTGAGGGACTGCCTTACTAAAGTAACTTCACGTGAAAATGAGCCACCTATCCAGTCTCCAGTTTATTCTAAATTTAAGGTCCTCTGCGAACTACCTCACATGGCAGGTCTTATTTATAAATATTTATTAGAAGGTCTTAATGACTCTAACAAAAGCCTTAAAGCTGCGTGGGAAAGAGATCTGCAGAGAACTTTTGAAATAGATAAATGGACAACTCTTGTGAGGGAAATGTTAAAACCCATGAGGGATACCAGATCTAAACTTATTCAGTTTAAAATACTCAATAGACTTTATTGGACTCCTGTAAAGTTGCACAGGGCTGGTATTAATTCTTCCAACCTTTGCTGGCGATGTAAATTAGATCAGGGTGATATCACTCATATGTTTTTAACGTGTCCAAGGTTAACCACTTACTGGCAAAGAGTCATGGAAAAGATTGAGGATAGCCTAGGAAAAGAAGTTACACTAACACCTGCTTTGTGTCTGTTAAATTGTCTTGAAGGTAATCACAGAATTGGTAAACTCCAAGCCCAGTGGCTGAAGGTAGCAATTACTACAGCCAAAAGGGTCATTTTGAGACACTGGTTGGGCCAGAACATTCCAACATATTCTGAGTGGTTCCTAGCTTTATCAGAAACAGCCTCTTATGAACGGCTAATCTACAAAATAAATGGAAAACTAGATGTTTACCTGAAATTATGGAGTCCTTTCTTGACATGGATTGGGTAGGCTCAGACCAAGGAGATATCATTAATATTTAATTCACAACAGTGCCTAGGTTTTGACTGGCTTAGGGGAGGGGGGAGGGAAGGGAGAAAATTAAAAAAATGGTTTCCTTCAAGATTTGTCACTCTGCTTGACACTCTGCACACACTGATGGTTCTGTTTTAGTGTATTTCATTTCTGCAATTGATGTGGAATTTTATTATTTTATTTTATTTTATTTTATTTTATTTTATTTTATTTATTTTTTTGTTGTATTTATGTATGTATGTATTTGTGTATTTTTATGTATGTATGTGTACGTATGTATATATATATATATATATGTGTGTGTATGTGTGCATATGTATGTATGTATGTGTGTATGCGTTTATGTATGTATTTGTGTATTTTTATGTATGTATGTGTACGTATGTATATATATATATATGTGTGTGTATGTGTGCATATGTATGTATGTATGTGTGTATGCGTTTATATATATATACATATATATATATATTATTATTATTATTATTTTTTTTTTTTTTTCATTTACATTTTGTTTTTTCTTGTGCGTTCTTATGTTGTTTTACTATACAGTTTTCACAATTTTTTATGATTATCTGTGCAAGATGTAGGGTTAAAGTGCAAGGTATACAATGCAGAGTTGGCATGTACCTTTGTGTAATTTTATATCTCCTGTCTTGGCTCCTTGGAGCAAATGAGGAGCTTATTGTATGTAAATATTTTAAAAATGTTTGTTCTTTTTGAAGGAACCAATAAACTGTAAAATGAAAAAACAAAACAAAAAACTCTCCACACTTAACGATTCACAAAACGTATCGATAGCTATGACCATGGCATCAGGCTAATTAAAATATTTTAACATGATGAAAAAGCACTTTTGGAATGTAACAACAAAAACCAACCACTGTGCCCCCTACAGTTTCGGCAAGTTCAGGGTGTTTCAGTATAGTCTGAAAAAAATGTTAAAAGTTAAGTAATCATTTTTGCAATAATAAAGAATTTTAAGAGTATTCTTAAGAGCAGAATTATAAAGTATTGAGTTTAACAGCTTGTAAATTTCACAACTGAAAAAGTTGAAGGGTATTTTTTTTCTGGATGTGGATTATGTATAGATCTCCTCACTAAAATTTTGATGTGACTAGATTTTATTCTTGTTATTTATTTATTTATTTTTGGTCAAATACCAGTTCCTTAAATTTTTGTTACCAACAGATCACTGCATTGGATAATTTCTTGCTTTATTCCCACCTTAAATCTAGATATTGTTACTATGAAAGGGGTTCATATAAACTAGCCTACCTAAAGCTGTTAAGTTGGGCTAAGTTAAAATAAAGTAGCTCGACTCATTTTTGATTTTCTGTAGGCTATGTAGGTCACACTGTAAGTAGTGTTTTTCCAGTAAGCCTCACTTTTGGTGCTGTGTTGGTAAATGAAAATGTTACTACCACGTAGGGTTTCAACTCTTTGCTGTGTGTCTTCTCGATTCCCTGTCAACATATAAGACAGTTTGTCAGTTCCAGTCTTGATTTTCAGCGTAAGGATTTAATCACTCTCTTTGTCTCACCCTCTCAGGAAGTGTAGCTCTGGACAGCAAACCAGGAACTAACAGGGCAGGTAAGTGAGGAATAAACTAACATGTATATCTCGAAATTACAAAATTATTTTTTATTATTTTTAATTGGTTTTCTCTATCAAAATAAAAGTGAAACAAACGGGTTGAAAAAAAATCCTCATATTCATTATGGTTAATCATTAACTAGAGCTACTTACATTCATCATTACTTCCTCTCCTGAGGACCGGTCATTTTGAGCGCCTGATCAATCACATGTTTCTGGAGGGGTACTGTATATTCAGGAGTTTGGAAACAACAGTGACAAAAAGAAACTGGGTATTTTTTTATGGTTATAATGAAAACAGATTGAGTTGCACTATCTGACTCTTTTAAAGTTCATTGAACCCTGACCAGTGACACTAAGACCAAAGAATAATCTGTAAAATTATCTACAGAAGGAATGTGACAAGATTTACTGAATAAATGAAATCTTAACCCCCCATAAAGTGTTTATGACACATTATGGAGAAGCCTGAAATCAATGTTTGTGCCAATCAGTTCTTTACACTCTGTTAAAATATATTACACAAATATATTTTTACTCACCTGCCAGGGGACTGCAGTAAGGAATTAACCATGACTGCTAAATTGGCTTCTCACAAAGGGCAAATTTAAAACATGAGCTTTAAATTAATTGTTTCCAGGTTTCAATAATAAATCGATTACCAAACAGAAAACTGTCATGTAGCAGAGTGGAAACACAGCTGTTTCAAATTAAACTCGCATACACATCTCTTGGGGTGAGCGGGTGGATGTCCCATTTTCAGCCTCTGCAACAGCCTTTGCGATCTTTCTTTCTCCACCTGTCATCCACCCATTGAAGGCCATGAGGACTTTAAGCGTACGCAACAATGGCTGCTTGACCCTGTCACAGCAGCAATGTAGCAATTCAAGCACCTTTATCTGTGCTGTGAACAACAAAAGCCAAAAGAACAGTAATGCAATTTGTATCATTTTGAATATTTTACTTTTTTATTTGTAATTTTGTGATATGCTGCATTTCTATGTGTTGTTTGTGTGCTGTTCTCCACAGTATGTACGGAAAACATCACAGAGACTGATGCTGGGAGAAGCAGGTAAAATGTTATTTTGGTCTTGGCTCAATATTTATATCTTCCGTGTTATCCACCTCAAAGTGTCCTCATGATTTTGTTATTTTTGCCATGCAGCCTCCCGGATCCTGAACAGGAGTACAGGATGAACCACAACCGGCGAGGTCTTGCACTCATCTTTAATCATGAACACTACGACTGGCGTCGTAAAATTAAACGCAGGATTGGAACTGAGGTAGACCGCAACAATTTGGAGAGAAGGTGAGGACTTTCATAAGCACGTTTGAATTTAGGGATTTCGTCATCTACAGTCCATAATATCATAGAAAGATTAAGAGAAATCTCTGCATGCCATCGGCAAGGCCGATAACCAACACTGTATGCCTGTGACCGACAATCCCTTAGCCAGTTCTGCATTAAAAACCAACATCACTCTGTAAATTTGATTTTCAGACTGCATAGGTAAAATCAGAGCAAAAATCCATGGTGATAGTAGCAAAACATCAAGCATTAAACGAGTTAGGACACAGAGCAGGGGGAGCAACTGCAGGCCAAGGTGCCACATGCAGCCCTCTTACTTATTCAATGAGGCCAAAAAGTCAATTTGAAATCTGCAGAAGAAGAAACTATAGAGATGAAAAATCTGTCATGAAGTATTTTGATCTGATTTGTCACTTTAACACTATGTGCAAAGGCAAAATGTATTACAACCTGCAAAATGGAATAAACTTCTACAATAGTCCTAAAAACTTTTATTTTGTACTTACAAGAAATTTGTAGAATTAATTCACTATGATTTTCCTGTAGAGGTCTATGTCAAATGCACTTAAATAGCCATCAATAAACCAGATTTTTATCACTGGTAACTTGGCAAGGTTATTTTGTTTTACTTTGTTTCTATTAACTATAGGACTTACTGGTTAAAAAAAAGAGTTAAATAAATAAATCAGTTTTTAAAACCGTATAACACTAGATAATTACACTGGAAAAGTACCTTTAACTGGCTTTTGTTCTGTGTTTGGCTGAGTTAAATTAACCAAACTGTTTGCTTATTGAGTTTGAAAATAGAAATTTAATTTCTAATAAGAGCTATATGTTTGTTGTTTTGTTAAATTACAGGAAGCTTTGTCTTGATATCATTTCATTCAATTTGGCCCTCTGAAACTGAGAGGAGCATTCATGTGGCCCTTGTAGTAACCAGAGTTGCTTGTCTCTGATATAAAGCGAAGCGGTGAAATTGACAGAGAAATTAATCTCCATGTTTTACTTTTTCGTTGACAGTAAATTTCTTAAGAATTTGCAAAGCATTAATTTGCTTAATCCTTTTTTGTTTAGATTGAGAGATTTGAACTTTGAGGTGGAAATTTACGATGACTACACAAGTTTGGCCATCTTAGAAAAAATCGATGAAGGTAAGCACTGACACAGTCCCATGAAACAGTTTCGTTCTGATGCTCATACTCTTTCCTTCTTCTTTTTAGAATGTGGACCACAGCAATAATTTTCCTGTGATGTGGTAACTTTTGCTCAATTAAACGTTTGCCCTCTGTCATCAGTTTCAAAGGCCGACCACTCAGATGCAGACTGCTTTTTACTTGCCTTTCTGAGCCACGGCAATGATGATAATAAACTTACCACCCATGATGGCGAGATCAGTATCAAGGACATCACATCTCCATTTAAGGGAGACAAGTGCAGAAGCCTTGTGGGCAAGCCGAAGATCTTTGTAATTCAGGTACATGCAGAAACATACCCACATCATCCGAATATGGAGACTAACAGTATTTTTTTAACTGCCTTATTCAGAAACCCAGTGTTTTTTAACATGCAGACAATGAAGTTTGTTTGTCACTAGGCATGCCGTGGAGAAACTTTTGATGACCCAGTGACAGCCGCCAGTGCAGACGGTGATGAAGATGAGGTGATGGTAAATGCCAGTGTCATACACACCCTCCCTGCAGGAGCTGATTTCATCATGTGTTGCTCTGTGGCTGAAGGTGAGTTGGCATGGACGCTTTAAACTCCTGATGTGCTCTTGATTTCTTTAGTCCTCCAAATCAGGATGTTAATAAGACTGCATGATTATTAATTGTTGTTTTTCCCCCTTTTCTTTCATTTAACAAAGGTTACTACTCCTTCAGGAATCGTCGTGGCTCCTGGTACATCCAGGATCTGTGTAAGATGCTTGAAAATTATGGGAAAAGCCTTGAATTCACAAATTTACTCACACTGGTAAACAACAGTGTGTCAAAGAGAAGTGCTGAAAGTGATGATGTGGAGGCCCATGGGAAGAAGCAGATTCCATGTTTTGCATCAATGCTCACCAAGAAAATGTACTTTCGACCAAAGAAGTGACAGGAGAGCCTCTGGCCTAGTGGTTATGGCTGCTTGAAGAAGGCTGCCAGAACTCAAATGTGCCTGTAGCTTTTTCCATGCATCATTGCCTTACCCTCTCTTGCCCTGCAGCTTCTGACAGAGTCTGCTGTCCTATCTCAGTAAAATAAATTAAAGGTTTCAATAAATCAATTGTTTTATGGCCTGGATTCTTGTAATAGTTCCACTGTTAGCCATTTTGGAAGGTTGGTTGAATAAAATGTCAATAAACTGATGTTGGCTCTTTGTTTTCCTGTTTTGATCCTTGCTTGTGGCACATATCTGTCTTATCTTTAGTGTTTGTTGTTTTGAATTGGAGTTTTGCTTGATGAATCTATTGTTGGATTGTAGAATTTTAAGAAGCATTTCAGAAATGTGCTAAGTACATAAAGCCACCAAGTCTTGTTTGCCAGATTGTTTGTACTCCTTGTCACTTTCTAGCTTTTATTTCATAGCCTCAGTTTGATCACGACCCTCTTTGTGTCCACCTCACCTTTTTGCCAAGTGTTTTTTGGATACCTCTGAATTGATTGCCTGCCATTTTGTGTACCGAACTCTGGACTCTTAATAAACCCTGCTTTTGCTTCATGGACCTGCTTCATCTGCTGTTGAGTCTTTTGTGTGCCATGTCTCTTCATGTCACGAAAAGGCTTTATATTTTTACCTGGTATTTTTTTTCCCCTGAGCTTTAGCCCAGATATTGCATAGTAAGAGCTGTGTGCCTTCACTGGTGTGACATCAGATGAAGCATCTATCTCACAAGGGGCAAGCATGGGATTCGAGATGTGAGTAAATTGACATTAGCTTTTTAATTTTTCTCAAAAAACAGCTATTCATGTTACCTTAAAAAACTACTACCTGTAACTAATGTTGCAACAATACTAGTAAAACTTATGACTTTTTTCCACCTATTCATTCATATATTTTTTGGAATTATGTTGTTTTTATGCTTTTCCACCTATGAAAAGAAAATTAGGGTGGATGAGGTGGCATAATTTTGGTTGATTGGTGGAGTGGTAAAAATAATTTTAATTTGAAAAGAAAAAAATTAAGTCATATCTAAAATCTCTGCATACGCTCATTCGGAAAATATCCATTTCTATTTAATATAGAATACAAAAACGATCATGTTAAGGTTTTTATTTCTCCTTTAGTCTGTAAATCAGCTTTGAATACTATTACTTAGCTAATTTTCTATATTTTTCTTTACAATTAATGTACTTCTGCAGAGAAAAACTGTATATCCAACTTATTTTACCTGAGAAATGCTCAGGATGGTGTCTGAAATGGTCCTGGGAGAGTTGGGTTGGTTTCACACTTTTTAAACTCAT
Organism: Cetoscarus ocellatus; assembly: GCA_037902135.1. Classification (NCBI taxonomy): domain Eukaryota; kingdom Metazoa; phylum Chordata; class Actinopteri; order Labriformes; family Labridae; genus Cetoscarus; species Cetoscarus ocellatus. The sequence continues at coordinate 1,997,498 of JBAMNC010000871.1, read as the reverse complement.
GAACAGTACACCTTAAAATGGTCATTCTAAGTTAGAGGAAAGGTTTTTTAAGCATTTATTTAACATGCACATACAGTTACATTGGGGCTGTAACATTTTATAATGTAGTATATGTCCCAAATGCACTGCTTGAAGTGTTTGTAGCAGAATGCTGATTTGCAGCACCTGTCTATGGGAGACTTTCAGTAATAGATAAAACTAAGTAAAATAAGATCACATCACACACCAACCGAGTCTCTCACCAAGAGCCAGTTTTGCCACAAATCAACAAGTTGGTGCTCTGTTTCTGACATCCATCAAAGTTTATTTACTCTCATTGCTGTCACTACATTTGTTTCCAGCTTTGGTCAGATGTCCATTGTTGCGGTCCATGTGAAAAAACACAGAGGACGTTTCATATTTATGACAGAGGATCAGTAACCTTGCAGTGCAGATGGACCAGTCTGGTCTAATGTGTGTGATCAGGTAGGTCCATCTTCTCAAGCTCCAATCTACAATGACTGTGAGGGGCCCAAAGTGGGACGACCCAATCAGAGTCTTTAAGAGCAGAAAGAGGTGGGAGTCATGAGCAAGACGACAACAGGAAGGGACTGCTCATACAACCATTAGCTTATGCTAACAGCTTCAGTAGCAGTTTTATCGGATCTGGTCTGGACTGTATTTCTTTATTAAAATAATAATAATAATGGCACTACAGTCTTCTCTATAGAAAGGACATTTCTCTGCCACATCTTACATGTTTTACCGGGAGTTTGTTCTACAAAGTGACCTATGTTCTGTCCTTTACACCTTGGCAGTAACGCCCTACAACTAAATTATCTGATTGGCCCGTAATGAATGTGATTGACAGAACAATCATCCAATCACCTTTCGGATATGCTTTTGAAAGGGCTCTGCCCATTCTCAAACACTTTTTATGGGCTCCTGCCTGGATGGACTAGTGGAATATATTGAACAGTCCATGTCAGGTTAGATGATCAGGCATTTGCTGTCTTTGCTCTGAAATGGAAACTAAGGATGCAACTATGTAGGATGTACCCTGCTTTATGTGACAACTAAACCTGTGACAACCCACCTTGCTCTCTCTTACACCATAAATTATATCATATCAATCCATAAAAAATCAAAAATACAGATTGTGTGACATTCTGTTGTGGGTTTTGTTTTGGTATACAACTCCAAGATTCTCCATGTACCTGCTCAGCCACCCCTATGATTGATCTCTGATTGGGCTCCCATTGATCCCTGTCTATAGATGAAACATGACAACAATTATCCTTTACTTATCATATGGAAAGTCCCTTGAAAATAAATCTGAATTAAATCAAACGCTTAGATTGTATCCCTCCTAATCCCACTTTAATCTACGGTAATGCATAAACTCCTCGTTCTTCTATGTTTCATGAGTAACTCTTTTTTTTTTCTCCAAATCTTTATTTGAAATTTCAATATACAAAAATGCAAAAACGTATACATGCAGACAATTTGAATGTAACAAAACAAATAAACATCAACACAACGTAATATATATACAGTTGTGTCAATAAAAAAAAAAAAAAAAACAAAGAAAGAAATCTGAAAGGACATAATGTACATTATACTTATCTGAGGTCTACTAATGAAAAGCCACCATGGCAATGTAGTGTTTACTCACTTTTATTATTGTGAATTAATTCTAAAGTATATGTGTACAAATTAAATTCAACCACAGATACATGAAAGCTGGGAAGAGATTTCGAGATTATCATTTTGTGTAGGCCTATGTGAAATTTGCAGATTAGCGACATAGGATTAATAACAAAGGACAGGGTCTTATTTTACGTACAAATCTTGTAATAATATCATTTAAACCAAATATGATGGTATGTCCAGTTTTTTTAATGAATATGTTATCAAAATCTCTCCATAACTTAGATGACACAAGGCAAATACAAAATAAATGTGTAATTGTCTCTGATTCAATCCCAAAAAGGTGCATTTATCATCCAAGTTAGTGAAACTGGAAACTGTGTTGTTACAAGGATAAATGCTGTGTAGTATTTTAAAGTGAAGTTCTTTTATTTTATTTGAAATGCAGAAGTGGAAAGGGCACAACCATGTTTACGCCAGCTGAAGAATTCTCCTCTACGTTTCATGAGTAACTCTTACAATAACGGAAGTCCTCATGTTGACTCTTTGATTGACAGCCGCAAACACCAATCATGTTCCCTGCTTCTACCCAGCGATCAGGGGGAGGAGCTTAACGTGTTGATGGGTGTTGTTGCCTGGACAGTCAAGTCTCATTTTTCAGTGGAGTCAGACGGAGGAGACAGGCTGCCAACATGTCTAACACGGCAGGAGACACCTGTAGAGGTACAAACGTAATATATATCCGTTTAAGTAAGGCATGCATGGGTGTTGACTTCATTGTTTGGTATTTTAAAAGCTTTAAAATTAACTTTCTATGACTTTTAACATCTAATGAAGTTGAGGCTGAGTCCTCATTGAAGCTGTGTGCTGTCATTGATTTAGACACTTACGTAAGAGCTGTCACACCTTCACTGTACTTTCATTTCACTTTATTCGGTCTTTAAGATGGCACGGCATTATAAGAAGGTTTTAACTGAAGTCGGCATGTCCCTTGCCAGGACTTAATGACTTCTCCCATGTTTTCAGGAAGTTGTGCTACAGACAGCAGGACAGCGACAGACAGAGCAGGTGAGTGCCTTCAGAAACAAAGCCGCTTCTACTCAATACCTGTATTATCAGGATTATTGTTGGGAAAAGCTTCCTTTTAGGGAAGGAAAAGTGAAATAAACCAGGTGAAAGTGTAGAAATAAGCCAAAGTACAACAAGCCAGAAGGACCAAAATTAGTCATCAGCCACAGCCGACGGTGTTCTCAGCTTTTATGATGCAGTTAAAGATAAACCACACATTAATACCAGAGATAGGAAACAACAAATTAAAGTCACAGGTGCTGCTGTTACTGAGAGGATTATTCAGTGTGCTTTTATCATTTTGGTAGGTTTTCACACTGTATAATTTTTAGGTAGTGTAATTGAAAAATAACCAATAATAATAATAACAACTTTATTTGTATAGGACCTATTAAACCAGATATTTACAGAGTGCTTTGTTGTTGGAAGAGTATAATAACAGTCAGGTAAAAAAAAACAAAATGATCAGAAAATTCAATCTAAATGGCAAGAAAAAAAATGCAAACAGTGAAATAACAAAAACAACAAATAAATCAAAGAGAATGAGGGCAATTACAATCATATCTCCAGACACAGTCAAGGCACTATATGGATAGTAATTGTATGATAAGGACTAACACCAATAAAGCATGACAGGAGAAAATGTGCCATTAGGAATGAATGAATAAAATGAGACAAAATACGAAAGAAGACAACATCACATCAGTGGAGATAAACATGGTAAAGAAAAATTAAAACAGACGAATAAGGGATGGAAAACAAGTCGATAAGATAATCCTGAAAAGGTGGCTAAAGGAGGAAAGAAAGGTAAGAAATTATTGAAATGTTAGAGGAACATTAACAGCAACGCTAGTTATGATGAGGTGCATAATTACAGCAATTTCTGGAGGGAATGCTGAAGTCAGACTTCATATGTGTAGCACTTTTCGTACAATGTAGTGTAACACAAAGTGCTTTACACATACAGAATATAAATGAAGCAATCATAACCCTGACTTTAAAAATCCACTAAATGGTAAAAAAAATTAAGACGAGAGCCATTTGAACATCTTGGTTGCAAGAGTCAAATAAATGGCAAGAACATTTTTTAATTTGTACAGTTCAGAAATTGTTCAATACGTGTTTGGAGTAAGTTTATAAGCTAAAACATTGTATGATAACTTTAATGGCATGTTTTGTTAAACTGTGAGAGCTCTATATAACAAACACCCTTAATATACAGTGTTTAAAATACTGTTAAAATGTAACTAAACTGCTTATAAAATGGATAAAAGAAATTACACGTCTGGTTCTTATAAAGTTTTGACAGCAGGTTGGTGTCCCCCTGCTGTAGTTTTAGCCAGTATCTACTAAGCTGAGAATGTAAAAGGAAAGCACTGAAGCAAACACATGTTCAGAGTTAAAAAGATAATCAGCTTAGACATCACAAGTTGTCAAACAGCCCAGAGCTGCTGTTCCACACAAAATCTAACCTACATATCTGCAGGGTGGGGTGTGGAGGTGTCACCTCTGCTCTTTGCGATCTTTCTCCACCTGTCAACTACCCATTGAATCCCACGAGAACTCTAAGCTGATGTAACAATGGCTGCTTGACCCCATCCCAACAGCAATGGAGCAATTCATGCACCTTCATTCATTCACAAACAAGCCTGAAAAGCCAAATTCTTCAATGATTTTTGCAGCTTTGCTTTACTGCTGGAAAACTTGACTTAAAATGCACTTGCAGGTAATTCATGTGTGATTTGTTTTCAGCAGCATACATGGAGAGCCTCACTGAGACAGATGCCTTCATCAGCAGGTAAACTGGTGCTTTTTTTTTCCTCTGGTGGCCCTAAAGTGCAAAACAAAACAACAAAAAATAACTACAGAAAAAAATCACAACAACAACAAATCTTTACATCTAATAAGAAGTAACAAAACACACTTAGTGAAACAAACACAATAACAAAAAAGAAAACACAATTGCAAATCTACAAACACAACCACGTATGAAAAACCCAACTTACAAAGAAGAAAACACTATGACATATTAAAACACGAGGACAATAAAAATACACAACACCAATTTTAGAAACACAATAACAATGAATAAAAACCCAAATAAAACTAAAAAAATACAACAGATGAAAAATGTGATAAACACCCCAACAAACAATGAACACAAAATGAAAAGTACACAACCACAACTCAAAATACATAAACACAAATATGAAAACAAAACAACAAATCAAAGGATGTAATGAGAAAAGAGAAAAATACAAAACAGCAACTAATCAGTTACACTGATCATAAATAAAAAAGCACAACACTAATAAGTAGGGATGCACGATATTATTGGTTTGATATCGGTATCGGCCGATATCAGCCTAAAAAGTAAAATATTGGTATCGGCCAATATTGAAATTTTCGCAGATATTTACAGCCGATATATCGGCCACACATATCGGCCGTATATCGGCTGGAATATCGGCAAACTATACAAATGTTCAATATTGATGCACCTTCTCATCACTGCATGGGTACATTTAAATATCAAGGGTTTCATTTTTGCAAGAGTTACATGCTGTTTTTCTTGTTTTTACATCTGTTCATGTGATAATATACTGTAACACTGAAAGAAACAAGTCCATTTTTGTGACATACAGAGCTTGTGCTCTTGACCTGAAATATCGGTATCGGTATCGGTATCGTCGATAATGAATCAAAAAAATATTGGCATATCGGATATTGGCAAAAATCCAATATCGTGCGTCCCTACTAATAAGTAAACACCTTGACAAAAAAACACAAGGACAAAACAAAAACCACAACAACAAATCATTTGACATTTAGACAATTAAAAAATAGAATGACTTACAAGAAAATAATTCAACAAATAAAAAACACACACCAAAATAACTTAAAATATTAAGAAAAGAAAAGTCAAGACAAATAATTAAAAAAAAAAAAAACAATAGGACAAATCTCAGACCATTGGGTGCTGGTTCGGCAGAATGGTAAGCAACCATGCACACCCCTTACACAAGCTTTGGCCGGTCCAGGTTTGAATCCAGCCTGTGGCCTGTCTGCAGAGTTTTTCCCTGCTCTCTCTCACTGCCCTTCACAAGCCTATCCACTATCTCTCTTCCCCCAGTCAATAAAGGCCTTCAAATGCCCAGAAAATAATAAAAAAAATATCCGATGAAAAGTAAGAAATAACTTTTACAAAGCAAAAGACACCGCAACAAATGGACCTAAAACAAAGTAACAAATTAAAATAAAAAATAAATAAACCACAAATATTAATTGTTATTTTTATATGTTGTCTTTAGATTATTGTGTTTTTCACTATTATTGTCTTTCTGTATTTGATTACTCATGTGTTTTCATTATTGTTTTTATGAGCTCTGTTGCTTTTGTGTTTGTCTTCGTGCCATTGTGTTTCCCAATTGTCATAGTGTTTTGTTATTTTCATGTCTCTCTATTTGTTTTTGTGTTTTTTGATATGTTGTTATGTTTTCTTATTTGTCTTGCTTTGCACTTTAGGGCCACCATTTTTATATTTATTGTCTAACTGGATAATCAACTTTATTCTTATAATTATCTCCTGAACGTCATTGTTTGTCTTTGCTTTTATTTACCATGACACAGCTCTTTAGGTTTAGATCCTGCAGAGGAATACAAGATGGACAACAAAAGAAGAGGTCTTGCTCTCATCTTTAATCAGGAGCGGTTTTATTGGCGACTGGGTTTAAATGACAGACATGGAACTAACGCTGATCGCTACAACCTGGAGAAAAGGTATCACATTTCAGCTCCCTGCTGGTGAGAGAAAAGCATGTCTGTGTGCTTTAAAACTTGTCTGTTCTTGTTTACTTGTGTTGACTATTGCGTCCTGTCATAACCTGTCTTCAGGCATTTTACAATATATTTGAACCTCTCTTTTTAGGCTACTGGAGTTAAACTTTGAAGTGAAGACATATGAGAACTACAAACAGGTGGAAGTTTTAGATAAAATTAATGAAGGTAACTACACGCATGGTCATCATCACATCATATATACTTTAGTTTTTGATTGTTGTTTTTTTACACCATATTTTGGGGCCAGGTGTCATGGACCAGAGTAATATTTTGAATATACAGTATTTTAACTGAATGGCAATCCGTTACTCAAAAAATCTAAAAGTTAATTTTGACTATTCCTAAAAAAGTACTAGAAATAACTAAATACTTTTCAAAAAAGTGAGCTTCAGCAGATCAGGTTTTAAACAGAAGACAATGTTTTTTTTTTTTTTTGCATGTTACAAGGATTTAAACAACAATGGAAAACAATAATACTTTCTGTTGCTAAAAGTTACAAAGCATCACTTTAAATTGTTGTATGATAGTTACTGCCATACACTTTCATGCCAATAAAGCTCTTTGAATTGAACTTTATGTTTTAGAAATCATAATACCTGACCAAAAATATACTCATAAAAGTATTAGTATTACAGTAATACATCACAAGGAACACGTTATTGCACAAAGCATACATACATTATTGTGTTCTCTTTCTGTAAAGGAATATCCAGCTGTTGTCACAAAACCCCAGTGATGAACTTTCATAGGTATTTATGAAAAATAAATGTTACTGATTTTTGTTTGATACTATGGCAGCAAAAACAGTGATAGTCCAAATATTGGGCAATCTTTCATTTTAAAAGATCAGAAAATGTGGACAGACTCATTTGCAAGACTTGGAGAGAAGAAATTGCCAATATTTTCTATGCTCTAACATAGCATTTTTGTTAAACAAGAAAACTCTTTTTTAAATGATTGGTTATATTAAAAAATATGTACCTGAATATCAGTCATATGTTAAACCTAAAGAGAGGACACTGCTCAGAATTCACAAATATGTAATATGCAACATTGGAGTTTGCCTTCAAGTTTCTGTAAAAACACATAAAACAAATAAGAAAATGCAATATTTGCTGTTTAGGTTTTCTGTTTGATACTAGGGTATCAAACAGGTATCAATAATTTTTGATTTTTAGGCTCATTTTGCCTTTATTGACAGAGGAGACAGTAGGAAAAGTCTGTGAGTGGGGAAAGATGCGGAAAAAGGCCTGCATGCTGAAATGTAGGTGGACCCTCGAGTAATGTGAAGCAGGGTATATTAAAGCTTTAAAAGTCAGAATTAGATAGTTGCTCATCATTTCTTGAAGTGTTACATGTAGCTAAATTTAAGAGTAACCTCTCAATTACAGCATAAGCACTGGGTGAGCTAATGCTGATGTTAGCAAACGCCAGTGTAAGAGCTGAAAAGGTGATGCCGTTTACTGTTGACTTTGGACCAAGTTAACTGTTAAAGGATGTTTGTGCAGGCCAGTGTTTGATGCTTTCCAGCAGAAACATTTATGATGAGCTTGATTCAGCATTTTAATGAAGCACTAATCAAAGGCGAGGAAAGCTACAAGTCTTTTTGTGCTTAGGATCACTGCCTCTATGCTGAAATATGTCTCTTTTAGTCTGGCCTTGGATCCTTTCTCTGTGTCAGTACACCCACAAGGCGATCCTGCTCATCTGACAGTAACATTTGTGTAAAGTAGACAGTTTTATTGTATGACTCTGAAGGACACCTCACACATAACTGTTGACTAAATGCAGAGCAGCCTTTAACAAAAGGAGTGGTCACAAATATTTTTGGTTCCCACTATAAACAGTCTTTTTGTTGACATTCAGCCTAATATTTACTTTCTTCAAACAACATAAACCTACGACATATATCATCAGAAACAATTTTCTCTTACATTTGCTTTATTTGACAATAAAACAAAATAAGACTGAGAAGTGAACATATTGCCCAGCCCTCATATACTATGAGGTGACATAAGCAGTATAACTTATGTTTCACAGTAACATGTTTAACACATAGCTGATGTCTCAACAGCTGCAGAGGCGAACCACTCAGACGCTGACTGCTTTCTACTTGTCTTTTTGAGCCATGGAGAAAACGATCACGTGTACACCTATGATGGCAAAATCAGCATCCAGGATATCACGGCTCTGTTTAAAGGAGACAAATGCAGGAGCCTTGTAGGCAAGCCAAAGATCTTTATACTGCAGGTACATGCCAACTGAAACCAAAACCATGTGTGTATTATCATCTGATTTGATGCATTCAGGCAAAGTGAATGTGACTCCTTCATCAGGCATGTCGTGGAGACAAGCATGATGAGCCAGTTACTGCCTGTGACGCCGTGGACAGTGAGTTGAAGACGAACGAGGTGGTGGTGGATGCCAGCGCGGTGCACACTCTTCCTGCGGGGGCTGATTTCATCATGTGTTACTCTGTGGCTGAAGGTGAGCACAGCCAGATGTTCAGAGTTTTAATCTGCTCCTGGCAATATGTGTAGGTTCAATCTTTGGGTGATTGATTGAATATTTAAAGATGCTTTTTCATTTCTGAACTTCATTTTATTTCAACTTTATGGCTCATGATTTTGTATACGTTAATTATAACGTTTCCTTTAAAGGTGAAGAGAGATTTTTAATATTTTGAGTCACAGATTTTTTTCAAGGTAAAAATCTGAATGTTATGATGAACTTCTGACTTAGACCTTGAGGATCCTCATTTCAGACTGAGTGACATTTGGCACCAGTTGTAATGTGCAGAGGTTTCTGTGAATGTTAAATGCTGCTTGTAATTTAATTCTTGCACTTTGCTACAGAAGACGAAGAAATATATTTAACTATCATCAGAATGAAATTATAGCTGTGATGTTTCTAAATAGTTTGTTAATGTAAATAATAAATAAAGTGGAGCCCAATATGGACCCCTGTGGAACACCATTTTGAACATTTAAGAAACTAGACACTATGCCCTCAGCTCCAACATGCTGCCTTTTATTGCTCAAGTAAATGTACAAACCATTTAATTTTGAAGACACCCTTTCTCAGCTGTTTGAAGTTCATCATTATTTTGCTGTTCGTAGTAAACAACCATCTTCTTCTGTTTCCTGTATTTGTTTGTTCAGGCTACTATTCCCACAGGGAGACCATAAACGGCTCCTGGTATGTCCAGGATCTCTGCGAGCTGCTGAGGAAGTATGGTGAATCCCTTGAATTCACAGAGTTACTCACTTTGGTCAACCGTAAAGTATCAATGAGGAGTGTTGGGAACAGTAGTGATAAGACCTCCATCGGGAAGAAACAAGTACCCTGCTTCGCTTCAATGCTCACTAAGAAACTCTTCTTCCGGCCAAAGAAGTAACTCTTAACTCTTTTATAAGGAGTCATAAGATTAGCTGGTTATGTATTTTAATTTTTGTTATATGTTAGGAAACTTGTCTTTATGTTGTCATTTAATTTGTATTTGATCATGAACACTATTAATCACCAATCAACAGTGTCATTCACATGAACTCTATTTCACAGAAGCACTAATCAATGAGGCAGCCCCATTACAAACTAACTGACAACACTATTCACACTGACAGGAGAAATATGACCATCCACAGCCACAGGCAGGTAATTTACCCCTGAAACCTCGTGACTTCTGAGACTGTGGCTTTGGGCGTCATGTTGAGTTGCTTCTAGAGAAACCGAATCTTCTGGCAGGATAAAAACTGGTAGTTCAAACTGTATTATATCAAAGACTAAACAGCAGAGAGATACATGTGGCATCATAAAAATGCAGAGTAAAAGAAAATCTTATAAACCATCAAGGTTTATCAGGTCACCTGAATCTTTGCCCTGCATAAACTTGTGTTTACAGTTATCAGGTTTCTAGATTGAGCAAATTTAAAACAGGTGTTATAAGATATAATACTTTCATAGCTGTTCATTCAGTTTTGGACCAACTGTTTTGGTTTGTAATAGCCATGAGTTTACATGTTGTAAAAGAAGTGTTAAGGAGCTCATTTATTTATGATTCTTAGCGTAACACTACAGTGCATATGTACCACTGTGACTGCACAGCTTCTCAAACAGTACACGTTCTTAATAATTCCTACAGTTTCCGATAATGCAATCCTTTAACGTAAGATCTAAGGTGTCCGCTGCAAAGATTATGGGATAATAACAAAAATGACAACTCTTCAGAGCCAGGTTTAAGCTGTGAGCATAACCTGATACCGGACAAGTTACAGATTTAGAGTCAGATACTATGCTGATTCAGCTGTGATTAAAAATAAAATCTGGCCTCATGATTTAGAAAAAATACAACTCAAGGTTCAGTAGACTCTGCTTGCCCTCTTATCTTGCTTTGTACATCCCCTCTGAGTCCAATTTGAATTCCTGAGTTTTTGTTTAAGTGTGCATGTCCATTCAGGGTTTCCTTTTTTGAGTGCACAAACTTTTCAGATTACATTTTTTCAACAGGAAATAACCAAACCCAAGCAGCATGATCCTACTCTTTTGTATTCAGCAGCACGACACTCTATAAGAACAGTTAAAACTTAAGTGCATTTTAAAATACATAAATTACATAACATACCAAATACATAATCTCAGCTCATCCAGTCTTTGTGTGAGTAAGCTAGCTCGACAAAACCTGGAGCTGTAATTAGAGATCTCAGGTATCATGAAGCTGATTTTTAACTTTCTCTGTGAACTCAGGATTTCTGCTCAAAGCTGTGTGTTCGGTTACGTAACAATTGGACATTTAGTGTGTATTTTACTTTTCTTCTGCAACAATAGAGCGATTATAGGTGAAGTGTTTCTGCCATATTAAAAAAATGAGCAGAGATGATATTCAACTGGAAAAAGAGACACTGCAGAGTAGAAAAGAACTGGTCATGAGTTTTTCACCATTTGATAACCTGTCGGTGAATTTCATTTCAATTCAGTGTGACAGATTTGCACAGTTCAACTCTTTTAACCATAGTTCACATGATTCTAGAGGAGAAATCAAAATTTTTATCAGGTCTTATCATAAATGTATGCATGCCATGAACTATCTCAAAATCTTAGGACTGATCTTAACACAGTTTTTAAAAAATCACCAGTTAAGTTTTTGACAGTGCTCAGAAATTGGATCCAAGGTGGGTGGGCTTTAGGCAATCATTTAATCATTTATTATGTCAGAAGAAACTCGGCCAATAACAAAATAAACACCAAGTCCTGCCCACTCAAAGGCAACAAAACTTCTCACCTCCTGCTCCATCGGCCTCTTCACGTCAAAATAATGGAGACCACACATTCACAGTCCTGAGATATCTTAACTGTAAAATAAGCTCTTTTACATTTTTTTTTAAATTTAAGGGATTGTTTTTCTCTCTCAAAATTTTAAGGATGCTTAATGACACATTAAACTTTGATATTCTAATGAATAAAAAAAATAAGTTATTTTCTCAGAGGTCTCAGTGAAAAACATGGAAATAAGTGCCGAATTGAATAAAATAAATAAATGATGAACTTGAAATGTGATGATAACTTAAGTCAAAGATATCATCTCAGTTAGTGTTATATTATGAGTATTTAGTTGTAAAGGCAGCAGTAGGTTACTTCACAGGTTCTCAGGGTCAAACAAGGTGGTGAATGCAGTTTAACTGAAGATGATTCACTGAAACCTAACTTGAAAATTAACATAAAACAAAAGGTTAAATGGGCAGTGTAACTGTTTTTCCTTAAACTGAAGATCAATAGAGTGGTGCAGGGATGACGTATTTTTGTAGGCCAATTACAGCATCCCACTGGTTTCCTTGACTGCAAGTCTACTAAAAGCCTGTGGGATTTTGCTAATAATAAGCTCTGTAATGAATGAAGAATGATGAAACTTGCATGTTCTGCTCTTTGTGATAATTTTAACAAACCTACTTTTCACAGTGTTGTAAGCTAAAATGTAATCGGCAAGAGTAAAGACCTATCAGACCTATCAGTAAGCTACTATAGAACTACAACATGCTGGTTCAACTTGGAAGCAAATACAGTATTTCCAATATATATAATTGTGACATCTTGTTTAATAGTTTCCTCATAACTGAGTGACCTGATCAAGTTGGTCCTCATAGCTGTGGCAGTAGTGCACGAATAACTGATTAAAAAAATGATAACTATGCTTGCCCTCAGGTGTCCCCAGCCATTTTTGTAGTCCTTGTTAGCATTTAGTTAGCAACCGTTGTTTTAAACACAGACTAAGGTTTCAAAATTCAAAAGCAGGCAACATCAAATGCATTTTATTATCTCCAATTTAACATTATAAATCTCATGTATGTTTGTTCGCCCACTTCTTCTGGAGGATTGGGAACCAGGAAGTGCTAAATGCTAACTCCTTTCAGGTTTTTGGACTCATTCCTGCTCCACTCTATATTGCCCTTACAGAATATCCCCAGGTAATACTTCATTGAAGTAATGACACTTTGCGCAAGTTTTAAGCTGTGAGCCTGAACAAAAACTGGTCCTGCCCTGGATATTAGTTGGTCATCAGTTACCATGCTGATCTAGTAAGAGAGCCAGCTTTGTGACATGGTAAACTCAGATTTCATCTTTAACAGACACGATCAACCATTCAATCTTATTTTGTGGGAAACTCTGTTATCTGCAGGATTATCTTTTACCACAAAGTTGAGATTTTCTCAGCATTTTTTTTTTCATTTTTAATCAAGGTGTGAACAAGATTGATGTCACACAGTCCTGCCTTTAGTAACATAAACCAAGTAGGCATGTTAAATTGCCTCTTTGGGCTGCTGAAGCTATCAGCTGTTTCTGTATTTGTTGGTAGTAATGTAACTATCAGGCACTCTTGTGACCCAAACGTTCAGATTTAAACTTTATCTTGATGAGCAGATAGCAGCCAAACAAATGGGCATGTACCTCTATAAGTGTTCAAGATCAATTATCACTTCTTATAACCGATTATCAAGACACTACACACTGTTTTTCCTTAAAGCTCACTCCACTAAAAAGGGAATTTATGTTTGTGCTGTTCTTTGTGTTGTTGCAGTTTATAGTACCGAATATAATAATGCGTATTTGCACCTAAAATGGCAACAAACCCCAGTGTGTGAAATACCTCAGGGAGGAGTTTTTAAGCTGTACTGTGGAGTTAAAACACTACGAGCTGTGTCACATTATGTTTGACTCAGGACAGACCGATGATGCCAGCATACACTGACCCTGTGTTTCTGTCGTCTTACTGCTGTGATGTACAATAAAATCAGAGTGACATTTGACATCCTGAACTAATGCGTCTCTGTGTTTATAAATCTCCATCATCTAAAAAAAACAGTAATGACGGGTACATTCCTAACTTAAGACAGAAGTCAGGCAGACATGAGGTTCTTTCCATGTATGGGAGATACTTTTATTTTAGTAATGCTCAGTGTTTTTTTTTCCAAAGACATAATTGGAATCATTATCAGACTTTAAACAAAACACAGTGGTAGATGGATTCCTGGTAAAAAGGGGTCTTTATCAAAATAAAACAGTAAACTATGTTTTTCTTGGCGACCGTTAGAGTTGGCGAACATTAGTCATGGCTTGGCTTTGTTGATGGCTTTGGCTGGATTGGTTCGAGTGGCAGCTGAAGTTCAGTTGGATCTCTCAGACGTCTCAGGTCCTCCTCCACCTGAAGCACAGAAAACAGAGCACTCATGACTGCGGTAAACAACTAATGTTAAAGAGCATTTAACGACTGCATGAAATGATTATTTACTTGTTTCATATCCATTTAGAATTTGTTTTAAGTCATATAATAAGGTGGTTAGCTGCTCAACTTTATCTGGCTATGCAAAGAAAAATAAATACTTGTATGCCACCTTATCAGAATAAACAGTGAGAACCTACTGCCACTGTGATTTAAAGGTTTCAACTAGTCCAGTGCATTTATTTATACCAGTGGTTTCAAGGAGGGAGGTACAAGAGGCCTTCAGGGGAGGCCGAGGGTGGGACAGCAACCCAGAAAAATATATTCTACAAAGCTTAAGTCTGCCATTTGTAGAGCAAATATCAAATATTTTCTCCTCAAATATTTTGCAAATACTTTGAAGGAAAACAGTGTCTGGAGTACATGGAGAGAAGAGGAACTGGTCCTACAACCTCTGCTGTTTAAAGCTCTAGGTTTTTCTTAACTGGTCTTCAAAAAAAACTCCATGACCAGAGTCTGTGATTTGTTCAGAGTTGCTGACTATATTGGTAATTAGTTTATTATCAAAGGATCAAAAGGCACCAGTAAAATCAGAGCTATACGCTTAGCTTTAATGATAAAAACAGCCTACAAACATTTCTCTTGTATCATTTACATTTTTTGTGTCATCTGACCTCAATGCATGGTGGTTGGGTCAAAAGAAATAAAAGATAATCTACATGAGCTTCTGCTAAGATATTCGAAGTACAGAAATCATTCAGTTTTAGGATGTGATGTTTATATATTCTCCCTATGTGCATGATGTACGCAGTGAAAAATGATTTTTTTAATGTCTCAAACCATGACAATGTATTAAGCTAGTTTGTGATTGTATAAGCTGAATCAATCATCCAACCTGAGCCAGTTCATCCTTCAGTTCATTGTATTTATCCACGCTGAATTTCTTCTTGCTGGCTCCCTTATAGAAGTAATGCAGGAACTGTCTGTCTTTAACCTCTGGGTAGACATAATCCTGAAAGAAAGAACGCAGAGGTAATACTGTTAATGTGGTGAAACAAAAACCTTGGAGCAATGCTCCTGTCTTTATGAGACTTTTTTGAGTGACTTGTCGATCTCTAAAACAAAAAAATCAGCATAAAGCAGGAGAACTGGCAACAGGAAGCCCATTTCAGTCAGCAAGAATACATTTTATCACCCTTGACTCAAAACTTTTTGTGTGTAACAGCGAGAACATAACTAAAACTTATTTTTCAATCTTTTTTGTGTCAAGTGTTATCTTGGACAAATGCTGAGGCAAAGAGAAGAAGTGCGAGAAGCAGAATTTGTAACCATCACACAGAATCCCATAGAGCTCAGTTTACCATTTTGAGTGTTTCTAACAAGCTAACAAAGCTACGAGTGAACACTGAAGTTTGTGTCCTCTGATCCTGAGACTTGCCTGTTTGGTGAGGACGTAATAGGCGAAGGCTCCCATGCTGGTGCCGTATGTGATGAAGTAAGTGACGGGCTCCATGACGTCCCATGAATAGACCCACCATGTGAGCCACGCCAGAGCACCACCCTGCACCGACAACAGGGCCAAGCCGGTCCAGATGACTCTGGAGCTGCGGAACTCTGCAGTCTGGGACAGCTGTGCTTTAATCTGTTGGGAGACAAAACAAAGTGAGATGGGTAATTGTCACTCATAATAAACCTGTCCAATAAAACTAACATGTAAACTACAAAGCACTCGGAGCGCAAACCTAGGTAGCTCACATATTGCTGTTACATCTATAAGCAATAGTTCCATGATAAAGTAACCATCAAAACATGATTCCTTGACCCTGAAAACCCACACCTAGCACTTGGAATCCTGTTGATATCATTATTAGACAGTTATTGAGCTAAACCGATTGTTTGCTAATGGAGGTTATCTGGATTGACACCAAAATCGAATCATTTCTAAGTTGGGCCATTACCAACATCTCCTGAAAATGTTAGCAAAGTCTGTCCAGTAGTTTTAATCTTGCTAATGAACAAACATACGACGGCAAAATCATGACCTCCTTGGCAGAGGTAGAAATAAGATCTACCTTCTCCAGAGGGGTCAGCTGCTGTTTGAGGTCGTCCAGTCTCTCCAGAAGCTGCCTCTCTTTCAGTAGGTGGTGTTCAGGCAGGTGGAGGGCCGTGTGCAACAGGTGAACTACATGCTTCATGTCCTCCAGTCCCATGGCGTGTTCACTGGATGGACTCGCTGTAGCAGCAACAACAATGTGGATGAGAAAGTGAGACAGGACATGGATGGAGAAATGACTTTTCTTCTACTTTCCGCCTGAGATGCTGCTGTTCAGTTTAAACTCGAGGACCTCTGTTGACTGATGAGGGGTGTGACTGTACCTTTATCAGGAGAGCAGACATTATAAACAGCATCATTGATGACCAGCTTGAAGTCTTTGTCGAGCAGGGCGTCTACCAGAGTGGTGTTAGCAACTCGCTCTCCATCTGTTGGCAGAAGACAGATGTTCGACTTAGTGCTTTTGTAGTCATCATTAAACTTGACTTATAACAGAAAAAAGAGACAGGAAAGCCATTAACTCAAAGTGATGTGCTAAAAGGATAGATCTGCATAAACAGCAGGTAATTATATCTGACAGGTAGCTCATGATTTAAAACCTAAATAAAGTCACACATCACAACAAAACAGAAACTGTTTCTTAAGGAGAGTGACACTGGGACTTCATAACTTCAAGCAGGGCAGTCAAACAGTCAACTTTCTGAATTCAAAACTGATTTAATGCCATTATTAACTGCAATAAGTCATATTTTAGATTGAGTTGTTTAAACTAATCTATTTTCGGCTCTGTAGACCACATAATATGAGGATTGCTCTCCGTATCATGAGCTGATGAACAAACTGAATTATGCGTTATGATCTTTACTTAAAGGTTTATTTTCAATATTTGTTCTGCCCTGCTATACCAGTATGATGTGAATCCACTCAGAGGTTAAAAAAGGCCCTTATTATTTAAAATAAACAATTAAACACTGTCACACAGTAAAAATATAAAGGGGTACATGTACAAAATGATCAACTGAATTGCAGTGACCCCCCCCCCACACAGTGAAGCAGAATCTGCACTTTTATGGGACTTCCAGTTAAGTTGTTTTCTCTGTTTAACTGATCAAGTTAACCATAACAATTACGCAATATGATCTTTAAAGAAACTTAACTCCATTATGTTTTTACTTTGTAATTTGTACAGCCTTAGGTTAAGGTTACCTTATGTTCTGTTTGAGTAAAAATCTGCTTTTATTTTAAATAAAAGTAAGAAAATGTTGGTAGATCTATAGACATTATTTGTGTTACTAATAATGTAAAATGTGAAAGAAAAGACCTTGTTACTGACAGAAACTTAAAACAAAACATCTGAAGTGAACAGTAACAGTAAACTATCTGATAGCTTTTTACCTCTGACATTTTCATCATGCCATTTGGGAGATCTTTAAAGCAAAATAAATTATTTGACAGCAGAGTGCTGTCCCATAGATAAGGGATGTTTGAGCTACCCTCTGCTACTATGCAGTAACCTGAATAATGGGGAAAAAAATCGCAGTTACAAAAAAAATTGGATGCTTTAATTTCTGACCATTATCTCAATAACAACAAACTGTTAACTTTGAAATTCCTTATTTTAAAGATTACAATAGTGTCTGACAAACCTGTATCAGTTGTAAATTCCAGGGTATTTAACTTCTCATTAACTTCTCTTGTGCAGATGGACAGTAGGCACCTGCCACCATCCAAATGCGTGTGTTTTTGTTTATTGTCGGGTGATTTTCTCAACCCTCTGACCAGACTGGCCGTTATTTTAAATAACAGTAATTTGGGACAGAAAAAATAACATTCACTCCCGGCTTTATTCCTGGTCTGCTCCAACTTGAAGCTAGAAGCACTGTTCAGTGGGCCTCTCCATGCGTCAGTATTTACAAAAACAGTCTATGTGCTGAGGTTGTTTGACTCTGTCATTAAAGTGTAAGAGTACCTCGGCAAAAGTAATCTTAAAAGTTAAAATACCCAGTTTACATGCTTAATTGCCTTTATTTTGACCAACTCATACTGGGAAATGGGGAATTCTCGGCAGTATAACTTAAACTAACCTGGACTTTAAAATAAGTGCCTGGTAAACAAACAAAACAAAAAAAAGCTGTCAGGAGGGTTTCTGAAACACCCCCGTCACAGTGGCAGGTTGGCAACAATGGTGATTTTCAACCGTGACAGAAAGAACAATCTCAACAGAAACAGGTTTGTCCAGACGGGGTCACACACACACAACCTTTTATTTACACTGCAGGGGTGTCGAATTATACATTAACAGAGAAGACTAAAGAGTCCCACCTGATTGCAACTGCTTTGGAAATATACACATTTATTCAATTAAATGTGCAATCATACTGTAATTAACTAATTACAAAGACAGAAATGCTTGTTTAGTTTTACAACTAGCTGTATTTAGCTCTGTATGGCACAAATTCAGGACTTGAGGCAGTATTCAAGCCTGCACACAGCACTTGAGCCCCCCTCAAGAGCCAAAAACAGCTTTTTAAACTCCCCAAAGATGCAGTATTGTTCCCTAGAAACAGAATCTGAGTTACGAAAACTGAGACCCTCCAGAACCATTACCTGCCCTGAAGGACCACATGAGCGTAAAGCTTATTTTAAAGGAATGCAGGTCAAACTGAGTGAGGAACATTCACCTACTGTACTACTTTATATAGTGTTAAATTTAAATACATTGATAAACAACCACAACACCATCTCTCTACAATTATATCCTGGCTTAAGCAAAAAAAAAAACTTTCATGATGGATTTCAAAACTCATCCAGTGATAAGGAGTGAATTGTTTCATTTTTCCCTCAGCTTCAGTGGAGGGAAACAACCTGCTGGATCAGGTTTGGACAAACACTGTTAAACAAGACTGACTAAAGCAAAGAATGAGGTCATTCCTGTGTCTGCATATCTGGTCCATGTGTCATTCCTACCCTTGGAGAAAACAGCAGCAGTGACTCCGGGATCCTCTCTTTTCAGGTCTGTGATCAGGTCTCCTACACTCATCAGCATGGGCTGCAGGTAGAACAGACAGTTCTCATTTCTGGAGGGCAATGGGACCTCCAGAACCAAGCGTCCATATTTGTACTGCAAAGACACATCTGTAACAGAGGAAAGTATGGTTTCAGGGGGTTGAGCTCGCATTCTTGTGCAAAAAGTTTTATTCAGATAATTATTTTGTGGCTGTAATAGCTGTATCTTACCACAAGAGGGCGAAGATGTGCTGTAGAGAAGCCCTTGACATCTTCCAAGGAGAGGCCGTCTCTGTTGGACCTTAGAAAAAGAAAGGAAACATAAAAGAAAGATGGAGAGAAACTGAGCATCAGCACATTTTCAGCCTGTAATCTGTTTCTCAAGTTCATCCCTACATTAGTAAACACATTTTAGCTTAGACACGAGACTTCAAACAGATAAGGAGCATCCTGCAAAGACGGATCTGTAATAAAAATCTCAACAAGTGACATAAATTAAGTCGGGCCTTTAGCTCTGCTCTGAGAACACACTTGCCCTGTAATAAATCTCCTCTGTGGCACATTTGGCATTTGAACCCCTATTTACTCCATTTCTTAGTGCTGTGTAATAATCCAGCCAGCTGATAGGAACAGATTTTTCTGTTAACCCTTTATCCTTTCAGCTAATGAATGCCTCCTCATTAAGTTAATTACATTTTAGTCAGCAGCTTTTGCTTAATGCTTAATGAAATGCCAGCTTGTTTCTCAGTAAATGTGTGATCACTCTGCAAGTCTCAAACACATTTGTGATACTAGAAGAGGCATCCATATGGAGCAGTTTATGATTCCGGTCTGTGGAGAGGGCTGCTTTCTTCTGGTCTAATCATTTTAGTTAACATGCAAACTCAATTCTAACTGTTTTAGCCACCTGGACATGAAACACAAATTTATGCACAAAGTCACAAAAGGACAAGAATCTCTTCGGGCTAAATGACAGCAGAGATGATGTTGAAATGCTGAGTGATTCATAACAGTGATTCATCTTCACACCAGCTCACTGGAGCTGAAATATTTCAGCAGCAGTGGGGATGCTATGATTGTGTTTTTCTGCTGTTAATACCAATAATCAAAGAGTAAGTTTGGCTAAAGACAACAACTGGTTTTTACTTTTTTAGTTTAAAAAAGTAAAACAAAAACCTCAACAGATAAGTGAAATAGGTATCCTACACTTAAAAGTACAGTTGGATATCAGAGAAGTAAATATGTTTATATACTGTAGGTTGCCCAGTTGTCTTTGTATGTCAGGTCTGTGATTGGCAGGTGACCAGTGCAGACATTACCCAGCCTCTTTTCTAAATGACAGCTGGGATAGACTTCAATCCCCAGTGACCCCAGTTGGGGTAAGTGGTATGAGGACTAACAGACTAAGGCCCTGTCCACATGGAGACGTTAACATTTTTAAAAGGTTCTCTGTAAACACAGCACCATTTCAAAAAATGCATGAAAACACTGAAAGCGTTGTAGTATGTATGCCAGGCCTGTAAGTGGTGATGTAATTCTGCTGCAGACATACACCATACGGAGAAGAAGACATGGAGCGTGCACATACATCATGAGAAATGTGAGCAAACATGGCATCTGCTGTTCTCCGTGTGCTCTTGTTGCTCGTGGTGGTCAGAGAGGAGCCATAGACAGCTCAGTAGCTTCTGCAGCATGAATAAGACACCGTATTCTGCCATTGTTTGTTGTTTTTTGGGTTCGCACATGTGGTTTAAGGGATAGGTGGGGCTATGATGTCATCATGTCTGAGTTTATCCATATTCATTGTACACACAGAAACACAAGGCCTGTGTTTTCAGATTCATCCACTCTGGGAAACATTTTCACACTTTATCCGTGTGGAAGAAACACCAATACCACTAAAAACTTGATCTGGTTTCATCTCCATGTGGACAGCATCTCAGAAACAAACAAAATCAAACCTTTTCAACAGGCAAATGCAAACAGCCTGAAAAAAGCCTAGCATTATGCAACTATGGCGTTTTTTTTTTACTGCTA
The DNA here is from genome assembly GCA_037902135.1 of Cetoscarus ocellatus. NCBI lineage: Eukaryota > Metazoa > Chordata > Actinopteri > Labriformes > Labridae > Cetoscarus > Cetoscarus ocellatus. Next base: position 1,976,154 of record JBAMNC010000871.1, on the reverse strand, counting down.
AAAGAATAAATTTAACTTCCTTATAAAATTTCTCATCAAACCTGAATTACCTTCTTTTCATTCCCTTTAATTCGATCACACCAGGCACATGTAGATTTTTTTTTTTACCTTTACCAAAGAATTATTTTACCAAGTCAACCACAGGCATGTCATTGTGCAATGTTTTATCACGTTGTTTAATTAGTCAAGTAGTTTTTATCCTGTAGTGTTCTGCACTGATTTTAATGTAATGATTTTAGGAGGACAACGATGGCGCAGTGATCAGCCTGGTGATGAGATGCATAACATCTGGTCTACCAAAAGTTTGCCCTGATTTCAGCCTTTCTGCACTTCTAAAACAGATCCCTTCATTATTTTTCCAGAGGAGTTCCACTCATACATTTCATCAATCGAGCATGTGGGGGATGTGGCAGCCTCTCTCACCTACCCCCCTGTCAGCCGGATGGGAATTTGTTCAATCAATATCACATTAAAGAGCAGGACCTGGGAGCTGTCCAGATTCATGAGCTGAGAAGGAAAACACGCCTTGAGGCTAGGTGATGGAGCAGAGGTCCTAAATACTCAAATACTGGTCACGAGAAAAGGGCTCCAATAGGAAAACCAACATCCAGATACAGTAATGACCAACCGTCCAAACAACCTGCGGCTTTGACTGAGATAATGTAAACCACACAGATAACACTGGGTGATGGATTACTGCTCCTTGAACCACAAGGTGAAACATTTACTGCACATCATAAAGGCTGCTTGTTGCCTTAAGATTGCATCTTAAAGGTGTTTGTCATCTTGCAAATGAAGGTGTGCACCACAGCGTGAAGGAAAATATGCTTTCATGAATCCTCCTTGTCCTAAAAGAAAATATAATCCTGGCGAGACTAAATATTGATGTTCAGCCTGTGTGAGATCTGCAGATGTTACCAAACTGTCACACCACCCACACACCAGCTTTCTGTGGACAATGAGAAGGGTTGAAAAGGAATTATTGCGCAGCAAATAATCTTCAGTATCAGTGACGTTTGCAATCTAAATGCAAATAATCACACGAGCATGGCATTATTTAATTTATAAAGTGTACATTTAAAGTTGTGATCGATTTTCTTTTTTAATCTCAAATCTAAAAACTTATTAAAGCAGCGATACACACAGAGCAGTAAGGAGAGGGCTCCACAGATGAAAGCTTGTTTCTGAGGATGTATGTTTTTGTTATTTTAAGATGATAAATCATCTTGAAAATCTGTTATAAAAATTATTGGAACAAAGCTGGCAGAAAATTAAATACCTGAAAATCAAGCTAACTCATCATCACATCAATTTAAAATGAACAATTAAACTCAAACCACTGCTATAAAGAGAATATCAGAGCTAACCAATTTAAGCTCAAGAGGCATCGGACAGTTATTTCTAACCTGCAGAATTGAAGTCTGTAAAAGAGTTTCACATAAATTGGGGAGATTATACAAATAATTTAAGTAATAAAACAAATTTTCCTTATATAGAACCTGTTCACTGCATTCGATGTTATTGAGTCCTACAGAGAATGGAGTCCTAAGATCTCACAGGAGCTTAAAAGAGGAATATTTTTTTTGTTTTCAAGATTCAAAGTTCCCATGTAGTACAAAATGCACTTTTCTTCGCTTTTAAGTTGATAGATGGGGCCTGGGGGAGCAGAAGAACATGACACCTTTTACTAAATTCTCAGTTCACAGAGAAATATCTTATGCCTCGTTAAAGAAAATGCCCCTTAAAATGCTCTGTTTTTTACTTCCTGGCGTTTATTGTGTTGTTTATATATGATGTTTGTTTGTCTGTCTGTATGTTTGTTAGCAAGATTATGCAAAAACTAGATAACCGCCATTAGCGAATGATTGTTTTTGCTCAATAACTGTCTAACCAATAATGATATCAACATGATCCTGAGCGCTAGGTCTCTCACAGCTCCCTGTCCCCTCAGATCCAAGTGTTTCCAAAGGGGAGGGACAAAGAGCCGTATCTGATCCTCTACAGAGACTAAAGTCTGTATGAACTGGAATTAATGTTATGAATTTATTTCATTCGGATAAAGAAGCCCACTTATCGTACTTATGTGAAATCAGCTCATCTACATCAGTATAACAACATACCAGACATCTGTATAAAGTGCATGGATGCTAGAGGGACATTATTTCACTGTTATTGGCAATAAAAGAAAATTAAAGTGTTTTCGGAAGAGGTAATGGTGTGAAGACTTTGATAAATATAGCATCATTGTATGGGTATGTACTCCTGATTTTTAAATGTACCCATGCAGTGATGATAAGGTGAAACATCACGGCACATTTGTGTATTTTGCCGATATTACTGCCGATATATGGCCAGTATTTATGGCCCATATATCAGTTGTGAATATCTTCAAAAATGTCAATATTTGCCGATACAGATACCATAGTGATTATATTGCACAACCCTAATTTAAGGTCTTCAATAGTATAAAATATTAACTATGAGTAAAATAGAGGAAAGGTTTACAGTGATGGTTTTAAAAGTAACCTAAACATTCTGAACTATGGTACAGTTTAGCAGCATGTTAATTCTCTCTAAAGGTGCTTTATCAGGCCTCTACAAGAACATATGAGAAAATGTATCAGTGGACTTAATGGCTGTAAAGGCAATGAGCTTCACTGAAACTACATCAGCTTTCATAAAGCACATAATTGAAGAGATATTTTCACAGAAGCACATAAATGCTAATTTTGATGCATAAAAAATTACCACCTTCCAATCATCATTCTGCACATCCTGATATTCTGTTTCTGAAACCTGAAAAGAGCAGAGTTATTCAGTGACCCCTCATAGTTGACCTCAGACAGCAAACACTTTACCAGTATGCTAAACAGCCTGGAACAGCTTTTTATAGGCCACCTGCAGTACTGCTACCATAGTGCTTCATCACACTGAGAGTGTGAGCAGAGTGCTACCAAATACAGCAGGTGCATGGCAATATGTTACTTTACTCAACATCGCTCCTATTAGTAAACCTTTAGAGTCACAGCAGTGTAACAGGGGATTGAGATACCCGTACGCTCACACTGCACTTTGATGGCCTGCTAATGTAAAAACTGCGTTCCTGCTAAACCTCAAGGGCAAGGCTGGACTATTCGTCTCCTCTGTGTGAGATCATTGACCAGAGTCAATTCAACAGCTGACTGACTCCAGGCAGTTACTGTGCCGGGTGCACACAAACCAGTCCCACTCTCAATCAACTCAACATGTCCGCAGTGGCATGTAATGTTTCACAAGAGCTGTGTGACGAATAACAGCCCATTTCTAAAGTCGAGCTCTACACCCTTTGTTGTTATTTTCTGTAGCAAACTGTACCACAAGAACAAACCTTTCTGGCTCTACAGCAGATACAATCACAACAGTACAGCAATGAAACAGGAGGAGAATATATATTCAAAGAAATTTCCACCTCTGAGCATTTAGGTGAAGCCAGTGTACAAATAACCTTTATTTCTAAAAACTACAGGCATTGAACACACCCCCTGGTTTCATTAAATAAAATGACCAACACTCGAGTGGAGGGTACAATAATGTTTTTATGTTCCCTGTGACATTTATGGGACCATGACTCTAATTGGATTGAACACTACAGTGCGTCCTTAAGTACTAAGAAAGTGTCCACAGACATGCTAGCAGCTCTGTGAGGTTGAGTTTACTGTATTTAAGCATGGACATGCTTTAACTGTATTGCAGACATTAGCAGGGAAACACACCATTACAGAAAACATTAAAGGCATTATAGCTTCACACAACTGCCAAAAAGCTGACACCTCAGTCACTCATAGCTGGCTACTTTTTGATGTCTAACTCTTAAAAGAGCATACATGTAAAAAAAATTTAGAAAACTGATTCATTGCTATTTTCAAATGCATCTTGGCTGAGAAATCCCAATTAAGTTATCTTACTTTGGCATGAACAGCATGAATTTTCCTTTTGTTAGCCTGTATCTTAAAACTTGTCTATTTGGGTATAAATTTCCACATGTGAATTAAAGATGCCCCGTTACATTGGCCAACTATCAGTGTTGATCAGTTCTTGTAAAAAAACAAAACAAAACACCATGATCACTTGATTGAAATGAATGCCTGTAGTCACTGATACCAATCACCTGTGGATTAAGCTCATGTGAATGTTATCCGCTTGTCTGCTGCTCCTGCTGCTCTGCCATCCTCTTAGATAAACTGTACTAGAATCCCTAAAACTATTTTCAGTCCTCTTAGACAAAAATATGAATTCAGTGTTGAAGCCTGTGCTGAAATTAATGCCGGGACAAACAGGATAAAGCCAGTCAGCTAAGCTAAAAAGCTACACACTGCTACTCAGCACGTCATGTTTAGTTCTGCGTTTGAGATTCAGTCAGAAGCATTGTGGTGCATTCAGGTTGGCTCGGTAAAATGAGTATTCGATTAAGCTAAGAACATGATGTGTTTAAATGTAATTTATAGAGTTGGAGATTTAGATTTTGGTTGAAGGTTAAATGAACAATGTGATTTTTTTTTTGGCAATTTAAAATAACTGCATCTGTTACGTTATGTCACTTAGTTATTGTTCATTTATAAATGTAACGCCTTTTATTTTTACTATCATTTGCACTGTTTTATCTGTTGGATTAAAATGATAGTTTTAGTCAGCCTGTCAATAATTTTGTTAATTCACATAAATAAAAACAAGTCATTTCACTGTGTAATCCAGATGTCCTTACTTTATGATACTTTATTGCACTGTTGTTCCTTGAGATCTTTTTGTATTTCTTTGTTGAGAAAACACTTATGTTGCTCAAACAAACACGACACATGATTTGATATTGGTATTGGTAATGGCCGATCAAACAAACAAATATTGCCTGAATAATTATTTGACTTCTTTTATTCCTATTTTGTACACAAGGCTAAAAAAGATAAAAAAGAAAAGTGAAAGGTTGTTATACGTTTTAAAAACAAAAAAATTCTTAAAATTTGGCATTAAAAAAACTTAACATTAAAAAGTAAAAAAAATATATACTCCTCTCTTTAAAAAATTAATCCCTGTAGTGACCCTAGACTTGCATTTTTCTAACATTATGACCAGTGACACTGCAAAGCATCAGTTTGCACATTATAAGAACAATGGAGCTCCAACGTGCACACTGGTGAATCAGTGAGGATGCTCACATTCGCCCAACACTAGAAATCATTCAGAGCAGAGTCAGGTGTGCGGCTGATTGGCCTTGATTAGGACCAGGCGTGGTGAGCCGGGTCTCAGCGCTCTGTGTCGACTCACAGTCTCACCGTCACAGGCTGAGAGAGCTTCTCTGTGTTTCTACAGTTGTTGTTTTCACGTGTTAAGTCTGCTTAAGCACTTTGACATTCTTCTGTGTGATTTTAGTGAAGCTTTCACATTTGTGTAACAAAAGAAAAAGCTGGAGGTTATAATCCTACCTCTTTGTTGTTCTTGAAACACCTACCAAGTGAATTTTGTTTCATTACAAGCAGTGCAGTTTAGTTGATAGTCGGCTACATGGCAGCAGTCAAACAAGAGCTTTTAGTTATTTGGCTGGAAGCCATCCCATATTTGTTTAACTCCCCCATCCCTATCAATCATTCGTGACTCTAGTGGTTACTTCTCCAGAGTAACTTTAAGAAACTCAATTCTGCAAGTGTCCCAGTCCCTGACATCCTGACAGAATTAATCAGCTTCACCTGTTCAGTATCATGGGTGAATAACTTGGCCCTCTTCCTATAGTCTGACTGCTCAGTATATCTATGGAGAGCTCTGATGTATTGTAGATAGTCAAGAAAACAAGAAAACATGGCTGTTTGGTATCCATTTGACAAAACAAAACAAATAGCAGCATGTTGTAGTTTGACTTATGTGACTGACATTACATGTTCTGCGATTAGACTATTGCACACGTCCACATTCCAGTTAAAACAATGAATTGTTCTGCCCCAATATCCACAGATGTGTAACAGCAACATCTCTGATTGGTACAACATTGGTTAGTTGCTGTAAAAAGTTGTAGTAATGATGGTCGGTATCACATGTAATCTGCTGCAAAAGTTAATTCGCAGTGGGTGGATTTCAGCCTGTAGAGAGCATGAATCATGCAATCATTTGACACAACATGAAAATTTAAATAATATGGACTGAAATGTCTAGGTTTGGGCCATACCAGATCAACCACGAAGTCCTATACACATGTTTTTATCTGGAAAAAAAGACAAAAAATGGTGTTTGGTTTCTCTTTTAAGTGTGTAACTGCAAAGCTATATATGATACGTTCATTTGGGAAACTCCCATACAGAGAGACGGACACACCTGAAGCTTATTAAACACATAACAAAGGCTTTAACAGGACTAAGGCTAAACACTGCATGCCTAAGGAAACACTCCTCTTTCATGACACAAGGCAAGCATACAGTCTTAGCCACAGACAGACTAATACCTGGCTCTCTGCATGATCACCATCTTATGACCACTGGTGTCTTCACTGATAGACAGAGAAGAAGAAAACATAAAAAGACCAACACTTCCTAATTAGTGAACCAATCAACATTTAGAATGCAAGGATGTTCAGTCTATCATTGACTGCCACACACTCAATTTGGAGCTGCAGGGAACAACAATGCACAGCTGCTCCTCTTCATCAAATTATTTCCCCAACTGTTCTTTCTGGAAAACAATCAGCTGAAGATATATTTACCCCCTCAGCTATGCTTCTCTTATTTATGCTATGGAGAGACGAGAGACAGGGAATGAAAAACACAGCAATGCGATGACTAACAGCCATGTCCCTCCTCTGCAGTGAAGCATGCTGGGGCTTCCTGCTGGAGCAATGAGCAGGGTTATCATGGTGACAGGCAGCCTCATTTTCCCTTTAGGCTCCCAGCAGGGCGCCCCATTATGAAGCCTGTCAAAACTGAGCCAAGGCCTGTTGCATCCCCGACACCTAAAGGTATCTCCTCCCTCACTCTTCAAGGGTTAGATACCAGTAAGTAAAGGAGAAGGGGTGTTTCCACACACAAGTGATCATACAATGTGGTGACTAACAGCATCTTACAGACATGACTTGAAGCAGAAGGAAAATGTGTTTGAGTGATAAACAACCTACAGACCTGAGTGAAAAATGAAGGCTGCCAAGAGGAGAAATTGAATTTACTCCCTTTGCTATGGCGACAAAGAACGGCCAGCACTGTACCATGAAAATGATTTGCATCAAGGCATTTGTCTTCTTCAACCAGTTAATGACCCGTCAGGTAAGAAGGAGCAAAAGGAAATATAGTGGCGGCATAAAAGCAGTGGAATGATCAGGTCTGAATGCGAACTGCACCAACCGAAAAAAGGGATAAAAAGCAATCAAAATGAATTTTTAGTTTTTCCTACTGTCAGCACATCCTCATATCATGGTGCTACCAAGTGGTGGCACAAAAAGCCTTCAGGGCTTTCTGCTAGATGGCTCTTTTTCTGCTGGCATTGTTGTTTTTGGCACTAGTTTGTACTAGTACCCACCTCTGGCTTCTAGTTACGTCTTTGGCCTGGCCTCATACAGTCTCTTGTTGGAGTCCTATCCTCTAAATGGCTCCCTCCTCTTTATTTACCTCTGTTTGTTGCCACCCTAACTTGTGTTCTGGTCCTCAAATGGCATTACAAAGTCAAACATTAAGGGCCCAACAATTAAGTCCAGTTGACCTTGTAAAAATATGATATTATGGTAAAAAGAACCGTAACACTTTAGAAAAAAAGGGTTAATGTTGCTAAACAGGCTGCATTTTAATGTAGCGCCCATGAATCAATGTGTGTTTTTGTTTCTTTGAGTGTTTAGGTTAAAAGTAAGGTTTGTATAACTGCTTGAATTCTTGATGGACTATTTTTTTAAACCTTCATGGATCCACCTCTGAAGCTTGGTCCCAGAGAGCCTCCCCTCTTTATCTCCTCTTATGAGTATGATCCTGTATGATCACGGGAGTGGTGTAAACAAGCCTTGGTAATGTGAAGGAGCCCAGGGACTTCCTCGGTGTCCTTTTAGGTCATGCCAAAGCTCCAGGGACTTGTGAAAAAACTTACTAACTAAATCACAAACCTAAAATGTACTCATATTTGTAGGACTGCATGTCAATGGATCTCCACATGAGTATTCTTGGAATTGTATCAGAATTTGATATGTTAAAAGTTCTTGGTAAAGTTTAGAAAATTGGACATTACATTTCTTATTTGAGAAAAAATAACTACCAACTTTGGCATCCCATTTCCAACAGATAAAAACTGTTTCATCTCCTTGGTGAAATTTCTGTGTTGATTGACCCATTCACAATAAACTACTCCTGATAAAGACATATTTCATATTCATAATTTACTACCATGCTTAGGCTCAGTCCGGGTTTTCGTGATTCAATAAGGACCATGAGTTTTGATATTGCTTTTCAGCATAATTTTAACCAGGCTAACAGAAGGACGATTTTTATTCCAAAATGGTTGATTGTAATTTACTCTCCAGGTGATATGGAATTGGAATTGGGAACCGTTAAGACCCAGAACCAATAAACAGAATCACAACTGGTATTGATAAAATCTAAATAGTAGCCCGCTCTTTATACCACATGACGTCACAAAGGCCCATATGATACAGGGAGACAGATTAACTCTAATTAAAAATATGAGAGCCTAAAAGTTGTATTGATTGGCAGGTCCATTTACTTAAAATAACTGAACACATTTTGAGAGAATTTCACTGACTATTGCAAGACTCAAAGGCTTACCTTAATACTCATTCTCTGATAAAGGGATGAAGAACCAATCAGTTCTACTTACACCGTGGATAAAGTGTAATACTTTAAATAAAGGCCCTAATAATCGATTTCATGCCTGATTGAAATGTAAAATTGGCCTTTTGTCTTACAGCTCAAACAAGTTTAATATTTAGCTACAATAAAAAGGAAAGAGAGCAGCGTCTTATGTCTTCATTTGTGTTGCATTAAGAGGGACAGGGTGGCAAGCAGAAGACTTAAGAGTTATCACTGCTCAGTTCAAAATGCTGTGCCATCAAGATGCTCTAAGATTAAAAGGCAGACAGTGCTCCACGATGCCCAGCACAGCACAAAGGAGGATATGAATACTGAAAAGAGGAGGGACTAAAAAGTGGAGGCATAGACTGAGAAATTCCTGTGGTGTTTGTAAAGGTCCAGAACAGCCAAATATTAAAAAAGGAAGTATAAAAGAAGGCAGAAACAAAAACTTGGCTTCCATTCTTTAACAAAATGAAAGCAGCCATAGAAACAAAAACTTTGCCAGCTGGGGTGAGTCATATTTCCCCTTTGGGTAACGCAGCCAAGCAATGTGGTGTGACAGTCATGCCAGTGCTAGAGGCAAAATTGATAACCAGTTTTTTTGGATTAAACAGTGAGTTTCACTTTGATGT